>OY796895.1:14341710-15541710 GCA_963680785.1 Diplosoma virens | reverse complement strand
ACTGGTTATTGCTGTCGATGTTGGACACCCTAAGGACTTGTAAAAAGATCTGAAGGTTTTGTAAAAAAATTTTTGATTTTAATAAGTTGCACCATTAAGTACAATAATTACATAAAATTTGTTTTCAAGCTTAAGAGGCGGCACAGGCTTTTTTAAATGAGGCAGTGATTAGCAGAAATTGGAAAGTTTCTTCTATTTTTGTTTTGATTGAATTATGTTTTAAATTTTGAGCGAAGATTACTGAAAATTTTTATCAAATATCAAATACAGTAGAATTTGGTTAATTCGTCAGTTCACTCAATTTGTCGTTTTTTCGTCGGTCCCGACAAAATTGATATTTTTTGTGTACATCTTAGTTCGTCTAATTCGCCATTTTCTCCGTCAATTTGATCAATTCGTCACCTCTTTCTATCTCTGAGAAACGTTTTGTTTGGCTAATACGTCATTTGCAGTTTGGCGGCTTTTGATGTTTAAGCAGTTAGCTAGCACATATGGAAATTCAAACAAATTAAAAATCTTTATCTGAGAATTGTTGCACTTTGCAATTTATTTATTGAATTTATACAAGAGGTGCAAAGCACGACCGAACTCCCCATTGAGAGAACGCGGAAAGTCTTTGAAATTTATTAATGATTTAAAACAGTGGTCGGCAACCTTTTTTTATGAGGGCCCAAATTCTATCTATAAAAATTATTGAAGGCCCTGCAGTACACTTGAAACATACAGTGGCAATGGCGTACGCAGAAAGTTTCCGAGATTTCGTCTCCGACTTCGCCACTTCCTCCCAAAATAATGGTGATCTCTAAAAAAAAAAAGGTCTTCACTTCCATTTCGTCTCAAATTTCTCTATTTTTTTTTCCAAAATCATGGTGATCTCTAAAAAAAAAAGGTCTTCACTTCCATTTCGTCTCAAATTTTTCTATTTTTTTCACTACACTACGCATTTAAAACTACCATGCAGGTACGGCTAGCATGCGGCCCACAAAGACTTAGTAAAACCAAATAGCCCGCGGCCACAGGTTGCCGACCACTGCTCTAACGTTACAAAAATGTTTCAAAGCAATTAATCTGGAAAAGTTCGCGGCCCGGCAACGAACTCCTCACGAACCGGCACTGGGCCGCGGCCCGGTGGTTGCCGACCACTGATTTAAAAGGTGTTAGATTAAACGGGAGAGTTTAGATAGAGCAGAGGAATTAAAGAGTTTAATTTAAACCATAAAAAAGTTTTCCCAATTTTTATTGAGAGTAGAGCTTTCTGCAGTTGATTTCTAAATTGTTGTCACTAGCGAAGTTACATAAAAAATTAGAAGTCAAGGATGTCATATCGCTATTAAAATTTTTGCGAATTATTGTAGCAAATTTTACTTTCACCAACTTCCTTTAATACTTTCTCTATACCGGTATTGCATGGTTTGGGTTATGTGTGTATTGTTGTATTCAACCATAACGTCATAAACTCGTATTCTACTGCACTGCAATTAAAGCACTATGTATACGAGTTACTATGATAAAGTACTGTATACGAGCTGCTTTGATAAAGTTTTAATCTGATTGCATAAATCGTCACTTTTTGCAATCCTCTTGAGGTGACGAATTAGGAAAATTCTACTGTATAACCACTCAGTTTAGTCAAATAAATAGAGCGTTTGACTTGAAACGGTAGACTCTGGTTTGATTGAGTGGCATCAAATCAAGAATTTTAAAATTGATACGGTATTCACAGCTTTTCTGCCAAGGTTGCGAAGTCGGAGTCGGACACTTAAGAGTACAAAGAATTGGAGTCGAAATATTTTATCCAACTCCTCGTGTTCAATTTTTTTAGAGAAAACACGAAAATCAAAAAATCCGAGTCAGATTCCAATTAGGGACGAGTTTTTTCTTGTTAACGAACGTCCCGATTTATGACTTCAAAATATGGCCACCCTAATTTTAAGCAAGTCGTTTTTTGCATAATGCCATTGCCCTTATCAGGGAGTCAAAGTCGAAATCCTTGGAATTCTAAAAGCTGGAATCGGAATCGGCATCCTAGAAATTCTAGGAGTCGGATCTTAAATCTTCATACTCCGCAACCCTGTTTTCTGCTGGACATTCAGCTTTACAGAGAACTATTAGAAGTTCCTCAATCTTGCGCTGCTATTCAACTGTGGGCACACTATGTTTAAGTGTTGTGCTCGCAATTGGAATAAAATGGCATTATTATTGTTTTTAAATTTTTATTGACATCGTACATCAAAAATGTTGCTGCTGATGTCCTTCGTAAATTCTGAACCAATGTCACAAAAATTGCATTCATTTTCATGCAAAAGCTTATTCATGACAAATCTGACTTCTTTTCGAAAATAGTTGAAACTGCGAATACATCTGAACCAAATCAAAAGTTGACGGAAAAACTTCCATCTTACGAATCGGCCACGACTTTGCCGAGTTATGAAGATTTTCAGGAGATAAAAAAAGATGAACTTAGACGTGAAGCTATTGAAATGTTTTTCGGAAACGTAAGTTATTCGTATCGCACAGCGATGCTTCGTTTTGTTTATTTAAAAGTTGTTTTCGGTTTTTAGGCTGATCAGGACGAAATATACGTTGACGGTGTTGCCGTGGGAACTGATTGTATGTTTATTTTTGCTTTTGTCCTTTCATTTTTCTTTAACTGGCTTGGATTTTTCGTTGGATATTGCATTTTGCTGAATCTTGCTGGACGTTATGGTGCTATGTCTGGATTAGGCCTGTCTCTCATAAATGGGTTGTTGTACATGAAGGTAGTATATAACGTGTATGAATTGCAAAAAAAATCTAAAATACCAAAATATATTTTAAAAACGCTGCATAGCTTTATATGTTCCTTTTTAACGGTGGTTTGTTTCATCACTGTCATAATTGCCTACCTTAACGATTTCTTTGTTGACATTTGTCGTCATTTTCATGCAAGCATTTTACGAAGATGAATAGACGAAGTCAAGGAAATATGACGATAATATGATGATTTAAAGAAATTTTTTGTTTTGTTAGTACTCGAGCGACGATTTCAACCTGCGACAGGAACGGCTGTTGATATGGTGGTTTTTCCTTTTTGTTTGTAAGTTGAATAAACAATAATGCAGTCTACCTTATTGCATCGCAGTTCATCTCGTTTTTTCAACAAACAAAACTGCTTGATGTTTTCCTTTGTGCACTTACTGTTGCTACCGAACTGACCAGTTCTGAGTGCCGTTTTGTTTAGGATTTATTATTTTAGTTGAAGTTTTAAATTAATATAATAGAAACGCAGGAAGAAAAACGCAAACAGAAAATCTAAAAGTTTTCATTTTTATTTATTCGTGTGCAGTGATACATATCGCAGCTATTAGACGCTTTTCACTTTTATTATACAGGGTGTTTAAATAGTAACAATGCACCTAATCAAAGCGCACTAACATGCAATCATTTTATTAGGATTTCGCTACATATTCAATCATTAATCAGTACTTTTGTTGGTCAAGCAGCTTATTATTATATCAAAAAGGGTTTTCACATCATTATTGCGTGATAGTAACAGCTTGTTTAACTTGAAATTTAAAAATTGTGCTTATTATAAAATGGTGCTTACTGTGCATTGCGCAAGAAAGAATATTTCTGGTTCAAAGTGTATTCGTTAAAAAGAATATCAGGTAAGGTTAAATAGGAATTTAAACAACGATTTGGAAATGAAAGGTTACCACATCGTAGTTGTGTTTCTCTGTTAATTAAGAAATTTAAGGAAACTGGAACAGTTCATGACAAAATTCGTTTTGGTTGACCCAAAAAGCTAACAGAACCTGTCTTGAGGGATGTAACAAATAAATCACAAAGAAATCGACAAAATCTAAGGCGCTTATCGCAGGAAACAAGACTTTCGTTAGGCTCAGTTCGCAGTTCAATGCTTAAAATAAAAATTTTACCCATATAAAGTGCATGTTGTGCACGAACTCTAAAAGTTCATGATACAGAAAGCCGTGTAAATTTTTGTAAGTGGTTCAATGTTTTTGTTGCTGACAAAGGATAAAAATATTTTTCAACGATGAGGCATGGTTTCACTTATCAGGATATGTCAACAGCCATGTTTTTTCAAATATTCAGCGTCGCGCCAATCTTTGTCTTTAAGTGCACGGAGAACACTTTTAACAACTGCTATAGCTAATAAGCTAAACATTTCTTGTTTAATTTCAATCTATCAAATAATTTTTCATTAATTTTAATGTCACCGACAAAAGGTCTATTTTTTCTCATAATAGTTATTAATACCACTGCACTGTTTCTTCCTGAAACCCTGAATTAAATTTCAATTCTCTTCGAGGCAACCTCATTCTTACATCCATGGTTATTATTTTGTAATTATTGTTTTAAAAAATCCTTTACCGATCTTTTTGTACCGATTGTTAATTATTGGCTTTTCGATACAGTTTGTAATATTATTTGTGAAGTGGTAAAACATCGGAAATTTTTTAGCTTTGCTTCTGACCTTGAAAGGCTTGATCAACTGGTGTAAAGCGCGCAAACTTCTTGATATGACTCCAGAGCAACGTCAAAATGGAAGAGTCATGGTTCTGTATTAGCCGCTAAACTGTAAGTCACAGAAAAGTATGTTTCTCTCGAGCTTTTGTGATTTTTTTATGGTCTTATATCTTTTTTGTGGCATGAAAGTTTAACTTTACCGTTAATTGTCGTTGGCTGGATTTGTTTTACGAAGAACGTACTAGAGAATCTCAAATCGAATTTTTATAATGTACACTGCCACGAATTGATTCAATAATGGCTGAATATAGAAAAAATACCGAAACAAGATGACAAATGCATTTTATGCAAAATTGCAATACATTCGTACATTCCATTCTCTAGACCAAGGGTTCTTAGACTTTTTTGAGACACGCCTCCCTTTTATCATGCAAACAAAACTTAAACCCTATCATATCAAAAAAAATATATATAACAGCACTGAACCGAACAACAATAACAAAATTTTGTCGATAAGATGGATGGTAGCAGATAACACACTTCAGAACGACTTCACGGTCAAGTTTGTTCCTGTATTTGTCTTTACACCTAAGGAAGAAAGGCCACTTTTGCACATGTAAGTCGATGAAAACGGGAGTGAACGTATATGTATAGTTACAGCACCCTTTAATGCGCTCATATTTCTCCCAGAAATCAATCAGCGACATAGCTTCAAAAATGTTTTTTGCAGTGGAGTTACATTTTATTTCCGAAAATGATTCCTTTTCATCTTCAATTCTGGAAGTTTAGTGTTACTCAAATCTGGAAAGTAGCGTTCGAATTCTTGTTTTAATAGTCGCAGGTGACCCTCCACCTGGACTTTAAGGTTGCCTTTAAGTTCAAATTGGTTTTTCTAGATAACAAAATAACTAATTTAGGAAAGGAAGCTACAATTCTTTTTTGAATTCCACAATGCCTAGCTTCAGTTTTGCCGCAAAAGTCTTGTTGGCACCGTATTCATTGATACAGTTGATATTCTTGCCCAGCATTAAGTTTATCTTTTAAAGCTTTAAAAATATGCACGAGGTTTGCCAACGTCATATAAAACTCGGGATTTAATTTTATTATTATTATTATTTTTTTATTATCTCTATATTTATTCACCTGACTCGCAGGAAAGCGACCGAGGCGCTAATACGTAGGGTATTACCCAATTACAACTACCCCGTTTACCCAATACCAACTACCCGTTTGGTAAGCAATTACCCCGACTTGCTTCCGGAGATGCCAAGATATTGCTGTCCGATTGTAATTTAATAAAGATATGACTGAAATTTGAACTGCTTGCCAAGACCACCAAGCAGGGGAAAGTGCCGCAAAGCGTCTTTCCCAAGAACGCAACAGAATGGCGCAAGTGGGTTTTGAACCGATATCATGTTGATCATGAGCACGGCGCATTACCCACTCGACCACGCTGCCATTTGACAAAAGAAGATCTTGTTTCCCATGAGCTTGAAAAAAAACAGCAAAAGTTCATCTTTTATTTCATACATGCGGGCTAACATGTCATCTTTTTATAGCCACTCAACGGATGTATGAAAAAGCAGAGTTGGAAACCATGTCTTTGCAAAGTTTGGTAAACAATTGTATTGACAGCATTTTTTTAACGAAATTGACGGATCGTATAATCATTGCAAGCTTTATCTTTCATTGCAATAGGTAAAGCTCAGAGCTTTTCGGTGAATCACGCAATGAGACCTGACCTCATTGGAGGTTTTCTACTATATCTTCGTAATAAACTCACTTAAAGAGCCAAACATTGTCAGACCACCATAAATGTAGACACCCAAAATTTTTTCCCAAGGTACACCATTGTGGCAATATCAGTGTTTCATCACAGTGAATTGAAAAAAAAAGTAAACCTTATAATTTTTGGAGAACTCGACACTTAAATGTTTTTGCAAGCTCAACAATGCTTGTTTTGACCATAGAATCTGAGAGTAAAATCTTCGCCATCTTCTTGCTGTATGTTTTTCCTCACACCAGACTAGCTGCTTTTAACATGTGCGGTTTAATCAATTTTTACCAATGTTATGAGATTTTTTCTTTTTCACACTCATGTGAGCGATTTCGAATGACGCTTCAACTATTTCTGCAGAAGAAGATTGGCGAAAGCACTTACTTGTAATTTTCTGTTTTTTAGACAGTCTTTTTTGCTTTGAAGAAAAGCTAAAAGCTTTATGACCAGAGCATTTTGTTTAAAAATGACGCTGCAAACAACTTAGTCATATTGCGTGATTGCTGAGATTTTCGTAATATATCACGCATTGTGGTACTAAACTAGTCACTGTGAAATTGATAAAACTGCACTCTAAATAATCACTGTTATGCCTTCTCTTTTTTCTATGCAGTTGTATCTATTCAATTTAAAGCCATTTGCTCGCGCCCCCTTTATAAACCTTTCACGCCCCCAATTTAAGAACCTCTGGTTTAGACAAACTACTTGTTTTGATCAAAATAATCCAAGAATCTGTTTTTGCAGGCTTTTCAAGTAGAAGATGAATTTTTTTCTGCTCCCGGCAAATGTTTGTATAAAAGTATGATGTATGATGTGTAAAAATGTATTAAGCACTTGAGCATTTACTGTTTATCTTGAGCATAATTGTGCTATAGGTTTTTGTAATTAAGCGGAGCATTGCTGTTTCATCGCCTTCAAAATAGTTTTTGGCTTTGAAATGACTCTTTGCTTTCTTATTAAAGCTTATAAACGTTCCAATCACGATCTTCGAGCAGCATTGCTCTTAGAAATATTGATTTAAAATCCTTATCGATCACATACTGTATATGGCCCTTGCACTTGGTTTTGGTTGATATATTCCGATTGCTGCTGCTGGCGGGCGGAAAGTTTCCATATTTTCTTTCTCACCTCGATCTGACTGATCTAAATCATTGACAGCATTATCAAGTTGGAAAAATTAAAAAAAAATTCGCGTAAACACCTAAATTTTTTTCACCACTTTAAATTTCAAGCATTGTTTAATATTTCATTATTTAACTCAGTTTTTTGGATTAAAATAAGTATCACTGTCTTTTTCACACTTAATTTTTTCGACTACTTAAGTCGTGCTTTTACTCTTACCTGCGTTTATTTTAAGCAAAGATACATCTTTCGAAACGTTTTGGGAATTTTGAGCAGTAGCCTGTATCGATCGGCTACAAGTGTGCGTAAAGTTGGAGTATTATTAGAGCAAGTGTTTGGTTCGCTATTCTGTCGTTGAAATATATGTGAAAAAAGTTATTGTTGGTTTGTGTTGAATTGTTATTTGTAAGCGCAATTTAGAATTTGTCATGCCCGAAATAAGGCTAGATTTGAAAGCTTGGTTTAGCTATAATAATGCCATCTGCATTCTGGACCATTACTAAATTGGTATCGGAACTTAGAACTACCTAGAACGACCAAGTGGCGTTTTTGACGCGTTGGATAATTGTTTCCGTACAACTAACTTAACAAAGCTTAAAACCAGCCTAATTGACAGCAAAAGAAACTTTTATAGTTTTCAAAAGTGTAGCAAACTGTTTTTTTGATATTACACACAAAATCGTACGTCTTTTCGAGGAAATTTGTTGACTTTTGAAACAATAGATTGACTTTGCCGAAGCCCACTGCTATAAGATGAAGCCAAAAATACAATTGCTACTTGCATCGAGAATAATGTTAGTTTATTTTATGATCTTTTTTTTTTTGATAAGTCAAGAAATAATATGGTGATTCATTGAAATTTTGGTTCTAATTCAAAATGTCAAATGTTCAAAATGTCCATTTTTTAAACCTCTGTGACGTCACAATGTGCAAGCAAATGCGTACGTCCGTTTATATACGGCTGCGCTTTGAGCATGCGACATTTTGAACCACGACAAAATTTTATGCTTTAATGAGCTATGTCAAAAACTCCTCTTGGTTGTTCTGGGTAGTTTCAGGTATAACTTTTTTATTTTTCTTAGACTGGAAACAAAATTAATACTTATAATGTTGTCTCGGAAAAAAAAATGTCTAAAAATTTTAGGCAAAAAACTCAATTTTGGATAAACGCCAAACGTTAAAAAATTTAAATGCGTATAAAAAAACTACATGGTTTTTCTAGTGTTAAAGAAAAAGATACAAACTGAGCCTTACCAATATTTGCGGAAGACTCATTACAGTAAAGACTAAAGGATTACTTAATTTTCTTGAACAGTTTAATTATAGTTTTTTGTAACTGCCGATAAATTTCTGATTTCACAACCTCCAATTTTGCATTTCAGGTCAGCGTCCGCCAACTGGTCGCAGATTTGTATATTATTGGAGTTGTAGTGATGGTAGTTGTTTATTGAAAGAACACGAATCAAAACCTTCGAATTTTATCCTTGTGTTTTTACATTTTAGATCTTTTTCTTTGGCCTTTACTTGATTTATACCTTGAACGTGAAAAAATAAGAAGTGTATGTTATATGCGAGGTCATTTTAAGAGTGAAGACCTGTTTTTCGGCTTCGCTTTGTAGAAATATATTTATAGAAGCTTTTTTTCTAATTCATTGAAGCGGTTGTAAAATTTTTGTTGTTACTCGATGTAACAATCTATATGGATTAAATACTAAGCTTGTGCACATGGTACAAATTTAATATTACTACAACTTGGATTGCAACTTTGCCAACAAATTATCATTCTTAGCAATCACGTTGAAGCGTTTTACTTTATTCATTAGTTTCTTTTTAAGCGTTATACGTGAAGCAACCGTAAAGCAATTACCTCGACCTACTTTTGGAGATGCCGAAAATTAAGATATTGTGCTGTTTGGTTGGAATTTTTTAGTTTTTACAAGAAATATCACCGAAATTTAGAGAGCAACTTCCTGAGACCGCCGAGCAAAGAAAAGTAACGTAAAGTATTCTTCCGAAAGGCGCTACAAGTTTGTGTGCGCATCAAAACAGTTCTTTTAACCATTCAATCACGCTGCCGATTAACGACGAACACCAAAGAATAGTTTTTAAAAAATGCACAAGCACAACTTTTTGGTTTAGTTTGATATTACACAAACAGTGTTTATGATGGTCAAATTATAATGAAATTTTAACTATCAAAACTTTAAATCATTAAGAGTGCCTTTTTAATAACATTAAGTTGGCTAATTATCCTAATCTATTTCGTTACCAATCATTATAAACTAGTCGTAATCGAGTAAATGTAATTTTAATCAGCAAACTACAGTACTTTTCAGTTTGTAAAATTTTTATCTTAAAAAGCCAAAGTTATAGTACCGGTAAAGCTTATTGGGCTAATCTAAAACCAGTGGTTCTGCAAGTGGTCGATAATGACCCCCAGAGGTCGATTGGAGCATTCAAGCGGTAGATGAATGACTGTTACGGTCTATTGCAGCAGTTAAGCAACGATACCATCTTTGCAAAAGTACCAAACTAAGAAATGTATGATTATTACAATGCAAAGGCTTTTTTTGGTCTTTTCACATTTAATTGAAAAAACCTAGTTGCATGAAAGTGAAGACCAAATTGATAAAAGTTTGTACCGGAAATAGGTGTCGATAAATAAGTTTGAACTAGAATTGGGGTCGACGTGCAGAAAAGTTTGGGAACCATTGCTTTAAACGCTAACTTGATGACCTAACTTTGTTGGATTAACTACTCTATAAAAAGAAACAACTTAAACACAGTTTGATAGCAAATATAGATACAGCCCAAATTTATTTTCGTTTTTAACAATTAATGTCACTTAAAAATTTGATTAATAAGCTATTTATCAAATATCAAAACTGAAAACGGCTAAACTTCAAGATTTATTTCGAATTTAGGAAATTTATTTTTGAAGAATTAAGAGGATTTGGAATTAATTTTTAAACAAGCTGCATAAAGATGAGAAACACCAGACTCGAGTTTCGCTCTCATTAGAGTTCATCAGTGTTTCATTTCGCTCTCATTAGAGCTCACAGAACTTAGTCGCGGTGAGATAAGCATACTCGTATTCTTAAGTAGGCCGTGGCCAAATATCTGCAAAACAGTTGTAACTATTATCAGCAAGGCTTTAAAGGATTTTATACTAATTTTTCTCACTTTTTTCACGTAAATTTAAGTTTAGTCAAAATTTTAAAGCAACTAACCCGAGTGTTTTTGGAGAAGCCAAGATATTGCTGTTTGGTTGAAAATTTCTATTTGGTTTTTTATTAGTTTAGAGATAATTAAAAATTAGATTTGACTGAAAATTTGAGACCGCCAGAGAAAACTGCCCAAATTATCGGCAGCCTGGTGAGTGGTGCGCCGGGATTGTGATCAATATAGTCCCGGTTCAAAGCTTACTCGCGCAATTCTGTTGTGTCCTTGGGAAAGACACTAAACGGCACTTTCCTCTGCTTGGTGGTCTTGGAATGCAGTTCTAAATTAAAGTCATTTATTAAATTACAATCGGACAGCAATATCTTGGCATCTCCGGAAGCAGGTCGTGGTAATTGCTTACCCTATGAATTAGCGCCTCGGTCGCTTTTCTGCGAGTCAGGAGAATAAATATAGAGATAAAATAAAAAAAATTAAAAAATTGTCTTTTAAAAATACAAAAAAATGATGCGAGTCTTCCACCTTCTCAATCGCGTTATTATTAACAATACAGAGCTTCTATCTAATCGGCCACACTTACATGAGCTCCAAGTACACGATAATGCAGCAAAATTAAAAAATGATAATACGGTGAAGAAAGGTCAACAAACATGTACTAAAAGGTGCACAACTGGAAATGTAAAATGAAATCAAAATGCTAGAACAGCGTTTCTCAAACCTTTTTTTCTGCAACCCAAAATTGCTAAAAACAACGATTTACAAATATGACTGCAATAAACTTAAAATTTGAGTGAGCGCTTATTGAAAGAAAACGAAATTGTTATGTAAGACAACAATAGTCGTCTAATTTTTAGCTGTACAGTATATGTGTGGGCAGAAATTTGTTCGTGAGCAAACTTATTTCGATTTCTTAATTTTCGGCTCAAAAACGTAGTGATCTTTAAAAAAAAGGTTTTCACCTTGAATCTGACTCTGATTTCTTGATTTTCGTCTGAAAATCGTAATATTCTCTTAAAAAAGGGTCTTCACTTTTGAAATCTTGTGTGCACAGATCTTTTTCTTTTACGTGCGGTAATTTACAAGCTTTCGCGAGCAATCCGCGTAATCTCGGCCACCCATGGTTTGAGAAACGCTGTGCTAGAACCTAATGGGTACAATCTTGCAATAGCTTAATATAAAAATTTACGTGTCTCGAAAACACACTTTTTTAGCAGTCGTAATAGCTTCTACTGTATTTCAATTTTAAAAGTAGTTGTTCCTGTTAGCAGTAGTATCGTCATGCGCCAAAATCGCCGTTTTTCGGCACACGATTTTTATTTCGTTTTTTACTTGCCACCCGCCACTGGCTGTGCAAGTTTCCAGCAAAAGTTTTTAACGGCTTCGCTTACTCATATTTACCAATAGGCCTACCTTAATTAAATTTATGTAAAAATTATTTAAAAACATTTTTTTAACTTGGTTATTTAAAAAGGCTGCATTTTTTAATTACACTGGTCAACAGCAGATATTAATCAGATAAGGCTTTAAGTTTTTCTTATATGTACTGAGGTTAATTTCGTAATTACTGAGGTTAATTCGACGTAACTAGGGTTTGGGAACCGGGATCCCGGTTTCGGGAATTCCCGGGATTTTGCGACATTTTAGGTTTCCCGTTTCCCGGTTTTTTATGACTAAAAATTCCCTGTTTTGTAAGCTTTTGTACGTAATATCACTACGACAGCCGTGTGATGTATCCAAAGCAAAATCATTTTGTCTGTTCCGATTGTGACGACACAATGCTTCTTGCCCCATTTTTTAAGCTGTTTCCTGTTGATTATGAGATAAACATGTTTGAGTCAGTTTAGTACTGTCATTGCTCTCGAGTAAGTAGTTAAAATTCAGATGCAGTGTATTTAGTTATGGAGCGCGTTAATCAGTCTAAAGTTTGGAAACATTTCACTCGAGATTATAATGATGACAAAGCTAAGTGCATACATTCTTCACAAAATATATCGTGTAAAGGTGGATCAACTAGTGGTCTTTTTCGTCACCTGAAAAGCAAGCATAACCTTAATAGCTAAGAAAGCAAAGATCAACCTTGTTCTAAGAAAGTAAAAGTTCAGCAGAAATCGATCTTACCGTTTGTAAGTGTTAAGAAAGAAAGTTTGCAAGGTATTGTCTCTCAACTGGCAGCTGTGGATGGTTTTTCTATACATTCTATTGGCAAAAGTAAGTTTATTCGTGAGTCACTTATCTTCCATCTTGGGACTCTGATATTATGAACTTAATACACCATGAATACGACAACATTCAAAAACAAATAAAAACTGAAATTGAAATGAAACTTAAAGGCGATTTCTATTTCAATGTGACTATGGACGAGTATACTTCAGTTTGTTGCCGAAGATACATGAACATCAACATTTATTGCCAAAACGATGTTATAAACTTGGGCCTAATAAGAATGCGTGATTCAATGTGGTACTGAAAAAATTTTTCAGTTGTTGGAAAAACAGTTGGCTCATTTTGGAATTACAAACATGCAGACATCTATTGTCAGCATTGTTTCTGATGGCGCCTCAGTAATGAAAAAACTTGGTAAAATTTCTCAACTTGATCACCAACTCTGCTACGCACATGGTGTGCACCTGGCTGTATGTGATGTGTTATACAAAAACAGAAGTGTGACTCATATTGCAAGTTAAGATTATGACGATGATCAAGACCAAGAAATGTATGAAGAAGGTTTTGGCATCGTGACCCCCACAATAGCATCAAACGAAGTACCAGTTTTCAATCTAGAAATAGAAAATGTACTCAAGAAGGTGCGGAAAGTAGTGAAAATATTTCGGAAAACCGTGAAAAACGAAGTCTTGCAGAAATATGTGTTGTTGGAACAAAACAAGAGGTTGTCACTTGTCCTAGATTGCAAAACTCGCTGGAGTTCCATGTATGAAATGGTTGAAAGGTTTATATGTCTTAAAAAGTGTATAATGAAGACTTTACTCGATTTGTCGATTGAACATGGCATATCTACAACTGAATTTTTGTTTCTTGATGAGCTAAAGTGCGCTCTTGAACCAATAAAACTTGCGGTCGAAGCTTTGTGTCGTAAAGATGCAACGCTTTTGACTGCGGAAGGGGTTTTTCAATTTTTATTTGTGGAGTTCGAGAAGAGGAAGTCGAGCCTTGCGGAAGATTTACTTTGTGCCGTAAAAAACCGTGTACAACAAAGACGACAACATAAAGTCGTTAATTTGTTACGTTATCTTCCAAAATCCAAATTCATCGATTTATAATGAACATTATCCTGATGAAATACCGTCTTGTAGTAACAGCGAAGAAGGTTTTGTGAAAATTGCTACCACCTTATTTTGCCGCTTGTTTTGGGGAAGTGACAGCAAAAAAGCAAAAAGTCAAGATGAGAATGAAGTAATAGAGCTGGCTAGCAACAATCAGAAAGATGAAAGTCTTTTCAAAAGACTTCAGACCCACATTGAGCATTCCACTAACTCCACTCCCACCCAGCAGTTGAAGACAATTGTTGATGATCGACCCCGAGTCAGCCAACTTCAAACCGTAATTAAGCAGGAAATGTAACTATTAGAAGCTACTGAAAAAAGGCCAGGCAAATTGGAGCAGTTGTTCAAAGCTTTATTGAGCATTCCACCAACGTCAGTCGAAGCAGAAAGAGCTTTTTCTGCTGCTGGATTGTTTACCACAAAACTACGCTCACAATTAAGTGACAAGTCTGTCAATGCACTGTGTTTTTTACGCAGTCATTATATAAAAAATAAATAAAGCATAATAGTTGCTGCTTTTGCTTTTTTTAAGGGTTAACGTAAGTTAGAATTAAAAGTATTGTGTATTTGATTTCTTCTTTTCATATACATGTACATACTTTTGTTATTCTTTCACTACTGCCTTTTTTATTGTTAAATTTTCGTACATTTGTCTTTTTATCATTCGTTTATTTTTTGTGCATATGGTTCTATTGCAAAATTATGCGCCCAGTGTAAATTACAACAGAACGCATTTAGGTTTTGTTGTTTGTGTATATAAATCCCGGTTATGAGACACTACCCGAATCCCGGATTGTTTTTCAGAACCGGGAAATCCCAAACCCTAGACGTAACGTAATACTGAGGTTAATTTCAAAAATGTCTTTACTTTTTCCCAGCACATCAGGTTTAAAAAATTTTTTTTGTTTTAACCCTTTGACTCATTCTGTATCATATAAAGTAGTAATGGCCTTACAAAAAGGGGGGGCCCGGTGCAAGAAAAGTAAGGGGGACTACTATATAGCCTAGTGTTCCAAGCCAAAGCAATCTTTAAAAAAGGTTATTGTCATAGGGAAAGCCATTTTTAATGTATGAAAACAAAATGGTCTCTAAAAAAAAGGTCTTCATTTTAGGGGGAGCCACTGTTAAATGTTCCAAATCCGTGTGGTCTCTAAAAAATAGTCTTTCTTTTAGGAGGGGCCAATTTTTATTGTCTTAAAACTAAGTTAACTCTTAAAAAAATTATTTTAGTCATCCCACCGACGACCTGGTGCTACTATGAAGAAATAGAGCAATATCATGTGTAGGGGGCCACCTTTTGAAAGTATTTTAGGGGGCCCCGGTACAGCCGCACCGTTCGCACCCTATTAAAGCCATCACTGCATATAAGTTACATTTTTTCATTTCCTACCGTATAAGTCATAGTTTTAAAACGCGCACCAATGTGTGAAACGTAAGTTTTCTACAATCAGCGTAGTCATAATGTATTGTATCAGCATAAACACGTCCAACTTGTTATTCAAATGAATGTATAAATAATCTACATGAACAAGTTCGATTCCCGGTATGAACATCCAACCTGTTATTCAACTCCCTAAGCTGTAGCTATACTAATTAGCTGCACCTAAGGAAGTTTTGAATAGCCTGTATGGTTGAAAACTTGCTTTTTGAAAGCTTGAAAAGATACAATACTAGGGATTTTAGATGTACAACTCCGTTTTGGATCCAGTTTTTAATTTACGTTAGTGGGGTCAAGTTTTTTAAAAAAACTGAAGCAGAATTTTATGTTAGTCATTACTCGAATGAATAAAAAATTTTTATGTAATATTCATGAATGGATAAAGACAAAAAAGTTTTAGAAAGCTAAATGTTTTTTTGTACTTAGTAGTTGTTGTCAATATTTATTCAAAATATTAGTGAAAAAAGTTTACTTGGCAGTTACCCAAATTATCAAATTAAAATTATAAACTTTAAGCAGTTTGATTACAACAAAAAAAAAGAATTTATGATGAAAATTTATCAAGGTATAAAAATTAATATACTTAAGTAGTTTTAGAGGATTGATTACCTACTCTAATATTTTTCAATAAACCAGTTATCTTTAAAAGTTAAGTATTATAGTCAAAAATTAATTTCAGCATAAGTTAAGTTTTTATTTAGGTGATCTAACATAAAAAGTTTTATAGTATGAAAAATTTAGCAAGATAAGTTCTTTAGGCAGTTAGCAAAATAATTAACAAAATAATAAAAAATTTAAACCTGAATTTTCAGCATTTTGATCAAAAGAAAAAAAACTTTTATTATTTTTATCAAATTGAAAGTGACTAAGTTGATTACTCCAGAAGCCAATTATTTTTAAAATAAAGTATGGTTGTTAAAAAATAACCTATTAAAAATTTTTTATTTTTAATTCATAGATCATGAGTGAAAAAAAATTTTTGATGTAAAATGACACCACCGTAATTCTGGCAGAAAAAAATCCTATATCCCAAAAAAAGAAAAAATGCCGCGGCACCACAAGACGGATTTGACGCACGAGACAAAAGAAGCATTTCAAGCAGTGGTTTTCAATCAGGGTTCCGCCAGAACAGTCCAGGGGTTCCGCAAGTGCACATTCAAATCCGAGAGTCTATTTTATTATTGTATGGTATTCATATTGTTTAAATAGATAGTGATTTTTGATTTATTAAGTCCCATTGCAATCATATAAGTTTCTGTTGCATTCAATTAAGTCTGTGGTAGTTTTTAGAAGTATTATATTTTTAGTAGTAAAGACAACTTTGGCTAAAACAAACAGCACGTCATAATGCCAATTGAAAATTATCAGTTATCGTCGTCGTCGTCGTCGTCGTCGTCGTCAGTTATGCTACATCACAATGCAAACTAACTGGTAATGAACAGGGATGAATAACAGGACAGTAGGCTACTGTACTGTACTGTACTGTACTGTACTATAATTCTCCGTTCATTACAGTATCATTACAGTATTAGTTAGTTGGCGTTGTGATGTTGCATAATTGATAATAATCAATTCGCATTATGACATGCTGAGTGTTTTATCTGAAGTCGTCTGTAACAATGGTTCTCAACCGCCGGTCCGCGGAAGAGCAACAATCTGCGTAATTTTTTTCCGGTCGGCAAAGTATTTTTCTTTCTGTCAGGTTAATTTAATATGAAATCGTAAGCATTGCAAAGTTGTTACTTTCTGTAAAACTTATTTCACGCTTGACCGATTCACAGCAGTAAATTGGCGTATCTCGCCTTTCTTGATAACGCAAAATTGTTTTTAAAAATAAAAGTTAACCATTTGATAACCTAAATTTTGTACCGTTTACAATTGTTCCATTATAAAATGCGTCTAGCTTTGAAAAAATTTAAAAAAATGCTATTTTTTATTTTTGAGGTGCTGTTATAGCTAGTCTTGTTAAACTGCAAAAAGATTAATATGGATCCAATGAAAGAACAACGTATTATGGTGTATTTAACTAGAAGAATAAAAATAAGATAGCCTCGGCCAAAGTTTTGCATAATCAAATGATGCTTTTTGCATAAAAAATCAAATTATTGCATAGGGGTTCCTCCAGCCTCTGGAATTTTTCATTGGGGTTCCGCTCCACCGAAAAGGTTGAAAACCACTTGAACTAAAGCATCAATAAAGATTTTTAAATATCAGGATTTTTTTGATTAAATTGAAGAAAGATCGTTAATTACTTATGCGCTTGAAGTTTTACATTATATAATTAATTGTATCATCTTTTTATACGCCAGCGTCAGTCTATGTCATTCGACCTTTACATACTGTACATATCCAATATCTGTGCTTTTCTTGAAACTTTATTCGAACTCCAATTTTTGACCAATTTCTACAGAATAAAAAAAGGTTTCTGAAGTGAAGTCAACCAATAAAATTCTAATTACCACAAAAAATAACACAATCTTTTTTAAATGTTAATATTGAACTTAACGGAAAACGCACCAACAGAGGTTATTTTACTTGTTTTTATTTAAGCAGATGACACATCAAATGTAGCAAAGTTAAAAGATCCCTGCTTCAGCTTTTTTCTTATATTTTTGTTTGCAACAAGAACAAGCAGTGGAAATTATTTTGTAACACTACGCACCGGTATTAAAATTTAGTGTAAATGACTTGGCGTGAATAACTATTTCATTTTTATATATTACTTTCTGTACAGTACAATATCTAGGTAGGTGTTCATTCATTTTTCCTTTTCGTAAGTTTATGTTTGAAACAACCCTAAATAGAACGGCCTACTTTTTTTGGTTCCACTGAGCCTGTAATGAAATGACCGAAAAATTGAACGATATATTTATTTAAAAAGCAAAATTTTAAGAAATATTTATCGCAGTTTGGTTGAGGTAATCGAAAATTATCAAAGGACTTCCGTCCTACTTTTGAATTATGTTGGGGACTGTATCGAACATTTACGTAAACAAAGTCAAAAGACATTCGAATAGAATATATATTGTGCTATGCTTGAGTGCAATATCATTAATTGGTTGTACCGATGTTTTATTTTTTATTCTACAGCGAATTGTCAAAATTCCAACTATAAATTGAATAATTCTGAAAGAAAAAATGTCGGTGTCGTAAGTTATAATTAAATCAATATTAAAATCTAAAATTACCCTCAGTAGAAATTCATTTCGATGATAATGACTGTTTCGGAAAACGTTAGGCTGTTTTATACTCTGACAGAGGGATGCTCGATCTTTTAACCATTATGGTCCAACTTTTGTCGAAAACTTTATTGTGGGTCGCAATCGATGCAGAAATCTTAATTTAGTACTTAATTTTAATGTGTTATTTTTGATTAAACCTCCTTGATAACAGGAATTCGGACCACAAATTTAGTTAAAGACCAAACAAAAAAGATCACCAGTTTGGTATACCCACGTGTTTTATTCTTATATAAAGAAAAAATTTCTACTAAGACGAAAATTAGCTATGTGTTTCGAGTTTTCTGCGCCTCATTAGATTGATTCAAAGCATTACAATAATTTGATCGATTACGTAATTACAAATTCTTTGGCTGGCTTCAACAATAGACTTTACGAGTCTCGGGTTGGGGAGCCCTACTCTGACGAAATGTAAATAATTCAAAGTACGGTGAATTTAAAATTAAAAAATATACGCCAGAGCATTAGTCAAGTTCGACTATAAAATATTCTTCTATGGAGGCTAGACTAACCTACTAAAAAAAAAACTTGAAAAATTCCAAAAAATTAATTTTATCAAAGTTATCAATTCTAACTAAATTTTTTAAATTAGGCTGATTATAACATTTTCAAATAATTATAAAAAAGTACGATGTGACACTTAAAATTTCAATTTTTTCTTGGAATAAAATGTATTTCTTTTTTTTATTGAATGAACAGTTCATTTTTCAAAATTGTTAAAAAAGTCCAGTGAATTTTAAAAACATTCGTTGTTGCTAAAATCGAAGCATTTTATTAATGAAATCAGATTTTGCTGAAATAGAATTTCTTCTTCTGTGAACTGCAATAACCTCCCTAAGGGAATTACAACTGTGAAAGAATTTTGCTTTTAATTATGCGATCAATCAAATTGCCGAAGTCGTTAACTTTCTCAAACCAATCTCTGCTTTTCGGCCAATTTACGAAAGTTGACTATTTTGCGAAAACTCGCTTTTTCAATCCAAAATAATATTTTATTACAATATTTAAGTATCTCTATCGAAAGAGTATGAAATGTTTTTTCTATACAACCTTGAATGACACTTTTAGCGCTACTAATTGTCGAAATATAAGCAAACAAAGAGCGCGAGGACTTTCCGCCTCGCCTCATCTTTTAGTTGTACAAGTTTTCCAAAAGCCAAGTTTGAATAGAGTTTCTCTAAACGAATAACAGAAAATTCTTTCTCTAAACAGATTTGCAGAACCACCCCAATTACGCAAACAAAAAAAAATATTTTACGTAAAAAAACCAACGCTTTGTGATATTTAAAAAAAAAATTTAACAAGTTCCATTTAAGCTTGAATTCAAACAAGTAAAAGTCGGACGCTATTTTTAGTTTTTAAAAATCGCTGTCGATTTCGGCTCTTGACCAGGTGTCATTCAAGACGATTTTCTCGTTAATCTATTATGATGTTGCCATATAATAAAAATAGATAATTGATGAGTATGAAATTTCCTTCAAAATGGCATTCAACATTGCATGAATATCGATCCGGAAGTTTGTTTAATTTAAGCTTGAATTCGAACTAGTAAAAGTCGGACGCTATTTTTAGATTTTGAAAATCGCTGTCGATTTTGGCTGTTGACCAGGTGTCATTCAAGACGATTTTCTCGTTAATCTATTATAATGTTGCCATATAATAAAAATAGATAATTGATGAGTATGAAATTTCCTTCAAAATGACATTCAACATTGCATGAATATCGATCCGGAAGTTTGTTTAATTTAAGCTTGAATTCGAACAAGTAAAAGTCGGACGCTATTTTTAGTTTTTGAAAATCGCTGTCGATTTCGGCTCTTGACCAAGTGTCATTCAAGACAATTTTCTCGTTAATCTATTATGATGTTGCCATATAATGAAAATAGATAATTGATGAGTATGAAATTTCCTTCAAAATGACATTCAACATTGCATGAATATCAATCCGGAAGTTTGTTTAATTTAAGGTTTTTTTCTAAGGATATTGATTTCATTTAACATTTTTATGTGTTTCTGCTTGTGGAAAAAATTTATCGTGATTTAATTATAAACTTGTTATTTTAATCTGTTTTTAAAAAAAATTTAAATTCTTTAAGAAATTTTAATTAAAATAATTTTTTTGCTGACGATGAACCTGCGTAAAACAGCTTTTTAAAATTTAGTTAAAGATCTTCGTTGTATGCTTTGGATCAGTGGTCCCCAAACTACGGCCCGCGGGCCGGATCGGGCCCACCATGACTTTTTATCCGGCCCGCGGAGCTCTTTTAAAAAATATATTCACTTGCTTTGAGCCACAGTTGGATAGAATTATGTCGGGAATATTCCAGTTTAATTTTTTCATTCTTTTTATGTTTTTAGAGAACACACCAAGATTTTGGGAGAAAAATAGTGAAATCAGACATCGAAGTGAAGACCTTTCTTTTTTTAGAGATTACTATGATTTTGGGACTAAAATAGTGAAATCAGACATCGAATCGAAGTGAAAACCTTTGTTTTTTTTAGTTTCTCGCTTTGGCCCGCGGAGGTTTAAAAAATCCTTTACACGGCCCCCTTCTCAAAAAGTTTGGTGACCACTGCTTTAGATGCTTCTTTTGTCTCGTGCGTCGAAAGCGTCATGTGTTGCCGCGGCATTTTTTCTTTTTTAGGAAATAGGATTTTTTTCTGCCAGAATTACAGTGGTAAAATAACATGGTAAGAAAATTGCTCATTCTAATTTTTCAATAAGTCAAAGAAGCCAATTATTTTTAAATAAAGTATGGTAGTTAAAATATAATTTTTTTAAAATTTAAAATTTTTTGTGTTAATTAATAGATCAAGAGTGAAAAATTTTTTTTGATTTAAAATGACATGTGAGAAAATTGCTAATTGTACTAATTTTTCAATAAGTCAGTTATTTTTAAAAGTTAAAAGTGTGTACCCAACAATTTGTTTCTTCAAAAGTTGTTTGTTTTATTAATAAAAGATTAGTGTTATGAAATATTTATAATTGTTCTACAATTTAATTTTTTGTGTAATTAGCCTACTCATATGTTCTATGGTACACTGTTAGGTGTAATATGATATTGAACAATTCAAGTATTTATTTTTATATTTCATATAAGTATAGGAAATTTTTACTTTCACTTTAACTGTTTTTTAAAAATAAATTCTATGGTTTTAAAAATGCTTATAAAGACTAAGTCAAACTTTGTATTACAAAATTCTGTCTAAGTTTAAAACCAGTGCTGATAATGGAGCTGAAAAAAATGATGTGTTTTGGCTTAATGATGTATTCGTTGATGTTTCTTTGGATGATATAACATGTGCTGATGCCAATATAACATACTATGTGAGTGGCTATGTAGGCAGAAGCATATCTTTCCGCCTCAAATGCTCTTTCTGCAAAGAGTTGCTTATTGCAGGTGATGATTCCTTTTCAATTCACCACTACCTGCCAGATGAGTACAAACAGTTGTTTGAAAACGTAAATTGTGGGGGCCTATCGCAACCATCCGAATTTATTTACAGTGGGACAGCGCTGGCAATGCAATATTATATGGTCATTCTATCCACTCTGGAACCAACAAAAACCAAGTTTTTATCCATGAGCAACCCACGATCTGTTTTTCTCAAAGCATTAACTAACATCAGCAACTGAAACTCTCAGTGACCTATTGTTTCAGCAATGTTCTGCCGGTCATTTGAATTTCAAAGAAGTGGTTACATCTACGTTTATTTGTTTTGCAAAGGAATTTAAACAGATAAATGCATTTAAAGTTAAATTGCCAGAAATATCAGCCAAAAAACTGCAAAAATTAACTTCGAAAAGCTCTCAGTTTTAATTCAATTGTATATTAGTTTGTTTTTTGTTATTTTGATGATTTTGTTGCTTCTTGTTGCGTTTTAAGCTTAATACTTGTTTATTTTTCTTTCATGGTGGGCTATTTTTTCGTTGTATTGCTTGCCAAATTGTTAGTTAGTTTTATTGTTTTCGCATGTACAAGTTCATTTTTGTTTTCCTTAAATAATTGTAGTCAATATATATTTAGTTTTCAGAATCTGGTATTGCTTAATGCCTTTATCGAAATAAAGATTTGGATTTCTTTGAACAAATAATCGTAAGAAATCTTTAAATTATAACTAAAATGCGTTTAACTTTCAAACGAAAAATTTCGAAGCTTCGCATGACTTTTGACACTGTTTTTGCAGTAGCCCTATGCTGATTTTTAGAGCTCCATCACACTTTGCCATTTTGTGTGCGTAACTATATACTTGAACTAAACCTTTTCTGGAAGATCGATTGGGTGAAGAGGACAGAGGTCTTGTGGAATGGCCACAGTTCTTGTGTTGGGAGGGCCATTTTGATTAGGATTACCATATTTTCATCACCAAAAAGGAGGACACTTTTTATTTTAAAGAAATTTATTAACAGCTAGTTGTTCTGCATAGCCTATACGGCAAAAGACAAACGAAAGCAACAATATTTTAGCTATAGGTCAAAGTGTTATTAAATTTAATTTTTCGACTTAGCCCACGAGTATTTGGCTGTTTCTTGAACTTTCTTAAGTAGTGTAGAATCAGCTTTAACAATATCATAAAACTGGTTGCATGTAACATCATTGAAATTGTACACCAACTTCAAGATGCTTGCAACTGAATCAAAAAGAAATCGCTCTCTTTCTTTTGACCATTGTGGCTCTAACAAGGAAAAAATACGTTCAACATTAGCGTTATGAGCTATAATGCTGAAGTAAAACTGTGCAATTTTTAACAGCTCGCTAAACAATTCAGTAGTACTGCACGTGTTAAAATAGGCTGCCCATCTTTCATGCGCCATCATTTTGCGATATGGCAGTGCATTTGTTCCAAGCTGTGTTTCAATGAATTTGCATAGCCTGTGGTATTGGTCAAACAATTTAGCTTCATCAATAGAAACATTTTTCTGCTGCAAATATTCCAGACATGGTTCAACATTTTCCCATTTGGTTGTTTGCGACAGTAGCATCCAATCAAAGCATTCAAATTCGTAAAACAAACTAGTCCATTTATCCAAGTATTCCACGCAAGATTTGTACAGCACAGAAACATCCCGGATGAACGAGTCACAAGCTTGATCTTGACCTTCTTCTCTGAGTTTATTCAGCTTTGATTTAATTTGCGTTGATATGAACATGTGCTTTTTTCTCTCTTTAATTGTTGATTTTACAGCATCGAGGCACGATCTAACTTCACCAATGGATGCTTTTGACCGTTCAATATTTTGAACTTGCTCATTGAAAACAGCGATAAATGATTGCAAGTGTTTCAAATATAGTTCGCTCAAAGGAGCTTCATAAAACCGTTTGAAAACAATCGGTGGCTTGTCAATTGACGTGAAATACGATTGTAAGGCAGGGAACATTTGAAGCATTCTTGACAAGCTAGGATAAAGCGACAGCCACCTTGTTACACTGTGGGAAAGTAGTTTCCGATATTCTGTATCCACGAAGTTACAATAATCTTTCAACTCCTCTGTGCGAACAGTATAAATGTAAAAATACTGGTAGGTTTTGTACATAATACTTTTAACATCTATAGTCATCTGATTCGTACCATGATGCAAACAGTTATTTAAAATATGCGCCGGACAACCAACTCCAACCAGTGTTGGTAAATCATTTTTCAATCTAGAGAAGACGTTGTTACCCTTTGGACGTCTTAAGCCACCAAAGTTAGTGTTACAATTGTCACCAGTGAAAGAAACACATTTTTCGAATAAGCCCATTTTTGTCAGAGTTTCTTTTACTTCATTAGCAATTGTTAAAGATGTTTCGTTTGTAGTACTTTTGACTTCAAGCAACTTTGACTGAAGGCCCCCATGTTTCCAATCGAAATATTGAACCACAATAGGAAAAAGTTTGGTTGATTGATGATTACTACTATCAGTTGCCACTCCGAGATACATAATACCATGTTCTTGTATAACATTCAGCACGTATTTAACACTCATGGGAGAAAGAACGTTATTAACAATAGCTTCAACTTTAGTCCGAGCACAAGAATACTTTTTTGAAATGTTTGAATCAGGAAATAATTTTCTCATCAAAGGTGATGTACAATCATTAGATTTGTAACTCTGGTGATGCTTTACAGTATGAAACGCCATGGTGGCTTCAGCAGCGGCAACATTATCTTCAGTTTGTGTACCAGGCTTACAGAAATAATCTGTCACTTTTGCAGATGAAGTTTCTCCCCTGATAGCTTTTTTATGCTTTGTACTCTGTACATGCATATCTAAACTAAGTCCACCTTTATTCGCCACTGAAATAAACGTACCGTAGCCACAAACAATGCATTCCGCTTCAAAATCATTCCGTCCCTTTCTAAAACACGGATACTTTTTCTGTATCTCTTCTGTAAATTCTGACTTCCTCTTTGGCATTATTTTTTAGCAAGCTAAATGTTTCACTGTTAACTAGATCTGAATGTCTTAACAAAGCTTAACTTACAGTACAGTGGATGCCACAATATTGTGTAGCAAAGGACAATTGTGATTGTTACGCCATAATCGTGTTTGTCTCGCTGTGCTGTTTTGTTGCTTGTGCTTGGCATTAGAAAGATGAGATGCATTTTTGAAGCTGATTAAAAACAAGTCAAGTAAACCATTGAAGTCGTTACAATTGCATTATAATTCATTATCGAATGAGAAATTTATTACATCATAGACACCTCCGACTGTCTTAGAGTAACCTGGTAAGACGTAAGCTATAGCGCGTGCGCGATATATAGGCCTACTTTTGGTGATCTAACCGATGATATATTTATACACTAAAAGGCTGAATGATTGGACATGTTTTAATTGTTCAAAATGCCGAAAAGGAGGACATTTGGGCATTTTTTAACGTCCTCGGAGGACAAATTATTTTTCATTAAAAAGGAGGACATATCCTCCAAAAAGAGGACGTATGGTAACCCTAATTTTGATGTATTCTAGGGGGGCTGGTGCGGCCGCTCCGTTCGCACCTTATTGAAGCCATCACTGGGTGTCAGGCAATCTACTCCAATGATGCTCTTTTTTTAGTCATTGCTTGACAATCCAATCAGATTCATGACCAGTTGAAGCCAAGCTTTTTTATTTTAGACCTAATTATCGCTTATCTGTTTAGATAGTTTAAAAACACCGTCAGCCCGTAACTTTTAAAATTGTAAAAAGCACATTAGCTAATTAACTCTCTGATGTATTTTTATATTTTAAAAAAGAGAATCACAATTTCACAACTTTATTCGGGAATCTTAAAAGACCAGTTGAACTAGATAGCCCGAAGACCTGCGCTGAAGTAAAACTGTGTTTATTTTTTTATGTTGGCTCAAGAAATAGTTTGCGGCGAGGCTGAAGTTCTTAATACAATTAATTCTGGCTTAAGATCGAATGAATTCTCTCGAAAACTTCTCTCAACAAATAGCAAAAAGGCACAGTTCTACCTAAAACAATATATTATTCGCAAAATCAAACAAACTCAATCAACTTTCGAGTAATTAAAAGCAAAAAGACACAGTTCTACCTAAAACAAACTTGACTTTCAAGCTTCACAAACTTCAAACTAATCCACAGCGTCAATCAACTGCAAATAATTACTCAACAACTTCATACTGACTAGTTTTCCTATAATTAGTACCTCGATGACTAATATTAAACTTAATAGTTCTTCCAAACAATTCTATTTTACTATAAAATTTAACTTCTAAATCTAAGTCGTCAACACTCGACCCTTAAACAACTAAACAATAGCCCGAAGACAACAGAACCACAAAGCAGTTTCTAACTTTAACTTAAACCAAAAATGGAATAAATAACAAACTGCATGCTCAACCGAAATTTCCAGCTATAAAGCAAATGTGCCCGAACAATTAAAGATTCTTAAATTCATTATTTTGCTAATTTTAGCAATAAAACGAAGCCGTTTATGACGTCACAAATAAAACCATATAATGAAGCACAAAACTTGTTTTGTAACTATAGATTAGGGTGAAGTGAAAATTTTTTTTTTTGAAATTGAAAAAAGTGTAGTTCTAAAAACCTGCCAAACAGGTAAAATCTACGAAAAAAATTGGGCTAGCAACCCCCCAAAATATGTTTTGAGGGGTAAAATTTCCTAAAAATGTCATAACTCAGTAACCGCTTATCGTAGAGGCATGATTTATGGCTCAAAATTTGCAGAATCATCATGTTTCTATATGTGCTAAGAGAAAGTTTTTGTCTATTTCCACTAGAAAAAGAGTTATGATAGAAAAACTGTTTAATAAGTTTGTTTGTTTGTACTTAACTAATAGTTATCTGAAAAGTTACGTATTATTATTTTTTGCAGGTATATTGTTAAGTAATTGTGTAAATCAAAGCTGTGGTCAAACTGCGAAGTAGTAAAACATGAAAAGACGGAGTTCAACTTCTGTAAAGAAGATTTTACATAGTGGACACACTTGTGGCGATTACCACATTTTCACGCTTGACATAATTGTATTTTTTATTCGTTTATTCATTTTTTCTTTTTGATAAGAAACGAGAGAGTCTTTGTTCAGCGAAAAAGCACATGTCAAAAAGTTTGAATCAGAGTTGGTTTTAAGAATAATTGAGTTTAAAAAGGATTGTTGTTTTATGAATAAAAAGAAGATTTATAAAAGTTTTGTGGAATTTATATGTAGCTAGAGTTATATAAACCAGTAACCGCTACATAAATGGTGACCCCGACGTGATCTCATACACTGAAGACGCTTTTATCAACATAACTTTGAAGTTTATTAACAAGCTTTACTCAACTATCAACAGCGATAATAGAAGAGGATTCAGCCCAGCGAGACGAAGAACATTAAATTTATAAACTTATAGACAAAAAGATAAGTCTTTTAGTGGTTTTGCAAGCGAGTCATTGTAATATAATTGTAAGTGCTAAATTTATGTTCAATTTTTAACTAGTTTTTGGCGGACAGTTTTATTAATTGTATTGATAACAGTTGCGAAAAAAAAAGCAGTTTTTTAACCTTAAGCTTGATTTAATAGTGTGACGTCATAATGTATTTCTACTATCTGGCGTTATGTGCTTTAGTTACTGCGTTAATCATTTTAAGTTTTAGTTTTGTATTCTTGATTTTTTACTATCAAACCAAACATGGGTTTCACGAAGCGGGGCCTGACACATCGCGGCCTGCCCCAATAACATTCTCCCCTACAAGAGCTCCCTCTAGTGATAGAACAAACTCAGATATAAGTGGCAATAGTGGAAATAATAACGTTTTTTCGCCCGCAAATAGTTTTGGGAATATACATTTGCCACCTTTTTGGGAGAATGACGCCAGCGCTTATTTTTCAACTATCGAATTAATATTTGAAGAAGCTAATATGACATCAGAACGGTCCAGATATTTAGCTCTTGTCACGACCTTATCTCGAGACGCCAATGTATTTAAGTCTGTGGCACACCTATTAAAAACATCTAACACGGTAAAACCTTATTCGACTTTGAAAGTTGCTATCCTCCGGTTATATTCTAATGCAGGCGTTGAAGATTTAGAGACCTCGTTAAACGATTGTCTCCGCGGCGATGACAAAGTTTCAAACTACTTGGCCCGGCTTAGGTCCATATTCGCATCCCGTTATTGTGAACCGACTACTCTCCAGGAAGACATACTTAAATCTCGCGTACTGCAGTCGGTGGACACTCCGACCAGGCTTGCGTTGTATTCGTACGAACAAGGCACGGTCGATGAATTGGCTGCACATGCCGACCGCCTTCTTTCTCTGGCGAAATCTCAGCCTGCTACTCCCATATCAAAGGTAAATAATATCACATCGACAAAACCGCAGTACAAGGTCAATGAGTATTTTGATAAACAGTTGGGAAATATGTCGGACGCCGTAAACCAATTAAATCAAAAGCTTGAAAAGTTTACCTCCTACCAGCGTAATAAAGGTTCCGCACCCACATCAACAGTTTCTAAGAATGAATTATGTTTTTACCACAACCGTTATGGCAATCGAGCTCATAAATGCATATCCCCTTGCTCTTGGCATGCAAACGACGCAATGTCTCATTCTCAAAAGAATCATTTAAACTAATAGCTCCGGTAAAGAAAGGCGACTTTACCGGAGGAAATAATGAGTGCTCAACTCTCACATCGTAACTACTGTACATAAAATGTTCCATTACTAATTTGAAGTTTTTGATTGATACGGGCAGTTCTTGTTCTGTAATTCCTGTGGACCCTAACTCTCGAGATCATCCGCAGGATTATTTGTCTGCTGTTAATGGAAGCTCTGTCCCTACGTTTGGTTGCAAAAATATTACTGTTGACCTGGGAGGTCCTGTGCCTTTAAACTGGGAATTTTGCATTGCTGAGACGCTAAAACCCATTATAGGAATAGATTTTCTATCGCACTTTGATATCAAGATTGATCCTAGAAAAGGAAGATTGATATTTCCCGAACACATACCGCAATCTGAAAATATTAAATCATTCTGCTGGTTTCATCAACGTTTTGGTCCTCATGCACAAAAGTGTCGTGATCCTTGTTCTTTTTTATCTAATACCGAACTTAAGCCTAGTTTGTGTAATGTCGAACCTCCGATTTACAACTTAGGAGATTATCAGTTTCTTGAAGCTGAATTTCCCGAGGTGTTCTCTGTTTCGAACTTAAGGCTTCCTCCAAAACATGACATCGTTCACTACATTGAAACAACCGGTCCACCCATCAAACAGCGGCCACGCCGTCTTTCTCCCGAAAAACTTGCTGTTTTAAGAAAGGAATTAAGTCAGCTTGAGAAATTGGGAATAATTAGACCCAGTTCCTCCCCGTGGGGATCTCCCGTTCATATGGTAAAAAAGTTTAACGGATCTTGGCGAGTAGTAGGAGACTATCGGCGTCTAAATCAAGTAACCGTCAAGGACTCTTATTCCATTCCTTTCCTTCATGACTTTACCGAAAATATATCCGGTTCCACAATATTTTCCAGCATCGATTTGTTTAAATCATATCACCAAATTCATATTCACCCAGAACATATTGCCAAAACCGCAATTTGTACACCGGCCGGAAATTGGGAATTTTTAAAGATGTCTATGGGTCTTACTAATGCTGGCCAAACATTCCAACGCTTTATGAACTCTCTATTTCAAGACTTGCCATTCGTCTTTGTCTCTATAGATGACATTTTGATATTTTCGTCTTCCATTGAAGAGCACCGAGCCCACCTTCGACAAGTATTTGAGCGCCTACAATGCAACGGATTAATCATCAATGCAGCTAAGTGCTTATTCGGCCAAAATCGGCTACGCTTTTTAGGGCATATCGTTTCGGACAAAGGTGTCGCCCCTGTTGCATGTAAGGTTGATGCCATAAATTCTTTTTCGATCCCACAGAACGCCCAGTCTTTACGGCGATTTTTGGGCATGGTCAATTTTTATAGAAAGTTTATTCCTCAATGCGCAAAAATTTTGGCCCCTTTAAATTCTCTCCTCCAGGGGATTCCTGCCGGTCACAATGCAAATCTTTCTTGGAACGAGGAGGCCTCAACTGCGTTCGAGGACATAAAAGTAGCACTGAGTAATGCAACGCTACTAAATTTTCCTCAGCACGACAATCCCACAGCATTGTTTGTAGACGCAAGCAATAAATTCTGTGGTGCTGTACTCAGTCAGATTGACAGTAGTGGTTCACACAGACCATTGGAGTACTTTTCAGCCGCCTTTTCTGATGCCCAAAAACGGTATAGTACTTTTGATAAAGAATTGCTGGCAGCTTATTTGGCAGTTCATCATTTCACGTACTTCTTAGAAGGCCGTCCGTTTACTCTTTACACGGACCACAAACCATTAGTTGGTGCTATATCTAGAAAAAAAACTCCTTTAAGTAACAGGCAAGCTCGACACCTATCGTTTATCTCAGAATTCACAACTGACGTTAGACATATTGAAGAAAAAAACAACGTGGTTGCCGATTGCTTGAGCCGTCCTGAAATGACTGCTGCTCTTTCGCCTTCTTTCACAGATTATATCGAGCTGGTTTTGGCACAAAGGGACGATCCATCGATTCGCGAGCTCTCTCAATCGATGACTTCATTAAAACTATGTGAACGTGCGATTCCTAATTCAGGCCTTTTGTTACTTGGAGACACTAGTACGGGAAAATTTCGCCCCATCATTCCAAATTCATTACGAACCACAATTTTTGAGCGCATGCACAACCTTTCCCACCCAGGCATTAAGGCTACTCAAAAACTCATCGGAGAGCGATTTGTGTGGCCGAATATGAGACGAGATATTGCTAAAAAGTCCCGTACCTGCATTTCTTGCCAACAAACAAAAATTACCCGACATCAAGTTACACCCTTACAGCATTTCAGAACCCCAGATGCCAGATTTTCACATGTACACGTCGATATCGTCGGTCCTCTTCCCGATTCTTCTGGTTACAAATATTTACTGACAGTTGTAGACAGATTTACGCGTTGGCCGGAGGCCATACCCATGAAGGATATCACTGCGTAATCTTGTGCAGATTCTTTTCTTTTACATTGGGTGGCCCGTTTTGGATCTCCTACAATAATCACTACAGATAGAGGGGCCCAATTCACGTCTCTCCTTTGGACAGAAATGTGCCAATTTTTGGGTTCAAAATAATGTCACACAACAGCTTTCCATCCGGCTGCAAACGGATTAAACGAGCGATTCAATCGCAGTCTCAAAGTTGCATTGAAATGTCAATCTTCTCCCGACCTTTGGTATCGAAATTTGAGTCTTGTACTCTTAGGCTTGCGATCGGCCATAAAAGAGGATATGGGGTGTGCTGCAGTTGAAATGGCTTTAGGGACTTCTATACGACTCCCCGGGGAATATTTTGAAAATTCGATTCCTGTAGAGTTGTCCGAGGAAAGCACTGTCCAACCAGCTTCGCAGTATGCTAAAACACTTTGTTCTTTCATGAACACATTACGTTATACTATACCACGTCATCCTAAAAAACAACAAACTTATGTCGACCCACTTCTTTCTCTGTGTTCCCAAGTATTTGTCCGCATTGACAGTGTAAAATCTCCGTTGCAACGACCTTATTCGGGACCTCATTTTGTACTTGAACGACACGATAAATATTTTGTCATCGAAAAAGACGGTCACACTGACACCGTATCAGTTGATCGTTTAAAACCGGCCTTTGTTGAGCCTATATCTCCAACTGGCTCCTCAGTCGAGGAGGAATCTGCCGAGACTCGATTTTTTTCGCCCACATCTTCGAGTGAAAATGGGGACATTTTTGCGGAAGACCTAGACGAACTCCCCGCTAATCGCGTTTACTCCCGCAGAGGCAGACTAATTACAAAACCTATACGTTATCGGGACTAGTTTTTTTTTTTTTTTTTCATTTTTGTCGATGTCTGGTTTGTTTCGACGTTTTAATCACGCGTTGCATTTTTGCGCGTTTGCTTGTATATAGTGACTTTTTGCTTCTGTCAGTGCGTGTAGAATTTTGTCGTATTTTCTATTGCAATCGATTATTTTTTTCTCTTTCAGTGGTATTTGCCTCTTTGCGGCCATACCACTTGGGGGGGGAGATATGTGGCGATTACCACATTTTCACGCTTGACATAATTGTATTTTTTATTCGTTTATTCATTTTTTCTTTTTGATAAGAAACGAGAGAGTCTTTGTTCAGCGAAAAAGCACATGTCAAAAAGTTTGAATCAGAGTTGGTTTTAAGAATAATTGAGTTTAAAAAGGATTGTTGTTTTATGAATAAAAAGAAGATTTATAAAAGTTTTGTGGAATTTATATGTAGCTAGAGTTATATAAACCAGTAACCGCTACACACTTTCTCTACCCGTGATAGTTTTCCACCAGGAGTATTGCCTACCAAGCGACACGTAATAGAACGCATTCTTCATTTGAAAAACTTTCGAACCTTCAATGCTGCAAATGACATTGCCAGAGAAATTTATCACAGATGGGTATGGTGCAACGTATATCCCATTCATCTGTACACCATTTCGAAAAAAGTTCAAAGTTTTGTGAATTGTTTCAGTGCACTTGATCGCTGGTCAAAGAAAAAACGAGGAGAAGCATTTTTACAAAAGGAAAAAGAGTTTATGTCAACTATTGATGAAATATTTGATGTTTTTTGTGCTGACGATAAGCAGCGCAGAATTTTGGAGAAACAACATAGTTTGAAAATGACAGATGATGATTATGCTTTTTATAAAGATCAAACTAGTAAGCGAGTTGGAAAATGTGTGGATGCTGTGGTTCCTTCAACGTCAGCTGACATACAGTTTTTGAGGCGCTCTCGACCCTTACAACCTCATCCAGAACCACCAACATGTTCTTCCGTTACATCAGTTACATCAGTGCCTGAGTCAGCTTTGGATTATCTGTCAGATTCTAGTTCAACCAACACAGACCAAACGCAATCTTCTGCTGCTTCTGAATTTGTTTCTCAATCAATGCCATATGAAAATCAGAATCAAATGATTTGGTCAAACCTTGCAAGGATGAGTGAGCGTTTTCAGATATCCGACAGAGCTGCTGCTGCGATCGCTAATAGTGTGATGCAAGATTTGGGTCTAATTACTGATGATGACAAGACATACGTTATTGATCGTAGCAAGCTTCGAAGAGAGCGAGAACGATGCCGTGCTGAAATTAGGAAAAAGGAGCAAGAAAATTTCAAGTTAGTGAATGCCATATACTTTGATGGGCGCAAAGATGCAACACAGGTCACCATGCAAGGGCCAAATGACAAGTTTTACAGGTCTGTGCAACTTGAAGATCACTATACAATGGTTGGGCAGCCTGGTGAATAATATCTTTCTCATTTTTCCACAGAGGATGGCAAAGAAAGAACCATAGCACAAAAGATCTTCAACACCATTGCCAACACCGAATTACATGACAAGCTTACAGTAGTTGTCACTGATGGAACTGCAGCAATGACAGGCAAGTTCAATGATTGCATTCGTAAGTTGGAAGAACTATTGAACAAGCCACTACAATGGGTAATTTGCCTACTACATACCAATGAACTACCCTTGCGCCATGTCTTTACTATGCTTGATGGAACCACCAATAGTCCTGACACATTTGCAGGACCAATTGGGAAGTGTTTAACTGGAGATGTTTCAAGTTGGCCGGTTGCTGCTAATTTTAAGTCAATTTCAAACCCTCAGTTTGTACAGTTGCCAGAATCAGTTGTTAATGATCTGAGTACTGATCAACACTATGCTTACAAGATATGTTCAGCAATAATCATGGGAGTTGTCGACAGCGACTTGCAATATTTAAAAGTAGGTCCCATTGTGCATTCACGCTGGCTAACTCTGGGCTGTCGAATCCTCAGATATTATGTTTCGGTGGATGAATCCTCCTCAAACTTGGAAACTCTGACGAAGTTTTGTCTTCAAGTTTACTTTCCAAGTTGGTTTGAAATTAAGTTAAATAGTCAACTAACTTGCGGATCTAGAAATTTTTTCAACTTGGTCCAACGAATTCTTCAGGTGCCTGACGAAGCTGTTCGGAAAACTGCTCTGAAAGTTGTGCAACGAAATGCATTTTTCGCACACCAGGAAAATGTCTTGATCGCCATGTTGGGTGACAACGATGAGGAGATACGAATGCGAGGAGTGAACAAAGTGCTTTCGATTCGTGGAAACTTGCCATCAACGGTTTCATTTGATAATCATGACTTGGTTGACAGTCGCAGTGAAGAATATTCTTTGGAAGGAGCAAAATATTATGATACCGCCTCAACTGTACGGCTGTTTGAACCGCCCACACTGGATCTAACAGTGAACTCGTATTACAAGATGGTGAATTTAACATCTTGCCATCAGCAGCAGCCTCCGGTAATTGAACATTTAACTGATTTAGATATTGAACAATGCCGGATAAGACCACTGCAGCTCGACCACCCATGTCACAACCAATGTGTAGAACGCATGTCAAAATGGTAATAGAGGCCGCAGCACAAGTTGAAGGATTTGAGCGAAGAGATGGGTTGATTCGCCAGAAGATTAAATCTCGAAAACTTTTGAAAAAATTTGATACTAAAGTGCAATTCTGATGCGCTTCATTTTGCGTAGGGTATTTGGTGTACTCTAACTTGCTTTCTTATTTTTCTCTCACTCCTTAGGCAAAACAACCCAATATCAGCATCAACAGTTCGAAAGAAATGAGATGTAACAGATTTTCTTTAAATTACTGAAATACTAAACATTTTATGGGCAGTAAAGCTAGCACGTTCTGTACCTTATGAGTAGGCCTATTTAGGTACTTTGTCTGGTGACCAAAGTTATCCCAAATCATCTTGTTAATATTGTGATTGTCATAATTAGTCCTTATATTGTGATTGTCATAATTAGTCCTTATCAGTTAGACAAAAATCATTACAAATGTTAGATCAAAATTATTTCCATACAGCGCAATTTTCGAGTATTGAGCATAAAAAACGGTTTATCGATTATAACTTTTTTTCTTGTGGAAATAGACAAAATCTTTCTCTTAGCGCATATAGAAACATGATAATTCTGCAAATTTTGAGCCATAATCATGCCTCTACGATAAGCGGTTACCGAGTTACAACAGTTTTTGTCAATTTTACCCCCCAAAAACACATTTTGGGGGGTTGCTAGCCCCCCAAAGGTAGCAACTCGCCAAAACCAATTTTTTTTGAAGTTTTAGCCTATTTGGCAGGATTTAAGAACTACACTTTTTTCAAATTTTTTTTTCACTCCACCCTACTATAGATGTCCTATTTAACTCCTACAAGGAATTATTTATGACATCACAAATAAAATCATATGATTAAGTACAAAAATTGTTATGTAACCATAGATACCCTATATAACCCCTACAAGGAGTTATCGAATATCTATGAATAGAACTCGCTTTGAAGTAGTAGAATATAGTAAAAATTACGTCATCCCTGCCGCACTGTTCTTCGCAAATCAATCTGCTTTGATTGACACAGTAAAACGACTATTTATATTTGCTTTTAAAAACAACTTCCAAATAAAATAAATTATGTAAGGTGTTGGCGCACCGATTGCGCAGTCATCACGCAGCAATGAAAGTTACAACAAAACGCTGAAAATTAACTGTAGGTTCAAAAATTTAAAATTAGAATCAAGAATAAAGCGTGAGAAACATTAATAAATTTTGACCACCAAATTAAATAGGGCTAAATTCAAAATATTTGAAAATTATTTGATATAACTGATTAAAGCAATAGGCCACTATAAGGCCTACTGGTAAATTAAGCCTCTAAAATTTATATCTTTGTTAACGTGTAAGTGAAGTCTTAACTATTATATTTTACAAGTTAAAAATGATTTTAGTGTAAAGATAAAAATGTTATATTGACTAGGCTTACAATTTTAATTAAATGTTTCTTAAGTATAAAATTATTCTCTCTACTAAAACTTCTCCTCGTCGTCGTCGTTTGAAGGGCATCTACTCCAGGTCAGACACAAACACGACTGGGGCCGAGAGTTTATCCTTTCACTACCCCAGACTGCTGCACTGCATGAATCAGATGCTGGCAGTGTTGTTATTAAGCCAGCATCAAATTTCGTCATTCAAAACCGTCAGACCTCGCGCTCCATGTGGTGCCCGATGTATAGGGCACGCTGTTAGTACATGGTCTGCGGTTTGCTCAGAGGCGCCACACTCGCAATTCGGTGAAGGAGCGAGACCCCATTTGTGCATGGACCAATGGAATTGCCCAACACCAGTCCGCAGGCAGTCCGCAGGCATCCCAACAGGCCTGGCACCGGTCCGGGCACAAAAGCACGGAACCTGGAAGCATTTTCACAATACTCCGTTTTTCATTTGTGATTTGTCCATTCAGAAGCGCGGATGCCAAGTCTGGCAAGGTTGTTCAAAAGATTCCACGCAGCTGGCACAAACGGGCGTCTGGATCTTAGTCTCACTTGGCGAGCATTTGAGGACCCACTTAAAAGACCATACAAAATATGATCGGAGTCCAGAGATCCACGATGAGCCAAGGAGAGTGTTGCTCCCATTCGGCGAAGCTCAGCTGGCTGGATGCCTGAGAGTACAGGTAGGTGGTCCATTGGAGTGGGACGCAGGCATCCTGTGACTATGCGCAAGGCGTTGTTCAAGACACTGTCCATGAGACGAGTGTGAGCACTGCGACACCAGACTGGCGCACAGTACTCAACTGCTGAGTAGACTAGAGATAAGGTGGCTATGCGTAGTGTTTTAGCACCAGCACCCCATCCTGAGCCCACGAGTCGCCTCAGCAGTGTGACGCGCGAAGATAGTTTTTTGCGCAATGCCACTAAATGGTGACGAAACGTGAACGATCTGTCCAGTTTTACCCCGAGATAAGTAGAGTTTGGACAGAACCGTAAAAGTCTACAATTGTTGTAGACCTTTAGCTCACGTTTGGCCTCTCGGTTATTTAGGTGAAAAGCTGCCATCACCGTTTTAGTGTGACTGAGCTTCAACCTCCAAGTCTGGAGATACGCTGACAGTTTGGACATGTCTTGGCTTAAGGTTCCCTCCAAGTCCTTCCAGTTTCCAGAAGAGTGCATCAATGTTAGATCATCAGCATAAGCAAACTTCGTGGAAACCACGGAAGGAAGATTGTACGTATAGATGTTAAATAGGAGGGGGGCCAAGACCAATCCATGAGGAACGCCGTTTTTAAGACGGCGTAGCCTGCTTGTTTGCTATCACTGGTGGTAAGGGTGAAACTTCGATTTCGGACAAGCTCCATGATCATTTTGACCATGTGGTTATCCGGAAATAGTCTCAGCAGCTTGTAGGTAAGGCCACGGTGCCAGACAGTGTCATAAGCAGCTGTCAGATCGATAAATACGGCACCGGCCTTCTTTTTAGCCTCGAAAGAATCCTCGATGTTCTGGGTTAGCAGAACAACTTGATCTACAGTTGATTTCCCGCGTCGGAACCCAGCCTGCTCTTTAGGGAACAGTGGATCGATTAATGGTTCAACGCGGCGTAGATAAGCCTCTCGAGGATCTTTTAGGGGACACAGAGCAGAGAACTTCTGAGCTAGGCAGACCATTTATAATCTTTGAGACCGGCTGCACAGTAGGAGGATAGATAAGAATGATATCTTATATGCTTGTCAATCATAGGCGTACCAGCCAAAATTTGGAAGGCAATACAGTTTTGCCCAAATTTCGGGACGTTTGCCCAAATCATGACTTTTTTAGAACTTTACGGATGTGAGAAACAAATTTTTTTAGAATTTAAGCTGAAGACTCAAAAAAAGGTCTTTACGTAGAATCTATCGCTGATTTCTCAATTTTCGTCTGGAAAACATAGTTATCTCTAAAAAAAAGTTTTTCACTTCAAATCTTGCTCACAATTGTCGTTGCCCTAAATTTTTCCTATCGCTCCCTGAAAAATTTTGATTTTGCCCAATTTTTTTAGACGTGGGGTGCAATTGCCTCTTGCCCCCTGAAAGCACGGCTATGTTGTCAGCTTCACTCGCTCCTGCTGCTCTACTTCGCTCGACGCTTTATGAGACGTGCTTTTGAAACGGGGAAAAGTTTTTTTGGCAATCTGTTATGATAAGCCTATATAGTGTTTATTTAAAAAATTAATTTTTATTTTTTAAACTGCATCAATGTCTTTCAATCGGAAATTTTGGGAGGAAAGGTGGGACGCTGGAATTGAGTACCAAATAAAGCAATAAATTTTATTGAAAAATTTGGAAAACAAAAAATAAACCTATTTGATTAACTCTTATATTCCGTCTATTTGGTTGGAAGGAAAGCGGTTAATTTTTTCTCGCTTTCGTGTCCGCTTCCACTTCATCAAAAAAAACCTTTGCAGCATAGCTTGCGCTTTTACATTCCTGTTCAAAAAGATGGGGTGTTTTCTCACTACATAAATTGCAACATGGACTTGTCGACAGAGTTTGAGAGGATGGTCCTTTGCATATTAAAACTTTGTTTAAAATATGAGTTAAGAAGCTAAGAGAAGTTAAGAGCTTTATGTAAATGCAGAAGAAGCAAAATTATTAATGGAAAATAGTTCTAATTGTCAAATACAACCTTTTTCTTCAATATGCGTTAATGTTAGATCTCTAGTAAATCCCATAAATTACACTAAATTTGAAGGACTGATAGCTACTTTGGGTTATAAGCCAAATGTAATAGGTATAACTGAAACTTGGGAAAGCCCAAGTTCATCAGGTCACTTTAAAATACTTCCTGGTTACATTTTTGGGTCCAACCCCAGAAAAAATATAAAGGTGGAGGTATAGCTTTTTATGTTAAACAGGACTTAAAGTTTCAAATTCTAACTGACCTAATGATAATGGAAGAAAAAATATTTGAATCTATCTTTATTGCTATACAATTTCAAAATAACCAAGTTATATGTGGGAACATATACAGATCTCCTCAAAACAACAATAAATCATTTCTCCAGTTCACAAATCATTTAGAAAAAACTTTAATTACAATCAACAAAACAAAATCAAAATGCTATCTTCATGGTGACTTCAATTTAGATCTTCTTGCTTCCAATAATGAACATGTTGAATCATTCTCCGAGTTGATGCTTGAGTATAATTTTTACCCATTGATAAACAAACCAACAAGGGTATCCAACTCCAGCTGCACTGCTATTGATCACATATGGTGTAATTTGACTAATGCATTCATAAATAGTGCAATAATCACCCATGAAATCAGTGACCATCTACCCGTTATGCAATTTTAAAAAGTTGGTGAACCTCTACTGAAAATGAAGTCTAATGCAGGGAGGTCATATACAGTTAATAATTTGAAAAAGTTCTCCGAGTCTATCTCAAAAATTGACTGGTCCAAATTGTATACTATTTTCGACACTGATAAAAGCTTTCAATTTTTTCAGAATAAAATTGATCATTTTGCAGAACATAGCTTTAAACAAAAACAAATGAAAAATATTGAATTCAAATGTGCATGGTGTGACAGAGAGCTACTTCACTTAGCAAGAAAAAAAGACAGATTATACAAACATTTTCTGAAAACAAAAACCCACTGTGCTAAAAAAAAGTATCAAAAAATAAGAAACTTTTACTTTCATTTAATAAACAACAAAAAGAAAACATTTATTCAAAACAAACTCAAGTCTCACACAAATAATATCAAAAAAACTTGGCAAGTTTTAAACAATTTAATGGGAAGAAATCTTTTCAAACTACAAACTACTTCTCTTTTACATAAAAATAAAACACTTACTGATAACATTGAAATTGCTAATGCATTCAATGAACATTTTTCAAATGCAGCAGCTAAATTAGCTAAAAATTTACCTAATTCTAATTCTCACTTTTCTAATTATTTAAAATCTTCTAATATATCTTCAATATATCTTTTTCCAACAAGTTTCCTTGAATTAAAAAGACTAATAGCAGAAATTAAACCAAAGTTAAGTACTGGATTTGATCAAATACCACCCATTGTCTTGAGGTATCTTTCAGATGATGCATTTCATGCTCTTAGCTATATCTTCAATTTATCACTCCTTCAAGGCAAATTTCCAGATGCTTTCAAAAAAACAAAAATAGTGCCTATTTTTAAAAAAAGGCGATTCAAAAAATCTATCTAACTATCGGCCTATTAGCTTACTTTCATCGTTTTCAAAACTTCTGGAAAAAATTATGTATAAAAGATTGTACAACTTCTTGAAATGCTACAACATTCTTAATGCTGAACAATTTGGATTTCGCCCAGGTCATGCCACAAGCCATGCTACCACACTAGTTATTAGCAACATAGCTGATGCTTTTGAAAAAAAACTGTTAACAATTGGTGTTTTCTTGGATCTTTCCAAAGCCTTTGACACAATAGACCATGACATCCTACTCTATAAACTGAATTATTATGGAATTCGAGGAACTGCATTCGAATGGTTTAAAAGCTATCTATCAGGACGCACGCAACAGGTGCAATTCAATAATTGTCTTTCTTCAACTATAAGGCCAATCACCAGCTCGGTACCTCAAGGCTCAATTTTGGGTCCTCTTTTATTTATACTTTATGTTAACGATTTTAGAAACTGCTTGGATTTCAGCACAAATGTATCGTTTGCTGATGATACTAACATCTTTATTACTGGTAAAAATATACAATCAGTCTATTCAAAAACTAATCTTGAACTTAAAAATATTGATGAATGGATGACTGCGAATAAACTAACAGTAAATTCTGCAAAAACTAAATATCTACTTTTTACTCCTAGAAAAAGTATTCCGTCTCAAATACATCGTTCGAAGTACATTTTAGAAATAATACTATTGAAAAAGTTTCATCAATTCGCTTTTTGGGTGTAATAATTAATGAAAATTTAAGCTGGAAAGAGCACATGAATATGATAAAACGAAAAATTCGTTCTTCTCTAGGAAGTATTATACGTGTAAAACCGTCTCTTACCACTAAAGCAATGCTAATTTTGTACAATTCATTATTATTAAGTCATCTAAGATATTGTATCACCAGCTGGTGCTTTGGAAATCGCGCAAAAATCAATCAACTTCAACGTATTTGTAATAAATTTATTCGAGCCATGTATGGAATAAAACGGAGAGGCTGTGTAAAAAATGTTATGATCAAAAACGAGCTTTTAAATATTCAGCAGTTGTATGAAAGTGAAATTGCGATTTTAATGTATAAATTTCAAAAACGCACTCTTCCTATTCCAATTCAACAACTATTTCAGCTTAAACCAAGTCAAATTAAAACTAGAAGTGATAGTCAAATTATTTCTTCGTGTTTTAGAACAACAATCTGCCAACAATCAATTAAATTTATTGGACCGAAAATTTGGAATACTTTGCCACAAGAAATTAAAAACTGCTCTACATTAGTTTCTTTCAAAAACAAACTAAAAATTTATTATCTAACTGGCGCAATACCCGACGAATCTACGTAAACATAGTGCCGTACCTGCAACATAGAAAAAAAATTTTTTTTTCCTGCCTGCTGCTGTTTTCTTTTTATATTTCAGGTCATCGTCGACATCAATTCAAGAATTCAACTCTACATGCACCTGGAACAATCGCTTAATCCCAAGTTGTATTAAACTAGTCTTGAAACTCAACAAAATTTTTTTTTTTCCTAACAATTGACCATATAAAAAGTTTATTGCCAGCAGAGTCTTAAAATAAACTCATATTGGAACTTTAAATAATGCGTTTAAAGAATTTTAAGCGAAAATAAATGTGTTACAAAAACAAGTCTTGTCTATAAATATGTTTCTCTTGGGTATGAGTGTAAACTGCATCCGGTTGTAAGCTTATCAACTGATAAGTCGGGATGAATGAGGATACCCAATTACAACTTCCTCCAGGTCACCCTTGGGCAAAGTGTAGTACCTGAAAGCCTCCCTGTGCTGGGGTTACATGCCAGCAAATAATATTATAATAACAAAAAAGGCTGTCTTAATTTTTTTTTGTTTTTATGCATTTTTTTTATCGTCTTGTTTTAGGCATTTTTTTAAAAAATTTTTTATACTCGTATATATATTTTTTCTCTAGGTGATGCAACCATGCAAGCCGTTACCTTTGCTAGTGTAGTTTATTGAGTTTTTGCATGTTACAACGTTGTTTCGTTTTGTTGCATGTCCCTTTTTCCGTAGTGTAATTACGTTGATGTAAGTATTTTGTTCGACAAGTGGCGGAAATAAAAAACGACTGAACTGAACTGAACTGAAGTACATAGTAAGTGAAATAGCGCTTTTTCGTGGACTCTTTAAAGTTTGAAAACTGTTCTTTTCTACCACGGTAATAAAACCGTTACTCAAGTAGTAGGTCCTAAACTTTGTGCAATATAGCAAAACCCAACTCAAGGCCGTTTAAAACATTGATTATAAATTGAAGATTTGTAAAGGTCTTTACTTTTTTTTATTTTTATCTCTATATTTATCCTCCTGACTCGCAGGAAAGCGACGGAGGCGCTATACATAGGGTAAACAATTACCCCGAACTGCTTCCGGAGATGCCAAGATATTGCTGTCCGCTTGTAATTTAATAGAGATATTACTGTAATTTAGAACTGCTTTCCAAGACCACCAAGCAGGGGAAAGTGCTGTAAAGTGTCTTTTCCAAGTACGCAACAGAATGGCACAAGTGGGTTTTGAACCGACACCATGTTGATCATCAGCCCGGTACTTTAACCACTCGACCACGCTGCCGCCTAAATTAGGTTATAGGCATTTGAATGGGAATACAGGGAGGATTTACAAAACACTACTGCTCCCTTTATCTATAAGGTAGTCGTGCTACTGCTGAGCACTTTGTCAGAAGTGACTGCCACTATGTGATTAATTTATCTTAGAAATTGGCAATATTTAAAGTGTTCCTTTACTTGATTCCAAAGATACGTATTTTAGCCACCACTTCATATAGAGCTGATGAGATTAACAAAAGATTTTGTTAAAACTGCATCTGAGAATTCCAATGCGTTGGCATTTCTTTGCAACAAGTCTTTCAAAATAAGTTGAAGCGAAAATTAAAGACATTTTTGTTGGCCCCAAATTTGGTAAATTTTAAAAAATCCAGATTTTGAAAAAAACGTTGACTTCACTCAAACGACATGCTTAAAAACCATTTGTGTGACTGTGCGCAACAGTGGCGTGCGGTCAGGGATGCAAGTCATGCATTGCATAACCAACCCAGGAAACGGGTCGGGTACGCTTCGTTGCCGCCGATTCGATGCCGCTGACTCAATGCCGCCGACTCGATGCCAAGCCAAATTTATGAACTTATATGATATATAATAAGACAACTTATATGAAAATAAGTCGAGCCTGGCATCGAGTCGGCGGCATTGAGTTGGTGGCATCGAGTTGGGCCATTTTCCAGGAAACAATGTTTACGTGAACGAACTATTACGTGATGACCTTTTTTTCTTTATAAAGAACACCACAATTTCGGGACAAAAATTAAGAAATCTTAGACCTGTCCGGTTGGGTTAATTGCTTGGTTTTTGACAGCAGGTTAGGTTAATTGCTTTTGGCTTATGTATAGCGCCTCTAGCGCTTAATTTCTGCGAGTCAGGAGGATAAATATAATGATAAAATATTACAAAAGTACATTTTTTACACTTCCACTTAGATTTTTTTTCCCAACTTTGGTGCAGTCATTATTGAATAAGGTGAATAATATCACCAAGATTTACAAGCAATTGAAGCACCCTACCAAAGTTTCTGGAGTGAATAAATTATGGATATTATTATTGCTTAATGCTATATCGTGCCAAACATTAAAGTCATTATTCCCAACGAAAATCGTGTTCAAAGTTAGAAATATTTTTAGGTATTCATTGTAGACCGATCTTCTGGCCAATAAAAAAATCTGTATGTGATATCGTATTTGTAAAGAGCACTCAAAATACTCAGTGGTTTTGCAAGAAAAACTACTTATTTTATTTTATCAAATTATTTATCCTCCTGACATGCAGAAAAGCGACGAATCGCTAATACACAGGCTTCCGGAGATGCCAAGTGTTCCGTTCCTAAAAATCGCCCAAATTATGTAGATTCACAATCTCATAAAAAATATCTTTGATTTCGCTTTGGTCCGGCTCAAATAGCCAAAGAAATAACAGTTTTATAAGTAATTTAAATATTTTACATTTATTTATAAGAAAATGGCAACACTGCTTAATTTCACGAACTTTAAAGTAATTTCCAGAACTATCCGATTGACCTGTTTTGATTATGACGTAATAGTTGTTGTTGTTGTTGTTGTTGTTGCTTTGGAGAATGTCAGAACATTCGAGTAACCTTACTGAATGGTATAAATACGGTTCGCTGAAAAGCAGCGATATAATTGGATGTTTCGTTGTGGTAACTTAGAATTGGAAAATTGTTAACTGTGTGAAGTCATAGTTTTTGAACGCAAGTCTTTGGTTGTCTACGTGATTGTGAAGAATTAAGCTATTGAGCTTTAACCTGTTGCTTTGATTTATACTATTCAGGCTCCTAAGTGGATTGGAGCATATTTCTTAATAAAGAAGATATTGTGGTAGTCTGAGCTGTGATTTAGCTAGACTATATTTTTGCTGTCGCTGGTTCGAAGGTCAGATCCAGCAAGAAGATTAAGAATTATCGTTTAGTAGACACCGAGATTGTGTTATTGGCGAGGCCTTCTTTACAGGCGCCAAAAAAGGTAGACGATTAAAAAACGTAATAAGTTACCAAATAAATTTGCTACAAAAATTTAAAAAACTTACCAAAATTTAGAAAACTAAAATTTGTGGAAGTAACAAAATTTCAAAAAACTTTTAACATCGGAACAAAATTTCAAAAACTATTTACTAAATTCTACACCAAGATATTACTGTCCGATGGTAATTTTTTATTTTGGTTTTTTAATTTTGTAGAGATATGACTGAAATTTAGAACTGCTTGCCAAGATCACCAAATAGAGGTGTTTCTGCGGGACGAAGGGGAATAACTCGTCTACAAACCTGTGCAGTCAAACTTCGAAAAATTAATTTTATTGGATCAACAAAAATTAAAATGCATGTGCGTGTTTCAAAAAAATTTTGGTATTACAAAAATTAACCAAAGAACCTATTTGAAATAAAAACAATACGGTACAGCTAGACTTAATCCAATGATTTAGAAACCTATTCAAATAGAATGTTAAAAATAATGAAAAAACAAACAAAAATATAATTGAAAATAAAGAACATAATCTTAAAAAACTGATTTCGAATGTGAAGCGTAAAAAACTTTTAAATTAAGAACTACTATAAAAAAGTTACTAGAACAAAACTTTTAAAAACAAAATTACGCGCCGCGAGAAAACGAATAGAAAGAAAACAAATTACATTGTCTGATTAACTAAGTTAAAGAATTAGTGACGCGACTTTAAAATCCAACAAAAAGGGTAAATTAAAACAACAAATAACAAAAATCAAAACATACAATAATCTTTTTGCCAAGCCGGAGATTTTATTTATCGCCTTCTTGAAGGGACCTCACAGCTTGGCGCAATCGCGCTACGACGCGCATCGTTCGTCCCAACAAGGGGAATGTGCGATAAAGTGTCTTTTCCAAGAACGTAACAGAATGGCGCAAGTACGTTTTGAACCGAGGCATGTTAATCACAATCATGGCGCTCTTAATCACTCGACCCCACTGCCTACTTCACGAGTGACGTCTGTGTAGACAAAAATTTTAATGCGAGCTTAACCTTTAAAATCATAGCAATTTAAGCCATTTGGTAAAATTTATTACTTATAGCTTTTTTACCATCTTTGTTAGATTGCAGGTTTTTTAATTCAACAGATTGGTACAGAATACAAAAATTTTATTATAACTAAAAGAGTATTTATAAATAGTTTAAATAAATCAGTTTAAAACAAACTTTGATTAAATTAAAAAAATGTTACCAAATATGTAAATATAATATGTTTCATATATTTAGAAAATTAAGTGCTATAACAAGGACAGATTCGAAATCAGCAGAAAAATTTTGTTTAAAAAAATTGAAAAAATTATAATTTTTTTACAGGTTTATTTCTTTTTTCTTTTCACTACAATTTTCTGAAGGCGGAACTAAAATAAAAATACTGTTTTCTTGTTTTTAAATCTCTCGTTTTAAACTGACTTCTTATTTCTCGCTCTCTCGTTATAAAAATAAAATACTAAGGGCAAATACTTTACGATGAGTGAAAATAAAAATGACATATCTTATACCGGTAGTTATGGAGTTAGGCGAGTAACAACTGTATTACCACAAATAAATACTGTTAAAAATTTACCAGTTGCTCTGGAATTTAAGTTGGGTACCGGTACTGAGTGAAACTGAATGAAAAATTTTTTTAATTAAAGCCATTATTTTTATGTAATTGTAGCTGTGTAGTTTTAATATTTCTATAGGAAAGATCATTTTTAGTCTTGAATGTTCTCAACTTTTTTTTATTCTTAACAATTTTTAAGCAATTTTTAAGCAATTTTTAAGCAACAACTCAACAATTCTCAACAATTTTTAAGCAATTTTTGTTTGCGAAACTAACCCGGATTCCCCTGCGGTTACTAACGTTTCTTGAAAGATTCTTTTTATTCCATTTTGGTACTGAAAGGGCGATTGCGGGGTGGTTTCACCGAAAAAAATTGCGTATGGTGACTTATTCAAAAGACCCAAAATGTACAAGTAATTTTATCCATTTAACCTTCTTGATTCATCATTCACTCTGATACACATGTTAATATACCAGAAATACAGTAGTACATGGTTAGAGAAATTAATTGCACAACTACAAATTAGAAAAAAAAGTTAGTTCTTATTCACTATCTGTCAAGTTTAATTCTTTACCTTGTAAACTTTGGGTCTCTACAAGAAGAGATCGTAACTATTGTTTGTTGGTGAAACTAACCGGGAATCCCCCCTATAGCACTTGTAAGCAATAAAAAAGAAGCCAAGAGAAAAAAATCTCTCAAGAAATGATAGTAATCACTGGGGAATCTAGGATAGTTTCACTAACCAAAATTGCTCACAGTTGCTTGTTAAAAAGACCCAAAACTTTGGGGGATCCCCAAAGGTTGTAAGATTAATCATAGCAAACAGCAAATGAGACCAAAAAAATTAATATACTTTCAATATGTTAGTTTGAATATAACTAAATTATTAAAGAACCTGTGTTGCCTTTTTTAAGTTAATAATGCTTGAATATATAAGTATTTGGCAAAAAATGATCTAATGCCATTGTCGTTTGCTAAAAAGTTTATTGAAATTTTATTATCTATTCTCTTTTACATTATTACTAAATCATTAAAAGATGGAGTTTTTTCAGAAAATTTGAGGCATGCTATTGTTACTCCAGTACTGAAGAATAAAAATGCTGATATGGAAAGTCTTAAAAATTATTGACCTATTAATAACTTCTCTTTTGTCTTCAAACTTTTAGAAAAAACTGTTTTATGCCAACTAAATACTTTTTTTTCTTTAAACAATCTCCATGATATCCATCTAGCTACAGAATTTATCACTTATATGAAACAGCAATGTTAAAAGTGACAAATAATATTTAGTCTTTTATTCTGGAAAAAAAACAAACAATTCTAATACTACTAGACTTATCATCAGCTTTTGATACAGTTGATTGTACCTTACTTTTGTAGTGACAAAACCCAAACTTTGGAATTTGTGACAAAATTTTAAGGTGGTTAAATTCATATCTTACCAATAAAACCTTTAGTGTACAGGGTGTTCCAAAATGGTTGACCTTATTCTAAATACCCATATCTTGGAAACTACTTGATGGATCATAATGAAACTAAATACATTTTATGTTGAAGGTCATAAGTTTTATTGGTTAAATTTACAAAGAAAAGTGCAAATATTTGTTGGTTCTATGACAGATTTTCATAAATGTTCAATATGAGCGCCGCCTGTGACTCTGCACACGTCGAGTTGGTATTCAAGCTCATGCCAAACTCGCTGTAGCATGTCTTCGGTAACAGTTTCCAGTGCAGCTGTAATTCTCTGTTTCATTTCTTTAATGTTAGCTGGAACAACTGGAATTACAGCTGCACTGGAAATTGTTACTGAAGACATGCTACAGCGAGTTTGGCACGAGCTCAAATATCGACTCGACGTGTGCAGAGTCACAGGCGGCGCTCATATTGAACATTTATGAAAATCTGTCATAGAACCAACAAATATTTGTACTTTTCTTTGTAAATTTAACCAATAAAACTTATGACCTTCAACATAAAATGTATTTAGTTTCATTATGATCCATCAAGTAGTTTCCGAGATATGGGTATTTAGAATGGGGTCAACCATTTTGGAACACCCTGTATATATACAGGGTGTTCAATATTTAGCATTACAACTTCAAATAACTGTATTTGGGAAATGATACATACAATTGGAGTAACACAGGTGACATATTGTTACAGAATGAATATAAATTCAGTACAAATACAATTTATTCTATGTTTTCCATTCGAATCAATTACAAGCTGAAGATGCCTAGAAAATGACCTGCAAGAGCCATGAATCACGTCCTGGGGCATTTTCAACCATTCCTTCTGTAGTTTCATCTTCAGTGCCTCTGAACTTTTATGATGTATTGCTGAGACCTTGCTCTTGAGGTACCCCCAGATACCAAAATCAAGAGGATTCAAATCGGGTGATGAAGGGGGCATTCCTCTTTGGAAATGAAGTTGGGAACATTGGCTGATATAGCCACTCCTGCATCTTTTTAGCTCTGTGTGATGGTACCAAATCTAGTTGAAACATCCAAGGACATTTTTTAAAGTGTTCTTTTGCCCAGGGCAACAATGAACCAACAAGGATGTCATTTTGGTAATTCTCTTGGTTCAGTTTGATGCCTTGTTTTACAAAAACCAAAGGACTTCTTACAGATTTGGTAACAGCCCCCCAGACCATCACTGATGCTGTCCCTTGGACCCGAGTGACTCTTCAAGGTCCTACCTCCCCATCACATGACCAAACACTATCATTCTGGGGATTCACATGGTGTTGAAAATTGAATTTCTTTTTGTCGCTGAAAACGAGGTTAGAAAGCATGCTTGCCTCAAGGCAGGAGAGGAGAATTTCTGGCTCTGGCAAGGTGTTTCCCCACAGTTTTGGCTGCTTTCTCACTTGTTTGAATGGGGGACATCTTCAGATCTCTACGAGAACCGTAACACATGGTCCATACAAAACATTTGCCTCCTTTGCTGTTTTTCAGATGGATCTTTTCGGATTTCTCTGGACTCTCTTTGCCGTTTTCTGGATGAATCTTTTCGGATTTCTCCAGACTATTTCTCTGGACTTCCTTATCAATTTCGAAGTGCTAGCACTTCTAGGACAGCTTAGTCCTGGTTGATTTTGCACATTCCCACTTTCTTTATACCTTTTAAGAGTCCTCCAGACCAGCATTCTGTTCACTTTCAGGTTCTTGCAAATTTCTTTCTGAGGCTTTCCTGCCTTAAAAAGCTCAACAATTGCGATTCGTTTACCTAAACCTACAGCCATAGTTAAATTTAAATACCTGAAAGAATAAAGATTCATTAGAAAGTGTCAAAAGTTAAGTTACATTGAAAAAATATAGAAAAAATTCAATCTAAAATGAACTATAATGCTAAATATTGAACACCCTGTAAACAGAAAATTAGGTAAAACTAACAAACTGTACTTAGGAGTACTGCAATGTTCATTATTGGGACCTCTTTTATATATTTTGTATACCAAAGAAATAAAATATATTATTTTAAAACATGGTCTGTCAGTACATTTATATGCAGATAACATTTAAATATATGTAGATCTTTTCAGCCAAATAAAACAGTGGAATTTTAAAAACAAGTTGAATGCTGTCTTTGTAAAATTAAATTTTAGATGTTAAATAACTTTTGAAAATCGAATGAAGAAAAAACTGTGGCTATTATTTTTGAACCTAAGCATTATCTTAAAAACAAAAATAACTTTTTACATGTAACTTTTAATAATTTCTCAATTTTCAACAGCAGTTGTGTCAAAATCTTAGGTATTTCTTTAACATCAGATCTGTCGCTTTGCTCTTTTATTGCAAAAAAATATCAAGTATGCATGTTTCATCTGTGTAATTTGTATCATATAAAAAATTGTCTTTGTAATTTGTAATATACAGTATAAAAAATTGCATGTTTTATATGTGTTATTTGTATCTTATAAATGATTATCTTCTTTTGTCAAGTCATGTTTGTGAATGATTTAGTATTATCTCAGCTGGCTTATTGTAATGCTATTCTTGCCAATGCAACCAAAAATGATTTAAAACCATTACTGAAAATTCTTCATGACTCTGTGTGTTTTATTTATAACTTAAACTAAAATGATTGTATGACACCATATTTAACTAAATTGCATTTTTTACCCATTACGTATTGCATATTCTTCAAACTTTCCATTATAGGTTTAAAAGTGTCAATAATTTAGCCTTTATATATTTTTTAAATTCTTTCAACTTATACCAACCTACAACTGGTCAAAACTTTGGGGTTTGTTGTGGAAGAGATATGTTGATGTTATTCTATAAAAACCCTGTTTATAATCAGTTCAATAATAATCTTAGCAAAGTAACTTAAATTTGAAATTCTTTGTCACATGAAATTCATTGTATTTCTGCTTATTATGTCTTTAAAAAAAATCTCAAAAATATTATTTTCGAAAAACATATTCTATAAATGATGAATCTGTCTGTTGAAGTCTTCTTGATTTTTATTTTTTTACAACCAGTTTGATTTTGTTTTATGGACCCAGATTATTTATGTTATATTTTATTTTATTCTTGTCTATCTGTTACTCAATTTTTTCTTAAGTGTATAAATTGCTACTTAAAATTGAATATGCTCTGAGCAAACATTTAATTACTCTCCTAGCTTGCATAATTGATGTTAATGTTAAGCAAAATATAGGAAATGTTTGATTATTATTGTTAGAACAAGTTTTTGTTGCAATAAGATCATGAGAAATTTGCATTTATTTTCAACAGAAGTTACAGTAAAAAGTTGCATTTATGCACAAGCATTTTAAATGACAGTTATTTACTCAAATGATTTATTTGCATACAATCCTAAATATATTCAAGCATTATCTGGGGAAAAGTTTTTGCCAACAGTTTGTGTAGCATGCTAAAACTTTGTTCCACCAGCATAAAGTTGCTTGGCAATTCAGCAATTGGCATATGTTCTGGACTGATGTTTGGCCAGGTCATTTATACTATTGCTTTTAAATCACTATTCAGTTCAAATTGGTGATCCAAATACAATTTATGTTACACATTTCTATTTTTTAAAATAATGCTTGTACATTTGACATAACATTTGATAAAAGTCATAAAAAGTTGCACGTAAAAAAGAAAAAAGTTGCAGAAAGTTGCAATGTTTAAAATTCCTGGAAACCGCTTAACACTAGAACAACCAAGCATGTCAATTGACGTGTCTAAATTTTTACATGCTAATAAATCGTGCTTTCTGAAATATTATCGCCTCATACTTTTTGACTTTTATTCTTTTAAATTGGTAGATACTCTCAGAGTGTTTATCAATAAAAGTCAAAAAGTACAAAGCAATAGTATTTCAGAAAGCACGATTTATTGGCATGTAAAAATTTAGATGCATCAATTAACATGCTTGGTCATTCTAGTGTTAAAACATTGCACTAAATAAATTTCTGAGTATTTTACAAAGCTGTCCAAGGCTGTTAAAAAAAGTTGAAAAAGTTGCACAAACTTGTCCTAATTATTTTATTGGTAATTTTTAAGCAATGCTTGTGTAAATCATTATCATAATATTAAATTCCAATGTATAATAATTTTTCAATAATAGTATGTGCATATCCAAAAATCTAGTTTTGTTTAAAATATGAAAGCTTATGAAAATAAAAGGAAATAAAAAAATTTAAGGAAGTGATATTTACTTCTACAATTAATGAAGCACTACGTGTTACATTTTTTGGACTTGTTTAAAATTTGTAAAAATTATTTTTTTGACAATTACTGTAATTAACCTTATATAATTTTGACTGTCAAGTACCAACACAACACCACTAGTCTGTGGAAAAAGCCTTTAGAAGCAACAGTAATAATCCAAGAATGGGAATCTAGATTGGCTTTGAGAGATTAAGGGATTGCTACTCCAAGATATCCTTGGAGGAGGGGCAACAACAACCACAGCAACATATAATTTTGACTTGATGACAACAAGTGGTTCTTTACTTCTCATTCAGGAAAATTTCTATGCAAAGTAAAAAAGCATTTGTAGAGTTTTTATAAAATGTAGTAATGATAAGTAGAGCTGGTTTTTTATATTGATTTCTTGGTAATATCTTGACAAATAAACCTATGCTTAAATTGTTATCATGTTATATGTACCTATTTGCTATTTTTATTTAGTATGTTAATTACAAGAAATTGATTGAATAAACATTGTTGTTGTTTAATGCCAAAATGATTTTAAACAGCCTGAAAGTTAGAAGTAGAATAAAGTTAATTTTTTTAAAGTAGTGTAAATTTTTTCCTTTGCAGCAATTTGTTTTATAGAATAAATTAAACATGTTTTCTGCTTATTGAATTATGATCTCTTAACTACGTTTATTGTACTGAAGAGTTAATACTTTCAACCATGTCTGACATTAATCGATCTCGTGGAAAATCAAAGTTTGTAAGTCATTTATTTTTATATGTTTTGGATTTTAAAAGTAATAGATTGGTTATTAATATATGAGGGTCAGTCAAAAAATAATGAGCCCAAGTCTCTCCTGGCCATATTTGTTGCAATAAAATCAAAAGTCATACATCAAAAGAAAGCCCAGGGATAGGAGATCTCAGTTCTACTTTTCAATGTAATCTCCGCACTTTTCAATTCCAACTGTCCATCGATGAACAAGGGACACTATGCCAGCCTTGTAAAAGTCAGCAGGCTGCATTTTTAACCAGTTTCTTACAGCGTGCTTGACTTCTTGATCACTAGTGAAGTGCTGCCCCCTAACTCCTTCTTTCAATGGTCCAAAAAGATGATAGTCAGATGGTGCCAGGTTGGGTGAGTATGGGGGATGGGTTACCATCATCCATCCAAAAGAAGCAATCACTTCACGAGTTTTGAGACTGGTATGGGGCTTGGCGTTATCGTGTTGCAGCAAGACCTTAGACATGTCCAGGTGAGGTCGTACTCTTCTCAGTTTCGCTTTCAGTTTGCGTAAAGTGTCAATGTAAGCATCTGAGTTGATGGTAGTACCTTTAGGCATAAAATCTACCAATATCACTCCTTCAATGTCCCAAAACACAGTCGCCATAATTTTTCCAGCTGAACGTTGACTTTTGAATTTCTTGGCTCTTGGGGACGTGGGGTGACGCCATTCCATGGATGATCTTTTCGACAGAGGTTCATAGTGATGAACCCAGGTTTCATCTCCTGTCACTATATGGCTGAGAAAAGTTTTGTCACTTCTGTGACACTCAATAAGCTCCGAACAAGCTTCAAAATGGGCTTGCTTGTGAAAATCCAAAAGTTGCCTCAGAACCCATCTGGCGCAAACCTTTGCAAAGCCTAGCTCATTAACAATATTCACAGCACTTCCATGGCTAACTCCAACACGTTCAGCAATGTCATCAATAGTGATTCTGCGATCATCTCTAATCAATTTCTCAACCTTATCATTGTTTCCAGGATTGACTGCAGAAGATGGTCTTCCACTTCTTGGTCTGTCCTGGAGGCTACTCAAACTTGGATCATCTTCTTCGTGTTTAATCCTGGATACCCACTTTTTCACAGTGCTGTAGGCTAATGAAGCATCTCCATAAACATTTACCAATCTTTCAAAAATTTGTTTTGGTGGCTCCCCTTCCGAAACAAGAAATTCAATCACAGCTCTCTGCTTCTGACGGACATCCAGTGATGACGTCATTTCCAAAACACAATACCAAAAGTGGACACGTTGAAACAATTTTTTTTTACAATTTATCTTTAAAGCAGTAAATTTACTAAACACCCTTAAAATTTCTAGAAAAAATATGAAGGTTAAAGCAGTTAAAGTTAACAGGGCTCATTACTTTTTGACTGACCCTCGTATCTTATTGGATATTAATACTGTATATCTTAAGTATAGACTTATATTTAATTATATATAAATTATGTAGCTACTGAAATTAGAAATCTATTTTTAAGAAACTTAAATACAGATTGAATTTTTTGCTAGCATGTAGTATTGTGTTAAAAATAAGAATATTGCTCAATCACTGCTAATTTTATGTGTATTAAACTCTGGGCTTGGTATTATTTATGTTTCTTATATTAGTTATAATGCTTAAACTCTAGATAGGTGTTTAAAGTCCTTTTTTTGTTTTTTGGTGTAGTGCATTTTTTAAATAATAGTTTCAGTTTTCTGGTGATTCATTTTTTTCTTGATAATATGTTTATTGTATATGCTCCAAAATGTATCTTGTTAGTGGTATATAAGGTGGAGTCAAAAAGTAATACAATTTTTGCTACAGGAAACAGGTTGTTTGATAACTCCATATGAAATTTGGTACAGGCATTTTATACTCATGAGATTCAAGTGTTTTCTGTGTTTTTGGATATAACTAAGTATATATATACAGGGTGATTCAGTGAAGTGTGCACAAATACTTTTCTTAGTTTTATGTACATGTATTTCGTCCATTATTAACTTTCAATTATTAACATTTCAGTTTCTTATTATTTAAGAGTTAAAATTTAAAATCTGGTATTATTTGAAGTAAAAATAAACGATGAGTAAAACAATCAATGACGTGATAGAAGAGTATTGCAAGAAGAAGCTCCCACCAAGTGAAATTTTCCGGTTGATGAAGGAGGTTGTAAGCCGTAGAGGAGTTTATAAAGCCGTGAAAAGGTTCAAGGACACTGGGACTTGTGCTCCAAGAATCAGGAGTGACCCTGAAAGAACCGTAAGGACAAAGAAACTGATCAAAAAGGTCAGAGAGAAGTTGAGGAGAAATCCTGCAAGAAGTGCCAGACAACTTGCTAAAGACTACTCTGTGAGCGTGTCCAGCATGCAAAGGATTCTCAAGGATGATCTCCAGAGCTACCCATACAAGTTCACCAAAAGACATCTCTTGTCAGAGGCCACTAAGAAGAAAAGGCTCGATAGAGCAAAGGTTTTGGTCAAGAAACTTGTCGATGGCACGCAGCCTCAAGTTTTATAGACAGACGAAAAACTTTTCACTGTTCAAGCTGTCCATAACCATCAAAATGACAGGATTTGGCTTCCAGACATAAACATGGTCCCAATTGAGCGTCGCAGCTCTTTCAGAAGACAAAAACCCGCCTCCGTAATGGTATGGGCAGGCGCAACATCAAAAGGGCTGAAAACTCCTCTCATATTCATTGAAGAAGGGGTCAAGATAAACCAGACCGTCTATAGGCAAATGCTGGAGGAGAAAGTCCTTCCCTGGGTCCAAGAAGTAGTCGGAGAACAAGGAGTTACTCTTCAACAGGACGGTGCAACCTCCCACACGGCCAACTCAGTTCAAGCTTGGTGTCGATGCAATTTCAAAGGTTTTTGGGAGAAAGAGCTTTGGCCGCCGTCTTCACCAGACTTGAACCCTATGGATTTTGGGTTATGGTCTATTTTAGAGACAAAAGCCTGCCGTACTTCTCATCCAAATCTGGACTCTCTAAAGCGAAAATTGACATCGGCATGGGATGAAATTGACCCAGAAGTGGTGCGTGCCACATGTGCCCAGGTTCTGCCACGATTTCGGAAAGTAATCAAAAACAAAGGGGGTTATATTAAATAACTTGTATATTTTCTGAAAGCTTATTAAATTTACTATCTTCACAGCATATAACTTGTTTCATTTGACCTAATTATAAGTCCGAAAGATGAGTTTTTATTTGTGCACACTTCGCTGAATCACCCTGTATATATTTAGCTGAGTTTAATGAAGCATGGGGCAGTAATTGAATTCCTTGTTGCTGAAGGAGAAACTCCTATTAACATTCACAAGAGATTGCAAACTGTTTATAAAGATGAAACCTTGGACTATAGCATTATGGGCCCAACGTCTGATTAAGAATTTTAAAAATTCCAAAAAATGGGAAATGCAATATTAAAAGACATGCCTCATTCAGGCTACCCATCAATTTCTGTTAACCCAGCTAGTGAAACAAAAGCAGACACTTAATCAGAGCTGATAAGCACATACCCTTAATGAGTTGGCATCAGAGCTTGAAGTAAGCCATGGTAGTGCTCATAACATTGTTAATTTTCTTGGTAATTCAAAAGTGTGTACCTGCTGGGTCCTGAAACAGCTGACAGATGAGCATAAAGTAAAAAAGGTTAACAGCTCTACTGAACTCCATGAACTCAATGAAAGAGACAACACATTCTTTGACAGGCTAATAACTGGTGATAAAACTTGGGTACATCATTATAAACCAGAATCTAAAAGGTAATCAATAGAATAGCGCCATACAACATCTCCAAAACCCAAAAAACCCAAGGTGCAAACGTCAGCTGGAAAAATCATGACCACTATCTTCTGGAATGCCCAAGGAGTTATTTTTGTTGATTTTTTAGCAAGGGAAAAAACAATCAACTCTGAAGCATATATTGAGACCCTATAAAAACTTAGAGCAAGAATCTGAGGAGTAAGACCCAATTTTGATATGAATAAAGTTTTGCTTTAATATGACAATGCCCGCCACACACAACCATCAGAACAAAGGAAGGAATTACTTCTTTTGGGTGAACAACGGTGCCACATCCTCCATACTCCCCTGACTTAACACCTTCAGATTACCATCTCTTTGGTGCAATGAAAGATATTCACATGATGGTCACAGATGCGCTGAGAAGCAAACATTATGGCAATGATGAAGAAGTGAAAAATATTGTCAAGAATTGCCTTTGTAAACAATCACCTGACTTTTACAAAACTGGATTACATGTCCTCATTTGAACACACTTATTAAATGCAATGGTGACTAAAAGTTGAGAAATAGCAACTGGTGTGAACCTCTGTCATGCAGCTTAATTTTGATGTATGATTTGTTCTGTTGCTGTATTTTTAATATAACAAAAAAAATTGCATTACTTTTTGACTCACCCTTGTATATAGAATTTTTATCTGTTTACATTCACATCTCAGTCCTTTATGAATATTGACTAATAAAGTTATAATTTTATTTTATTTGCTTTTTTGTAAGATAGTTTCGAATGTTTTACAAACTAATTAATTATTTAAAAAATTACTTTTAGATTAATATAGAATTTTGGTGTTATGTTTACTGCAGTGCTTTGTATTTTCAAAAATGTAGTTTAATGTTAAGCAGTTACTACAGGTGCTTTACAATTGATAGCATGAAATAATATGCTCTGTTTTTATTTTTTTAGTTTGATCGAATTACTACAAATAAAGGAAAGAAAGCAGTTAAGGCAGATGACAAAAGTGTGCCATCTATTTCACCAAATGCTGTAGCTTCAAAACTATCTCAGCATGAACTTCAAACACTTTTTGAAAAAATGTTGGTAAGTTTTTGCTATCATTTTTTCTGTGGAATTTGACTTCATTGAAGTGATTGTAAAATAGCAATTATGGAAGTAAATTTTGCAGCTAATATTCAGATTAAAATGATTATTAATCTGCTCAATTTATGGACATTTATTGTGTTTAGGATGACATGAATTTATCTGAAGACAAGAAAGAACCCTTACGAAACAAAAACTTTGACCTTAAAAGAAACATGGTTGCTCAATGGCTAAATAAAACAACAATTGTGAAGGTAATAATTTTTTCAAGTGTTTTCTGTTTATTTTTTATCATTGTAAAACGTTTTGTCTTATTAAAGGGCAGTGAGCAATCAAAATCACCTCAGCAATTTATTCATGAGTTGCTTTGCTTATTTTCTAATGATGAGATCATACTTGAAACAGAAAGAGAACTTTTAAAGGTATTGGAGTCATTGCGAGTTTCTCTTAACAGCAATCCCTTGAGGTAAGTCTTGTTGTTTTTCATGGATCTTTTATGGGAGTTTGATTTCCCTTTAGTATAATCTAATATTATTCTTTTTTCTTTATGTCATATCCTAAAAGTTTTGAGATTGGTACATTACATTACTGATTAAAAGGCTCGTTTCCATTACGAGCGTGGAATGGAATATTTTTTATTTCTTTTATTGATATTTTTGCTTCACTTAGTGCTTAAGCACGGAAAGAAGTGAAAAAATCAAAGTGAGTGAAAGAATGCTTCATTCCATGCTTGTAGTGGAAACAAGCCGCAAGTCACTCGAAAATAAATATTAGGTGGCTTTAAAAATTTTTTTTGCAGCTATTTTATTGAAATGCTATTGAATTAAGCATCTTTTTAAAATTGTAAGTTTTAAAGATTAAATCGCTATTCTCTCTTAGGTTTTAACTACTACCACCATCCACTTGCATAGTAAAATCTGATTGTTTTGCATTTACTTTATTCCTTACTAGTGTAAAATATCCATAAACATTGTTTTATTTTTAATTTTTTAAATATTTTCTGGGCCAATGCCTCTGATTGTGTCCCTTCATAAAAGCTGGTCATAAAAAACTAGCCACAAAAGAGCTAGTACCAAAATAGGTTCAGGGTTAGGGTCAGATAGTGTTTAAGATTAAGGTTAGGGTTAGCAGCTCTATTGTGGAACTATTTTTTTGTGGTCTAGTTCATTTGTAGCTGGCTTTTTCATGGCCCCAGCTCTTTTTTGTAGCTAGCTCTTTTGTGGTATAATTACCTCTTACCAATGATCGTATCACATATAGAGTTTGGAAATTTCGATCTCAGTTTAAGGAATTTCCAAAATTGAATTAATTGTACAATTTTCGGTGTCTTGGTTTTATGTATAAAATTGCTGGTAATTTAAAAATGGTTATGGCTATAGCTTTTCTTGCTTGCATATATCAGAAGTCTGGGCTCCTTGCTCCAAAACTACTGCTTTAAAAAAATTTGAAGGCAACTAACCTTTAAAACAAGTGCCCAGATTAACCCTGCTAAGGTGCTCTTTGAAAGATGAAAACATTTTGTAAAGTCATTCTGTACCGTAAATAGTTCTTAATTTGTTGGTATTTTGTTACAAATTACTTTAAAAAACATGTCACTACCTTAAGCATCCCAGCAATTTTTTTTTACTTGTATAATTGTATCGATAAAAATGGTTGAAATCAAAGCATTTAAAAAAAACTTTCTGGCTTTAATTTTCTAATGCATTAAAAGGATGACTACTATATAAAAACTGCAATATTTTGTTGGTACACCAAAAATTTCAAAGCTTATTTGCCAGCACATTAATCGAAGACTCTTCTTGCCCTTACAACTTTGCTGTAATTAGAGAGAAGCTAAAACAAATAATCTTGTTTCCATCCCTTGCAAACTTTATTTGGTTCATGCTGTTGTCTGTTGAGACAGTTACCTTAAAACTACGAAAAATAGTTTGTTGCAACATGAAATAAAATGGCGTCAAAAGAACATAGCTCTATATTTTTAATTTCAGTAAATTCCGAACTATAAACACAAAAAAGTTTTTTTTCACTGTCCATGTTGCTTTTTAATTTGATTGTGGTTTTTAAATAAGGCGTACGTTATCTTTAGTAAACTCATGGTGTTATTATTAAATGTGACTTGAAAATTGATAGAGCTTCTTAACAATGTCGAATTTTTTAGCTGGGTTCAAAGCTTCGGACGTGAAGGTCTTAAAATTCTTCTTCGTATTCTTAATTATTGTTACGGTGATAATCGCTGCGGAGAAACACTGAACAAGATCAAGCATGAAATCATACGTTCCTTGAAAGCGTTTATGAATAACAAGGTTTGATTTTGTGTTTGGTTTTTAAAATCCACTTTTGATGCATTTTTTATAAAGTGAAATCTACTTTTTTATGAAACTAATCGTCTGAAGATGCCAAGTCATATGACTCCTAACTGCTTTTATGATTTCTGTTCCAATGTCTTCTCCGCCTGCACTACCACAATTAACTAAATAAAATACGAATTTTTGTCGCGGTACCGACAGAGCAATGGCTTTTAGAAGCACACTTTGCTTTTCAATGGTTATTACTTTACTGTTGTTTATTCAAGACCCTGTTAACAGTCTCTCCTTTCAGTATGGAATTCGAGACATGTTCAGTGAGGAGAATGGCATTGTGACGTTATGTCGTGCTATCGATCCGACAAATAAGCCCATGATGACGGACACAGTCAAACTTGTCGCTGCTGTCAGTCTCCTCCCTGAGGGGTAAGTAACCCGAAGGTCGCGATTCCGAACACATGACTACACTTAATTATTTACGAGCAATGATTTTGCGTTTAAAGACACGAAAAGGTTCTCGAAGCCGTCACCATTTGCCATGAAAACTCGCTGCTTCATCAGCAAAATTGCGTCACCACCGAGCAGCGGTTGCACGCCGTCCTCCCCGTGGGTCCCACCCGCTTCGACGCGATCATCGAGGGATTGAGAAGCGGCGACGATTTCCCGCCACTAAAAATCGCTTGTCTCCAACTGGTCAACGTACTGGTGTGCCAGCCGGAAGAGCTCGACTTCCGGATGCATCTTCGCAACGAGTTCATGAGGGCCGGCCTGTTACACATATTCGAAGTAAGTTGAATCGCCTTCAGTGGTGTTTTGAATGGCTTTACACTGATTTTGTATTTTTGAAAAAAACTTTTAGCTTTGTTTTTTCTTAGAATCTACTTTAAAAGCCTGAAGAGTTTTTTGTGATATTGTTTTTTTGTTCTCAAGCACTACGAGTATGTCAGGCAAAAACGTAAATTTCTTTGTTGCATGCTTTGAAACAATAACCTTAATTAGAGCTGCCTATTCGAAGTCTGAGGCATAACGTCATATCCCAAATGCAATGCTATTACAAAATTTGTTTTTTTCATTTCGAGTTTATTGTTTGGCTCTTACAAAGTCGTTTTTGGTACATTGACATTAATTTTAACAAAAACTGTTAATTCTTATTCAGGATCACTAGGTAAAGGATGAAAAGTATTTTACCTCGTCAGATGATCACCTGTATTTTCGGTTAATTTTCCTGCAAAATCACGAACGCCGAGCTTAATTATTAATTAATTTCTCTGTGGGCCTCGTTAATTTGCACCTTACATCGCAAGCGAACTTGTAGTAAGCCAAATTACTATTTTTAACGAACCACAGTCACATCAGTATATTTATCTCGATATTTTGTTGTCGAAGTCGGTCTTTGAATTTTGTTTCAAGTCTATTTTACTTGAAGGTTTTTCGATATATGATTTGTCTGATGGCAATAGCGTTCATTATAGGATTTGAAGAAAAGCCACAACGAGGAACTACAAATACAACTCCAGGTTTTTGAGGAACATCGTGACTCCGACTTTGACGAACTCATCGGCAAATATTACGACGTCCGACAAGAGTTTGAATATCCTTTTTTAGTTTGTCCACAAGCAATACATTAAAGCATGTGAATCACACCCTACCCTCGTTACGCTTACTCGCCGAACTCTCATTGAAACTGTTTAGTGTTGCAACTTCGTCTTTTTTGAAAGATTTCAAATAAAAACTTTTCTTAATGTTGCCGTTGTCGCACTGAGTTTTCAGAATTGTTGGAATTCCTCCAGAACACCGTCGCCGGAACTCCGAGTGAAAGTTCCTTTCTCTCCATCTTGCAGCATTTCCTCATCATCAGGGACGACGAATGGGCCAGGTGGCTATAAACTTTTTTTTGAGTTTCACGTATTGCTTCTGTCCATTCACCAAGTCGTGGAAGCCGCGTTATGATTTTTAAGGGTGAATTGCCTCTTTATAACGTCACTTACGTTTGCAGTGCCATTCCATATCGGCGCCGAGTTACCGCTTGAACGCTTTCGCTTTCAGAATCGAACAATTTACGGCTTTTATTAGGCTTATATCAATTCAATCTTTGCCGAAAAACGTAAAAGCAGAAGTCTCGGTCGATCGAGCTCAATTTCACTCGTCACACGAGTGCTGCTGTTTTGATATCAATGTGTTATCGCTTGAAGTAAAGGAATGGAATTTTCCAAGTGCCTTAATTCGCTACACGCAATAAAATCTGCAAATTTTAAAGCCTTTTGACTTTTTCCCTGTCATCAATTGGTTTAATTTCATCTGAAATCCAATAAAATGAAAAAAAATTTCTTCAAATATAGCGTTGCTTTCCAGTAAAGATCGCTCGTTCACTACGGCGCTTTATAATTAAAGAAAAAATGACTTTGAGTGTGAGTGAGTTGTTCAAGCTAACGTTGGACGGTTGACTGTTTGCAGTAAACATAACCTCACCGCTTATTCAAACATAGCTTCTGCTGATCATTTTAAAAACTTCAATAAGAAATTATTCGTTGCTTTTTTTGTTTTTACAATTACGCTAATAAACCGTTTTAGTGGGCGGCAATTATTTTTGGTACCGGTATGATTGCAGCTACATTTTGTTCGTGACGTTAAAACAAAATAGCTTTGTCAAGTATCTCCGGTTTTCAAATTTGCTATTACAGACCCCAGTACTACAAGTTAATTGAAGAACTAGTGTCGCAAGTCATTCTCCACAAAAGCGGAATGGATCCCGATTTCGGGTAAGCGCTGTTTCCGATCCATGCATTCGCTGGTTAATTTTTCATTGCTTGTCACGTGATTTAAGCGAAAAGCCAAATAAATCTTTTATTGACATCGGCTGTTTTGCTTTGAAATCTGAAAGCTGTCACGTGAGTAATTAATTCACGCAGAAGCGCTGAGTTGTTTGCAACACTCTACAAAATCACTACTTACTGTTTTTGTATATTTATTGTAAGATGAGTTTCATTCTTTTAAATACACGACTGCTTCACAAGGAAATCTGTTGCGAATTCTGTCTATTCTATTTTAAGAATACCGCGCTAGTGTTTGCGTTGAGCTTCCAATCCGTTAATTCAAACTTTTTATTTTCTTTTTATGCCCCCTACTAAACGCCCCGAGAAAAGTATTAAAGTATTAACTTTATTAAACAGCAAAAAAGCCAAACGAAGTAAAATTATCGAAACTTATTTTATCAAAATAAACAGTGATATGATCGCAACAAGGGCTAGGTTTTAAGTGATGAAATTTTTTGTTTAAGTAAAAAGTAATTTTTATCAGATTGCTCAAGTAACTTTAGTAATTCAAGTAAATATGAAAAAGCAATTTTTAGGTGGCAGAAATTCGTGTTGGCCAGCCTGACTTAAGTTGTGCAAACGCAGCTCTAAGTGTATATGTTTGAATAAATAAAAATGAAATCATATTAAAATGCAAAAAAATTTGATCATTTTTCAAAAATCTTCGCATAAAACACAAACTATCAATCACAATATTAACTTTTAGCCCGGCAGCACTGAAGCACCTTCTGATTCCACTAAAGAAGGTGGAATTAAATCAAGGCAGAGCTTCAATTTTGGAAGAACTTATCTATTTTATACAAGATAACGCTTTCTAAACATTTTAGTTTTTTAAAAACAATTTACTTAAAAAGATCAAGTAAAAAAATATTACTTCAGTAAGTAACAAGTAAAGGTTTTCAAGTAATTAACCCAGCACCCAGCCCTAATCGCACCGATTCTCAGCAAATTGTTTAATCGATGTTTATTTGGAGGTGAGTTTTCTAAATGTTTAAAGATAATTCCTATTTTTTTAATAGTAAACTGCCATACAAGATTTAAAAAAAAATACAATAGAAGCATGCATTTTTTGACGAACAATAGTTAATAAATAATCAATTTCGCTTTGAAGAAAAATCACTTAGAAACAGTACTGTATAAGACAATTTAATCAAAAATGATGATTATGGTCTTTATTGTTGTGTCTTTTGATTTATATATAGCTTTTGATACAGTTGATCGCCACATTTTGTTTTGAAAACTAAGAAAACTAGGAAAATTTTTAAAGATTAGGAAGGTTATTTGACTGCAGACATTGTACCAATCTCACAGACAATTTTTATGGTAAAATAAAAATTAATTGTGGAATATCACAAGTATCCTACTCAGGTCCTTTATTATTTCTTGTTTACATAAATAATTTATCTCCTGTTTTTTAAATAAATTCAGCCTCGTATGCTGATAATACATATTTAATGTTGTCTGACTTAAAATTTAACGTCATTGCAAAATCGAGTTAATGTAGAACTAAAAAGATATTGATTTTTGGTTACGAAAAAATAAGTTATGGTTAATTTTTTGATTGACTTTTCTACTAACACAAACAACCGTTCACAACAATCGAAAAAACGTATAGAATTAATATTAACGACATAGTTTTAAGATTTATAACGGTAAAATATTTAGGGATTCTTATTGATCAAAATTTAAATTGGCTACCACAACTTAAAAGTCTATCTTTCCACCGGTCTTTTCTACAAGTTATGACTGTAGGTCAATTTAGACTTAAAAAATTACTATATTACTGTACAATTAAAAAAATAATAAATTGCAATACTTAATAAATTTAGGGGTGCAACCACGGCAATCATACAACATTTAAATCATACTTTCTTAGAGCATCTTTAGGACTGGTATTGATTACAGTACTAAGTGGTGCCCAGGTCGAAAGCAATCATTTTGCCATGCTATTCTTAAATACCCTTTTTTAAGGCTATTTATAAGCAGGTTTTGTTAAGACTACTTGTGTAAGACTAGCAGTTTTTTCAAGACAATTCAAGAACGTTGTTTTAAGGCTTTCAATAAACAGTCTTTTTCAATTTTGTCTATTATAGTTTTGATTTTGAAGAGTTGGCCCGTTGTCCAATTTTCAGTCTATCGGTAAACACTTACACCGGTACGTTAAACTTGTTTAATCTTTTATTAACCATAACAGCGTGCTAATCTGTTTAGTATGTCAAAACCTTAACAACTGCCGTGATAGTGGCAGAAATATTGCCATTTATAGGGTATAAAAAGCCCGCATCCCCTCATATGTCTACAACCTGATGTAGTAGAAAAAAAAAATTAATGCCCGATTCGAAATCAACGTTTCGCTGTTACCCAAAATTAAGTATTCCTTGTTCTCGTTAGAAAAAAAAAAGCTCTTTTTGTTGAACAGTGTTATTAATTATGAGGAAGTGTCGTGACTGTCAAATGTTAGGATTTTTGATGCTTCCTTGCCTTTGTCTCGAAATCTGCTTCTTTTGTTGTTGTTATATCGTGTTATAAAAGACAAAGTAAGTTTTGTGTCTGTCTTTGTATTCACATTGACGACTCTGCTGCAGATATCGGAAAAGATTTCAAGTTGATGTGGAGCCTTTGATCGATCATCTGGTTGATCGGTCGATGGTCGAGAAAAGCGAAAAGCGGGCTGCCGAGAGTCAAAAACAGGTCTCGCTTGTTTTGTTTTTAATTTGCTTCTTAAATCGGCGGGTTGGGAAGTTTATTAGTTTTTTAAAGGTTGTTTCAAGTGTTTTAGCTAGTTTTAAATTCGAAGCTTTCATTGGCTCGAGATCTTAAACACTCAAATTTCCAAAAATTTGGTTAGCCGAAATTTGAAAATTCTGACAAGAATTTGTTCAGAACAAACTTGCTTGCCAATTATCTTTTGTTTTCAATTCGTTTTTATTGCTGTAGTTTGAACTTTTTTTGGCCCTTTTTGTTGTACTTTTTCTCATTAAAGACTTAACTATCCCAAAAGCTTAAATCACTGTTAGTAGTCTATATCTGGCAATTTCAATAAGCTCTCTAATTTCAATAACCTCTGCGCGGCGTGCGACAGAAGATGAACCGAAGTTTGCAAGGGTCAAATCGCTGGATGTAGACTATACTGTAATCGTAACTTATAAAATATAGAATGCACAGCACATGAATCCTTTTGGAAGTGTTACATATCACAAAGAACCTTTATGCCCCAATTTAGCGAAGTTTGTTCTTCCTCTGAATTGCTGTTAAAGATTCTTGCTCTTTATAAAAAAACTCCTCGCAGAAAACATCTCCCGTTAAACAGGAATCATTAAGGAATTGACTTCTGTATATCGAATATGTTTTCGAGATTTCGCAAATTTTCGTTTTAGTTGGACGCTGAGCTAATCGCACGACAAGAAGCGGAACTGAAATTAACCAAGAAGACCAACGAATTAAGCGAGGTTGAGAAAAAGCTAAAAGAGCAAGAAAACAAAATAAAAGAACTTGAAGAAACGGTATCAACAAAGCTGAATGATCAATCATCGAAGTTTTAGTTATCTTGCATCACTTTTTCATGCTATTAACTTGTGATTGTGATCCTAATGTTATTGCAATATGATTTACATACGCCGTTTTGAATGCTTATCTTTTCTTAGATTCTTAGGCATGGTTTTACTAAATTTGCTTCAAAGACAGTGCTGTGTAGTACACTCGAAATAACTATATAAATTATCAGATACAAAGTTTATACCTTTTATTTTTGAAATAAGTAGGAGACCACATTTTTGTAGCTTCTATAAAAGTAATGCAATTTTTTTGAACAGGTTAAAACTACTGCGGCTTCAGCTGCTGCCGCTGCTCTTGCTTCTGCTAGTGCTTCCACTCAATCACTTTCAACTAATGCCAGTGTTCCTCCTCCGCCTCCCCCCCCTCCACCACCACCACCACCTACTGGTGGTGGAGTTCCTCCTCCTCCTCCACCACCACCTCCTATTGGTGGTGGAGTTCCTCCTCCTCCTCCCCCACCACCTCCTGGTGGTGGACCTCCTCCTCCACCTCCACCACCACCACCACCTGGTGGAGGAGCTCCTCCTCCACCTCCTCCACCAGGTGGTGCTCCTCCTCCACCTGGTGCTCCTCCACCTCCGGGTTTTGGTGGACCCGCCCTTCCGTTTGGTATGAAGCAAAAGAAAGCATTTCAACCTTCAACTGTAATGAAGAGGTTAAACTGGAATCAATTAAAAGCCCAGGTTCTTCAAGATGGTTGCTTCTGGGTCGAAGCGAATGAAGAAAAGTACGAAAATTCTGATTTGTTTACTCGTTTGATGGCTTCTTTTGGTCAGAAGAAAATTGTGAAAAAATCTCAAAACGATGCGGAAAAACCCCAAAAGAAAGTTAAAGAATTAAAAGTTTTAGATTCCAAGTCTGCGCAGAATCTATGTGAGTGAAAAATGTCTTGTGTTGAAGCGCATTATTTCATTTTGATATCGGGACGTTTTATTTCAGCAATTTTTTTGGGAACTTTAAAAATGGGACCTTCTGCCTTGAAATCAATGATTTTAGCAATTGACGATTCTCTCACTGAGTCGGTTGTAAATAACTTAATGAAGCAACTGCCCGAGCAAGAAATCATCGATTCTCTTAAGGAATACAAAAATAAATATGAAGATTTGGCAACTGCAGAACAATTTTTGTGCACAGTAAGTGAAGTTCATACATTACCCAAAAAATGATTGTTAAGCATCAAAAGCAACTGTTTCAACACGTAAAGTTTGGCGCAACTACCCAATGTGTGAGTCCTACAAAATAAAAAAAACAACGTCGAATCGAAAATAACATTCTCACACTGATGTTTCTGATCTTCAGCTGAGCGAAATTCCTCGGGTCACAGCTCGGCTTCAGCACATCATGTTCATGCGTCAGTTTGACGAATTGGTCGGCGACATCAAGCCGAATATCGTCTGCGCGACGGCCGCCATCCAAGACCTTGATAAGAGTAAAAGGTAATTGCTCTGGGTTCTTTTAAAATTTGCTATCGCTCGATATTGCTGAAACTTCCTGCAGCAGTTGATATTGTTGAGTTTTCTTTCTGCTCATGGCTTACTTGGCGTAAACTTAGAGTTCGTTGTTTTGGTAATCGCTGTTGCAATCGATATTTCGTCATCGTTGCGTTCCACTTGCGATCTATTTTGGTTTAGATTCAAGCGCTTTATGGAGCTGGTGCTGCTGGTTGGCAACTACATGAACTCAGGGTCGCGAAACGCCAAGAGCTTGGGCTTCGACATCAATTATTTGACAAAGGTTTATTTTACTGCCGTGGTTAAAGATATGATATAGTCTATGTAACTAAGGCAGTATTGGGAATAATTAAGAGCAACTGATTTCTTTATGTTATTGATGTTTAAATGCAATCATCTATTAAACAATATTGCCACCAAACTTTCTTACAATATTTTCTGCTTACAAGGATTCGTGGCATATATATAAATCAAAACACATTCGTTAAAGAAAAAAAGCAAATGGCAACATTGTATGGTTGGAAGAAGGACAAAGTAATTCTAAAACCAAATCTCTACTAGAAACACCTTCGCCAATGTCTTGCACCATACATTCAAACCAGGGCTTTGCTTTCAGCTTAAAGACACAAAGACCACAGAGAATACCGAAACCATGATGATGTTCCTCGCGAAAATCATCGAGGAGCAGAAGGACAAATATTATTCAGATGTTTACGGCTTCATCGAAGATTTGAAACATATGCCCAAAGCTGTGAGAGGTATCAAGACTTAACTTGTTAGGTTTCAAAGAATTAGGCTTACCAAGTCAGTAAGTGACTTGCTTGGTTATCGCGGCGACGTATTTCAATCGTTATTTTGGATGCATTTTTTTGCAAATTCTTATTTAAAAGCTTAAGTTTTGCGTTTGTTTTCTGCCCCATGCTTTTTTAACTAAACTGAACTTTACATACATTGCCATTCGAACAGTTTCTGAAGATCAACTTGTCAAGAACATCAACTCTATCGGCAAAGCAATAAAAGGCGTCGAAAAAGACATTGAAGCATTCGCTAAGAAGAAAGATCCGACGGACAAGTTCTCCGAGACCCTATCGATATCCTTTAATTTCTACATGTTTTGTCGATGTAGCAATTTATCATGCTTTTGCAACGTCTCCATTGTTTTAATAACTATGCTTTGATTTCTATTTTTCCAGCTAGTGCTCAATGTAAAAAAGTAATCGCGAAAAATCGGTTTGGATTCCTCTTACCTAACTTTATTTTGTTTCCTTAACGCTATTTTCTCACGGGTTCTTGATGAAAGCGAAGGAAGAGCACACGTTTCTCGGGGAAATGCTGGAGCAAATGCAAAATCTTTATCGAAACATTGCTAATTACTACTGCTTCGACCCAAAAAAAAAGCCAATGGAAGAGTTTTTCGGCGAAATGGATACTTTTCGAAATGATTACTTAGTAAGTAGCTGCTGTCCGTTCACGCCGACAATAATTTAAATTATTTTTGGTTGTAGGCGGCAGTTAAGGAAAATCAGCGTCGAAAAGAGCTGGAAGAAAAGCAGAAACGAGCGAAGCTTGCAAAAGAAAAAGCCGAAAGAGAAAAAGAAGAAAGAAAGAAACGACAAACAAGCGCAGTCGATTTGAACGCTGGTAGGTCGCTATGTTAGTCAAGCTGAAAAAGGCTAAATTTTATTGTAATCAACTAGAATGGTGGAAGAATGTGGTTTGGCATAAATAAACTATCGAGCTAAAATGAATCTCGTCTTGTTCATGTTTCTTCAAGGAAGTATTCAATAGCAATTTCATTTTCAACACTTTATTTCACTAATTTCTGTTGTTATCTAAATAAAGTTTGCCTTCATGTTAGTATTGCATTCAGGTTCTGTTTCAAATCGTGAGCGATTAGTTTTATCGAAGAAACGGCCAACATAACTGCGTAATTTCTATAAAGTTTTTAAAAGCGAATATATTTTTTCTCTTCATATAATCTTTCGTATTAAAGTTTTACTTCTCGTGTGCAGAGGGCGATCAGGAAGGAGTTATGGACAGCTTGCTAGAAGCTTTGTCAACTGGACAAGCCTTTAGAAAAGATAGAAAAAGAACCCCGCGGGAGAAAGGTTTGCTTTATTGACTTTTTTGTTTTGAAATTTTTTTCCCGTAAATAATGTGTTTAAATTTATTGTTTTGGTAATTTGATTATTATTATTATTTAGCTAAACTTGTTGTCGAAACTTTTTTCACGTTATTTTTTATTCTAGTTTTCCAAATAATCGTTTATAAATGTCTGGTTCATTTTGTTCCGAGTACAGTTTTTATTCAAATTAATATTATATTTTGAAGTAATGCGTTAATGATGATGACTTTTTTGCTTTGTAAATTTAAGATTATTTCTGGTTTACGTTCATCTCGGGAAGAACCCATTGATTTGTATTGAACTTTAGACTTACACCGATGTAATTAGAATCGGTTTGGTATTGATTAACTTTTCCAACTGCATTACGAATTCAGTTGAAAAAGGCCATTTTGTATTTAATTTTATAATAATCCCTTTAATATTTATTTAATTTTGTTTAGAACGACAAATTATTTAATCTTATTCTTTAGGAAAGAGGCTATACTGAGATATAGGTACGGTTTGCCTCAGCAGCTGAAAAATGCAGTTGCATTTCAATTCAAAGTTATAGCACGTGCATGTTATACGACACATGTATCCATGTCCAACCTAAATATGATTCTAAACCTAAATTAGCCAATGTTTCAAAAAGAGCCGCACTGGGTGAACAACAGCGAATGTGCAAAACAAAATTAGATATTTTTTTGTTTCTTTTAGAATATTTTTATGTGAAATGTATTTCCAAAGCGAATAAAAAAAGTTTTAATGCTTTTGCGAGATTTATAATGTGTTCGCCTTCCCAAATATATCAGTTTCCTAAATTTTTCTCTAAAGGGTTTAATTTATATATTTTCATGACTTGTTTTTTTTCGATTGTTCTGTATAAACAACAGGACTGCATGAAACCTTCAAATGGGTCTTGGTTGGACATTGCAGTGCACTTTGTCATATTCAACACCGCAATGTCACGCATTTTCATTTGAGACCGTGAACTCGTGATAGTAAATATATGAAATCTGCAAGACTGCCAAGAGTCTAGTTAGTGAAGGCTGTACAAGCAGAGACGAGCAATTAGTCGGCATGGAAGCATGTTGTTTATATTTTTGCTTGCTTTAAACAGATCAGGTTTTTGTTTATTGAGCATGTTATTAGCAAGTTCAATCATTTTGACCATCTAAGCCCAAGATCAAAGGTGATTGATTTTTATTTATTTGTTTGTAATTTTTTAAAGTTATTATTTGCCTGAAAATTTTGAAATCACTTTTCTGTGTGATTCTAGCATTGCTTTGTGTCGTTATACTATAGATAATTTAAAACTCTTTAATTGATTTTTGATAAGCGGTAAAGCATTTTTAACACGTAAAAAAGCTATATAATCATATATTCTTTTTAAAATAAAGATGACCTTCCTTTTTTATTAACATTCGCAGTCGAGCCATGTTGCATGTTCAAGAAATTGCATTAATCCCACAAAATAGCTTGAACGAAAACCCTCCGAGGGTTCGGGCGTTTCTCGATGGACTATTTTTTCTTTTCTGTTTCTGCTACTCACGGAATAGTCACAGATGAATAGCTCTCCGTAATTGACGGCCTCAAATCTTTCACCTTCTAGTCTTCTTTGTTTCTTTGTAGTTTTGTTTTTGCAACGCTATGAGCCGTCACTGATAGAAAGCGATCTTCTACCTAGTCCCTTGGTCTCTCCCTTTTTGGAAATTTTAATATGTTATCGCGTTCTAACAATGTGGAAATATACGAAAATTTTCAAAAAGTGAAAGATATAAAGTTTGAATTGCTGAAGTTAATTGTCTGAAAATTATTGTAAAAAAAAGAAAAATTATTGCGTGTGAAAAGAATGAAACGATCTCCCCCATTCATGTTTAACTGTTTCACTTTCCATTACGGTCTTCCCCCGAAACCTAGGATTTTAATCTTTCAGTTATTCTTTTCTCTTCGCCTTCTACATCTATTTTTGGTGGCTTTAATTGTCTTAACTTTTTTAAAATTCTATCAGCTTCAGGGACCAAGTGATGTAAATTTATTGACTGGCTTCATTTCTCTTCGGTTCAAAGCACTCTCCCCACTACCCAATTTGATCTATGTTGCATGTCTTCACCAATAATACTACATCCCCTACTTCGAAATTTCTTTTGCGATTGAACCATTTTTGCCGCTGCAAAAGATTGGGAAGAAATTCTTTGGCCCAACGTCGCCAGAATTGATTGGCTAGAAACTGCACTTGAGCCCAACGCCTCCGTGTGTAACAGCTATTTGTGTCGAATGTGCCTGGCGGTAAATTAGGGTTGCCTCTTAGCAGTAGCAGATGGTTGGGGGTTAAAGGCTCTTCTTCAGAATCATGGAGCATCAATGGGACCAAAGGTCTGGAATTTAAAATCCCCTCCACCTCAGTCATTAAAGTGACTAAACCTTCTTCGATCAATGTCTGCATCTGAGTTAAAGCATTTAAAATTCTGCGCACTGAGCGTATCATTCACTCCCATGCGCCACCCATGTGACTTGCATAGGGGGGGTTAAAGCGCCATTTAATTTCTAACTGAAGGCAGAAATTATTCAATTTTGATTGTTGTAGACTCTGAAGTGATTCGCGCAAAACACGTTTGGCGCCTACAAAGTTAGTGCCATTGTCACTGAAAATCTCATCGGGTTGACCCCCTTCTAATCTTCTCAGTGCATTTATAAAGGAGTCTGTAGATAGGTCACTAGCCACCTCGATGTGCACTGCTCTTGTTGTTAAGCATGAAAATATGCATCCATATCTTTTAATCCGGCTTCTTCCCTGCTTAACCAAAAAAGGGCCAAATAGTCAACGCCTACTTATAGAAGGGTGGCTTGTCTGTTTGTACCCTACAACGCGGAAGATCATTTGTTTAACTCGTGTTAGTTCCGGTACGGAAAATGATTCGAACTTGAACGAAGAATACTAGTTTATTCCAAACTTTAATCAATTAAATTAATTACACCAAATTAGATTAAAACAAATTTGTTCCGTTACGAATTTCTGCCAATAGGCTATTTAAATTTCCAAGAGGATATAAGAAAGCGGCCAGCAGGCTCTACTAGTAACCCAATCCTGCGAAGGTCAAACTAAAAAGGAAGAACTACCTCGTGCTAACATAAGAGATCGCCAAAGGGCAGGCAACAGCAGCGCGCACAATCACCAGGCGCCATGTGCGAACTTTAATTAGCGCGATCATGGACCTGGTTCGCGTCTTGGCGACGCTACAAACCTTCTTTTAGCAACATTACCTTTTCCACCACTAAGCACTGCATTGACTATTGATTGCTCCTTGCCATATTTTGTATTTGTTCCTGCCTTCATGGGATCTAAAATCTTGATGTATATATGACAGATACTGCCACATCCCATAGCAATTAGAATCAAGGCAAAAGACTTTCCTTAGTATTTTCTCTTTTTTACCCTTGTATATCCTTATAATTTTTTTCTCTACCTTGATGGATCTTTCATATTTTTCTCGTATCTTTCTGAGTTTACCAACACTAAGTTTTTGGGTTGTTCTAACAATTTCTTTACAGCAATCTCGCTTTTTTTAACAAACCTTGACTTTGTGGACATGAACACATCATTGCTGCAGAATGTCTCTTCTCACTTCAATTGCTTTTTGCTCACATTCCTTGCAAGATACGAGGGTCAGTCAAAAAATAATGAGCCCAAGTCTCTCCTGGCCATATTTGTTGCAATAAAATCAAAAGTCATACATCAAAAGAAAGCCCAGGGATAGGAGATCTCAGTTCTAGATTTCAATGTAATCTCCGCACTTTTCAATTCCAACTGTCCATCGATGAACAAGGGACACTATGCCAGCCTTGTAAAAGTCAGCAGGCTGCATTTTTAACCAGTTTCTTACAGCGTGCTTGACTTCTTGATCACTAGTGAAGTGCTGCCCCCTAACTCCTTCTTTCAATGGTCCAAAAAGATGATAGTCAGATGGTGCCAGGTCGGGTGAGTATGGGGGATGGGTTACCGTCGTCCATCCAAAAGAAGCAATCACTTCACGAGTTTTGAGACTGGTATGGGGCTTGGCGTTATCGTGTTGCAGCAAGACCTTAGACATGTCCAGGTGAGGTCGTACTCTTCTCAGTTTCGCTTTCAGTTTGCGTAAAGTGTCAATGTAAGCATCTGAGTTGATGGTAGTACCTTTAGGCATAAAATCTACCAATATCACTCCTTCAATGTCCCAAAACACAGTCGCCATAATTTTTCCAGCTGAACGTTGACTTTTGAATTTCTTGGCTCTTGGGGACGTGGGGTGACGCCATTCCATGGATGATCTTTTCGACAGAGGTTCATAGTGATGAACCCAGGTTTCATCTCCTGTCACTATACGGCTGAGAAAAGTTTTGTCACTTCTGTGACACTCAATAAGCTCCGAACAAGCTTCAAAACGGGCTTGCTTGTGAAAATCCAAAAGTTGCCTCGGAACCCATCTGGCGCAAACCTTTGCAAAGCCTAGCTCATTAACAATATTCACAGCACTTCCATGGCTAACTCCAACACGTTCAGCAATGTCATCAATAGTGATTCTGCGATCATCTCTAATCAATTTCTCAACCTTATCATTGTTTCCAGGATTGATTGCAGAAGATGGTCTTCCACTTCTTGGTCTGTCCTGGAGGCTACTCAAACTTGGATCATCTTCTTCGTGTTTAATCCTGGATACCCACTTTTTCACAGTGCTGTAGGCTAATGAAGCATCTCCATAAACATTTACCAATCTTTCGAAAATTTGTTTTGGTGGCTCCCCTTCCGAAACAAGAAATTCAATCACAGCTCTCTGCTTCTGACGGACATCCAGTGATGACGTCATTTCCAAAACACAATACCAAAAGTGGACACGTTGAAACAATTTTTTTTTACAATTTATCTTTAAAGCAGTAAATTTACTAAACACCCTTAAAATTTCTAGAAAAAATATGAAGGTTAAAGCGGTTAAAGTTAACAGGGCTCATTACTTTTTGACTGACCCTCGTATTATTATCTGCTTGGTCCCAAATATTTATCTTCATTGCATGTAGTTTTAAATCTCCAGCTGATGCCTTTTTCCGTAACTTCAGTCTTTTTAATCTACACTCACATTTTTTCATCAATTTTTAAACACCCTGTTATTTTACTGTAATCCTGAAATTTGGTAAGCCCTTGAAGTAGTCTTTAAGTTTATAATCTCTTACGTTTTCTATTTTTAAACTGTTCCACACAGCTTATTTTTTCATTTTTCGAGTTTTTTTCAAGAAGGTTATCTTTCGGTGCCAATTTTGGGTCCATTGCGCTTTTCTTTATCATTGACTTTTTCTTATCTCATCTGTAATTTAGTCTTGAACGAAAATTACATTATTATTTATTTTGCCTTTTCTAATGTTACGGAAGCTAGCAAAGTTTGGGGTAGTGATTCTCCCTAGACAAAATCCTCTACATTGCCTTTTTTAAATCTAAACTGTTTCAAATGTGACTCATTCATTTTTAGTCTAGTCCCTAGCAATCCTTCCTTTAATCCTTCAACCAGCATTTTTCATTCTCAACATCGACATAAACTTGACATCACCGTTTAGTAAAGTTTTGACAGGTCCCTTTTAAAAACTTGTTTGGTTACTTTTTCTGTGAATTGCCTCTTCCTCGTATCTTTCCTTCAAACGATTTCTTTGTAATTTTTCCAAAATTTTTATCCGATCCATATCTTGACGGTTTTCTCCTTTCCGTTAAGAAAATGCACATATATTTCTGCAAATTTCACTCTTGCTCCTCCTGCAACTAAAATTCCTCTTCTCTTTTCTGTCACTCTTGTTCATCAATCCTTTTCGTTCTTCAAACACGCTTCGTCTCTTTCCATTTTCATGTCCCCCTTTCGCCACAGCCAACCCCACCCTCAAAACCCTTCACGAACCCAACCCCCCACCTTCCCAACCACCGTAGTGCCCCACTTTTTTCCTCTTCACTTCACTGGCCACTGGTTCCTCTGCCGGTGTAGTTTTCACAATACTTTCATGCTTACCCCCCAAATCTCTAATTTATACACATACAGTACAACCTGACATCCCCTTCGTTGGTTTCGCCCGATTGTTGAGACTACACCCGGTTAACCCGAGCTCCTATCGTTAGGAACGGGTCTCGTGAATCCACTATTATTAACTAAAAGCTAACAAAGTGTTTCTGAAAGTTTTTTCAATTAATATTATTTATCAAGTTCGCACTCGATCGCGATCCAGGGGAAACATCGCCGTTGGAGAATTCGCTATCGTGAGCGACATCGCCCTTAACACAGCTCTCATTGGCGACGCCAAGAAGAATGAGTTTTAATATCTGGTTATATTTTTTACTGCAAATTCACGGACAATTTATTTTGATTTTTTTGCGGCGCCCTAAGCACTTAATGAAACAAATAATTGTTTTAATCTTTTGTTCAATATTAATAACTGTTGTGTGTGTAGTAGTGGATAAATTTTTTTACTGTAAACAGACTCTTATTAAAATCTTATTAATTCCGATTTTCTGCGTTCCAATGAAGTGCTTTTTGATACGCAACTTCGTGTGACAGTTAGTTTCAATTGTAAATAAGTGAAAAGATTTTGTTGTTTTATGAAGCGTTATTACTCAACATTTATACTGTGAAAATCTTTACTAGTACCTGGAAAAAAGTTTGCCTTCATAACAAAATGTGCGAAATGCTAAGATACTTTAGTCTGGTTGGTTGGTAGAATGACCCTTGGTCTAATTTATTGTTATGATTATAATAAAAAAAGGATTGCCAAGGTTAATTTGCTGTAATTGACTTGCAACAATCTTTAATGCTGAAAGAAATTAAAGACTTTAAAAATGAATTTATAGCTATGTATTTGTTTACTTGTTTTTTAAGCTACTATAAAATTTTATGTGCTTTCATTTTATTGGACATTAGTAAATATAGTTTTTAGTGCTTTTACTGCAATGTTTTTTGCTGTTTAAAGTATTTTATTGTGCTGCTTTACTGATTAATTATAGTTTGAAACGCCGAGATTGCACCTATTTGTGTTTCATTTTGTTGAACTGTCTTCTTAATTTTGTTTTTGCTTCTCTGTAGGCTTACACTGCTAATTCTTTCTGTGCTGTTATTTTAACGTTTCGCTTTGTGGTTTTATGATAACAATTCGTATTTGTATGTTACATATTGCTATTTTTGTGTATTATCGAAAAAAGTCTTTAAATATTATCTTTTTTTGGATAATTTACTCTCGGCTGTAAAATAGATTATTATTATTGACCTCTCACGAACTCAACTATATTTAAATGATAATTTATCTTTTATTAGAGTTTCTTTAGTCTCGAATTGCATTCTGCACTGTATTATCGGTTTAATTGCGATCTACTGTCAACTTCTCTACCACTGATTTTGTCATTATTTAAGATGCGTACTTTGTTTTTTTTGCAGATAATCTTATAGCAGTGCTAAGCTCTTGATTTGATGTGCGTTTGTTTGTTGTATTATGCAAGATGTACTACGATTTGAATTGTATATTGAGATACTCAAGAAAACGTACAATAAATTCTTTCATTAATGTCATTTTAAACCTGAGCAAATAGCTGTAACCAGAACTGGTTTGTCTTTGTATGGCAATCTTCTTTTTATGCACATGGAGGTTAGGATGTTTACTTTTTTCTTTTTTTCCCAATTGCTTAGTTTTTATGATTTTTAGGGAACAAATCTGCACCGAAGAATGACACAAAAATTTTCATAAAATTATGCCATCTTCATATTCTGAGGAGGCATGAAAGATTTTTCTGGGGACAAAAATCACTAATTCTTTGTGTTTCGATAAATATAGCACCTAAAGTTACAATTTTTGTACCATCAATTCAGAAACATTGGTTTTCTATCTGTTTTTAATATATTATAGTAATCTAAACTCTTTAATTTTGGACTCATTTGATATTGCTTTTTTATGTTAACATTGAAAAATATACATATAAGTCATCACTTAACACCAAAACTATTCAAGACAAACTTTTGATCTTTTAATGTTTGTTTCCATGCCAAGTAAACTACTAAATTTAATTTTCACTTGCTGTTTGTCCAGATACGACTTAGCCTATTTTTAACTCTTTGGCCAAACAGACATTTTGACGTTGACATGCGCCCAACGCGTCTCTCACACGATCGATTGCTGCTATAAGTAGCATCCCAAACTTGTTATTTCCGAATTTAATAGCAAAAAGTAAAACTTTAGTAAAAAAAATACAAATTATTACTCCAAGGATACTTTACATGTATTTTTATTGGATCAGGTAAATCGAACTAAAATTTCCCATATTGAAAAGAATGATTTTTGGAATGAGCTCTTTAAAATGACCAATGATGCTGACGGAACCATGAAGTCTTTCGATTTTTGATAGTCTTTAAAAAGACTATTTTCTTTAGAATTCTTTCGGCCAACTTCCGTCAGAAGAATTCTTTGGCAATGACGACCTGCAAGAAAACGTGGCTTAAACAACGTCTGTCATTGGTTCAGAGCAGTAGTTTTCAACCTTTTTCATTCCGCGACCCAATGTCCAACTCGAGGTTACTTTCGCCCCGAAATTCTAGTGATCCAAAAAAAAGTCCTCAATTTGAATATGTCTCCGATTTTTTGATTTTTGTCCCTAAAAAGTTGTCTTCTCTAAAAAAAGGTTTTTACTTGGATTTTTTGATTTTTGTCGCTAAAAAATAGTGTTCTCTGAAAAAAATCTTCACTTTGAATTTGTCTTGGATTTCTTGATTTACGTCTCTAAAAAGTAGTGTTTAAAAAAAAAGATCTTCATTTGGAATCTATTTATGATTTTTGTCTCAAATTTCTTTATTTACGTCCCTAAAAAGTAGTGTTCTCTAAAAAAAGATCGTCATTTGGAATTTCTCGTATGAGTGCTTTCTAAAAAAAGTCTTCACTTTAAATTAAAAAAAATTGTTTATCAAACGCTTCCGCGACCCCCAAAAAATAGCCAAACGACCCCCAAGTTGAAAGCCACTGGTTTACATAGAGAAAGAGAGTACACAATTGGTTGCGCGCTTGCGCTGTAAGTCAGAAAACTTCAATCCATAAACCAATTCTTTCTGGCCACCAAAAGACATGAATTCAGGTGATCTATAAAGGTGGCTTCAAGCGTTGCCAGATGAAAAGATGATCGTCCTGTAGCTAAAATAAGAACCAATTGATACTGAATTTTTCCGCGTAAACAAATGTTGACCAATAGCCGCATCCAAAATGGGTGCATTTTGAGTGAATTTGCATTGGCGTTTGGGAAGATCTTTTTGTGGTTTAACTCGATTTTTAATTGATTTTGGAACATGTCAAATTTGTTGATGCAGCCGTTGGGATGTTCGACCTACGTACGCACTATCGCAATTCACGAATACTTACATAAAATCATTACCTTGGGTTGGAAACGTTTCTTAAATACAAAAACGAACAAAGTCAACAGTCAACAATTGTTTCGTATCTGTGTCCTAATAAATGTTTGCCTTTTATTCAAAAGAGTATCTTACCTTTTCATCAGCAAAGCAATATTGTATATAAGTACTCGTGCCGCTGATAGTGTGTACTTATGTCAAACATCCCAACGACTGGATGAACGAAATCGACAACGTGTTCCAAAATCAATTAGAAATCGAGTTAAACCTAAAAAAGATCTCCCTTGACGCCAATGCAAATTCGCACAAAATGCACCCATTTCGGATTTGGCTTAAAACTGCTTGTAAATTCTTTTTTTAAAGCTTAAAATTGCTTTGTAAGCACTTTCTTTTGAGCTTCGCTTACTAGGACTTCGTTTTTGTTACTAAAATTAAAACCACATCTTCTAAAAACCAAATATTTGATGTGTTTCCGGCGCATGTGGGTTGGGATAAATTCGAAGAAGCAGTATATGAGGCTATTTTTGGTAACTTGGCGTTTCGATCCCCACACATATGTGAGCCAAACAACAACAGTTTTATAAACAGTGCTAAAACAAGTTGCTGATGTAATCAAAGGAAATAATAGCGCTTAACAATATTTCCAATTGTATATTAATTACGTACTTCAAAAATAAAAAAATATTTTTGCTTCTAATACAATTTTTCAAACTTTTCAAGAACTTTTACCCTAATCAGGCAACATGCAAACACCAGAAAACAAACCATTTCATCTCTAATAGCATCTAATTCCATGGTTTCCAACCAAGAGTCTGTTTAAAGGTTGCAAGGGGTTCGGGAATGCTCTGGAAGTTGGACAGAAATAATAACTTTGCCAAATTTTAGTCAGGATCATTCTTAAAAATTTTAGGCTTCCTGTTTTTTAAAAAGAAGCCTGTGACTAAAAAAGTTTGAAAACTACTGGTCTAATCGAATAGAACAATTAAATTAGCTCAAAAATACTGTAAAGTTCAATTTTAAGCTACTTGCTATCATGGTCAACATCATAAAACCATTGATGAGCACTTCTGATTGTTCTTTAGCATTTTTATTTCTATGTTTTTGCGTTAGTGGCATATTACAGCACACAGTTATCTGAAACTAATGTTGTTTGACTCACTAATGTGTGGGGATCTAAATGGCGAGTTACCAAGGATAGCCTCATACTGTGTTTGAAATTTATCTAAGCCCATAGGCTCCATAAGGCACATCAAATATTCGGATTTTGCGAAATCCAGTTTTAGATTTTTATGTCAAAGATGAAGTCCTAGTAAAGCAAAGCTAAAAAAATGCTTATAAAGCAATTTTAAGCATAAACAAGCCCGATCTGTGTTTTTCAAAATTTCATTCCAAAAATTATTCTTTTTAACTATTCTTCTCCTTTCGGCCTTCCCTTCAGTCAGGGGTGGCCACAGCGTATTATCATTCTCCAAACCTTTCTGTCTTCAACATCCGTCTCCTTTGCACCAACTTCCCCATATCTTCTTTTACTACATCTAAAAATCTTCTCTTTGGTCTCCCTCTTCTCTTTCCCGGTAACTCCATTTCCATCATCTTTCTTCCTACATACTCGTGGTCCCTCCTCATGACATGTCCATACCACCTCAGCCTGCCCTCCCTCATCTTCATTTCTAACCGTTCTACCTTAACGGTACTCCTGATGTGCTCGTTTCTAATCTTGTCTTTTCTCGTCACTCCCATAGCAAACCTCAACATTTTCATCTCTGCGACTTCCATCTCTTCCACTTGTTTCTTTGTGACTGCCACCATCTCAAGTCCATACACCATTGCTGGTCTTACCACTGAACTGTACACTTTTCCTTTTACTCTAGCTGGTAACATCCTGTCGCAGATTACTCCCGATACTCTTCTCCATCCGTTCCATCCTGCCTGTACTCTCTTCTTTACCTCCCTCTCACAATCACCACTTTCTTGCACCATTGATCCCAAATACTTAAATTCCTTTACTCTTGGCACTTTTGTTCTTTCATCTTTACTGTTTCGTCATCATTTCCTCCATTTATGCAAAGATATTCGGTCTTCGACCTACTTACTTTCATCCCTCTTCATTACAATGCATACTTCCAGGATTCTAATCTCCGCTCCACTTCTTCCCAGGTCTCTTCACAAATCACAATATCATCAGCAAACAGCATCGTCCATGCTGGTTCTCTCCTTACTTCATCCGTTAGCCTGTCCATTATCACTGTAAACAGGAATGGACTTAAACGCTGATCCCTGGTGCAGTCCAACATTAACCTTGAAACTTTTTGTAGTTCCTACTGCACACCTCACCACTGTTTCGCTTCCCTCATACATATCCTGTACTAGTTGCACATATTTTTCTACTATTCTGGATTTTCTCATACAGTACCACAGCTCTTCCCGTGGAACCCTGTCGTAAGCTTTCTCTAGGCCCATGAATACAGAATGTAGCTCTCTTTGACCTTCCCTGTACTTTTCCATCAACATTCTTAGAGCAAACATGGCATCGGTGGTTCCCTTTCCTGGCATAAATCCATATTGCTGTTTGCTGATCTCCACTCTATCCCTTAGCCTGGCTTCAATAATTCTTTCCCATACCTTCATTGTGTGGCTCATTAGCTTTATTCCTCTGTAGTTTTCACAGCACTGTGCATCCCCTTTGTTTTTATAGATTGCGATAAGCACACTCCTTCTCCATTCTTCTGGCATCCGTTCACCTATTAATAGTCTGTTGAACAGTCTGGTCAAAAACTCTATCCCCTTCTTTCCCATGCACTTCCAAACTTCTACTGGCAACTCATTTGGCCCAACTGCTTTACCTTTTTTCATCCTTCTTAGTGTGTTTTTTACTTCTCTACTGACACAATTTACCTCTTCGTGAACCACTTCTGCTTCCTCTGTCCTAGGGTCTCTGTTATTTTCCTCATTCATCAGTTTCTCAAAGTACTCCTTCTATCTCTTTAACACTGTTTCCGAATTTACCATCACATTACCATTTTTATCCTTTATAACTCTCACGTGCAGTACATTTTTCCCTGCTCTGTCTCTCTGCCTAGCCAATCTGTACAACTCCTTTTCACCTTCTTTTGTTTCCTATCTAGCACACAAATCGTCATACGCACGTTCCTTGCCATTGCAACTGCCTTCTTTGCCTTACTCTTCTTTGTATATCTTTTTAGTATTTTCATTTCTTATTTTGTCCCATGCTTTACATTTCCTTCAAGTTCCTCCTTCTGCGCATCACATAATCTATTTGGGTACTTTTTCCTCCACTCTTATACGTCACCCTGTATTCATCTTTTTTCTTGAAATAAGTATTGACAATCGCCAAATCCATTCTTTTTCCAAAATCCACAACCATTGATCCTTCCTTATTTCTCGTTTCAGCACCGTACCTCCCCATTATTTCCTCATCCCTTATGTTTCCTTCGCCCACATGTCCATTAAGATCTGTACCAAGAACTATCCTCTCTTCTTTTGATATACTTTCTATCAACCCATCCAGGTCTTCCCAAAAATGATTTTTCTCCTCCATGCTGTTGTTAACCTGTGGAGCATATGCGCTTACTATATTTAGGATGGACCCTTTTACCTCCAGCTTCATGGCCATTAGTCTGTCTGACACCCTCTTCACCTCCAGGACACTTTCAGCCAGCTTCTCCCTCAGCACTATCCCTATCCTATTTTTTTCTTCCATCAGCTCCGTTGTAGAATATTTTGCATCCACCGCCAATGCTTCTTGCTTTACTCCCTTTCTACTTTGTTTCCTGTACGCACAATATGTCTACATTCCTTCGCTCCATCATATCTGTCAGCTCTCTTTTCCTTCCAGTCATCGTTCCAATATTTAAAGTACCCACCCTTATGAGTGAGCGTCGTCCTTTCCACGCTCTCGCTGCTTCTTTACTCGCTTTCCTCCTCTCTTTCTGCTCATATTTTCACTATGTTTAGCAGTAGCATAATTTCCACAGGTGCCCTGCTGTGCGACACCTGAGGCGGTCGTTGGTAACCCGGGCCGCGACCGATCCGGTATGGATTGATAATGATTACGCATTTGTCTGTTTTGGCAAAAAAAATTTTTACGCCGGATGCCCTTCCTGCCGCAACCCTCCCCATTTATCCTGGCTTGGGACCGGCATCAAAAGACACAGAAATGTGCTTCCGATAGTTGGGTTTCTTTTTAACTATATATTTGGGAAATTTTTAGTTAGATTTACCTGATCCAATAAAAATATCTTCCTACAAACATATAAAGTATCATTGAAATAATATTTTTTATTTTTTAATAAAGTTTTACTTTTTGTTATTAAATTTGGCAGTAACAAGTTTGGAATACTACTTATAGCCGCAATCGATCGTTGAGGGATACGTTGGGCGCATGTCAACGTCAAAATGTCTGCTTGGCCAAAGAGTTAAAAAAAACTATGCTTGGCCAAAGAGTTAAAAATAAATATCTGGACAAGTAGCAAATAAAAAGTTAAACTTAGTGGTTTATTTGGCATGGAAACAAACATTAAAAGATCAAAAGTTTGTCTTGAATAGTTTTGGTGTTAAGTGACGACTTGCATAAAAAGCAACATCAAATGAGTGGTTTATAGTTTTTGTAAATAACTCCAAAATTAAACGGTTAGAATTACTATAATGTATTAAAAATAGATAGAAAATCAATGTTTCTAAATCGATTGTAACTTTAGGTGCTATATTTATCGAGATTCAAAGCATTAGTGGTTTTTGCCCCCTGAAAAACTTATGATGCCTCCCAGAGTGTGAAGATAATAATAGTTTACAAAAAAATTTTTGTGTTGTTTTTTGGTGCAGAGTTGTTCCTTAAAAAATCATAAAAACTAAGCGATTGGGAAAAAAAGACAAAAGTGGACACCCTAATAAAAATTTTTGCTTTTTTTTTTTTAGACCTAAATCTTCGTTTTTATTTCAAAATTGGCCGGTGGGAGCTTTAAACTGCTGTATCGTATTGATTATTTGAAGTATGCTCTGGGTTTAGCATTTCTCATGGTTCAACAGTAAAAACTGTTTTACTGACCATGTGCAGCTTTAATCTTGTGTTCTTCACTATTTTTGATCAAAATTTATCATTCTATAACCTTAAAAAGTTTTTATAGAATAGGGTGTAAAAAAAAGCATGACTTTTTTACTCATAAAATTCGGATGTAAACTTTTTAATGGTGATTGTAATCTTACGCTTTAAGTTGTGCCTATTGGTCAATTATTAAAAGTTTCGTTAAATGTTTAGATACTAATAATTTATTTGCTATTGTTGAAGAAACCATTACTTCACTTTGTTAATATTTTACTTAATTGCCATCCGCGATCAGTTTAGATGTTCGATCAATCTACCAATTAAGTTGGTTTCAGCTTACGTAAACTTATCGATATTAAATCATTCTCCAAATTTTAAGTACCAATACTGCGCAAACCGTTTAAAACCACGTACTAACTGTCATAAAAAAACACTATTTAGATTTTTGCAAGTATAACTGTAGCTGTGAATTACAAACTAAGACAGGTTTCTATCTCCTAAAGCTTCTTTTTTAACTGGTAGCCCATAAAAAGTTTTTGAAAAATATTTTATATAATTTGAAACGGTAATGAAACGTTGTATTCGTTTCATATTGTGCACGTTGGATAGTTTGAGAAAACCGTGTTATTCAGTTGGGCAAAGTAAATGGAGGGTCTCACTGTGAAGCGGTAGGCTTAATTCAATTTAGAGTCGAGTCAAACCAAGGACTTAGAAAACGAATTTCTGCTTTACATTTGGCATTATCGGCATAATGAAAAGAAATATCGGGAGGCCTTTGGGGGTCGATTCGGTACTGTCCTGTTGTGAGCTTACTACGTTTGTATGTTGTGCGCGTGATAAAAATGTATTTAACTTTATGTTATCATGCAGCAGGACTGTAATCCTAAACTAGTACCGTATATAGTAATCCAACTTGTGAAAGTAAAACGAAAACACTTTTAGGGATAACTACTTTAAATAGTAGGCCCGAATTACGGCAAGGGGACACAGCGAAATACAGTAGGATTCAGTTAATACAATCAACCACTTTTTCCAAATTGTTTTACATGGATTATCCTGTTCGTTTTCCATTATAAAAACTTCAGTTAATGTATCCAGCTACCGCTTAATACATCTACTTTTCACTCTTTATGGCAGTGTACACCAGTGTTTCTCAAGCTTTTTGCGCCTTCGGCACACTTTGGAACCGTCTCAAAATTCGCGGCACACTTGGACCAAAGTGCAGATCTTGACAAGCGTGGTCGAGTGGTTAAAATACCGGGATCGTGATCGACATAGTGCCGGTTCAAATCCTACTCGCGCCATTTTGTTGTGTCCTTGGGAATGATACTTTACGGCACTTTCCTCTGCCTGGTGGTCTTGGCAAGCAGTTCCAAATTAAGTCATATTTCTATTAAATTACTAGCGGACAGCAATATCTTGGCATCTCCGGAAGCAGGTCGGGGTAATTGCTTCCCTATGTATTGCGCCTCCGGCGCTTTCCTGCGAGTCAGAGGGATAAATATAGAGATAAAAATATTTAAAAAAAATTTTTTTCGGTTCTAAAAAGTAGTGTTCTCAAAAAAAAAAAAAAAAAAGATTTTACTCGGAATGTGTCTCGGATTTCTTGATTTTCTTCCCTTAAAAGCAGTGTCTACTAAAAAAAAAAGTTGTCGAACGATGGACTCACGTTTCTTAAAAAATTTCGTGCCACACTTGGAAATCTCTCGCGGCACACAGGTTAAGACCACTGGTGTACATTGTCAAGAGTCTGGACTATGAACAAATAAAGGGCGAAGGTAAATTAAGAAAATAAACAAGATTCTATTAACGTCATTGCGCATATTTTTCTATGTTGAATAAATGCCGAAAATACTTAAAATTGATACTATTTTTTACGTACAAAAGAATTATTAAATTTTATTATATTTTTAAGAGACTTAAATATTAAAATGTGACCATTTTTTCAGCATAATTCTATTGAAATTTCACATTAATTACCATTACCGGTACCTACCGAAAAATATATTTGTTTCGATACTTTTTGTGTAGGCCTATAGTATAAGTATGCATGATGTATCTGCTTGGTATATTTAATTACAGATTTTTATTTTGAAAGCATTGATTTTATGTGTATGATTGCAACTGTATTATATTTTGTACAAAAAAAGAAATAATAATAATCTGCGTTGCTATTATTATAATTACTATTGTTCTTTTTTATTTTGTTTCCTCCTTTTGTTAAGTTGTTGACTGGGTGGGTATTTGATGCAACACTGGCACGTTCTCTGTATGTTGCTGCTTTGTTTTTTTGTTAACGTAATCTATATGTAACTGCTCATTTTTTTTTTTATTGCAATTTGTGAATCTTACATACAACTGCGACACTCGTGCCAAATAAGTTGGTTTGAATAAAGACGATCACAATGCTCAGTTGCAGAATCGCTTATTACATCCCAATTCACCCGGCCCAAGGTGGATGTATTAACCAAATTCTACTGTATTCCGAAAACCTTCAGCACTTAAAAATATCCTTCATTTTACTGCACTCTCGGTTTCGGGCATTTAAATAGAATTGACGTAGGCATATTTCAGTAAATAGTGTTGTGTTGGTACAGGAAGCAATTACCGCGCCGTTAAAAGATCTCGATCCCGCTTATTGGTGACGACGCCCGATACGACACTGACTGACATATCCATGGACTCCACGACGGCCGACGACGAAAAACGCAATGGCAGACCTAGACGAACTGTTTACCAATCAATGGAAGAAGCCACTCACGCCAAAGCTGACATCATGCAGAACAGCGACACGCTACTGGACGAGCTGAACGCGTTGTGAAATGAATTAACTGTTCACTTCTGATAAACGTAACAAATTGTTGTAAAATATTCGCCAACTATTTTAGACGTTTTAACCCTCAATTATTATTGTGTTCTAAGCCATTACTCAATTATTGTTGCGAAGACATCGCTATGATCAACAATTGCAGCTTGAAACAGATTTTGTAAATACATAAGCCTCTATGCATTTTTACTGTTAATTTTATAATACGAAGAATAAAAATAATTCTTAATTTACTTTGCGCCTTACTACGGTTAGTCAGCAAATGAATTGTGCATGACATACGAGATTGGTTGATGTTTTTGTTATTGGTTTGGTGCCGTGTCGCTACTATGTTACTGCTTTAAATGATCTGCTCTACTATTTTGCTGATTGTTCGTTGCCATTTTTAAATAGTATCGTCGTTCCATAGTTTTACACTACATTGTAATTTTCGAATAAAACATTTTCACACGTAGTAAAATACTCAAATATTCACATTTTAATAATAATGTTTATGCCATCAATCCGTTGTTTCTTTTGCATTGTTTCAAAGCTTCGTTGAAGCCGTCACAAAGTGATATGTCTGACTGGTTTTGAGCACAGTTAAGAAATTGTTGTAGTTCCCATCCACACATTTGCGGTGCTTGCTGTTGCTGCGGTGGTGCAGGTTGTTGATATTGCTGGGGGGCGGGAGGGGTTTGAGCACCGGCCGCTTCGCTACTTCCCCCACCCCCAAATAAGGCGTTTGAAACGCCATGTCCAACGACGCTACCAATAGCTACACCTCCAGCCGTGGCGGCCATCTGTCCCATTAGCCCGGGTCCTTGCTGCGCAGGAGCAGCTTGGACAGCTGTGGGGCGCTGTGGAACCGGAGCGGGTTGTCTGGAGTAGGATGGAGGGGGACGCTCCGCCATGGGTCGACGAATCGGTGACGCACTGCGTCTAGCACGAGGCATTGTACTTGAGTTCGTAAACAGAAAAAATAATTACAGATACTTGAACAAAACTAAAATAGAGTACAGATTAATTGATATACTACAACTGCGTTTTGGAACTAGTTCAATTAAAATTTTGGAATTATTACAATCTGTTTGGACTTTTTACTGAGCTACTTTTAAATTTGGTAATCGGCGCAAATGGCAGCTATATAATTTTCAGTTTTATTATTAGGTAAGGCACCCGGTTTTTTTGAAACCCAGATATTAATAAAAAGCACTTTAACTGAAGGAAGAATACTTGCATTATTAAAGTGAAGATGCCGCTGCGCTGCAGCCTTTCCGGTCCGGCAAGGGTTGAGAAGCACTGGTTCAGAATTTTTTTTATTCTGCACTGCATTAAGTTATATGCGGGCTAGTAAAAAAGTTTTCACGTTTATTTGACTTCATTAAAAAGATTTGTTTTAAATTTTATCTTTTAAAAAGTAAAGAAATTTGATGGGGTGGGCAATAATTTTTAACCTTGAGCCATATTGGGGGTTTCGGAATGACTTGCGGGGTGCACATGAACAAGAATTGGTGAATTTTAATAATTATGAGTCATTATAAAATGTCATTCGTCCCTAAAATTTAGTGATCTCAAAAAAAAGTTCTTCACTTGAGACAAGAGTTGCTTGAGGATTTTGTGGGCTGCAGTTTGCCTATCCCTGATCTAAAAGAACAGAAGTAGTGCTTCTAACCAAAGTTTATATTTTTTTTCAACTTAAAAAAAAAGAGCCAGTACTGTAGTTATTCCTATTCTACAGAAAGCCAACACACAATGGGACTTATTAAAAACCTTATTGCGTCATGCATTCTATTTCCGCAATAACTACAAAGTAATGAGCAAAGAATTTTAGACCATATCTTCCACTCAAAAATAACAGCTGGTACTCTATTTCTTTTATAGACAAAAACAATTTTAGCTTTTTAAAAAAACTTTTTTCCCAAAACAGATCATTTAGATTTGACTTTTTAATTGTCATTGGTTGAAATCTTTTAATTTATCTTACATACATACATGTCTAATTAAATAATCAAAGAAATCGATTCTTTTTTCACAATACCCAATTTTACACTCATTTTTATTGAAGAAATAGTTGACATGATTAAATGTTTCATCTATAAAGACAAGCAAAAAAGCAATCATCATAATGAAATCTACCAAATCAAATGCAATTGTGGAAAAAGTTATATTGGACAAACTAAAAGAAATCTGGCTACAAGACTCAAGGATCACAATCCCATTTCAACCATCAAGAAACAAATGTTACTACACCCTTAACTATTACATTGACTTTGATAACAACTGTTTTACCAACTGCAAATTATGGGCACAAATTAATAATTAAAGAGAGTCAACCCAATCTTGACATCAATAAAAGTTCTATTCCTTCAAACATTTTTACAAATTAATTTAAGGTGATTAAATACTTTTTATTACACAAAAATAAGTTACGTTTTTTTTTAAATAATTTTGCAGTTTACATTAAAGTAACCAGAATATTGGCTCTTATGTTTTATTTTTAAAATATTCAAATGCTGCAGATGCCCCAAAGTTTTTATTTTTTTTTTAACTTAAAAATTAACAGCAAAGATACTTTCCTAAATAATGCAACTTATTTAAAACCAAAGCCATTAAAATACAGACAAGCACTTCCAGCACAAAACTTGACCATTTATTAACCCCTTGTTGGATTAAACTGGAAATATCTGTCTGCTGTTTCTCTAGAACTGCACTTTTAAACTATCCCATACACATATATCCATCCAGTTCATATCTTGAGGAACTGAACCTATACTTTATTATTATAACTCTAAAATACATTTGTTGCATGTTTTCTACATTGGCATTTTGTGTACTTTATTATTAAAAAAATTAGTTCCATTTTGAGAATTTTCAAAAAATAAATCCTTGAAGGGGTTAATGGCTTATGTAATCATATTAAAAGTATCAATTGAACAAACTAATTTTGAGGCAAACAAAGTATTACAGGTACTGTACTAGTTGTTTTAAGAGCAACTGATATTTGGCAAGCCATAGTTTTAATATTATTTAAAAAATGTTTTCTAATACAATTCTGTAGCTGTGTGCAATGCAAAAAAGTAAATAATTTAATTTAAAAATGGAAAAAAAAGCATAAGTACAGGGTCCATGAAATCTTTCTAAGCTTTAAAAAATTATAATTTTATTTGTATTAGTGATAAAATTTGCATAAAACATTAAGAAAACAATGCACTTAATTCTAATTTAGTTATTTAATATTTCTTAACTCAATTCAAAATCAATGTAAAAAATATATAGTTAAAAAGTATTTAGATGACAAGTAAGAAACTTAGTTTCTTGACTTGTGATAAATATATGTAAAAAAAGGTTCTAACAGTTGGCTAAACTGAAATCTACAGGTATTGCTGCATGAAGAAATAAAATTTAAAGTTGAATACAATAAAGAAGCATTTTATACAAACTCTCATCAGAATGGTAAAAAAATTTTAAGATATTGGTTCTGTTAATAAGTTGCCATAATGTATATGGTAAATGACACATTTGCAGAAAAGTCCAGTTTTGATAATATATTTTTTAATCTTTTAGCTAAGTTTCTCTATACTAGAAAACCCAGAAGTTACATTTTAAATTGAAGTAAAAACTATTAAGCTATTTTCTGATAAAAATTTAATAACAGATTTAATGAAACATGGACACACAAGTTTAAATAAACCTAAATTAATGAACATAAAATATTTTGATTCAGATATTTACAGGTGGCCCATAACAAAATACCTACACAAAAAAAAGTTTAAAGCTTTCTTAATTTTTTTTAAGTGCCAAACCATGATACACTGATACAAAGAAATGTAAACAAAATAATGTTGAAGAAACTGAAATACTAAAAAACTTTTGATGTGTTTCAAAAAGTCTTTAATATATTTTTGTGGTAGCACTCAAAATAAAATTGTAACTGCAATATAATTTGCTTTAAACAAACCCAAACATGCTGTAAAAATATGAAAAAGTGATAATATAATCTTTATCAATAACTTTGTACAAATGCCATAAAAATGGCCAGTAGAAAATGTTTTATGATCAATTAAAAACAGTCACAGAGTCACTTTAATTAAAATTAATTTAAAAAATATATTAAAACAAATTTTTAAAAAATTATTTAGTTCAGGGTGGGCCAAACTGTAGCCTAAAACATGATTTTCTATGGCCCACTAAACAATTCTAAACATTAAAAATTTTTTAAGGGCAGCAGCAATCAAAGTCCAAACAAAGGATTTGAGAAATTTTGCAATGTTTTTATTGAAAGAGTTGTATTGTTTGGTCTCTTCAAAAAGTCACTGTAAGCAATTTTTATTTGTGAAACTAACTCAAATCCTCCTGCAGTTACTATTGCTTCTTGAGAGATCCTTTTTCTCTTAGTTTCTTTTTTATTCCATCCTGATGCTGAAAGGGAGATTCCGGGTTAGTTTCACTGAAAGAAATTGCTTATGGTGGCTTCTTGAAGAGACCCATTTTGTCTTTATAAGTTAAGTGAGATCTAAAAAAGTTCATCATACACTTTCCAAAACTTTTTTCTGTTTTTTACATTTAATGTCAAAAACAACACTTTATATCTTTTTATTTAGACAATTCCAACCTAACTGCAGCCTGCAAGTTCTAACAATTTTGCAGAGATGCTGGAGGAGTAAAAAACTTGTAGCAAAATTATTTAGTCAAACAAGAAAATTAAAAGCTCAAACTTTCAGTTTTTTGTGGGCAGTGCACAGATTTAAAAGCTGTTAAAAAACAACCTTATTATGGATAAGTTCGAACAGATAATAATACTTCTCTAACATCACCCATCTAACTGATTTTACCGATTAAACACCCCATCTAAATCCTAATTTGACGAGCAAATTCAAACAAAGATCAATAAAAGAATGACTAAAATTATATATATAAATAGTTGCATAACCACGCGTATGCTGATGCGAATGACGACCTTTGATGAAATATCTAGAAGGTGTTGCAATTGAAAATTAAAGCATTTTAGGAGTGAAAATAAAAGTTAAACTATCAAAAATTTTTCTCACCATTTTCGTCATTTCTATTATCTCCTTAACTTAGTGATTCTCAACTTTTCTAACATTGTGCAACGCAAAAGTTGGCGGCCCGGCAGAGTGTCCCACTTTATTTGTAAAAAAAACATGCAAAATTAAAGTGAAAATATAAAAAAGATCCTGACTTTAATTATGCCATTATATTTTTTTCATAATGAAGCAAAGACCTAAAAAACGACTTCACTTTAATTATATTTATGTTTTAAAAAATTCGGGTAGTTTTCTATTGCTAGCGCAGTACTTTTAATTAGAGCGTTGAATAGTACTCGAACCAGATGTTTGTAATGACAACACTCGTACAGTAAAAACGTGTATTTTTCTTCTCTCGTTTTAAAAAATGACTCGAGGAAAAAAAAACCTTGCTGCAGTAGTTCTGGCTTTAACGATGAAGATCGAAAACAGCTAAACGAAATTAATTCCACAATTAAAGGGCTAATAGAAGAAATTCGCTATTTAAAGCAAGAAGTTGTTCAAAATAAGCTAGAAATTTCGCAGTTAAAAGTTGAAAATGAAAAATTAAAACAAATGGCGAACTTGTCAATTTACAAAATAGATGAATTAGATCAATATGACCGTCGAGAAAACTTGAGAATTCACGGAATACAAGAAACTGATAGTGATAGGGATGATGGTGAAGAGGTCGTTATGAAAATTGCTGAAGAATTAAACATTGGTATAACAGCTTTAGATATACAGAGAGCCCGCCGATTGGGTAAGCGTAACAGCAATTCAGTGGCCAAACCGCGTCCGATTATTGTCAGATTTATATCTTACAAAAAACGTAATGAATTCATGTACGCCAAGTCTAAACTCAAAAATAGCTTAATTTACAAAAATGCTTACTTAACTGAAGATTTGACTTCTCTTCGAGCTAAATTGCTTAAATATGTTAAAGATATCTGTAAAAATGACTTTGTACTCTTTCATACAATTAATGGATCTATTCGAATGAAAAAATCAGCGAAACAAGCTGGGATAGCATTGCAAGAAAATGAAAAAGATCAAGGTGTTGGTAAGTGGCTCTATATCACATCTCCAGACGATTTATTTAAACACAATATTGGTATTGACTTTGTAAAACTAAATTATAAACCACTTTTGTTGAATCATAATTGTATGACTGGTTGTAATCCAAATTAAAATTTTTTTCATTGTTACAATATTTTACATTGTTCTTTTTTTCAATTCAAATGGCTGTTAAACTTGTTTGTAAAACTTGTGGTAATGATGATGTAAAAACCAATATGTGTGAAAAATGTGATTCTTGTAACATTGATTGCGCAATCTGCATGGAATCTTTTAAAAATAATCATACAACGTCTGTCAATCAAGCTAATCAGTGCGGCGCCGTTTTGCACTCGGGCTTTCAAAACGGTGTCAAAGGTTACTGCAGGTCAGATTCCCAAACTGTTTTAAGTAGGCCTAATGAACAGAGCTATCCTTTTGCTATGAACAATAATATTGATTCTAGAGGTGCTATTGAAAACTTTCAAATTTCTTCTGATGGTATTGAGTATAATGAAATACTGTTTAATAAATCAAATTACCATTATTTATCGTGTATCAAAAACCTTATTCAGAATAAACAAAATAATGAAATTTTCGCGATTCATTTTAATGCACGAAGCTTGCAAAAAAATATTGACTATTTGCATTATCTTGTAACTGAATTTAAAAAGAAACCTGAAATTATTGCCATATCTGAAACAAAACTGAGAAAAGGTGAAATTAGGATGAACGTTAAATTGGACGGTTATAACTTTGTTCATGTAGATACCGAATCCAACGCTGGTGGAGTCGGCCTTTTTATAATAGATAATCTCGAATATCAAATCTTGAATGATGTATCAATCAACATGTCATCAGTAGAAAATATTTGGATTAAAATAAAAAACAGCAACGACCAACAAATTGTTATAGGAGTAATATATCGTCATCCTATCTCCACATCATCGGTTTTATCTCAATTTGAAAATGCGTTATATGATATATGTGACCATTTTAATAATAAAAATACTGAATTATATATTTTGGGAGACATTAACATTGATCTTACTAAGTTGGATTCCAATAATACTGTTGGTTCATATGCCAATAGCCTAATAAGTAATTCACTAAAATGCTTAATTGATAAGCCTACTAGGATAACTATATCAACAAAATCGTTGATTGATCACATATACACCAATAATCTTAAAACTTTGTATAGTGGTATTTTTGTATGTGATCTATCCGACCACTACGGTGTTTTTGTAATTATTCCAACAAAAAAAAAGCAAACTAATCTTAATAGTTATAACCATATGCTAATTCGTGATATGAAATCTTTCCAACTTGAAAATTTTTTAGCTAATCTTTCAGATGTTTTTTCTGATTTTATTGTATCAAATAATATCTCTGTTAACTCCCAATTTCAAAAATTTCTACAGTTATTTTCTCAAACAATTAATAGACATGCTCCTTTAAGAAAAAGAAGTAGAAAAGAATTTAGAATGCAGCATAAACCATGGCTAACTCGTGGTATCATTCATTCCATTAATCATAAAAATAAAATGTATTCTAAATTCCAAAGCTCCCTAAATATGAATAAATTTAAAAAATATAAATCTTACCGAAACATTTTGAATAGAACGATTCAGGCCGCTAAACGTATGTATTATAACAATATAATTGTGCAAAATCGCAGTAAACCAGACCAAATTTGGAAAACCATACATGAATTAGTCAATATTAAGAAAAAAACAATCTTTTCTCCAACCAAATTAATTACCGATGAAGGCAAAACAATAACTGACAAGATTGATATAGCAAATAACTTTAATGAATATTTTGCTAACGTAGGAATCAATCTTGCAAAATCACTAAAGCAACCTAAATCTATTAATACTAATGAGTCGTCCAGTAAATTACACAATTCATTTTTTCTTACGCCGACAAATGAAGATGAAGTGTCTTCTCTCATATCTATGTTAAATAATAAAAAATCAACAAGACATAACGACATTAACACGAAATTTATAAAATTTAGCAAACCAATAATTGCACCAGTACTCAGCGATTTATTTAATCTTGCTTTTTTGCAAGGTGATTTTCCAAATTGTCTCAAGGTAGCCGAAATATTTCCTCTATTTAAAAAAGGCGATATGTGTAAAACTAGCAATTATCGTCCAATTTCGCTTCTCTCTCAGTTTCACAAACTTTTCGAAAAACTCATTCTTAATAGATTAATCAATTATCTCGACAAATACAAATTGTTAAGTGAACATCAATTCGGTTTTCGTAAGAATTATTCTACCACTTTAGTCATTAGCAATATTTATGATAAATTAATCAATAACATTGATAATGGTTTATATAGCTGTTGTTTATTTCTTGACTTATCTAAAGCCTTCGATACTGTCGATCATAAAATCTTATTAAAAAAAATGAACTTATTTTTTGGAATCCGTTGTATAGCTTTAGATTTATTCAAGAGTTATCTCACCGACAGATATTCATACACAATTGTAGCTGAAACCAAATCTAATCTGCAAAAAATTTCTTGCGGCGTTCCACAAGGATCCTGCCTAGGCCCAATTTTATTCCTACTGTATATAAATGACATGCCATTAGCTTCTAAATTTGATATTACACTTTTCGCTGACGACACCTATTTAACTTTAGCTGATAACGATTTAAATACTCTACAGACTCGTGTAAATAATGAACTGAACAGTTTAAATAATTGGTTTTTGAAACATAAATTATCCTTAAATTATTCTAAAACAAATTTGCTACTTATTAACAAAACACCATATAGACCAGTTGATTATATTTTTCAATTAAGTTTCAATGGTACCTCTATTAATAGAGTTCAAAATATAAAATACCTTGGTGTTTATATTGATGAATTATTAAATTGGTCCGTTCATACTTCCTATCTCTCTCTACAACTGGCGAAATATAGAGGATTATTTTGCAGATTGCGTAATTATGTAACAAGGGAAACCCTGGTCACGTTATACCACAGTCTTATTCACAGTCGGGTTCAGTATGGTGTCATCTCCTGGGGAAATGCAGCAAATATTTACCTGAACAAAATTCAAATAAGAATGAATAATATTGTTAGATTAATTACTAAATCATCAAAATATTTTTCTATCAATCTTCAATACAAAATGTTAAAAATTTTAAAACTTGATGAAATTTATAAGTTAGAACTGGCCAAATTTATGCATAACCTTCATCACAACAATCTTCCATTTATATTCAAAAGACAATTTACCTACTTACTAATTGGCATACTCATAACACAAGATGTGCTGACAGCTTTAATTATTTTCTACCACGCGTCAAAAAAAAATTTTCCCAAAACCAATTATCATTCAGAGGAACAAAATGTGGATGGAGATTGATAGCTCTCTTAAAATCTTAAACACTATTTCTTTCAAAAAAGAGTATAAACATTACTTAATTTCCAGTTATTAAAAAACTTTTCTTTTGTCGGCTTCGTGTGAGCATGAAGTTAAGATACTCATGGGCCCTGTGTTTAGTATGACTGTTTAGTAACTATCCTTCAAGGGGAGTGTTATTCGCGTTTGTATTGTAGCAACTGTGCCTGTTTGTTTTCTTTCGAAGTTCGTTACAGATATCTTATGAATTTTGTTGTGCTGCCGTTATTATTGTTTTACTCGTTTATTTCGTTTTTCGATTTTGTAATTTTCTTTTTTTCTCAAGGAGCACCTTGACTTAGAAAACCGAAAGGTTCCTCGGTGCTCCTTACCAACATTCCAAATTGCTTTATTTTGCATTTTGTTTCTTTCGTGAATTTTTTATTTGGTGAAATAAACTCAAACTCAAACTCAAACTCAGATCCGTAAACCCGTATAAACGTTTATTTTTTAAATTTAAATCGAAATTTAACCCGTAAAAAAATGATGAACTTGAACCTGAGCTAAACCCAAAAAAATAAAATTTGCTGAACCTGAAATGGAGCAGAATCTGTAAAAATTAAATTTACTGAAACTGAATCGGAATTTTCTTTTAAATGGTTCCGATTCGAGGTTTTGATTCTAATGTGGTTTTAAATGAATAGGCCTAGATACAATTTTGTGTTTCAATTTTTTCAGTCCCTTACCAGTTTCGTGGCAAGCAGAGATTTCATAAACGACTTTAAGGCCATAAGTTAAAGCAAAAATTGGTCATGTGGGCAAAATCAATAATTAAGTCCAGTTGACAAAATTAAATATTTATTAAAAAAGAGACGCAACAAGAATAGTAAAACAAACTCAAGTCTAGATAAAAATGAGATGTTGTCTATGACGATTATTTTTAACTTTGTTAGATAACTTAATGCAGAATTTTACAACCTTAATTTTACTGTTGCCGGCCTCATCACAGAGTTAGTTTTAACAAATCGCCGCAAGTGAATTATGGTAGGTTGTTGAACATTTGAATCATGCTTTTTATATTTGCCTATATGCTTTGATTTGGTTCAGATTTAACAAATTGGCAAAGATTGAAACTTGCGCTTGGTTTGCTTGTTTCTATCAAATTCTCATCTTCTCAAGTTGTTCTTTTCTACAAGCTCTATCAGAAAAAGAAAAAAGCGTGTAATTTTGTTACATCGACAACTTAAAGATAAATTGATTTACTGTTTATTGATTACTCGCTGGGATACGCGCAGCAGTTTAAAAAAAAGCAGCTTTTGAAGTTATAGTGGTTGTTGAATCTAGTGATAATTTTTTTGCTGTTTCAGAATTGTTAGTTATTATTTGTTCTGATCTAAATTTGGGGCTGCATTGGAAACAATTCTCGTAAGTTGGTAATTTTAAATTCATCATTGTTGTGTTTTTCTATTTTTGTGTCTTTGTTTTAGAATTACGAAATAGCGTTCAATATACTCCAAACCGAACTTCGATTGAGCGTTCTCGTGTTATTAGCAAGAAAATAGATTAGATCGAATCATGCATTTTACTCCTATCAATTGCAATGGAACCAATTGTTACAATTTTTTTAACGATTGATCTTATTCAAGCACAATTCGAAAAAACATTGTGTTATAAAGGACTTCTTCAAATTTGCAAAAACGGTCGCCCTAGGTTGCCATTGTTCACTAGAACTGCTGACAAAATTGTATAGTCGACATTTTGTACTAAAGGTGAATGAAAACAGCATGGTTAAAATTGCTTCAAAAAAAAGGACAAATTTATTTAAGCTAAGCTTGTTTTGGTTAAGCGTGTGACGCACGTGTACACAACTGTATTATTCCAAAACCGCATATACTGTCGTACAACCGCCAATTGTGCACCTTTGAATTAGTATATTAATGATAGACCTTTTAAATAATGATTTAACAACAATTTTTTATTTATTACGACTGATCTCAATTTAAATTTTTCATTAGCGCACAAGAATTTAATTTCAATTCGATTTATTTTATTTCAGCTCCGTCACCGGGGTTGCCAGGTAGTTTGGAAAATTTTTGGGCAATATTAGTCTCAATTTCGGACATTTTAGGACAATATGGTATATTTGTGGTGCAATTTGCAAAACTCTTTTGCAGGGTGCATTTTACACTTGTAACAAAAATAATTATTAACAAAGAACAATCTCTCAAATACAGTATCAATTGGATAAAACACCAAAAACGAACAGGAAAAGCACATATTAAGGAAAAAAATTAACAGTGTACAGCATAATGGCTGCAATTTAGTTTTTATTGCAAAATTTTAATGTATGTTATTAATTCTTGGTTTCTTCTTGGCTGGAGTACATTTCTTACGAGCAAAATTTTGCCAACTCCCTTTTGTACAAATAACATCGACACAGCATTTTTTTGCGAAATGAAGTTCGCTTTTGATGTGCAATATCGACTCCAGCAAGACAGGTTCTTTTCCAGTTTCTGGTTTTTGTTTTTGTAAATAAAACCATGGTAAAACGTCACTCAACGGTTGCATTAGAAGAAACGGAATGCAGACGGAAGCATAATACGCCAAATCTTTAAATTTTTTAGTTCCCACAGCATCTGTGTATTGAGAAACTTTAAGCTAATTCTTTATACTATCATGGGGAACTTCACCATTAAATGATCTAAGAAAGAACTTTTTCCGGAGAAAGATAGGAAGGACTTTGAAAAATATTTTTGGGATTAATAAATTTCTTTTCCAGATAATTTAAAAGTTTTACCAAAAAATCAAGATATCTGACTTTTACACTGACTGCCTAATTACTGAAAACCCTACGGCCTTGCTTGTTTTCAGCTTCTTAAAAAGCACTTTAAAGTAAAGTAAAGGTCGCATCATAAGTTACCTGAGAGCTCTGTAGGGATTTTCATTTTTATAGTAATATCGGCACGAATTATAGTGAAATGCTCTGTTGTAGCTTTTGCAAGAGATCGTATAGTCTCCAGTGTGGTGGTGTTTCTTTGTTAACTACCTGTCTTGCATGAAAGTTAAACTGGAGATTGTTACCCAAGACATGCTGCAGAATGTTTGGGATGAGCCAGAGTACCGACTTCACGTGTGCCGTGTTGCAGGCGGTGTGCATATTGAACATTAACAAAACCTTTCATGGAATTCATGTGCCTTTGAATTTCTTATTCAAATTTACAGAAATAAATCTTGTTTAGCTCAACATTAACCCTGTTTAATTTCATTTAATTTGACTGTGTAGTTTCTGTAATATTTACATGTCAAATGATGTCAATTTTTTGAAACACCCTGTAGTTTATTTTAATCTACTGTAACCTACACTAGATATTCTTACTACACTAGAGGAGGCTTTAAACCTCGACCGTATTGATCACGCTTGCATCAACACAACGCTTTCAACCACTCCAACATGCTGCCGACTATCAAATTGAAATGACTCAGTAAAATCGTGCACGGCAATCTAAAAGAGCTTCGCGGCTCTCTTTTTGAGAGGCGCCGCCCTTAAAAAATTGCTAGGACAAAGTTATGGGCTTTATTGTTATAATCATTATACTATAATTAGTTACGGTTATCTGACTTAATTTTATTTTTGCGAATAGATTTTATGGAAAATTTTGAATTTATTAACTTGGGTCATTTTTTAACGGAAATCGAATCGAGTCCTAATCACTATTCTAGTGCTTATGTGCCGTCCAAGTCTTTTGTGAATAAACTTAAACACTCAAGTGGATTCTGAGTCCCTCCAAAGTTTTTATGAGAGGACTCGAGTTTGAATTATAACAACTTTAGGGGAGCTAAAAAGAGATCGCACCAGCCAAATTATATTTCTAAAAAAGCTTTTATATATCTTATAAAATAATTTGGATGTAATTTATGAATTGCAATTTTTACGATATTCACGAATCACGATGCCCCCAGGGATTTCTTCCTTGGATAAAGTCACGTTAAAAAACAAAAACATACTGCTGAAAAGTCGCTAAAAAACCTTTTTATAGAACCCCATACCGAACACATAGAAAATATTACTTAAAGAAACTAAACAGAAAAAGAGTAATACAGTGGCCCTCGACATACAAGAATAATTTGTTACCGGATCGAACTCGTATCTTGAGTTCCTCGTATCTCGAAAAGCCAAAAAACAAATTAACAACCATTCGGCCACCTAGCGGGAGCATCTCGTGTCTTATACTCTCATTACGAGAAACGCGAGACACGAGATGTCTCTAAAAGACATCTTGTGTCTCGAATTTCTCGTAAGTGGAGGAGCTCGTATGTCGAGAGCCACTGTACAAAGTTGGTAAGAAACGTTTGAAATGCTTTGTTGTACACCAGATAAGTAAGATTTCGAAAAGTGGATAAATGAAAATAAAAAATAATATATGCCTATACGCTACGTAACAAACGTTTAAGTTTCAAGCAAAAAAGTAATATTCGCTTGTTGAAAACCTTACATTTCTTTGCAAAATATATACTCAGGAGAAAATCAGTTCAATTCCAAAATATTGTAGCCGTCAACGTCGACCCAACGACCATTTCCATTGATGGTGGATGAGCTGTCAGTAGTATAAACTTATTTCAAATGCTTCTGACTTAAACGAAGTTAATTTTTTTACATGTAATATCCAGATTACGATTGCTTACAAAACGTAGAGTGGTATTGCTAAACCAAGTAATCTACTGTACCTTGTGTGGTATGCGTCGTTTGATTCAGAGCGCTTAAGAGGCTCGCGCTTTACGAGTGATGGCTGCATTATACTCGATGATTTCAACACTCCCTTCACAAACTATCTGTCGTAGACTTTCAAAATTTTATTCTGAGATGTTGGACATTTGTTAATTTTTATTGCTTTCACGAAAAAATAAACTGAAACTGAGAAATCTAATTCCAACGTTCAAAGAAGGCAGACTATTATTGACCACTTGATGCATGTAGTGTCTTTTAGGCCAAGTTAAAATGTTTTAAGGTTTGTGCAATAATACGCAATACATTACTGTGGAACGATTTTATACTATCGTAACAATTTGTGATTGAAAATATCCGGTTATGTGGGGTCAAAAAAACTACATAGAAAGCTAAAGAGACCGTCAAAATAATTACAGCTTGTAAGTTTTGTTTGAATATAAATTATAGGTCTAACATTTTAAGTAAATGATTAGCCGCTGCAAAGCTAAGAATAATGTAAAATTTTATTTTTCTGCAAATGTTTTAAATTTTGTTGTTGACTCCATTTTAAACCAGGTTTAAGTTTTATTAGTCTAATTTAATAATGATAAAATAACTTTGCGTTGCCCACGTTCCGACAATTGTCTTATACATCAGTTTGTTTTTTTAGTACGCATTGATGGTTTAATAATTACACTGAAGTTATATTGTAACTCGCTACTTTTTCAGTAATTGAAATTGTAACCTCGTATTTTTTCAGAAATTATATAACTAGTTTCTATTTTGACCCAGTCAAAAGTTACTAGTTACAATTACTTTTAAATTAAAAGATATTTCTTGTCAGCACAACCAATGCCGGCTAAATTGAAGTGATGACCATTTTTTGTCTTCAAGTGAATTTGAGGTTCCAAATCTAGTTGTCAAGGAGTTTAAATCAAAGTGAAGACCAAAAAAGGTCTGCCTAAAAAAGTAACTGTAACTGTACTAATTACTTTTAGGTCGATTTACTGTAATTCGTAACTACAGTAGTTATTTTTACAAAATAACTTGTTCATCACTGACATTTAAGTATACCATATTTTTGAAGCGGTGAATCGGGACCAATGTTTCCTCTAATTTGTAGTTGTGTGGTGCGCAGAAATTTGTTCATTTGTAAACTTTGCTCTTTTTTGGCAAAGTAAAACTTATATTATTGACTCTGATTATTCAATTTTCGTCTCTCAAAATCGTAGCGATCTCTAAAAAAAATCTTCACTTTGAATCTGTCTCGGATTTCTTGATTTTCTCCCCTAAAAAGTAGTGATCTCTAAAAAAAGCTCTTCACTAAAAATTGTAAATTCCGGGACATAATAATTAACCGGGTTGGACACCGGGACAAGGCCTGAAAATCGGGACGGTGCCGAGAACGGGGCGTATGGTAGCCTATTACTATTTTATGGTGATTTTGTTGCCGTTGACAAAAAATTGATTTAAAGTAATCTGTTCGCCCTACAAAAAAATATCGACTCATAAAAAACATTACCGCCTGTTGGATGCAGTAGTACGATAAAACAAACAATTTAATCAGTGCATCAATAATTTGATTTATTCTTTTGTGCAATAGTCCAGTTTTGTTTGTTAAAAAGCTGTTTGCTACTCATTTGCACCATCGTGCGGTGAGTTCCTTACACTTAAATCAAGCAATCCTACTGCACGGCGGCAATAGCTCTTGCCAAACAATTTAAGGGTGCCTAACCAGAAGAATGGTGGTACAACAATCAATATATAAATAAATTGACTCTCGACAAAAAATTTCCTATTCGTATTCATTCGTTCTGCAATATTATTTTTATTCTTTTTTTTGAAGTAACACAGCGGAATTTAAGACCCAGCGTTCGTCAATAAAAGATATCTGATCAACCAGAAAAAAATGTTAAAAAAATTCACGGACTAATAGAATCTAATTTTCTGGAAAAATCTAGGTGAGACTAAATTTTTGTTTTAGGTACATTTCAGCTTATGCATTACTAGGGGTAACGGCAATCTTTCATACTAGCTCAATACAATTTGGAAAGGGATTCGAAATCTTGAAACAATATTTTTAAAAGTACTATTTTGTTTCGAAGTCAAAAAAATCCCTTTATTTGACTTCGAAAGAAAAACTGTTTTTTCTTGAGGAAAATAAACTTTAGACCAATTTGTAGATTGCTTTATTTTCATAATTTTGTTAAGACTAACAAAAAAGTATTTTGCTTTAACAAAAAAAGGATTAAATAGGCCATGTAACCATATTATTTACACATAAAAAAGGCCTTGTAACCATATTATTTACAATATTTCTGCAAAAGAGTGTGTGATAAAATTACCTTACGTTTACGTTTTTTAAATTTGTAAGGCCAATGTTTGTGGTACTGTAAGGAACAATCTTTCAGAGTTTAATTTTTTAATTGAGATTATGGCTAAAGATTTCTGTCTTTTATTTAAAGATTTTGAAAAAGTAAAGCCCAATTAATAAAATTTTCCTTGACCTTTAAAATAAAAATTGTTACTATTAATGGCTACCAAAAATTATCATAAAAAGATGAGTTGGAAATCATTAGGGTGCGGTGAAAAAATAAAATTTTTGAATTTTGAAAAGTGGTGTTTTATACACTGATATATTTGCCCCAAATATGGATTAAATGACATAGAAACCAATTTTAGGTTGGTGCACTCTCTAGTGGACGTGCACATCTGCCGAACGAGAGAAAAATTGCTAATTTGGCCATATCTCAAGAACTGGTTTACCTAGATAGCTGGTTACTTTTTAATGAAAATTATGCATTTCCGTATATGAAGTTAGGACTATTTTTGGTATTTGCAAGACTTCTAAGTTTATTGTTGATGTGCAGATCCACCCAACTTGAAGAGCATTATGTACTGGTAGGTGAACCTGGGACATACTACCTCACATACGTATCCCCAATTGATGGCAAAAGTCGTACATTAGCTCAAGAAATATTTGAGTTCATATCGGAAACAGTGCTGTGTGAAAAACTCACCATCATCGATAATGATGGAACAGCATCGATAACTGGTAAATTCAATAGTGCCATACGTTCTCTGGAAGAGTTACTTAAAAATCCACTGCAATGGTCAATCTGCCTTCTTCACATCAACGAGTTTCCCCTTCTACATGTTTTTATGGAACTTGATGGCACACCCAACAGTCCTGATAGCTTTACTGGACCCGTAGATAAACAACCAAATGGATATGTTTCAGAATGACCAACTGCTAACTTCAAAAATATTCCTGACATGCATTTCTTTGACATACCACACTCAGTTCTTGATGAGCTAAGCAATGACCAGCATTATGTATACGGAATTTATATGGCTGTCTTGGTTGGCGCAGTGGATGCAGTAGTATGTGAAATGCCGCTTCCAGTGCAATTTTCAAATCTTTATTAATGTGTGAATTTACCGTGAAAATCAATAAAAATTAAAAAAAAATTGTTATTGTTTTGAAACCTATTTTTAAAAAATTTAAGTGGAAGCCGTGTCCGATGCAATTTAAATCTTAGTTTTTAAAAAAAAGATTTTTTATTGATTTGGGAATGTTCGATGTCTTTAAAAAATCTTTTTTAATTTTTATGTTTTGGAACCGGCATTTATAGAACTTTTAAAATTTAATAATCTACACTTTTGTTTAAGTTTTTTTTTTATTAAATAAACAAGCATTTAAAAACAACGTTTGCAAGTAAATTAGCACCCACCAAATGAGTAAAACAGTCAGCAAAAAAAAATATTAAGTTCAAATCTAGATAACGTCACGTGACACCGCGTTTCACTTCGAACGCCCTTGATCGCGTTTCACTTCAAACGCCGTTGATCGGAGAAAGAACGTGTGCTGATAAAAATTATTATTAAGGCTTGTAATATACATTGAAGACGTGGAAAGGGTTTTATAAATCGTGCTAATTCTCTTTTTCTTCTTGCATTTCTTTCACTTCCAAGCTTGTTTTCTATTAACCAATCATTCCAATTTAACGTCACAGATCCTTTAGTCCTTTCCTCAGTCCATAATTCGTGAACTTCATCGAACAATTTTTCTTGATCTATATGAAATTTCAGATTATCCTTGTTCAACGTTTTTTCATACTCAGCACATTTGACTAAATCCGACTTCAAGCTTTCAAAAGTTCTCACTTTCAATCTTTCTGGTGCATGACCAAAATTTGAAGTCAATTTTTTTTAAAGATATTCATTTGACTTTTCACCCAAAAGTTTATTTGACTTTTTAAAAATTATTACTGCTAACTTTCCTGTAGGTTTCTTGGGGGGAAAAGAGGTTGGACCTTCTCTTATAATCTACCATATATTTATAATATTCTTCATGTTTTTTCAAAATATTCAGTTTACTTTAAGTCCAAGGATATTCAGTCATGTTACTCATCTTGTCTGATATAAACTAAAAGACTTGCAAAATTCTTCAACGCATGAAAAGCTATCAAGCGTAGCAAAAATGTGCTTGTTATGCCCTCAGGTTACTTCAGTTTAACTGAACAAATTTGTCATGCCCTCAGGGGTTACTTCAATTTTCTTTCAGAAAAATTTATTTTAAGAATAAAAATAATTTAAATTTTAATCATAACATATATAAATATGAATCAATCAAACATTTTAGATAATCCGGGTCCAGATATTGGAGTTCCCGCATTGATACCGACTCCATACAAACGATTTCTACCCAGTTTAAAAACTATAGCTGATAAAGCATCTGTTAAAATTAAAAAGCGTGTTAATGATTTTGCTGATTGGTTGATGAATTATATACCACCTAGAACTAAAGCAATAGTTTCTAATTCAAATCTTTTTCCTAAGGTAAAGTTACTCAAGACGGCTCTTAAAGACTTTACGAAATATTATGAGATAGACATCGTATATTATGATGATCCACAGAAACAATTATTTGGTACAAAGAATATTGTAGAAGATAAATTGCGGTTAGAAGTAAAAAAATGAATGGATTAAAAGCAATAATCACTCTTAAAATCACTTTTGAAGAGCAAAGAGGATCTGAAACAATAACCAAACAAGCTTTTTTTAACTGTAAAACATTTATTATCTTAAAACATGAAGATTTGGATGATATGTTAGAATATGCGGCCAACCAAATAAATAAAATTGGAGATTGGCTCAGCGAAGGTTCGGGGTGGGTGATTTCTTCAGTTGACGCACACTATCGTAACGTTGTAAAATATACACCTCTAAATGCAAGTTCTTATATAAAATTACCGGAAGAACTTAGAAATGCTAAGAAAGGGCTTATCAATATAAAAAATGAGGACAATGAGTGTTTTAGATGGTGTCATCTAGCTAAAGTGTACAGTGACAAAGTGAAAAGGAATTGTGAAAGAATAAGTCATTACAAAAAATACGTAGACACACTGAATTATGATGGAATAGAATTTCCAGTTTCAATTAAGTAAATACCGAAAATTGAAGATCAAAATAACATAAGTATTAATGTGTTTGGGTATGAAAACAAAAATCGCTTTCCTTTATACGTTTCCGGAAAGGTGACTAAAACAACTCTTGATCTTTTATTGATATCAGAAGAAGAAAAGCAACATTACGTTTGGATGAAAGACTTTAACAGATTTATGTTTAAACAAAACAAGCATCAACACAGACAACATTTCTGTAGATACTGTCTTCAATGTTTTCGAGTGAAGAATATCTTAACAATCACACATCAAACTGCATTGTTGTTAATGGAAAGCAAGCCGTACGAATGCCTAAAAAAGGTAGCTCGGTACAATTTAAAAACTTTCATAAACAGTTACCAGCTCCTTTTGTTATATGTGCTGATTTCGAAGCACTAACTCAAAAGATAGACAACTGTCAACCAGATGATAACAAGGCCTACACAGAAAAGTATCAAAAACACGTAGATTGTGGTTATGCATACAAGTTGGTTTGTTGTTATGACGATAAATTTAGTAAACCCATTCAACCGTATAGAGGTGAAAAAGCTGTTTATAAATTTTTGGTAGCTATGCTAAAGGAAGTGAAATATTGCAAAAAAAGTAAAAAAAGATCATTTTAACCAACCTATGAATTTAACAAGTATGGAAGAAGAAGAATTTGCAGCTGCTACAGAATGTCACATTTGTCAAAAATACTTTACCAAGGATATCGTCAGAGATCACTGTCATGTTACAGGAAAATATAGAGGCGCGGCACACAATAGATGTAATAGAAGCTTTAGACTGACTAATAAGATACCTGTAATTTTTCACAATTTAAAGGGATATGATTCACATTTGATTATGCAAGAAATAGGAAAATTTAAGATGAATATTAATGTAATTCCAAACAATTTAGAAAAATACATGGCTTTTTTCTTAGGTAAAAATTTGAAATTCATTGATAGCCTTCAGTTTATGAACAACTCATTGGAAAAATTAGCTAAAATTATAACAATTTCTGATATGAAGTACACGTCACAGGAATTTCAGGATATAGAACTAATGAAAAGAAAAGGCGTTTATCCGTATGATTATATGGATAGCTTTGATAAGTAATGATAAAAACCTCCCATCAAAAGAAAAATTCTTTTGTATGCTAAGCGATGAACACATAACTGATAAAGATTATGAACATGCTCAAGATGTGTGGAATACGTTTAATTTGAAATTTATGGGGCAATATCACGACTTGTACCTCAAGTCTGATGTTTTGTTATAAGCAGATGTATTTGAAAAATTTCGCAAGACATGTCTTAGGTATTACAAATTAGATCCTTGCCATTATTTCACGTCACCTGGTTTATCATGAGATGCAATGCTTAAAAAGACTGGAGTCAAACTGAAATTAATGCCGTACATTGAACAATTTCAATTTATTGAAAGAGGAATCAGGGGTGGTGTTTCGTACATTTGTGAAAGATATGCAAAAGCTAACAATAAGTACATAAGCGACTATGATCCCACTAAACCATCAACTTATATTACGTATCTTGATGCAAACAACTTGTATGGATGGGCAATGAGTGAAGATCTACCCACAGGAGGCTTTAAATGGGCTTACGAAATTGATTTAACAAAAAAAAGTATTAGTTAGGTTTCTTTTGACGAAATTATTAGTTATAATTTAATAAAAAAACAATTATTGGTTGGGATTTAACCAAAAAAAGTATTAGTTGGGATTCCACAGAAAAAAGTAATAAAGAACTCATTCTTGAAATTGATCTGGACTTTCCTGAACACCTTCATGATAAACACAACGACTATCCACTAGCTCCAGAGAGGCTAGAAATTAAAAATCATATGCTATCAAATTATTGCAAGAAATTAAATATAAAGGTTGGAAGAGTTAAAAAGTTGGTGCCTAATTTAGGACCTAAGAAAAATTACGTTCTTCATTATAAAAATTTAAAGCAATACCTCGACTTAGGTTTAAATGTTACAAAAGTGCATCGTGCTTTAGAATTTGACCAATCACTTTGGTTAAAAACGTATATTGACTTCAACACACAAAAACGAGCAGCGGCAGAGTCTAGCTTTGAAAAAGATTTTTTCAAGCTTATGAATAACTCAGTATTTGGAAAAACGATTGAAAATCTACGTAAACGCGTTAATGTTACTCTGATTAACGACCCGAAAAAACTTTTAAAACACGCTTCAAAACCAACTTTTATCAGTTGCGAGATATTTAATGAAAACTTGTGGCTGTCATAAAATTAAAGGAACGCTAACTTTGAACCGACCAGCCTATGTAGGAATGTGTATTCTTGATATCTCCAAAACATTGATGTATGATTTTCATTACAACTATATCAAAGAGAAATATGATAGCAATGCAAAACTCTTGTTTACAGACACGGATTCATTAACCTACAACATTAGAACAGAAGACCTACAACATTAGAACAGAAAAAATACTATTTAACAATGATCAGATGTATCATAAAATAAAAACGATTAGAAGTGAAAATCATGAAATTTATTCGCTGGAAATCAACAAAAAATCTCTTTCATCTTTTGATGGCAAAAGATATTTGAATTGATATTGGAATTGAGAGTTTTGCCTACGGTCATTTTTTAACTTAAGAATAAAAATAACTTAAGCATAAAATGTGTAATAATATAAAAAGATGGAATGTTGTCAAAATTCAAATATTAAACTTATTAATGGAGTTTGGACTTGTATTAATTGTGGTGTAGTACACGGACCTCAAATTATTCATGGTTGGATTCCCTATAATCAATGTAATGTTATTCCATATAAAACAGTTTATAGTAGAACTGCTTATATTTTACGTAAACTGAGAAAACTTCAGCTCACTTCTAATGAAATAGAAGCATTTATGGAAGTTTGGAGCATTTTGGAAAGTAGACTGAAAACAATTTATTCTAAAAAATTTCCTAAAGTAGACTTTTTTATTGATAAAATCTTGGAAGGTCTAGATATTTCGAAAAAACCCTCATACAAAATATCTTCAGAATTACGTGAAAAGTATGATATTATTTGGAATAATATAATTCTTATAACACCAATACAGTTTATGATAAGTTCGATATAAATTTGTCTTTCAGTTAAATTTTTATTAAAGTTCATCACTTCCTTTATCTTATACAATTTTAATTAATTCGAACATAAATATCACATTAAACTCAAAGTATGCTTGTTCTCCTTGATGTGATCTAATCTATTTTTCTGACTAATAGCTGGGTTACGTTGTCAATTGACGAAACGCTCGATCGTAGTTCAGTTAGGAATGTATTGAACGTTATTTTCGTAATTCTAAAACAAAGATACAAGAAGTAAAAAACACAACAATGATGATTTAAAAAATAGTTAACTTACGGAAATTTTCCAACACACCCAAAGTTTGATTAGAAAAAATAAATAAATAATAACTACTAACGATTCTGAAACATCAAATAGAAAATTTATCACTATCGATTTAATAACAATTATCTGACTTCAAAATTATACTTTTAACTTGCAGCGCGTATCCCAGCGAGTAATCAATAAACAGTAAATCAATTTATCTTTGATGTAACAAAATTACACGCTTTTTTTCTTTTTCTAATTGAGCTTGTAGAAAAGAACAACTTGAGAAGATACGAATTTGATAGAAACAAGCAAACCAAGCGCAAGTTTGAATCTTTGCCAATTTGTTAAATCTGAACCAAATCACTCCCGACGGAGCAGAATATTCACATACAAATTTTTTACTTGTTGAAATAGGTTGTACTAAAATTGTTGCATTGAACGTACGTTGCTGTGGACGTTCAACAGGTGAACGATGTATGTTAAATCTTTCTAATATTTTTGAAGATTGAGGTTTAACAAGTTTAACAGCCAACGTACCTGAAGTATTATTTATAGCAGAACCACTTATGGATATTCGCAATACATTACCAGACGATATGTCTGTTAAACCAATCACATTATTATTGTAGAGTGTACACAAATTATTTTTACCACCGAGGTGTGTTAATTGTATTTCTCTATTTTCACTGTTACAAAAAGCTTTATAAACATCATATGCTGGTTGTGGTACAAATATTTTTGTCGCTGCATCATGATCATCAATAGGATCTGCTAATCCAATAATTCGATTATTGTTTAAGTACAAATCACTGCTGAAGTGGTTATCTTCATATTGTTTATTTGCTGCATCTGTAAGATCTGTCGGGTCACTTAAATTTACAATTTTATGTGTTTCATGAAAATTGATGTCATCTGAAAATACATTGTTAAAACGTTCGCCAACATATTGTTTATTCACTCCATCTAAAGGGAGTGTCGGGTCAGAAATACTTCTTAAATACAATGAATTCCCTAGTGTTATATATGTGTTGTTTGAAATAGAATTTTCGTGTGATAAAGGTCTGATGGAGCTCACACCAACAAGATTACGGCCTTAAACTTGAATAGGACTTCTTGATGCAATTCTGTTATTACCTACAACTGCTAACTATGCATTTAATAGGATATTATCTCTAAAGCGTATAAAGTTGCTATCCAAAAATCCTTTGTTCACACTATCAGATTCTTCTTCAGGCTTAGCTAAGTTTTTAATACTGTGACCATTCAAGTTTAGGTCACCATACATTATGTCTCCTGATTTGGAAAGTTTATTTTCAATTCCCATAACTTTGGTTGGTGCTGAAGAGTTATACTCATTTTTAGCAGTCTTTAATATACGTATATGGATATAATAAATTTTGATAAATATTTAAGAGATAATAATAATCACGTCAAACACCATTATCTTCTTCCAGATTGTCATTACATGATAGTTGGTTTAACAGATCGGGAAAGACAAATTTACTTATAAATATGATTTTTAAATGGATGAATTATGATACTTGTGATACCCTTATAATTATAATTATGATACCCTTATAATTATGATACTTATAATTATGATACCCTTAATCCAGACCAAAATAAATATCAATTTCTGCAAGAACAAGGTATTGAAATACTCAGTCCTGAAGATATTCCTCCAGTAGAAGAGCTTGATTCCCAACAAAAAGTTATAGTTTTTGATGATATAAAACTAGACAACATAAACAAAATAAAGGAGTATTTCTCTTTGTCTAAATAGAAATTGTAACTGTATTTATCTCACCCAATCATACTTTGACACTCCGAATTACATTAGAAGAAACACAAACTGTTTTGCGTTTTTCGGAAACCTAGACTAAAAAGACATTAGACATATTTCTGACGATCATGCAAAAGACATAATAAGAGTAGAAATGGAATCATTTTACCGTGAAGCAACTAAGGATCCATACAGTTTCATGGTGTTGGACAAAACAGCTCAGCACAAGCCTCTTCGATACACAGAATGCTTTGACCATTTTTGGGCTTAAGATTTTATATGCTATATAGTAAAAAATGGCTTTTGTAAAAGAAGAAGAATTAATAAAGAAAAGCAAGCTTATTGAAGAATACCTAAACAATCGAAAGCTTTTTAAAAAAAAACTACAAAACAAAATTCAGTCTAAGCAACAGTTACAAGAATCTGCTTCTGAAATTTTCCTTCTCATAACTAAAAAAATTGAAGAAACTCAGAAAAAAACAGATGAAAGGCGAGACAAACTAATTAAAGAATTACAAGAAGAAAGGCCAAGTTATACTAATAATTTCAGAGATGAAGAAAAACAACTGTTAGCACAAGATAATCTAAAAACAGACATAGTGGAGCTTGTAAAACGTGGACCAGACTACATTACCAATTTAAAAGACAAAACTATACTAATTAATAAACGATTAGGTGGACAGCGAAGACGACAAGATACTGATACAGCTACGATTGACAAACAGATAAGCGTGTTCAGAAAATACAGAGAAAAATTAAATAAATTGCTGAAAGGAATGTAATTAACAGTTGGAAGAGGGTTTAAAAGTCCGGATGAATTGTGTGAAAGGCTTAATTTGTTAGTAGCAGCCAAACAGTTAATAATAACAATCGTTTAAACAAAGAAATTACAAGTATACTAAAAAAATTGAAGTCCCACAAATGCATTTCACCTTGTGATTATCAAAAATTATGTAATGTTATATTAAATGACATCAATACCACTCTTTTTTGACTCAAGAAAAGGTCAGGAAACCTCAGAAAATTTTGTAACTAGTTTTAATCCTCCATTGCAATTAAACATCAAAAAAAGTTATGAGATGGCATTAATCAGCTCTCAAATATGGTATTCTTGGCATAATATTACAAGCCTTAATAATAATTTTTATTATTCAACTGGCGAGAATGAGTCCAAGTTTTTTGAAATACCTTCTGGTAGCTACAATACGGAAGACCTTAACGATGAAATCAAGTATCTAATCAGAGAGAAGGGTGATGATGAAAATAGTATTACTCTTACACCAAATTACAATACAATGAAATCTAGAATTGAACTTAAAACTGATTACTCCATTGATTTCCGCCCTCCACACACACTGAATAGTGTCTTAGGTTTTGATTCCTCATACTTAGCCGGAAACAAAATATACGACAGTCAAAACATTGTAAATATTACTAATATTAATAGCCTGCAGATTCATTGCAGTTTAGTTGAAGGAAGCTACATAAATGGAGTGTCCAATGACCTGCTTTTTACTGTTAGTCCTAATGTTCCACAAGGATATTTAATTCAAGTTGAACCTAAGCAAAAAGTTTATGTTCCAATAAAAAATTTAAGTCAAATTGATAGCGTTCGCTTTTCTATTGAAGACCAAGATAACAACTTCGTGGATATGAATAATGATCGAGTTACTTACTATGTTCACCTTCGAGAAATTATATAGTTTAACAATAAATATGTTATCACAACGAGAAATTAGATTTCAAAAACGAAAAATTATCGGAGGAAATTTTTTTAGAAATGTTTACGATAAAGTAAGGAAAGTTATTAGCACTGGCTCAAACATTCTTAATAGGGTTCCGACTGGTGTAAAATCTAAAATTAAAAAGACAGTTCTTAACAAAATACCAAAGACAGCTCTTAACGATAGGTCAAGAGCAATATTGAGTAATTTAATTGCGGGTTCAGGATTTAAAAATTATATTTCGTAATAATAAAATGACTCAAGTAACAAATCCATATTTACAAATTAATGAAAGTAACTTAATAGACAACTCAATTACCGAGTTTGAGTATATAGAGTACTTACCAAGAGATTCTAACAATATGAATAAAGATGGACAACACATTTTTGAACTTGTGATGAAGACGTATTTCTTCTACCACATAAAGCATTTCTTGAAATCAGAGGAAAGTTACAAACTAAAGCAGACGCTAATTACAATAACCATGACGTAATTTCATTAGTAAACAACGGTTGGTCTTTGTTTCAAACTGCTCAGTATCAATTAAATAACCAAACAATAGAAAACATTGACCTTTATTTACCCAAGCTTCAACAATATTGAACTTAGTTAGCTTTAGTGATGATTATTCAAAATAAACTGCATCTAATATGTTGTGGTACAAAGACACTGGAACTGGTGGAATTTTTTTAAAGCAAAATTTTACTAACGTAGCAGGAGACGCAAACGCAAATGCTGTTCGTGCTGGTGTTCGAGATCTGATAGAAACATACAACAACAATCAACAAGCAAATTTAGGCTTTACAGCGAGACAGAACATTACCACTGGAAACAAATATTTAATGCTTCTACTTTTGCAGATATTCGGATTTTGTCGTGATATTGATAAGGTATTTTGTGGTGTAAAACACAGTTTAATTCTTGATAGGGAAATTTCTAATAATTACATTATGCGAGCAAACGGTGTTGCTCCTGGAAAATTTAACATAAATCATATATCTTTATGGATGCCTAAAGTAAAACCGAGTTTGAGTGTCGAATCAGAAATAGACTCTATGCTGGTGAAAAAACATATAAAAGAACTATATTTTGAACAAATGAGGGTGTATCGAAAAATGTTCCAATCAACCGAAGCAAGTATGACATGGAGAATTACAACACAAACTGGAATTGAACTTCCCAGACATGTGTTTATAGCCTTTCAATCAAGTGAACGAGATTCTAACCAAGAAATAAATAATATGATTTTTGATAATGCTAATTTAAGACGTATTAGCTGTAATATCAACAGCGTGCAATATCCTGAACGAGAATTTGAATGTAATTTTTCCCAAGAAAACAGAAATTATTCAAGATCATATATGAGCTTTTTAGAGGCTGTAAATAAATACCAAGACTCTGACACTGGCTGCCAACTGTCAGCTGAAGACTGGGCAAGTTTATGTCCAATTCATCATTTTGATGTAAGTAAACACAATGATCGACTTAAAAACAGCTCATCTGATATTGAAATAAGATTTAATTTCGGAAGCAATTTCAGGAATTTAGCAAACAATGCTGACCAGCCTTTTTACGTGTATGCAGTTGTGCTCTCTGATCGTTACTTTAAATTAGAAGGACTCTCAGGCCGAATGAATATAATTGTATAAGTATATATTAAAATACATGTTAAAGTAGGATTAAATTTTTCACTAAATCAAAAAGAAAAAATAAAACAAGCTTTTCAAAACAAAACTGGACTTACACTTAATTTTAATTCTAATCAATTAAGTGGAACAGATTTTTTTGGTTTAACAAATACACAAATTAAGAAGATAAATTCTGCAAAAGCAAAAGGTTCTGGTGTTACTTTAAAACTATCCAAATCACAGATTTCAAAACAAGGCGGCTTTCTAGGAACTCTTTTACCAGGTCTTGCAGGAAGCTTGTTGCCCGCCCTGTTAGGTGGTAAAGATCTCGTGTTGCCAGGAACAAATGGTAAAGGTCTTGTTTTACCAGAAACAAAAAGACAAGGAGGTCTTATTATTTTGAAAAACCTGTACTCGGAAAAGGTTCAATTATCGGACCTAATTCTCCTATTAAAAACATTCCTATTTTAGGTTTGATTTTATAAGCTATTATAAATAAATGAACAGAGAAGAAAAACATAAAATTTTAAAACTCGAAACGAAAAAGCGTTTGTTTAAAAGCAATTCAATTGATGAAATTTATAATACATTATTAGATGATATAAAAGATGTGATTTTGATTTAGTTACTCCATTTGAAATGTTCAAAGCATTAATAAATTCTATTATTTTAATTAAAAAATTATTCAAACATGGATATGATAAAAAATCTGTATTATTTTTTGTTTTAGAAAAGGTTATTGAACAAAATATCCCACAAGATTATATTCTTGCTATAAAATCAATAGTGAAACTATAAAAAGTAAAATATTTTGATATTTATCTCGCTCTTTTAAAATTTAATTTTAAAGAAAAATGCAATTGCTGTTGTAAAAAGAAAAAAAAGATACCAAAATTTTATCGAGCTTGATATAAAACGTATCACGAATACTCATTGAACTTAACAGAAAATCAAAAGAATAAAATTGTAAATGTATACAAAAACAAAACTGATGTAAAAATAAAATTATCTAATGTAAGTTTGCAGTTAAAGGGTAATGTTAATCTCAATTTAACTTCCCGACAAATCAACAAAATTACAAAGCAAGGATGTCTGGACACGGAGTCAATATAAAGTTTAGTAAAACACAATTGAAAAAGCAAGGAGGTTTCTTAAGCGGTTTACTTAATTTAGGAAAACTAGTGTTACCATTTTTAGCCAAAAAGGTCATACCAACGCTGAGATTAGCAACAGCTTCAGGCGCTATCCAAGGAGCAACTAATAAAGCAATACAATAAATGAAGCCATTAACAATTTAGAAATTGATAAAATTATGACTAAGCATGACAACCACGGAGGAACATTTAGCAAAGATATGTTACCTAAAACAATGAAGAAAAATGACACAACTGTGGTAAATCTACAAGATTATTTTGCTGGTGATGGAACTCATTGGGTTTGTATTTATAATGATGAAAAATCGGACAAAGTAGAATATTTTGACAGCTTTGGACTTGTACCACCAAATGAAGTGATAAAATATATGAAAACTACAAATAAAAACATTATTTATAATGACTCACAAATTCAAAACATGAACTCAATTTTATGCGGTTACTATTGCATATATTATATCGAACAGCGAAACGAAGGACGAACAGCTGATAAAGTTTTGTTAGATTTTTATGATAAACCTACAGAATTCAACGAAAAGTTTATGAAGTTTTATGTTGATATATTATAAATGGAAACCTATTGCGTACGCGAAAGAAAAAAAACTCAATGTATTCCAGGAACTGAGGAAATGATAAATATGAAAGGAAACAGATTTATGTTACGATGTACATGTGCTAATTGTGGTATTCTCAAGCATAGTTTTGTTAAACAAGGAGGTTTGTTAGATGTTCATAAGTTGATTGGAAAATTACCTAAACCAAAAGGTGGATTTATTCTTCCAAGTCATAAGTACACAGGACCATATAATCCACTGGAAAAACAGCTTGATGCAAATGATCAACCTTTACCTGGACAAGAGCCCTGTAATCAAATAGATGCTATTGCACTAAAGTATGATATTTGTTACAGAGACAACAATAACAAACAAGAAAAATTAGTGTGATAAAGATATGTTAAACAGTTTATCAAAAACTAAAACAAAAGGTGTACGAGAATCGTTAAGGTTGTACAAGCAGCAATAGGAACAAAATATAAGCTAGGATTAGGACCAAAAAATGGGAATCGGCGTCGTGGGAAACTGATTTAGCTGACGAGCTGCACAAACCAATTAAAAGAAAATTTCCTCGACGCTGCGTTATAAGTAAATCAAGAGACGAAATATGGGCAGCTGATCTGATAAAAATGCAACAATTTAGCAAATGGAAAAACGGTTATAAATATTTACTCATGATAATTGACATATTTTCTAAATTTGGGTGGATAGTCCCTTTGAAAAATAAAAAAGGTGAAATAGTTGCTAAGGCTTTCAATTAGATCTTTAAAGAAAATAGAGTTCCAAAATACTTGTGGACTGACAAAGGAAAAGAGTTTTATAACAAAAATTTCAAAGAAGTATTAGACGTTATTAGCGTAATCTTAAATTGTATTCTACTGAAAATGAAGAAAAAAGTTTAGTAGTTGAATGTTGGAATAGAACAATTAAAACTAAAATGTGGAAGCGATTTACAGAGCAAAATTCAACTCAATACTTAAAAATGCTGCCTGATATAATTAACAAATATAACAACAGTTCCACTCATGCATAAAAATGTCTCCAGTTGAGGCTAGCAAAAAGATTGTTTACTATAATTTGTATAGTAACCTCAAAGCAACAAAAACAAAACCAAAATTTAAAGTTGGAGATACAGTTAGAATTTCTAAATACAAACGAAAAACATTTGATAAGGGGTATACTCTAAATTGGACAGAAGAAATATTTAATATATTAGAAGTTTTAAATTCAAATCCAAATACCTATAAAATTTGCGATCTTTAGGGAGAAGAAATTGTTGGGAGCTTTTATGAACAAGAACTTTTAAAACAAACCAAACTAAATTTAGGATCGAAAAAGTTAGTCATAAAAACAAGAAACAAGCATTAGTAAAATGGTCTGGTTATGGCAGTTCTTTCAATAGCTGGATTCCAATTGAAGAAATTAATATTTTATAATATAAAGATGTTTTGTGTGTATAAACCTTCAGCTGCTAAAAAATATTGAAGATATTAGACAAAAATGGGATAAACGAAATTTAACTTATTGTATTATAAATTTAACACCAAAAATGACAGAAGAACCAATTCATCAACAAATTGATTCTGCTTTTAAAGTTTACAAAAAACATTCAGCGTTTAAATTTAAAAAAGTTGAACCTAATGAACCGTGTGATATAAAAATCAGTTTTTGTGAACAAGACCATGGAGATGCCTTTCCTTTCCATGGAGCAGGGGGCGTGTTAGCTCATGGATTTTATCCAGGTCCAGGAATTGGTGGAGATTTACATTTTGATGCTGAAGAGAATTGGACCGATCAAGAAACTCCCCCAGGACATAATCTGTTTGTAGTAGCAGTGCACGAAATAGGTAATTGTTTAGGTTTAACTCATTCACAAAGCGCTGATTCAATTATGTATATAAACATGAATTGTCTAAGCAATCACTTGATGTACTATCACATTGAAAGAATACAAAAATCGTATAAAAAATCGACACTAAAATATTCGACAATGATGGCTTTTCAATTAGAGTAAAATCTAAAGGAAAAAATAAAATAAAACTATTAATTGAAAAGAAGTAAATTTTATGAGTAGATATATTAAATGAATAACAAACTAATAATTGAAAATCGTGAATTTTATTTTCATCCAACATACATAGCTTATGCTGGAAGTCTAGATGATTATGTTGTTCTTGCAATTACCCGAATTCCCACTTTAGGCGTTATTAATGAAAAAGGATATTATAAATTCACTATTGAAGATGACTGGGGGGTGTGTTTACATGTCCATAATTTCATTTGGGTGTGTTTTCATGGCTTACTGAAAGAAGGAGAGAAAATCAAACACATTAACGAAAGACGTGATGATAATAGATTAGAGAATAGGAAATTGCGTAGTTCAAATGATATTGTTATACGAGGATCTATAACCTATGTTTAACATGGAATTGAAAAATAAAAATATCAGCTTTAAACAAAAGTGTAGATCGTTAATTTTTTTAATTCTATAAATGTCGGTTCCAAAACATAAAAATTAAAAAAGATTTTTTAAAGACATCGAACATTCCCAAATCAACAAAAAATTTTTTTTTAAAAACTAAGATTTAAATTGCATCGGACACGGCTTCCAGTTAAATTTTTTAAAAATAGGTTTCAAATTAATAACAATTTTTTTTAAATTTTTATTGATTTTCACGGTAAATTCACACATGAATAAAGATTTGAAAATTGCACTGGAAGCGGCATTTCACATACTACTGGATGAAGATCTTCACTTTTTGAAAGTGGGACCAATTGTCCATTCACGATGGTTTACTCTTGCTTGCAGAATTTTGCAGCTATATCTTTCAAAACACATCCCTTTAGCAAACCTTCAAGCAATCGCTAGATTTTGTATCAGTGTTTATTTTCCAACGTGGTTTGAAATCAAAAGACAGAGTCAAATAATTCATGGTGCAAAAAATTTCTTCAACTTGGTCCATCGTATACAAAAGTTTCCACACAGCAAAATTTGCTCTACTGAGCTTAAAGTAGTGCAAAGAAACGCTTTTTTTGCACATCCTAAAAATATTCTTTTGGGTATGCTGAGGGACGATGATGAAGAAATTAAAAGATTGGTATTTAATAAAATTCAAGCTTTGCGATAAAAATCATTGCAACATACTATTACAAATGGCAACTTCAAAGGAGGTTACATCAAGGACTATCAAAACACAGAAGGTGCTGTTAACCTTAGCAGTATCAGAATATTTAAAGTTCCAAAAATCAATGTCAATGCACAATCTTTTCATCAAATGGTTAACCTGAATGTAATGGAGGTAAAGCAACCTCCACCAATAAAGCACCTTAGCGCTCGGAAATAGAAGTCATTTGAAAGAATCCCCTGAAACTGAACCATCCATTGTACAATCAGCATGTAGAAAGACATGTGAAATTTTTCACAGAGGCTTCATTACAAGTGTGTGGCATTGATCATCATGATAGACTTATTTGGCAAAAATTGAAGTCACGACAGATCATGAAGAATCACTTTACAGTTTAACTGATTCTACATGATGCTATGATTGTAAATTGACGCAGATTTACGGCCACCTACTTTTGTCTTGTGCTACGGTGTATTAATACACAACAGACTTTTTGAGATGCTGGAGGCAAAAGCACTAACTGTTTAAGGTGTTTATAATATGTTTACTACCTGCCTCGCATCTTCACCTAGACATATTTGTGAACAGTGCTTTGATATCATTCAAGTAGCCAGTGATGATGATGATGATTATGATATTTTATTCACGCTTAGTAACAATATTTAAGTATATGCAATGTACATTAAGCAAAGCATGAAAAGGAAACGCGACACAACGACGAACGTTAAACATGCAGAAAGTATAGAGTGGGGGTAAGAAAGAGAAAAAAGAAAGAAGCACGGCCGCGTTACCTAATTCAAACTAAATATCATTATTTAAAAAGACAAAAAAGACACAAAAAAAATGACAAGACAAAAAAAAAAATGACAAAAAATGTGCAGTGCAGGAACGGTTATGTAAATCATTGGGAGGCACAACCGCCCTATATAGCTAACTATAAATTTAGCTCAACTGAGCATGGTGAGTAAAGAAAGTGCCTATGTTGCATTCAGTATTTTTGTATTTTATGGATGATACTTGCTGTATGATACATCTAAAGGTGCACACTAGTAATATAAGAGTCCAAGGTGATAAATTAGACCAACTTAAACTTACCTAATCATTAGCAATAAACTTGGAAGTCTTGCAAATACCAAAGATAGTCCTAACTTTATATACGGAAATGCAAGATTTTCATCAAAAAGTTATTTTTTGCATAACACTTTTTTTCAGAGCATTTAAGACAAAAAGTCTCTCTTAGAGAAGATATGACAGTGGTGGTTCTTCATCTGTTAAGCTAAAAACCAACTATCTAGGTCAACCAGTTCTTGAGATATGGCCAAATTAGCAATTTTTCTCTCGTTCGGCAGATGTGCACGGCCAGTAAAGGGTGCACCTTCCTAAAATTGGTTCCTATGTGATTTAATCCATATTTGGGGACAAATATAAACACCACTTTTCAAAATTCAAAAATTTTGTTTTTTACCGCACCCTAGGAATCACTCCTAACTTTTCCAATGGTTTGATAAACATGAACAAAGTAACTTTTGGCTCGTTATATACTCAACCGATCGAGAAAATACCCACACAGGGGCTAATTGGACTTCATACTATTTTGGACAAATGATATTGCAGGGTACTGGGCAAAAGACTAATTCAATTTCGACCAATATCGTATTGGTACTTTGCTGTTTACAACCGCAATGCGCTAATTTTTAACAACTAGAACAATTACAAGTGAAAATTGTCTTGGTAAAGGGCAAAAAAAATCAAGCTAACTAATTTGAAAAAAAAGTTTATCTGTATGGAAATAAAACATTAAAAAAAATTAAAAATATCTTTTGGGGTTTTGGTAAAGTGCCAACATTAATCAAACTAATTTGGAAAAAGAAATGAAAAAACATTGCAAGAAAATTAAAGGCAAAGTTGGGCGCATACAACCTAAACGAAGAATACAAAAATACTGTTGGGGAGCAAAATCCTCCGCCAAACAGCTGTTTCGGCTATTAACGTCTTGTCAGTGACAATTTGATCTTACAAAATGCCAAAAAACTAAAAAAAAGAAGACCAAAAGACTAAATCGACGATTTGCTTTTGAAGAATGTCAAAGATTGCGAAAAAGAAAGACTAAAGCACTGGCAGAATGCCTTTGTAAATTCTTTTGGAAATTGAACTAATAAAGTCAAATGTCAAAATAAAGTAAAAGAATTTCAGACGCCAACGAAGTAGCTAAATGAAGTAGCCTACAATGAAATTATCATCAAAAGTAATCTAAGATTTAATGGGTAGGAGAGAGGGTGGCACAATGGGACGAAAAATACATTTTTTTCCGTCACGACTAAATCAAAGATGCTACTGTTTTAAAATTTTGTACATAAATTCATTACCTCTTTCCCTATCACTTTTAGTCAAAATTTTATTAAAATGTCATTTCCATAAAGTTAGAAATTAATCTAAAAATAATTTTTTTGTCTCGATGTGCCCCCCACTCGGGCACATCGGGACAAAGCATGGGTTACAATGGGACAAATATTTTTAAGCTTACAAAGCATACTTAAAGATATTATTTAACAAAAATTTATTACTGTTAATTTTAATTAAACCTAACTGACATAAAACATTGATCAAACTCAGTGGTTTATTGACAGAGTATTATCATACACACTGTTAAACACTTTCATTTATTAAAAGACATTAAGAAAGCAGAAATCATAGCTAAACTTAAGAGGAGATTTCTTTCTGCTGGTTGTTCTACATTCTGTTGGAGTGGGCAGTATAACTTTGATGTCATCTCTATTTACGGATACCACATCTTCAATACATGGGGAAAAAATTCGAAAGAAAAATGTTTCTTGCGTATATAAGAAATTTCATAGTCTTTATCAGCATCTTCAGGTTTTGTTATCTTTCCCACATAATATTTTTTGGGCAATGTGTTAAACTCAATCAGCAAAAAATCATTTACTTCAGGAGGCTTATTTAGCTCTGAAAAATTAGCAGTCTCAGAAGTTTTGCTGCTATCAGAAAGGTTGTAGCAGCACATTTGTTATTGGATTTGGCGCTGGTTGCCACACTCGACTAAAAACTCGTCTTCGTATGATTATATTTGTTAAAAATTTTATTATTGAAGATTTATTATAGATTGATTCATAACAGACGGTTTTAACTAAATTTCCAATCTTAATCCAATAAACCAAATTACAACGCGACTTATTTTTAAAATGAATGGCAAAGAAAAAACGTAAGCTGAAGCAAGTTTATGTCCTTTATGACGTAACACTTATTCGAATAAAACAACGTAAGAAAAACAAAACTCAATCAGCAGAGATATAACATACCCCCCCACAAATATAAGACCCGTATATTTAAAACATACAAATATCTTAAGCACATATTGAGTTTTGACACTTCAAAGAAAACAAAGGAGCAACTTAGCAAAAGCAAATAAACAAGCATACAAAGGGTCAAGAGCTCGGCTATTACATATGTAACATGTTAATAATTATAAACAACGCTTATGATTAAAATCCGCACGAGGTTGCATGTAAATGTTTATGCCGAAGTAAATTAAGCCCCCAATATCTCGACTACAGCTCAATAATTCACTAAATATCCGTGTCTGAATCGAGAATTAAGCACAACTTATTGACGGGGCACTTTGCAAGACCTGACTTGGTTTTAACTAAAACTGTGCGAATTAAATTATTTTTGTCTGGGTAAACGTCTACCACTCTACCCAGCAACCACTTAGCTCGAGGAACTCTTTCGTCGACTAGCAACACAACGCTGTCCCTTTTCAGATTTTCTTCTTTGGTGAGCCACTTTTGGCGCTTGTTCAGCATAGGAAGAAATTCATCGATCCATCTTTTCCAGAATACATTTGCTAGATGTTGCACGTACATCCATTTCTTACGTGCATAGCTTGAATTTTCTTCAAACACGCCTGGACATTGGTTTGGTGAACTGCGGAGTAGAAGTAAGTGATTCGGAGTTAGTGGTTCGTTGTTCCGAGCATCAATACTAAGCGGAACCAAGGGCCTTGAATTGATAATCGACTCAACTTCCACCAAAAATGTGCGCAGCATTTCGTCGGTTAATGGAATTTTCGGTGACCATAAAGTGGAGAGAATGCGCCGGACAGAGCGAATCAGGCGTTCCCAAGCTCCTCCTCTAGCACTCGCTGCAGGTGGGTTAAACGACCAAGCGATTTCCCTTTGCCGCAAATATTCTTCAATCATCTGCTTGTTCCACTTTTCAAGCGACATTCGCAACACCTTTTCTGCTCCGGCGAAGTTAGTGCCATTGTCGCTGTATATGTGCAGTGGTTGCCCTCGCCGCCCAATAAACCTGCGCAAACAGTTAATGAAGCAGTCTGTAGACAAGTCGTTCGCAACTTCCAAATGTACAGCTCTTGTCGATAGACAAGTGAACAAACAGCCGTATCTCTTTACTTCGCTTCTTCCTTGCTTAATTAGAAATGGCCCAAAGTAATCAACTCCAACATGACTAAAAGCTGGCTGATTAACTTGCAATCTTGCGAAAGGTAAATCTGCCATCAGTTGACTGCAGGGTGTCGCTGCTCTACGTTTGCAAAACAGACAGCTTCCTAATACACTCCGCACTGCTACGCCAATTTTGACTATCCAAAAACGTTGCCATAAAGAAGATATAGTGTGTCCCACGCCACTATGGCCCACCTTCTCGTGGTGACATGCAATAATTAGATCGGTGGCATGAGATTTGTATGGCAGAATGATGGGGTGTTTTTGATCATAAGAAACTGGAGCCAAATCAATGCGACCACCAACGCGAATTAAACCATTTTCCAGAATTGGATTTAACTTTGCTATTGCTACAGAACACGAATCTTTATCTAAAACTTTGTCCTTGCGCAGATCAGCAATTAAGCGTTTAAAATGCTTTTCCTGTTCATATTGAAGAGTGGCTGCTTCTGCCTTTCTTATTTCCTCGGTAAGCAAACCTTTGGCTGGTTTTGTCCACTCCGATTGCTTAGCCTTGCAGCGCAAATACATTTTGTAACGAAGAATCCAGGCCACTGCTTTCTTTAAACGATGCCAAGAGGAGTACTTTGAAATTAAGCTATCGGTAGGATCTAGCCTTTTGCATAGAACGACGTTTACCTTAGCGCATTTCTGTTTTGCAGGTAAAAACTCGTCTGGAACAGGAGAAAGCACAATTGGACCTTCAGGCCATAAATCTTTAGTCTCCCAAAGAAACTGAGGCCCATGAAGCCATTTGGATTGCTTGGACAAGTCGCCTGCACTCAAACCTCTGGTTGCATCATCCGCGGGATTAGTTTCGGTCGGAACAAATCTAAAGCAATTAACGTTAACACAACGTTCAATTTCTGCAACCCGATTTGCAACGAATGTGGGAAAGCGCTTGTAAGAATTGTAAAGCGTCTGCAAAACAGCTGTAGAGTCTGACCATATCGTTGACGTGCAATTTGTCAAATCTAACTCTTTTCGTATCAGGACATCGAGTTTTGCAGCAAGTACCGAGGCCGTCAGTTCTAATCTTGGTACAGACATTGTAGACAAAGGAGAAACTCTTGCTTTGCCCATTACAAAGGAACAATGAACCGAACCCTGTTCATTAACAATTCGAAGATAAGCAACAGCGGCATAAGCCGAGGTTGAAGCGTCGGCAAAAATGTGCAGCTCTGTTTGTTTTACTTCGCCAAAATCAGATGGCTTGATGCACCTGGGCACACTAATTGCTTGAAGATCATTTAGGCGGTCTGCCCATTGTCTCCATCTGGAGGATTCTTCTTTAGATGGCAAGTCATCCCAGTCATATCCTTTGCGACACATTTCCTGCCACAAGAGGCGCCCTGTAATCAATACAGGAGCAGCAAAGCCGAGAGGATCGAAAACTGAGCTTATAACTGACAAGATTCCTCGCTTAGTTTCAGTTCTTTTGGCAACTTCGACTTTGAAAGAAAAAACATCATCACGTGGTTTCCACACGACACCTAAAACACGTTGCTCATGTTCATCCGCGGAACCAAGATTTAGGTTTTGTGCGCTTGGAGCTAGATCATCTTCAGGTAACTTAACAAGCGCTTCATGGTAATTCGATGCCCACTTCTTTAAGCTGAAACCTCCTTGCAAGAGTAAATTTTTTAAATCCTTAGCGAAGTTCTGTGCCTGTTCAACAGTTGCTACCGAAACTAAGCAGTCGTCCACATAAAAGTTTCTTCTTACTGCTTCACACACGTCGCTGCTATAAGCTTTACCAAATCTTTGTTCTGTTTCTTTTAAGCAAAACAAAGCAACACTTGGCGACGATTTGGCTCCAAACAGATGCGACGTCATGCGGTAAGTTGAGGGTGCGTCGCTGAAGCAGCCGGATTTCCACCATAAAAAGCTTAACATGTTTCTGTCATTCGGGTGCACCTTTATTTGATGGTACATACCTTCAATATCAGCTACAAGAGCGACTCGTTCCTTACGAAAGCGGGTTAGCACACCAAACAAGCTGTTTAAGAAGTCGGGGCCCTGCAGCAGAACATCATTTAGTGACACCCTTTTGTGCTTCGCTGAACAATCAAAGACTATACGCACTTTTCCTGGCTTTCGCGGGTGCACTACAGGATGGTGAGGAATGAACCACTGCTCTCGTGCATTCTCTGTCCCAGAATCCACAACTTCTTCGGCATATCCCTTGTCTATGTAAGTTTGCATGCACTCAACATACTTCCTACACAGATCCTCATCTTTGATTAAGCGCTTCTTCAGTCCATTTAAGCGTTTTTCTGCCATCAAGCGGTTTTCAGGTAAAGGCAACAGGCTTGCCCGCTTGGGGAGAGGCAACTGAAACCGCCCGCTTTCTAAGACCACGGAATGCTTCATTTTCTCATGCGCGACCCGATTTTCACGAGATATACGAGATGCATAGATTTCGGTTGCGTCTCCAAAATCAGCTTCGTACATGCGCTGCAATTGTTTTTCTACGCCATCCTCATTGATTCGAACGAAATGAGCATTGACTATTGATGGAAACTCAGCAGAAGAAAACTTTCCCATCAGTGACCATCCAAAGGGGGACTTCCATGCACAAGGTTCATCAGGACTTCCTTTGCGAACTTCTTCTACCCACAGAGCCTCCGGGACGTCGACACCGATTAACAGAGTTACACTTGCTCCTTTTACTTCCGGAAAGCTGAGATCACGGAGATGAGAAAAGTCTTCCAACTCTTTTCTGCTTAAACCCGGGTTAGGCGCGACGGGTATTTTATCAATAGAAAAAACGTTTCTCACTTCAATTTCACAATCTCCATCTAGTGACGAAACTTTCAAATCTGCCACGGTTCCCGTGCAGCATGACTGGCTTCCGAGAGTTTTTAGAGAAACTTCTTTCTTCTCTCCTTCAATACCAAGTCTGTCTACAAGCTTCCTGCTGCAAAATGTTGCTGATGAGCCTGAATCAAGAAAGGCGTACGTTGTCACTTCTTTGTTTTGATATTTTACCTTTACTGGCACCACGCACATAAAAACCTTGTCGAATTTTCCGCTGACCGCATGCGAAGATGAAAGAGCTGATGAACAGGTAGTTTCTTCTTGTTTCCTTTCATCCAAACCCTTCTTTAACTTGTGTAGCAGTGTATGGTGAAACTTGCTTTCACACTCACCACAACGCGACTCCATCCTGCACTCTGAAACTACATGTCCCGCCAGCAAACACCGAAAACATAGAGCGTTCTTCATCACAAAATCTCGGCGACGTAAAACACTTTTCTCGACGAACTTGCTGCAAGAATCAAGATTGTGATTTTCATTGCAAAACGAGCACTTTCCACGTAAGCACTTAGTTGAAGAACTCTTTAACGTGCTTTCTTCTGCAGCTACATTATACAGCGAGGCCCCTTTTCTTCTTTCCACGGCTTGTCGACTTTGACCGTCGCAATAAAGACTTTGACCGAAAAGAGAATTCCATAGTCTTGAGTGATGCGCAACAAAATTTGCTAAATCGACAAAGCCAGCTTCTCGATTGGTCTTGTCAGCGACATCTACCGACCACTCAATCCACTTGTCCTGTAAAGATTTTGGCAATTTCCTTAAAATTGGCAAAAGACAATGCAAAGAATTGATGCCAGCATATTCACCAATATCTGATAAGGCACTGCGACACTTTTGAAGTAAGATACTCAGCCGTAGCAAACCAGCTGGATCTTCATCCTTCACTGTCGGCGTTTTGGAAAGCAGAGAGCTGCAGGCACGAGAGATTACGTGAGGCTGTCCATACAACTGCCATAATTGATCTCGAGCAAAAGTGTAGCCACGATGTAAATCTTTACTAAAATGCGAAAATTGACGACAAACTTCGGCGTCACAATACTGCAAAAGGAATGTCAACTTCTTTGCATCAGGAATAGGAAGATTCCCAATATGCAGATCGAAATTGCGTACAAATTCGAAATAGTCCAAGGGGTCGCCACTAAACTTTGTCAGCTCGGGTTTTGGTATACGAGTGATCTCTTCGTTCTCACACCTGGGCAACCAGAAGTCGTTTCCGGAATAAGGAAATCGATTTTGGGAGGGACCACACTCAGCTTCATTTTGAACCATCTGCTCAGCATTTCTAGTGAATCTAGCATCGTCTGCGTGAGCTTTCTCTTCTGAGATACTTCGACTCCTATGTACTACACGTGGTAGACCTACAACGTTAGTACTCACTACATCTACCTGTGGTAGACACGGTGGCAGATTACAACCTTTATCTAGGGCAGCAACAATTTGCGTACCGGTACTACAAACTTGCCTGTCAGCTACAGGGTTCAAGGTGGAAAAAGGTCTGTAATCGTGAGAAACAGCAGGGCCAACCTTAGAATCTACACCAGAATCTTTTCTAGCCACAGCACTGTCACTTAATTGCTCGTCCCACGCAGCTAGCTTTAACTGAGTTAATGCAACCTTACGCTCAACTTCACGAAGGGACAACTCACGGCTCATTTGGTCTAAAGCTATCTTTTCCCTTTGACGCTCCTTAGCGTGATCAAGCTCTAAACGTGCCAGCTTAGCCTCAACATATGCTTCACGACGCAAAACACTTGAACGCGAACTACTGGCTGACCCGGCAATACTGGAGGGCTTAAACACCTCAGGCTCCTTAGCATGATCAAGCTCTAGACTTGCTAACTTGGCCTCAACACATGCTTCACGACGCGAAACACTTGAACGCGAACTACAGGCTGACCCGGCAACACTGGGCTTCTTAGCATTGCAAGCATCATCGTTTTGAGAGTTAAAATTAATAGATTTAAACCAATCTTCTACACGTTTATCAAATTCAAATTTAGACGTATCTAAACACGATAAAATAGGTTGCCCTTCACTATTTACATCACTAAGCGTAAAAATACAACGAGCAAAACTACTTAACTTATTAAACAACACATTAATGTTAGTACATGACTGCCGAACACTGGCAGCATTATTGTCTTTTAGCATTAGACATTCGACAAGCATATATTTACGTCTAAGCTCAGCATCAAGTTCGTAGAACTGCTTTATCTCTTCTTTTGTATCCATTGATTAGAAGAATGCATAAATTAGAACACACTCACCGGCATCAACTTGAATGTAGCAGCACATTTGTTATTGGATTTGGCGCTGGTTGCCACACTCGACTAAAAACTCGTCTTCGTATGATTATATTTGTTAAAAATTTTATTATTGAAGATTTATTATAGATTGATTCATAACAGACGGTTTTAACTAAATTTCCAATCTTAATCCAATAAACCAAATTACAACGTGACTTATTTTTAAAATGAATGGCAAAGAAAAAACCTAAGCTGAAGCAAGTTTATGTCCTTTATGACGTAACACTTATTCGAATAAAACAACGTAAGAAAAACAAAACTCAATCAGCAGAGATATAACAAAGGTATTCAGAAGAGTGGTTTGAAAGTTGTGGCATTTTATCCTGATCCGAATTTCTATTGCCATACAAATGTCTCCTTACATTCTTAACCTGCTTGGGAGGCGGTTTACTTACTTTTCTTATAGTTTGTTAGCTATTAAAGATTTTCTTTTGAGGTGTATCTGTCAATATCATGCTGTTTCTTCTTCTTCTACTTTGGCGTTTCCTTTTTCTTTTTTTTGCTTTGGGTAACCAAGCAGTTGTTGAGGAGAAAGGAAGCTATCTTTATTTTGCTGTTCTTGTTCTTGTTGTACAGTAATTGCTGCACTTTCTTGTTCTATTGTATTTTCATCCTCAGCAATTTTACATTCATCTTCCAAAGACCGGTCAGTGACTAAACTTGGTGCAAATCATATTCTTGAAACACATGCTCATCAACAGAAAATATTCCGGTTTTTTTGAAGCCTGCAATAATATTGGCCGGGGTCATGGCTTTTTCGTGTGCTACTTTAACCAATGCAGCAATATCGTATATTGTAAGGGGCACTCCTGGTTTTTGTTGAAGTCGAGAAATCATCGGTGCATGATAGTAGGCTATGACTTAAAAGGTCCATAAATAGAAACATGAAGAGGCTGTAGCTTTTGGATACAGTGAGGATGAATGGTCAACAACGTAACACCATGTTCTTTTGCATAATCGATGACAGGGATTGATAAGTGAGATTCATGGTTATCAAGTATCAACAAGGCAGGGTTATTGTTTGAAGCATTTGTGTATTTTACAAAATGTTTTATTGCATCATAAAATAGCACACTGGTCATCCAACCTGTTGGTTGGGCTAATTCTAAAGTGCCAGGAGGAGCTTCATTTATCATGTATTATTTAAAATGTGTTCTGGGAAAGACCATCACTGGAGGGAGAGCATGACCTAAAGCATTTATTATACAACATGTAGTTACCAATATTTCTCTTTCTGCACTAGTAACTTGAGCCACTTGTTTTACTTCTTTCAAAGTGATAATATTGTTTGGATTTTGAACTGTTGAAGTTGCAGTTTCATCTAAGTTGTAAAGCCCAGATCCATCAGCAAATGAGGAGTTATACTACTATAAACTTCTTTAAGCTTTTAAAAAATTCTTCAACTGCATGTTTATTAAATGATGTAGTCCTGGAAAGGCTGCAGATTTCAGGCTTTCTTAAACTAACATTATTATGCCTTTTCCTGAAGCCGTAAAGCCAATCTCTTCCAGCTGATTTATTTTTATTCCAACTTTCTGGAATATTTTTATTGTTTTTGATTGCAAGCTCATATACCATTCTTTAAACATTAACTTTGGTTAATCCATAATTTATTTGTGAACATTTGACCAAATAATCTTCTATAGATTTTTCTTCTTCTTGGTTAAAAATTTTTCTACAACTGTAATTAGGACTCATTTTTAAGTCTAGATTTTCCGGGTTATTTTTTGTTTTTTTTACATAAGTATGCCGAGTATTTCTTGCAAGCCCTTTCCTTTCTGCAGCATTTCGAATCAACGAACCATCTATAATTACAAGATCAACAGCTTCTTTCATAGTCTGTGCCGTGAATATGAGCCTTTATTACTTTTTCTAATTCGGTTTCTTACCAGGATAATTTCTTTGACAATAAAATTTTTAAGAAATAGGCTAATCCAGATACTTGTCTCAATTTTAAACGTATCTAAAACACAAAATAATTAAAGCAATCACAAGATATTAAAATACAGAAAAGGAGGGTTATAATTAAATCATCAAACCACAAAAATTTTTTTAGCATTTATTCTATTTGCCCCAACACACTATTTCTCACCAAAGCTTAGTTTAAAATTTTACTCAAATAGAAAAAACAGTATATATATATATATTCAGATATTGAAATAAAAACTTAATGTTGAATAAAATTAGTCAGAGTTTTGTCAACTTATCTATAATTAACTACTAATAAAGGCTAATGGGTACATATTTCTGCTTTTAATAATCAAATGTTTCTGATTATTAAGCCTGGTTTGCTTCAGTTTGCAAACTTATATTCTTTAATATAGCCAGATGCAATTAGCTTTGATGTTTAGTTGACTATTTGATAAAGAAAATAGGTTTCTGTCATGACTTATACAAGATGATGCGTTTATTATTATTGTAGTTTACCTCTATTACTAGTTTATACAACAATGCACTCTAATACAATAATAATTGTGTTTATGAGGTACAATAGGACACTGTCCCATTGTGCCCTACATTACATGTCCCATTGTGCCTCAACCCCACCGCTAAACAAAAATTGAATGTTTTTTTAACCTTCATACGTACAAATTACAAATCAAGCAGTTTTAAATAAAGCATATTAACAATGGTATAAGGCAAAGTGGGGCGAGTTGTCACATGGGGCATGTAGTCACAGCAAGTTTTTTCCTACTTTAACGAACTGTTTGGAGACTATTTTTGTTGTAGTAGCATCTTTTCCCGCCATCTTTATTTTAAGTTTTTGTTTGCAAAAAAAGTCACACAGCTTCAGTGCTAAACTGAAAAATCATCATAAAATTTGCACGTGATGTATATTTTGCTAACGTTTGGAAATTGAGTTTTGTCTAGAAAAAAGCAGCAAGGACAGAAGTATAATGTCAGTTTTATAGCTTAGTAGATTAAGAGTTTAGCTGAAAGTCTAGCCACTAATAGCATGCTTCTAGCAGTCGCCATTTACCATTTTATTAAAATGGATAGGTTGGGGCGAGTTGTCACACCTGTGACAACTCGCCCCTGCAAGTGATAATTTATGTTTTCAATTTCAGGTATAGTTTATCCACAGAAACTTATAAATGGTGCGTAATTATATTCGTAAAACAAATAGAGCTTCCTACAGTGACACAGCTGTACATGCTGCCATGAAGTTTGTGACAGATGGCCATAACTTACGTACGTGAAGCATAGAAGAAATTCGGTATCAACTATCGAACACTTAGTCGACACCTTGAAGTAAAAAAATCAAAACAAAATTTTACTGTCAGATACGGCATCCCAGGAAAAATTCTCCCTGCAAACTTGGAAGAAAATTAAACAGAGTATGCTAAAAAGGCTTCCAAAATATTTTATGGCATTACTTACTTCGATTTACGACAACTGGCATATCGACTTGCGGTTGCAAACAATGTGCGAGTGCCCGAGTCTTGGACAACTAAAGAGCTTGCTGGTGAAGACTGGCTAAAGAGTTTTATGAAGAGACGCACAGACCTATCTTTAAGAATGCCTAGAGCAACGTCTATACAAAGAATGGCCAATTTTAATCCTCACAATGTAAACATTTTTATGAATAATTTGCAAGAAGTGCTAAATCGATGGAATGTCGACGAGACTGGATTAACAACTCTTCAAACTACTCAAAAAGTTGTAGCTGAAAAAGGATCTAAACACGTGGGTTCAGCTGTTTCACAGGAACGCGGGAAGTTAGTAACGTTGTGTTGTGCTGCAAATGCTTTAGGCAACACAATTCCCCCATTTTTTGTGTTTCCCCGAGTAAAAACGCAGCAAAGCTGGCTACTGACAGCTCCTCCAGGAAGTGTTGCCACTGGTCATATGTCCCAAATAGGATGGCAAAATATTGATACATTTTTAATGTGGATGCAGCATTTTGTGAAATATGCAAAACCATCTGCAATTCAACCGCTTTTACTTATTCTAGATAACTGTTCTTCTCACGTTGATTTGTCTGTTATTGATTTTGCTAAAGAGCACCACATTACATTGCCAAGTTTTCCACTTCACAGCGGCTGCAGCCCTTGGATGTTTCTGTATTTGGACCCCTTAAAACATACAAATACCAGAAAATGGATTCGTGGATGCGAGAAAACCCAGGTAGATCTATGTCAATTCATGTTATTCTGTCTATTGTGTCCTACGCATATCCATTAGCTTTCATTCCATCAAATATTGTGGCTGGGTTTCGAAAAACTGGCATCTATCCATTTGACCGAAACGCAATTACCCCTGACGAGTATCTGCAAAACTATGCAACTTTTAGACCGTTTTCTTCAGAAGAAATGATCCAACCACAGGATGCAGCTACGATGCAAAACAACTCCAATTCCAATATACAAACTGATATAACAATTAACAAGACATTCCGACTTGTGCAACAGGACATTCCGACAGCACCGGCTGAGAAGAAGCAAAGTTTGAATGATGATGATCCATCTTGTCTCGATATCAGCACTGAAAGTATACGACCATTGGGCCATTTGGAGAATAGACCTTCGATGTCACGTCCACGGTTTAAAGCATTTGGAGAATAGACCTTCGACGTCACGTCCACGGTTTAAAGCAAAGTCTGTGATATGCACTGACACACCAGTAAGAAATTTGCTGCTGCAGAAAAAAATAAAATTATCGAATCGCTGTGTTCCTGTTGTCACTCGTAAACGAATGCTATAATTCCATTCAAAAACGCAAGATATGGCGAAAAAGCTTTCAACCAATAATAGTAACAGTTGCGATGATGATATTCCTTTGGCAACCATGTGTGACAATGAATCAGATGTCAGTGCCGAGCAATCTGACAACTCCGAAGTGTCTTCATTTTCCGAACAACTGCAAACAAGTGATGTGAAGGTAGATGATTATATCCTGGTCCGATTTACTACCAAATCGACAGAAAAATTTGTATTGGTCAAGTGATGGAGGTGGATAAAAAAGAAAAAGAAATTCATACAACATTTATGACTCGAATGAAATTTCGCAAAAAAGGAAACACGTTTCGTTTTCCTGATGTTGAAGACACTGGTACACATGGAATAGAAGATGTAGTTTTTCTTCTACCACAACCGAAATGTGGCACTACTGTAAGAAGTGCTGGACAGTTTAAATTCGATTGCGAACGTCTTCAACATTACAACGTTGAATAAAGGTCAATATTTTTGCAAAAACGCTTGTTATATACATAATTCGTTTCACAGGGACAATATTTGATTTATGGCTTGTTCGTATTGGTTCATTTAATGCTTTCAATAATATTTCGTTTAAAACATTGCAGTTTTGTTTTATTAAATCTCTTAAAGGGCAGGAAATATTATGTGACAACACGCCCCGGCATGGGGCGAATTGTCACAAAAAAATTTTTTTTAACTTTATTTTTGTGAAAAGCTGTTTGGAATTGAGAAACTATTTTGCTGCCGTTACAAAGGGTACATACGCAAGAATAAAACGCTATGGCAAAATCATTGCTATATCAACCAGTAACAGCACAATGTTAAAAATCCTAAAACTGTGACAACACGCCCCACTTTGCCTTAATACACAGCCAAACTTGACTCATTTAAACTACCCAGACAAATGCAATATGATTCGCTAAAACTGCCTACAAAAATACTGACTAGGCCTAAAAAATGAAATTTCGAATTTATTTTTTTCTAGTAAATGATATCGAAGTAAAACTTATGTTAGCAGAAAGGCTGCTTGTTGACTAATTATAACACAAAGAATTTTGATTCTATATCTCCTAGAATTTTTAAAAAGTGCTTTGTCCTACTGTACCCCGAGTCCCAGTGTGCCCCCCTCTCCCCTACTTTAAATTAATACCCAAATTTTTAAATATATCAATTCAACATAACATATGAAATAATTAAACTGATATTTAATTTTTGTACTTATTAAGCGTTGCTTGCCATTCACAGACTTGTTTATAGCTTGTTATTTAATAAACCTGTCAATTCATAAGGATTTTACCGACAGTTTTTTTTCAAAAACATGCTTCATTCATCTGCTTGTGACTTAAATATGATGTAAAAAGCTTGTTCAAATTTTCGATTTATTTTTGAAACATGCATCATAAAAAGTCAACACATGTTATTATGATTAATTTTCGCTTTCATTAAAGCTTGACTAAAGCCACTGAAACCATTTAAATATTTTGATTTTTAAAAATAAATAAATAGCTTCACTTTTCTTTTTGTTTTTGCTACATTTTCACACGTCAACTCTAGGCCTGAAACGGCGTTTAAAAAGATGTTATTCTTGTTTAATAACACACAGAGAGACGATTTGGGGCATCCGTCTTTCTTAAACGGATTCAAATCTTGCTCTAAATTCGCTTCATTGACGCAATGACCCATAACAAACGGATACGATAAGATCTTCAGGGACTTTCTCGAATTCAATCGCGATAGGTAAGTTTATTTTCTGATTTTATAGCCGTTCGCTTTCACAGTAGTGTCGAAATCAAGGCACTGTTTGCTGTTTAAACTTCCTTTATCGAGCAAGCGTTCACAAACATCAAGAAAAGTGATGCGTTTTGTTTCTGAGTCAGAAATGGAAAAAACGACCATCGCTGCCGGATTTCACGTATCATAAACAAATCATAATATCATAAAAAATCAATAAATCACAACCTCGTCGGTGTTTAAAAAGACAGTTTTTTCTTCGACGAAATGAGTCATAGAAAACGTTTAGATTAGTTAACAACCAATTTAAACAAACGTTAAAAACAATAATACAACATAGTGTTTGGCATACAGTTGAACGTGCAGCTGAAAAATACTGTTCATCAAAAAAAAGTTTTGAAATCGTAAAATTTTAGATGACCAAAGATTGGAACTTCAATAAGAAAAAAAAAAAAATATTCTTTTATCGCCGTATCGCAGTACACAAAAATCAATTTACTTTTGACTAATTAAAATTAATTTTTTCACTATATGTGAGGTTATATCATAATACCAACTATTTATCTTCTTGGTTTACAAGACAATAACAGAGACGTTAAAATTAAACTTTTTCTGCTGTTTGTGTTCGGTGTGTAAGTCTAACCAGGTCACTTTCAAATGTTAAGAGATGAGTTAACTTATTATTACAGTAATTACAGTTGTGCACAAATGCAATAGTGTGAAAAAGTTCAATAAAGCTTGCTTCTACTTTTAGGTCAAGGCAAAGATATTTTTGGTTTATTCTCCGAAGTTTTTAAACTTTGGTGTACAGTGGTGGATATTGGGTGAGGCGTAGTTGCCTCGGGCGCCCCCTTTTTTTGGGAACCCCCTCAATTTTAGGGGCGATTCGAGGTGAAGACCTTTTTTTTTTTTTTTATAGAACACCTTGATTTTGGAAGTAAAATATTGAAATCAGAGATGAAATCGAAGTAAAGACCTTTTTTTTCCTTGATTTTGGTAGAAAAAAGTGAAAGACGAGATCAAAGCTCTTTTTTTTTAGAGAACATCAATTTTTGGAAATCCTTGCCTCGGGTCCCTGAATTTGAATATCCACCACTATTGGTGTATTACCTTGTATCATTAGAGTACGCCATGCTTCGTACACAGAAAATTCTTTTCAAAAATCTTATCTTAGATAAAGAATAGATTTGGAAAGAATTTTCAACCTACGTAGATTGAAATTTAAAACTCTGCAGAATTCAGTTTCGCAAAGTTATTTTTTCAAAAATTCTATCTCAAATAAAGAATTTTACATGTTCGTGTGACGCGCGAACTTGACATACATCGGTAAGTCAACTTGATATTTGAGCACTAGAGCTAGGGAGCATTTGGACTTCAACTCTCAAGTATCAAGTGCAATAAAAAATCACTTAATGTATAGCGATGTTTGTTCTTATGTCAAATTAAATTTAAACTCTTTTAAAATAATAAAAAAATGTAAGTCGGAATTTCGCACAAAAATACACAAAGCCTTATTTATTAAAATACGTAATCCTAGTTTAAATCGTCAACCTTATCAAATGATTCATCTTTTCTATTAAGTGTTTTTTAATTTTTTTTTTTGATTTGTTTTATTTTTTAATTTTAAATTTACTTTCACTTTTTAAATAATTTAATAAAACTAAAAATTGGCTTTATAATTGTATTTGCTTTAACTTATTCGTCACAATGTAAAATCATTCATGCATAAATAATTAATTATTTTTTTTCACGCATTATTGTTAATTTCATTTAAGTTTAAGTTTTTCTTGAAAAGGGCTTAAGAAGCCGAAAGCGTTCGAAAATACGTAAAAAATAAAATTTTATGAATTTAGTTGTGCTATTAAGTATCACTACGATATGGTTTCAGAAAATTTATTCCTTGCCGAAATTATATTATAGACAAAGAATCGATTTGGGAAGAATTTTCAACGCACTTATAGTAGATTGAAATTTGAAACTATGCAGAACCCAGTTTTGCAAGTATCAAAAATGTTGAAAAAACACCACTTTTCGATTGCTTTGATTTTCGTCGAAATGAAATTTGCTGAAGTTATCATAATGTAAAATTACTGAATTAATTTTTTTGCCCAAGCGCCGGAAAAATGAGACAAAATTTTTAAAATCATAAATCAATGTATTCTTTTTTTGCGTGATTGGAAAGCTAACTTGCACTTTGTCAGTTCACATAAAACAGTAAAGACAAGCATTCGGACATTGAGCTTGTTTGGATCTTGGTCTTGATTTACACCAGGATGGTCCAAACGCCGGCCCACGAATCATATCGGGCTGGCGACGTGATATTCTGCAGCCTGTTGAACAAATTTAAATATTTTTAACCCTGTCGATCAAGAGCAGCGTCAGCCTTTTATAACAGGCCAAGCAAAACGGTTTTAGAGATAGAACAAATACTTTTATTTAGAACTGTTTTGCCTTCAAATGACAAAAAAAACTGCGGTTTGTTCAAAGGCGCCGCACTCGCAATTCGGTGAAGGAGCGAGACCCCATTTATGCATGGACGAATGGAATCGCCCAATACCAGTCCGCAGGCGGTTGAGCATAGCTCAAGCTGTTCAGGGCAAGCTCATCCCAACACGCAGGGCACTGGTCCTGGATGTAAAAACATGGAGCCTAGAAGTATTTTCACAATGCTCCGCATTCCATTTATGGTTTGTCCATTCAGAAGCGCGGATGCCAAGTCCGGCGAGGTTGTCCAAAAGATTCTGCGCAGCTGGTACAAATGGCCATCTGGATCTTAGTCTCTCTTGGCGAGCATTTGAGGACCCGCTTAAAAGAGCATACAAAATATGATCAGGATTCAGAGATTCACGGTAGGCCAAGGAGAGTGTCGCTCCCTGTCGGCAAAGCACAGCTGGGTGGATGCCTGAAAGTGTGGGTAAGTGGTCCGTCGGAGTGGGTAGTGTTTTGGCACCAGCACCTCATCCTGAGCCTACAAGTCGCCTCAGCAGTGTGACGCGCGAGGATAGTTTTTTGCGCAATGCCACTAGATGGTGACGAAACGTGAGCAATCTGTCCAGTTTTACCCCAAGATAAGTAGGGGTTCGATAGAACGGTAAAAGTCTACCATTGTTGTAGACTTTTAGCTCACGTTTGGCCTCTCGGTTATTTACGTAAAAGGCTGTCGTCACCGTCTTGGTGTGGCTGAGCTTTAAGCTCTAAGTCTGGAAATACGCTGAAAGTGTAGATTTGTCTTGGCTTAATGTCCCCTCCAAGTCCTTCCAGTTTCCAGAAGAGTGCAATAATGCTAAATCATCAGCATAAGCAAACTTTCTAGAAATCATGGAAGGCAGATCGTCCGTATAAATGTTGAATAGGAGGGGAGCCAAGACCGATCCCTGAAGAACACTGTTTTTCAGACGGGGTAACCTGCTTTGCTTGGTGTCATCAGTAGTAAGGGTGAAACTTTGGTTTTTCATAAGCTCCATGATCATTATATAATCACGATAACCCCATACATCGGGCACCACATGGAGCACGAGTTCTATGGAGCAGGTTTTGGATGACGAAACCCGATGCTGGCTCAATAACATCACTGCCAGCATCTGATCCGGGCAGCACAGCAGCCTAGGGTAGTAAAAGGATAAATCCTCGGCCCAAGTCCTGTTTATGTCAAACCTGGAGTGGATGCCCTTCCAAACGACGACGACGACACGACAAAATAAAAACTAAAACAAAGGTTTTGATTGACTTTTTGTTTTTTTGATCTTAACTTGACATTCATTTTCAAAAACAACAATTTTAGTTCTACAGTTGTGTGCAAAGGTTTAAGACTACCTAGCGTTTTTTATATAAAATATACAATAAATCAATTTTGATCTATTTATGTTATGGTTTGTTTATTCAAAGTACGGCAATGAAATAGCCATTGATTGAAAATAACACTAAATGTCAAAAAGTAAGCTTATCAGCTTAGAAGTGAGTTACATTAGCCAGTTTTTGTGCAAAAATCTAGTAAGTGGTATGTCCGCCTTTGTTCTTGATAACAGCTTGCAGACAACAAGGCATGCTATGCACCAGGTGTTCGCACTATTTAGTTGCAATCTTTTGCATCCGTATGCGTTTTATTGCCATTTCCACGTCTTTAGCAGTTGTGAGATGTTCATCTGCCACTTTGTCCTTCAGTATTACCCACAAATTCTCAATTGAATTGAGATCTGGACTGCTACCATCCCAAACCAAAGTTTTGATAATCTTCTTCTTAAGGAAATCACTCACTAACTTTGAGCGGTGACAGGAAGCACCGTCTTGCATGAACATATTGCATTCATTAATAGCCATGTTAATTTCGAGTTTGTCCTCCAACATTTTGCGGTACCTGATGCCCTTTATTGTTGTTCCCATTGGTAAAAAAAAAGACCAGCTGTGCCATTACTAAACATAGCTGCCCAAATCATGACACTGGGAGGATGTTTTACCGTAGCTTGTGTATACCAGTCATGAAATTGTGTTCCAATAGACCTACGAAGCGTCCAGTTTTTCTGTGTAAACTGTTGCATTGTGGATTCATCCAAGAAATAACTTTTCTCCACCTTGCTTCATCCCAGTCTTCATACTGCAAGAACAACTCTTTGCTTTCATAGCTGGAGTGAAGCGAGGTTTTTTTGCAGGTTTAAACGCTTTTGAGTTGAATTCATGAATAAGACCCCAACTAACAGTTGCACATGAACATCTATGCTTTTAAGAAGCAATACCGCGCGTATTTTCTTGCAGAAACTGGTTGGATACCAAACAGCTATTTTCCGAATCAAGTTATGATCACGAGACCTCGTTTTTCTTGGCCTTACACTTCTTTTCTAGTCATGGTAAAGTCCAAACTTTTGAAATCTAGCAATTGCTTGTTTAACAGCCGTTTTGCTACAGGATATTTTTTTGCAAATCTTTCTTTGAGAAAACCCTTCCTTGTGCAAAATTACAATTTGGGTTATCTCAGTTTTAGACAAACTGGCTTTTTTTGCCCATTTTTTTGACTTTCAAAAACTGTAAAAATATTGAGAAACAGCCCAAATATTTTTAACCAACCACGCACTGAGTATTGTATTGCTAAACTAACTAGACTGATACAATAAGATGATGTAATTTTGAACACGCCAGATTGCATCACAATGCTGGAAATCCAAAAAGGGAGCTTCTTGGTAGGTGGTCTTAAACTTTTTCACACGACTGTAGCTATTTTAAAACATGGCAAGCCGAAGTAAAAGTTTGGACAACCCTGCTCTAAATTGTTTGGACTGAACTTCGTATTGAAGATTTCAACGCGTTACCGCGGATGCTTAACCTGAGTGTCGGATACATTTTGCTGAATCACAAATTCATTATGACACGATCTGACTTCAATGATGATCTTGTAAATACCGGTGGATGCATTTTCCAAGTTTTATACCAAACCAAAAGAGCTCTTTTATTACTGAACATGTCACTTCTCTACGAAAGCTGTTCTTTAACTTGAGCTAAATAGCTCGGAAAATACTGCAAAATAATTTTATAAAAACGAAATTAATATTATCAAGACTTTACAAGTTCAGATTTGCTAAATGTAAGTTGTGAAATATTTGTCAAAAAAATCAAGCAATCGGGACTTATTAGGTATTTTTAACAAAAACAAAAACATAGTGGATTTCGTAGCTTTTACCACCGCGATACCGCAAAAATCTGAGCGAAATCGTAAAACATTTAACCAAATAAATATTCAGTAAGTTTGAGAATCATGTAGCTCATTTTTAACTAATACTAAGTTTTACCAAAACACAGTAGATACAGAGCCATCCACAAGAGGAGCAATAGAGACAATGCCCCCTGACAATACCCTCTTTTCTTTTAGTATTTACTTTACTTTTCTGAAACAACACTTTTTTTACTTTCAATTTAATTACAAAAATCTTGACTCATTTTTCACCCAGCCCAAGCGTTTTATTGAGTGTGCGTTGGTGAACATAAACAGTTAAAATTTTCTGTTCGTGGATTTCAAAATTACAGTACGGAAAAAGCTTATGAAAAAATGTTAAGTTAATTAATTTGGTATTATTTCCAATCATATTCCAATAACAGCTTATTAAACATTTTTTTAAATTACTGAAACGATAATTTAACAACCAATGGACCAACATAAAAAAAGAAAAAGTCAGTGTAAAAAAACTATTTTTGAAGATTTCTGCTTCATCTGCGTTCAAAAACTTCCAAGCGGATCCTATAAAATGTGACTTCAGATGTTTGCGTATAGACATCATAAGTTGTAGACAAAAAACACTTTTGTAATTGATGGAATCGCCGTACTTTAGTTGTTCTGGGGGCCTACAAAAAATATCCGCAGAAACATATGAAAGGGTTCAAGAAATATAAATTCTTTTCAATTTATCTCTACATATATTTATCCTCCTAACTTGCAGGAAAGCGCGGAGGAGCTAATACATGGGGCAAGCAATTACCTCGACCTGCTTCTAGAGATTCCAAGATATTGCTGTAAATTAAAAGTAAAGAAAAGCGGGTTATATTTTGTTGGATATCGTAAAAATTATGGTATGTTGCTCAAAAGCTTTTACAACCAAAAAATAGTTGTTATTTCAGTTAGAAATATTGCTTTCAAGTCACACAAATTTCAATCAAAGTTTATCTTCCCTGTGCCTTGACATCAGTAGGCATACAGGAGCTGCTTCAACGTTTAGGAATCATTTTAAAAATTATCGAATAGTTATTGAATACAAACAAAGTTGTATTTATTTAGCAAAACGAAAGCCGTGAGAAACTGAGGTGAGATTTTTATGTAAAGCAAAAGTCAGAGAAAGCCACGATAATAAAAAAACATTATTCTTTCCTCGCCATAAACAACTTTTTATGAATCAAAAATGATCAAAAAATTTTTTCCTAAAGCCAAAACTCATAAACTAAATGTACAATCATGTAGATCCAGTTTTGATAAAAAGTTCTTCAGCAAGTTGCAGAAGCGTGTGTTTTTATCATTAAAATCATTTTCGGTTAGTCAGTAAAAACAAATGAGAAATAGCTTGCGTAATGATGTGTTGTAATTACCTGGGCATGAAATGAGTCATTTTTTCATTCCGCGTGCGCAAAAAGGGTAACGCAGCAAGCAAAAGAATAATTCATGATTAGGTATAGTTGTTTTTGTTTGGTTAAGTCCTTCCACGTGTGTTCTAGCGCTCGTTTGCGATTTTAAGCTTAAACTAATACAGCTTAATCAATCAGAACTAAGATCAAGTTTCTTCGTAGTAAAATTTACTTTACTTACGCTAAACTTTCCACATTACACGGCGATCAATCGAAAAGTTCTTTTAAAAGATTTTGGGTTTGTTTACAATGAGCTTGATTGCTGAAGAGGTTTGTAAAACCGAAATTTGCTGAAATTTAAAAACTAGATTTCAAATGAACGAAACATTATCGGATATTAGTTTGTTATTGATTTGTTTTTTATTTAAAATGTGGATTTATTGGCATCAACAAAATTATAGCGAAAACAAATTTCAATTCGAAAAAGTTTTTCGAAAATTTGACTTTGTAAATTTTTTTGTCGTTATTAGAATTTTTTATTCATTGACTTGCAAGCTATCAACTTTTAAGTTAAACTATTCGACTTAAAAATTGGCTATTTAGGTAAACTCTAAAATTGGAAATCTTAAGATGAACAAAAAACGACCTGAATATGGTTATCTTAAGAAATAATATTCCTAAATTAAAAAATATACTATTTTATAAAAATGTGAGCGTCCAAAAATTTTTTTGAATTTTTTATGGAGCGAAGTTGTCGAAAAAGAAATATTAAACATATGACAGTTTAATCAGAAAATAAAAGAAGATTCCTACCCTACTAAATTACTTAATAACGAACAAAACTATACAAAAATTGCAAATTATCTCATTTGAACAAGCGAAACTTCTTTCGGTTTTGTTTCATGCAAAAATTTCCATGGTTTTAACTTCTCAAAATTAGTTTGAAGTTTAGCTTAGTTTGGAATCTTACATAATCTCAGCCCATTCAAAATATTAAAAATGGCAACGTTGTTTTTGTGCTACACTTAAAAAAAGTAGGTTACAGAAAATTTTGAAAAAAGTCAAAAAAAGATTCCAAAAATTTTTATTAACAAAGAGATAATTGAGAGCCCGATTCGCAATGTGTTCAAAACATATCTTATTTGTATAAACACTTACTATGATTCCTTGAAGCATCGTTTCGATTTTTAATGTTTCTGATTTTTTTTCTTTGGCCAAATTGGTAAAAAAAATTATTTTTGATCACAGATTTGTGTGTTAATTTGTTTTACTTACAGTAGTCTTAAATGATTTTAAAATGACTTTTTTAGTTCGATTTTACGCAGGGGTGCCGGAACGTCGGAAGGGTAAGGGGGGGTAGCTTTTTTAATGAGCACTTTCAATACTCTACGTACAGTCATTACCACAAACATTGCTCTCTAATATTGTCAAACAATTAAACACTTCAACAAAGCCAGAGTACTGCGTACGTCACATAAACACTAAAAAATAACAGCAAACAAATTATCAATTACGTAAGGGCAGGTTCAAGAATGTGACACCCGAACTTTAAACTTCGTAAAAATGGTAAAAAAATATGAGCAATATGGTATAAGAAGCCACATACGATGTTACTGTAGAGATATTACAAAAAAGATTTTGAAGTGTAAGGTATAGCTATACTTTTTAACACTTCTACAACAAAACCAAAAGATACAATATTTACGTATAAAAATCATTATTTATATGATTCTGATTATAGTGCTTTTTTCAGCTAAATATTGGCGGTTATTGGCGGAACCGCCAATATTGCTGCCCAATATTTATCTGGGGGCAAAAGAAACAATTGCCCCCCCTCAAAAGGTCTGAAAAACAGCAATTGTTTCTTAAAAAATGCAAAATTTTTTTTACCAGTGGCGAGGGCTTCGCCCCGCGCTCCTATTTTTGGGTGTCAAGACGTGTAATTTAGCAAAATTAGGCCAAAAAAGAACGATTTTCAAAGGTGTTTTTTGACTTCGTTGAAAATTTTGATATTTTTCAAATTTTGTCCCTCCCGAAATTTTGGTCTATCTACGCCCATGACCATAACAGTACGTTTTTTCACAATACGGTACTGCAATTAGCGGCAAACAAAGCTTCCTTCATGGTTAAAACAACAAGGTAAATAGCTGGTTTTTCCAAATTATGAAAAGACATATATTTTTACCATTTAAAAAACTAAATGTTATTCATTCAGAAAAAGAAATAGCAAAAGTTACAAAGAGCGATATGTTACAGTAAAGAATTAGCATTCAATTTTTTTTTAAATCAATCACAGTCAGTGTTTTAAGGAAGTCCGAAATAATGCAAGCGAGAATTATTGACTTTAAGAAATTCGTTTGTGATTGCTTTTAAATCCATTTGATCCATTAGCTTTGGGAGAATTGAAGCAAACATTGCATTGTTTAAATGATCTGATCCTGAGGTGGAGCGCAAATAGTTTTTTACTCTTCGCATGGTGCTGAAACTGCGCTCTGCTGTTGCAGATGTTAATGGAACACAGCAATAATATTGCAAGGCGACGTGTATTGTGGGACACAGTTTTTTAGTGCTTGCATTATGGTTCATCACATCGCAAATGGTATCCAAACTGGTTACTTTTTTTATTGGTACGGCGGAATTTGCATTAAAGACCTTCAGAGCAAAAGGCAAGTCTTTTAGTTCTTCAACCAGTGCTTGACAATCAATAAAATCCGATAACTCCAATTCGTTGGCGATTCCAAGCGTTGGCGCAATGTATCATCAATTTTCTTATGGTTTGCTCCATCAATAAGAAGCTTTTCAAGAGTTCTAATTTTGTTCAGATCACTTTGGTCAAATCGTTTATCCATACTTGACAAAGCTTGATCAAGTATGATGTAATATTCTTTTTGCATACCCCTTTCGTCATAATCTGGTAGACTCGAACAAGCATAGTATTCTCCTACATAATCTGCCGCTTGTGAAGGAACCCTACGTTCACGTTTGGATGGAATCTCATCTTCGCTGGGCAGCTTAAAATGTTTGGTTTTATCCATGAGAAGCTTGAATTCATCTTCACATCGCATTTCCTTGATTCGATGTTTTGTTTTTTCAAAAGCATATATAACGTGGTTGGAAGCAAACTTTACTGTTTGCAATTCTTTAGAAAGTTTTTCCAACACAGCTAACAAATGAAAAGTGCATACAAGTGAAAGCAATGTTGGAAACGACAAAAGCATTTGAACCACGCCTCTTGCATCTGCTTTCACTTCCCATGAAAGGCTTGAATCAACTTTGATGGCTTCGAGTGTTTCAATCAGCGGCTGTTGCTTGTCGATAATTACCTTCGCTGCATCGGCGCGAGCAGTCCATTGAGTTTGGGATAAATTTTTGATACGAACAGTTGCTGTTTTCTGAGATAAGCTGCTTATATCTTAATTTCCGTCAACAAAAGGGTTCACCTCTTGCATTTCTTCAAACAATTTTACTCGCTTTGGATAAACACCTAAAAATGCGTACAATTTTTTCAAAGTGCACATTGCCAACTGTAACAATTCTGAACTTGATCTGGTGACTTTTGCAACCAACTCGGTACAATGGGCCAGGCAATGAATATACAAAACTTGTTGCTCATAACAGTTTTTCAATTTCTCTGCTAATGATTTTATTGCTAAAGCGCCATCAAAGCTCATCGCTATGAACTTGTCATTATTGACTCTACACCTGATGAAGATGTCGGTTATGTAAGAGAGCAGCGCATCAGCAGTCAATCCTTTCTTGCATGACATGATACCAATAAATTCTTCTTTGATATCGTAAGCTTGCGAAGCGGTTCGAAAAGATATGGATATTTGTTCAGTTTTGGATATGTAAGCACTTTCGTCAGCAATTATAGCAAAAAATTGCTTACCATTAATGGAGCAAAGAATTTGTCGTCGCGCTGTAAGTACCAACATTTTTTCCATTTCAGCAACAACATCATTAGACATATATATTTTTTCTTTCATTAGCAACTTGAGACCTGGCACATACTCAGCTTTGTCCTTGTTAAATTGATAGAAATTAGATTCAAAAGAATCTCTACGTCGAATTGCTAACCCTTGTCTTAGTAGAGTTTTTAAGGTCGAAAAACTTGCTTCCATTCCAGCTCTACGAAGCTTCTTGTTTTTATCATAAATAAAAAAACAATCGACTCATCTTTCCCTTCCAACATAAGTTTTTTTTTCATCCATTTTTTGTAAAGTTTAGAAGCATTGTGTTCTTTTAGTTTTTCCATTCCCTTTTTCCAGTTGGTAAAACCAAGTGTTTCATTTGCAAATGAGCTTCGTTTCTTCTCTGATTCTGTAGCTAAATGGGCAAAAACTTAGCAAAAAGTTTTTTTGATTTCCCGATTATATGCCAACCATTTAAAATTATCAAACAATTCTTTTTGAAAAAGTCTTCCCTCTTTGTTCCTACTATTTTCTATCAGTTTCGGAGAAGTTTTTAGCATCAAAAACACAACACTGAGGTGAAGCAACCTTGCTTCTATATTAAACAACAAGTCACACCTTTCATCGCTAATTAGCAAGACACAACGTCAACTCGTTTTGTTGCTTCTTCCTTTTTCTAACCCCGTCTTTAACAACACACAAACTTTTCAACATTTTGTTATTTTGTTCATGTGGCGGAGCAGAAATAAAAGAAAACTGAACTGAACTGAACTGAACACAGTTTAGGATCAAAATCATTCACATTAGAACCACTTGTATTTCTAAATATCGACACCAACGTATCACATGTTGATCTTGCAACATCCAAGCCCACGTTATTTTCAGAATTTGCAATACCGTCACCGGTATTTAAATTGTCGTTGGTATCAACATCTTTAGCGTTTGAAGACCTCACGGAAACGTTACTTGCGGCATTACCACCATGCACCCCTCTCCCACAGCTACTGGTAGTAAAAAAAGTATGGGTGATTTTTGTTTGTCCCGCTGATGATCCTTTTTTTGCCAATTCTTTCTGAACGTTATTGGTCCGACGTTCTTGGAGAGGCATTTAAAACGTCAACAAACTTTCGCGCAATTAAAAGAATCTGTAAGTTATCTTACTAACCAAATATCGTGAAAACAAATTATTAGTATTTTAACAAGCAATATAAAAACTGTAAGTAGGCCAACTGATCTAATGTTTGAGTTTAGCTTATCCTGCTTTTGTTTAGGAGTCAGTTTCTTCCAAGAGCTATGCTCCCCCGCTGACTTCTTTTGCAGCTGCAATGCAATTTTTCTTTTGTACCGTTACTGCTCAGAGCCTGTAATCTGCGTCCAACTGTTATATTTGCATGAAGAGCGTAAAACAAATGAATTAAATTTGGTCTCGCCAAACACAACCAGCTTTAATCAAACTGCCTTAATCTGTTAACTACAAGTTTTTCTTGAATTAATGCCGCCCTTGAAGTTCACTACAATTTGAAATTTTTGCTTTAAGTTTCTTCCGCTCGATCAGTTTTCACGAGCTAGCTAGAAAAAATGTACAGTGTAGTATAGCCTACTGCAAGTTGCTACTAACTTTTTACTGTGCTAACTGCTATCGTGCACAATCGGGTCATTTGTTAGGTGTTTTGTTTATAAACAATTAAATTAGTTGTTAGGTCTATTGTTCATAAACAATTAAATTTTTTTGCATTGGATAGGCCAGGATAGGCTAGCTTTGAGATTTCATGCTTGAGTAACTGCGGACAATGATTACAATGGAAGTAAAACTACTGATACCTTCGGTATACTGTGATACAGGTATACAGAGATATATACACGCTTACCGGTTACAGAGCAGGCGTTTTGCTTTGTTACTATGGACTGGAATGCAAAGAGCAGTACTGATCCCCTTGGCAAAAGGGCAGGAAGTTCAGCTGCCCTTCCTGCCCCCCCGTTCCGGCACCATTGATTTTACGGGTCAACCTTTTTATTTGATGTTTTTCAATAGCTGCTGCTGATGTTTTCTTTCTTTTGTAAAATTAAACAAAAATTTAAGAAAAATTACTTTAATTAAGTGAATTTATTGCGTTTTAAAAATTTGAAAGGAATTCATGTGTGCCATGCATATGAAACAGAAAGTAATCAGAAAATTTTCATTATATAATAAAAATATCTGAACGCATTAGTACATGTCAAGAAATCAGTTGTTTACTTAAAAACGATATTCAACACTGCAACTTTGTCGAATGTCAAAATAGAAAATGTTTTGTTCCATAATGGATTTAATTTCTTTGTTATTTCCTTTGTGGCAATTCGCAGAAAAATTTTCTTGAACAATAAAAGTATGTCGTCATTCATATTGCGCATGCGCGGTGACGTCAACTGAGAAATGGTTCTTTTTTTTAAATAATTTTTCCCCTGTTCTCAATCCATACAGAATACCAACTACAACTTTCAAGTCTTAATTGTATATTACTTATGGTCGTCATCAACAAAGAATGTAAAATAATTGTGTTACTATTTTAAAGCTTTTACACTTTCAGCAAAAAGGATTGAAAAAATTAGTATATTGCATTTTGTGAATTGATTGGGCTTACGTTAAAATATATTATTGCGTCAGCGTATTGCGTCAGCGTATGATAGAGCTCGATTGCTCTTTTAATAACACTCTGACCTCCAACCAAAAGGACTCAAATTCGATGGTTAGTCTATTCGATCGGTTTTGTTGTGCTCTTAGGAAAGGCAATTTAAGACACGCTTCTCAATTGGTCGAAAACAGCAACCAAGTGAATGCGAAGAGCATCAGGGCCTAAAATTTATCAAAAGAAGAAACAATAATTCAACTACACTTCGATGATAAAAGCCTGCAGAGATATCTCGTATTCTTCCAAAAGTGTTTCAAGTACAATAGCAGAAAAGAATAACCTGTTTTTCCCAGATTTATCCCAAAATTTTTTAAAGTTTTAATCTTTTTGTCAATATGCATTACTTTAATTATTGGAAGGAATTTATTACTTTTTAAAAATGCTTTCTTTTATAATTTCTTTTTTTCGATTTGCCTGATCATACAGACCTATGCTAATGATCACAAATCAAGCTTCCCATTCCTAAATCTCATGCAATGTATCCCTGCATTTGAAGAAACGTGAGATAGCTGCAAAAAAAGTTTCAGTTTTTTCTTAATACGTAGTAGTTCTGGGGTTCCATAGGTGATTTTTCTTAGACTATGGGAGGGCAAACTTTTTATCTCGAGGGCCGCATTTATAAGTTGATTTTGTTTGCGGGCCGCACTATAGCGTTGTCTAAAAAAATAAGTTAGCACTTTCAATCAATGTCCAAAATCTCCATTTTCGTATCGAAAACAAAGTGATTCCAAATTTTTGACATTGATTAAAAGGGATGATTTTTTTAGAGATCACCACGATTGAAAGGGAAGAGAGATTAAAGTTTTTTGCTTGAGGCTTTCGCGGGCCGCTCAGGAAGTCGTGGAGGTCGTAGTTTGCCCACCTCTGCCTTAGAGCTTTGCTTTCTGACTTAAAAGAAATTTTAATTGTTCGAGTTAAGAATTAAAATGATTCAGCAATAAATTTAAAGATAAGATAAAATTTATATTTAAAATTTTCAAAGCTTTGATATTATATTTTTATCCGTTTGTGTTTAACACGTTGAGTGCCGCGTGACCCACCGGTGGGTCACATTGCATTATTTTTCAAACAATACTCAATGTGTCGGCTCTCAATGTGTTAAAGGAGGGAAATAAAAAGTTTTAAAATAACCAAAGGAAGGATTACAGTAATCCCTGTCTTAGAATCAACTTTTGACTTTCTTTCACGAGAAGTTAATTTGACTTGCAAAAAATTGAGGTTAAGTAGACGTCGAATCGTAACTTGCTATTGAGTGCTTTTCTCAAAGCCGAGACAATTTGCAAGAGAAGTGAAATCGTACGCGTCTGTTGTAATCTACACACACTCGTCAATATACCGCACTTGACGAATTGCGTTTTGTGACGTCACAAGAGTCTGTACTTGGTTTTGAAAGAATCTTAAACGCACTTGCTTAAAAACACAAACATCAACATTTAAAAAAGAAAATCTGCCGGTTTTGCACATTTACCTTTGAACAAATGCTTCCCATACGTTTTCCAAAAAAACAATAAAATGAAAAAAATTTCACTTTGACGTAGTTACGTTGAAAAGTACTGGCACAAGATGAAAATTAACTTTTTTTTTGATTTGTCATCGGTTTTCACGAGCGATGATGAAACGATTTATACTTGTTCGGTTTATTTGATAACTTCCCGTTTTTGCGATATGACGCATCTACTACCAATGGAAAGAGTTCAATTTTAAGAGTTCTCAATTTCACAGCATATTTTACATTGCAATACCTGCTAAGCTGAAAGGAATTTTTTTAAAGATGAAAAAATATAAGCGCTTTTACTTGCGGGGGAATTTCAGAAATACAATATGGGCGTATTAAAAAGTTCTTATTTTTGTATTTTATCTGAGGAGCAGTAAATTGCTTTTTGAATTAACTTTGTTTAAGTAAATGTTGATATTGACAACTCTGAAAAATCTTCGTGAATCGCACCATAAACTGTTCGGCGAATATTCCACTTTAATAAATGATATTATTGTAACAACGGATATTATAATTACTGTACCAGTTAATAAGCTTACTGCCGTTTTAAAGCTTACAGTTCAAATTCATTATCTTACAATGCATTGTATTTGTGTTTTGATTCGTATTGACGAAAGTAAAATTGCGTAAAGGCGACAAAATATCGGAATTATCATTGAAATAATCCCCTTAAAGGTCATGTATACAATAATCGGGGTGTGTTTGTTTATTAGTGGTTACTCGAAGGAGATTTGTGCTTCAGTCACAGAACAATCATCAATTGAAAAATAAAAAAATTTATTTAAAAATATAAATTTATCCTTTCTGGGTTGGTTCAGAATGAAAGCATATCCGGAAAAAAGTAAAGCGTGTGGTGAAAAGCGAAAAAAATAAAGCAAATAGGCTGTTCAAACTAAAAGTGGAAAGCTTAAAAAAATGGACCAAGCGCAAATTTTTTCGTGCTTAACGAAAAAATTGAGATTTAAATATTTCAACTTTTAGCAGTTGCGGAAAAAGCAAGAGGAAAAAGAAATTTTTTGTTTGCTTTTTAGCTTGTGTCAGACTAAAAGCAGTTGCGGAAAAAGCAAGAAAGCGGAATTTTTTGCTTCGCTTTTTCCGCTTTCATTCTGAACAAATTTTATGTATAATGGTTGCTTTCTTGCACCATAAAATTAGAACTGAAAGCAGCCATATTGAATTTTACACAAACTATATAAAAATTATTTTCACCGCTAATCAACTTTAATTAATACTTTCAAGCAAACCAAATCAAATGAAGGCTTTATATTAAAAAGTGCAAAAACCTTCATGATTCAATTCATGCTTTTATTTCTAGGTTTTACAATTTTTGAAAAAAGTAGATTTTAATTTGCAAACTAAAACCTTACGTTTAAATCTCGAAAAATAAACCGCTAAAATTAATTTATGGATTCATTACTGTAACTGAAAATAGCATGCGCAAAAGTTTTCCTTTCTTGTTCTAAAAAAAAATCAGTGACATAGAAATGGTGTTACAATTCCGAAAGGTTTTTAGGCCTTGATTTCCGTCTGGTTAGTCACGTGGTTAGCGGTGCTGAGGCCGCTGTGCCAATTCTGAATTTGATTCTCGTGCTCACAAAGTTCGATTCTGTGTTACCAGCTGCGCGTTCCCGTTAGGACAGGAGTTCTCAACCGGGGGGAAATTTTCTATTTTGAGGGGAGGAATTTATTTTAATGTAATTGAACGTTTTAGATATTAACTGTTATACTTTATAGATTTTTTATATAAAGATCATTTCAAAAGTTCGATTTATTTGGTAATTTAACTTTTATGTAAGTAATCGCATTAAGTTTTTGGCTTTGCTATTCTATAATGGTTAATAGTTGCTTTTGGTTAATGATTTTGCTGTTATTTTTTTGGTGATAGCTATGATTTTTGTGCTGCATGGAACTGTTAATCTTGAGCTTTTTTCATTTGTTAATACAGATAATTTTGTAATAGTGAATATTAGTCTAAAAAATTTATCCAATTTAGGTTAAATCGTAAAAACTTACCCTTCTTTCCAAACTGATATGAACATACTAATTAGGTTACGAACTGAATTTCCGGTTGGGGGAATTTAGTTTTGAACATCGGTTAATGCGGTTCATGAAATTATAAAGGTTGACAACCACTGCATTAGAACATTTAGATTCACGTATTATATGTTGCCGGCCTTGTAGTTCATTTTCAATGCTTTGTGATGGGCACCGTGAATGAACAACAGTGATTCATGTCAATATTTATAAAGCTTGTCAACGATTGCAAAGAGTTTCGACGCATTTTCTGCCACCGTAAGCATTTCACACAACTTAATATATTTTAATATTTTGTTCTTTGAACTGAAAAAATAACTTTTCATGTTTTTAGTTTTTGATGTAGTCAGTATTTTACATGTGTTTAACAAAATTGCCATAAACAATAAACAATAAAATAATCTTTTTTTTACTCTTGGGGCTTTGAAAATTTTAGGAAGGGTTATGAGTGTTGATGCAATGAAGCATAAAACATTTAAGCGGTCTTGTATGACTTTTTTTCTTTTTTATTCAGTTTAATCAACTTGTATTTACAGAAAAACGTAACTTTATAGAAAGTATCTTGTCTAAAAGTTGATAAAAAAACTCTTCTCAAAAAAAAAAAAAGATGGAAATTGCATTCAAAGAAAAAAAGTTTATAGCTCTGAAAGCCTTGTTTGAATAGCATGATGAGTTACTTGCAATTTATTAACAGAATGATTTCCAACAGAAATTTTTTAAAGTATGTGGAAATCGCCCGTGCTAAAGAGCAGCCAGGGCTTTTTCAAAAAAAAAAATGAAGACTGCGACTTTCTTCCTCGTGTTTATGAACCGAATCACTGCAACGTTGCTTTTTCACTTTCCAAAACGCCCCAAGCTCAGTTATCTGCTAAAACAAACAATTTCGTTGCGAGCAAGTGTACACTTAGATTATCTCCTCAATTTTTCCAGCTGCAATTGCATCAGTTTACATTTACCAACGTAAACAGGCCGATAATAACGTCATTCTCACCTAGATCTTTATCTAAAGAACAAGCCGTATATTAAAGGTCGAACAACAATATCACGTTGCTTACACGCAAGACTTAAAACTCCATAACCACAAATGAATTTTAGTAAAGGTCTTCTGTTTTTCTAATAAGCTTAATTCGAACAATCTCGAAGCAAAAGCCCCAATGACAATGGCTTTTCATATCACCCCGAACAACCTTATTGAAAAAGCCGAGCGCAAGTTTTTGATGTCGTACACACAAAGACGTCATATTCCAATCTGAGAAGTCGACAATGGCGTCATGGAGAAATTCCTGTTTGTGTGGTCTTTTAATAGAACAGGATAACGATTTGGTACTTAGTTTATGTTAAGCCGATGTCACTTCTTGTTTTCTTGCTGTACTTTGGCTTTCCCACAACAATCACGCACGAAATGAACAAGTTCAAAAATATTTGCTGACTCCAAGCATGTTTAAAAATTTCTATTAAAATAATATTCAAAGTGGCCTATGTCGCAAGCTTTTATAATTGCTGCAGACACTTAAACTTTCCGTAATCGAGGATTGCCGTGTTCCGCCCAAATTGTTTTTCACACTTGGTCAGCATTTTCTTTATTTTATGCCGTCTAAAAATCACATTTATCTATTTTAAAACTTGAGGCAACTCGGAATTTGTGTTTTTTGTATAAACAATAAGCTAATTTTTTGACAAATATTGTGATGAAACATTTATAGTGAATTTTCGGTGAACTTTCTAATCTTGTGCCTCGCTTAAAACATTCTTTACAACATTAAACTTATCTTTTTTAAATAAATCTGTTTGCCTTGTTTGTTGGTTTGATATTTTTTGCCTAGATTGAAACTATTTTAGTAATTTGAGATGTTTTGTTGCATCGTAGTATAGTAGATCTGCCTAATGATATAAGCATAAAGCGTAAACAATAGTTTTTGTTTTGTTTTTTCAGAGAACCGCCATAAATTATGTTGTTAGAATTTTTTTAACTCTTGATCGTCAAATAAGCTGTATTTACAAATTGTTGCTTAAAGGTTTTTTTTTTCTTTCCTATTCCACAATTGTTCATAGAAATTTTGTTTATTTTACATGAATATAATCTTAGAATAAGTACACTTCATATTTTTATTTCTTGGAGGAGGAACGATTTTTGTTTTAAAATTGTGCCCAAATATTTTTTTGTCTTACCAAAAGTCATTGATGGTTTAACATCAAAGAATGTAATTCAATCCGAATAGCGACGAATTTGGCTTTTAAATTTTTAACTTTGTTATTTGTTTAAAGCAGGGGTTCCCAAACTGGGGTACATTTGGGCTTCTCAAGGGGTACATTATTATGTGAGAGAATATCCTTATTTAAGTTAAATTCCGTGTCCGGAAGAAATAATAGACTCAAAGTCTAGAATATTCGAATCCGGTCGATTGTTATTACGTCAAATAGGACAATTAAGAGGGAAGAATTTTTTGCAGATTACCGTGATTTTGGGTTTGAATGGGGAAAATTTGTGGCTGCTGAAAAGTAAAGAGTTTTTATTTTTTAAAGATCACCTTAATTTTCAGCATGAATTGGGAAAATTTGTATCTGATTCAAAGTAAAGAAAAATTTGGGCAAAGTCAGGAATTCCAGGGCATTGATAGTGGTCAACTGCAAAATCTAGTTACCAAATTTAGGTGAAGACCTTTTTTTTTTAGACATCACCATGATTTCAAGACGAAATTTCTTTTCCATCCGAGAATCTCAAACAATTTTTTTGACCTATCCATAAAGTACTAGAAAATCATGATTTCGGCAAACGTCACAAGATTTGGGCAAAAATTTATTGCCCCCCAAAATTTTTTGGGTTGGTACGCCTATGATTCTAACTAAAAGCCTTTTTTTTTAGAGAAACGTCACAAAATTTCGGGGGTACATGCAAACCTGCTACAGTGTCCAAATGGTACCGATGAACTAAAAGTTTGGGAAACCCTGGTTTAAAGTTTTGACTAAATCCACAAAACATCTTTTTTAATCATCTTTAAAAATAATGTTTACGTAAGTTTTGGGAAAAACCTGTAATTAGTCGTTCTCGAATTGAATTGCTTCATATTGTACATTTCCAAATATGTTGTTTCTAAGTGAATTTATGATGGCAATAGGATGATGCAATTTTTTTTCAAAACCTTGCTAGTTTCCAGACCTACAATTAGCACTACGAAAAACATTTCAAATCAAAGCGAGCAACCGCATCGTTGACCCCTGCTTGACTACATGCTAATTGGTCAAAGGTCGATTAAATGCTTTGAACTGCTTGTTATGCTTGCTATTGCGGCTGTTGAAAACTTTGATTATTGCTGAAAAAAAACGTGATATCAACTTTTTATTATGTGAATTCCATTATTTTAATTCAACACCTAAATTAAAATTAGAAAAAAAAGTTGAGTATAAAAAAATTATTTAATATAATAGACCAGGGTTTCCCATACTTTTTTATGAACGTACCACTAAAACAATTTCAAAAACTCACCGTACCACTTCAGCATAAAAATTAAAGATGCTTACGAAAAAACCCTCAACTACAATAACACTCGCACAATGTATTTATGACATTGTTTGTTTAATGAAAGAAAAAAGGCAATTTATTAAATTATCATTTCCATTTCGTATTCAATGAGATGGATGCGCTTGCTTCTGCGCAACAAGCTCGTCAATGTTAATGTGAATTTTTGTCAGATTGAGACGAAAAATTGGCTCCAGTTCCAAACGGCTTCTGTATTTAGATTTGATGGCAAGCATTGCTGAGAAACTACGTACATTCACACAAATAAGACGTGCAGAAAGGCAAAAGAAACTTTGTGGCTCGAGTAGAAATTTTTGGGAAGTCACTTTGGCAGTGAAGCCAGAAACTGGACACGGTTGATGTTTCAAATTTATTTTTCAATCTACCATCACAAGAAAGATCAGAAAAAGAATCCTTTTCATGAGTGGAAAAATCATCAGGAAGATCGACAGTAGTTGAAAATGGAAAACGAATCCAATCAAATTCTTCATAATTTTTTGGAAAATACAAATGAAATTTTTCTATTAACTGCTGACAATGCTGAGCAATATCCGACTTCAATTGACTGTCGATATGCAAATCATTTTCTGAAATAAATTCGCACAGAAGCGGAAATGCAGCCAGATTATTTTTTTCAATATCTCCGGGTCTTAGCTGTAGTTTTCTAACAGTGCTATTAATTTTGTCACTGACTTGAAATATATCAACTGTTGCTCCTTGAAGGCTTATATTCAGCTCATTTAGAAATCTGAAAACATCTGCCAGATAAGCTAGTTTCGATAGCCACACATCGTCACAGAACAAGTTTTGAAAAGGAGAATTGATATCAATCAAGAAAAGACGAACTTCAGCGCGGAGTCCAAACAACTGGAAAAGCACTTTCCCCCTTGATAACCATCGCACTTCTGTGTGTAGAAGTTTATCATGCTTAGCGCCCATATCGTTGCACATAATTGTAAACATGCGGGAGTTTAATGCTCTTGCTTTAATCAAATTCACAACTTTGATGGCGTTATCCAACACGTCTTTAGATGAAGATTGTAGCCTTTTTGCAGCTAAAGGTTCTCTGTGGATGCTGCAGTGTATAAAGACTGTATTTGGAGCAACAGATTGTATTCGCGTAACTACACCACCGTGTCTCCCTGTCATCGCGCGAGCACCGTCTGAACAAACCCCAACACATTTTTCCCATGAAATTCCATTTTGCTCAATAAAATCATTTAATACTTTGAATATTTCAATACTCGTAGTTCGCCCTTCAAAAGGTTTGCAAAACAAGAAGTCTTCAATCATTTCAAAATCATATACATATCGAACATATACTAGTAATTGAGAAAAATTTGTCACATCTGTGCTTTCATCGAGCTAAATTGCAAAAAACGGACTTTCTGCTACTCGTCTCACAAGCTGCGATTTCGAATAATCTGCCATGTCCTGAATACGCCTGCAAACTGTGTTGTTAGAAACTGGAACTTCATCTAATTTTCGAGCTTGTGCTTCTCCAATAAGATTCTCAACTAAGTCCTTGGCCGCGAGAAGAATTAATCTTTCTGCAATTGTGTGAGGTTGAGCAGTTTTTGCTATACGTAAACTAACAAGATATGAGGCTTTTAAAGATTTTTCATTCGAAGTGGTAAATTTTCTGATGAGCTTACGTGACTGTTGCATATTTGCAAGAATTTCTTCAAAGTAAGTTACAGGTTTGTCTTTCAAAGAGTTGTGCTTACCTAAAAAATGGCGCTTCAACAAAAAAGGTTTCATCGAATGGTTCGTCAGAACCTCATTGCAAACTAAACATTGTGGCTTAGCCTCTGCGTTTTCGTCCATAGTAAAGGTAAACCCATATTGAAGGTACTCTTTACTATATTTTCGAATAGGCTGTGACTTGCGCTTTTTGCAAATTTTCTGTTCACCTGAACTGGTGCTTGCAGCTGATGAAGAAGATAGTCCCAACCACTTATCCATACTTACTCACAACCAAAACTAAATTTTGAGTGTACCGTACATCAAGCACCCACATGCTGCGTGGACGTAAAGGGCATTATGTCGTAACAGTATAAAAACAAACCGTACATTAAGCACCCACATGCTGCGTGGACGCAAAGGGCATTGTGTCGTAACAATATAAAAACAAACACAATAAATCAAAATTGTTATGCAAAATTTTTATTTTTATGAAAAATTTAATGGAAATGACTTTACATTTTACATTCATCTATATTGATAAAAAAATAAATCAATTTCTAAATGTTAGGCGTACCACAGTTTGGGAAACACTGTAATAGACTGTTTTTGTTGCATAACTTGCAGTTATATAACAAAGCTTGCTATGACCAACTTATAAATTTTGTTGTTATAAACGACTTAAAAAAAGTTATTTTTCAGACCTAGCAACTTGTATAAGTTAATAAAATAAACAAAAAACAAAATCTTTTAGCTGCGTGATAATTAATTTTTGATTAGCTCATTCACAGCAAAACATGACTTCAGTCGAAAGTAAGAACGTAAGCTGTACATTTTTGTTTTTAATTACAATGTCGGCGAGAATAAAAACGAAATCAGTGAGAGAAACGGTTCGAAAAATCTTCACTTATCATTCAAAGTGATATTGAAAGTGTTTGTTTTTCGACCAAAGCTGCAACGTTTTCTTGATTCGCAATACCTAAATCGCTTGTTCAAAACCTGTCCTACATGATAAGGATTTTCTCGATGTGTTATTTAGCAAACTAACCTGATCGATCTGCTAGTACTAGATCCTTTTTTTGTGCAAATTATTTGGTGAAACACTTTTATTGCGACAAGGTACCATGCAGTGCCGGTTGTCTTGGAAATTTTCGTGCGGTTTTAGACTTGCTCTATTCGTTTATTAAATTGCACAAAATTAACGTTTTGGTTTTCGATTAGTATCGTTTCACACGCCGAAACTTGTCCTGAGTTCGCGGTGACTATTTCAGCAACATTGCGGCGGCGCAAGAGAGCACTTACGTGGAGCCTTCTGTACCAACGAGGGCGAAATATTGCCAACACTGGGTCAGATTTATTTCGGCCTTGAATCAAATTCAGATTGACTAAAATCATATATCCTTGCCATTGGACCACCCTGTTAGTTTTCTAGAACGAGATTTATTTTTTAAAAATGTTTTGCATTTATTTTATTGTCACACTCTTTGGAACCGCACCGGCCCATGACAAAAACAAACTACACCGTTGTCCAAAACGCCGGATACCATTTAATTTTCAGTAAATATTCTCAATCTTGTCCATTTAATATTTTTGGTTACCATTGTCCTAATTGTTTGGTTTCAAGATACCTGGTCTGTATGACAATCTTTTTATTTATTTATTCGTTTGTTTGTCTTTAAGTCATTTTTTGCGGCATATATACAAATGCGGTAGAACCATCTTTTTTTGAGCCATCATTGACTTAATATAACAGTTTCAGACCGCATGCGACCTTTGAGCTTGCATATCTTCAAAAGTGGCTTGGGGCGTGAAAAAATTGTACCAACTTGATCATAAACCATAACAAACTGAAATAAAATTTTTAAGTCGCCATAACAATGCTAGATTTTGTCTATTAAAACTTCCCTAAAATGGTCGAAAAAGACAAATGGGTTTTTTTCTGACGTTGCCTGTTTGTTGATGTAAACAAATGTTTCCCAATCACAAAACAATATGCATTTCTTTTTTCATCATAAATTATGTTAAATTTGATATATATTTGACATAAGTAGTTTTATCAGATCAGATGCTAACGAGGTCTGCCTATGAATAGGTCAACTATGTTTCCTGTACCACCACAAAAAAATTCTTTGATCTTCTTTCGCGGTTTTCTACAAGACGTAATCAAGTTTCCTAAAACATTGCTGGACCGCAATATAGTTTTTATTGTTTGCGCAAATTTTTCGCGTATTTTAAAATTGGCCTAGTTTTTGTCAATGCTCTATTGTAGATAATATAACAGTATTATTATAAGGTTAACTATCGATATTAACCTACCGTATATTTTATTTGGGCATTTTATGGATTGTAAACAAATATTTAAAATAGTTTGAATTATTTTAAATTCATGTATTATTGTCAAGAGTAAAAAGTACTTAAAAAATTTTAACCTTCTTTTCGTTTTTATTTATTATACTAGTGGGCAAAACTGTTCACGCAGAATTTCCGAAAAATCTTTCTTGACCTGGTAAATTATTTTAAATCATCAAAGAAAATACTGGGTCTTCCAATCATAAAAATCTATCTTTAACATGCTTCACAGCCACAAATAAAAGAATATATAAAAGTGAAGCAGCATTCTAATTGACAACCAAATATTCCAAATTGTGACGTCATTGTCATACTCCCTACTTTTAAGATAGCTTTGATCAAGGGCAGTTTTGAACCAAATATGGGGCTGACTCGGAGACCAAAAAGTTAATTCTCACTGTGGTGTCTCATTTCACACGATGTAACGGCAACGAAACCCTCCCCTTACAAGAATCATTTTGTGTAAAATGTCATTGATAATAAAATACAGTAAAAGAGACTCCACAAATATAAGGCCCAATGCAGAACTACATTTTTCATTATTCTGTTTAAAAATGCAAACTTTACAAAAAATATTAAGTAGGTCATAGATTAAACAAAATGTATCTATACTTTACATAAAGACTTTTTTGTGTTGATTTATTTTGTTACCTCTGAAACATATTTTAATTCAAAAGTGATAGCGTTTTGTCAATTGAAGTTAAGGAACATATTTTATGGTTATTATTAGGCACCTTGAGAAAATAACAACCAGGGTAATTCTTTTGGGTGGAACTTGTTTTGCAATAAAGTAAACAAAAAGAAGGTTAACCATACAAAAATTTAAAACCAAAAAGTTATAAAAAATTGCATTTTATGCAAGCCGTTTTAGAAACATTTAAAAAAATTCAAATTCACTCATGGAAGTTCTTAGAAAGCCAGACGTTTTTTTTTTATATTAAAAAAACAATTAATAACAACAAGTAGAGCAGGCACGGGGGAGGCTGACCAACAATTTAAAGGAAAAAACGTTTTTTGACCTTTTTTTCAACATACAAAGACAATTTTGGCTCTAATTTAAAATAAAAACCTTGTGCTGCCCCCAGTACACTTTACATTTCCACAAGTAACTCTTGTGCTTAAAAAGTTTCCAAGCCCTAACCTAGAAGTGTTTGTCTTTTTTAGCATCGGCTTACTTTTGTAACGATCGTTGATTTTTAAAAGATTGTTAATCAATGTCAGTATATTTTAGTTTTTGGCCTCGTCATTACGCGAGTATTATATCACGTTCAGTGGTATAGAAACTGATAGTTTTAGTACGATGCGAACGGAGCGGCTGCACAACGCCTCCCCTAAGAAACGTCAAAAAGTGAGCCCCCTAAAAAAAATAATGCCCTATTTCTTCACAGTAGCACCATGACGGTGGTCCCCTGTATGCACTTTAACTTTAGGACAAAAGCAGAGTTAATGTACTCGATTGAAAGTGATGACTTTGTTTCTTTTTTGTTTTTTTCGAGATTACTACATATATATTTTGGAAACAAAAATGGAGATTTTAAACATTGATTGAAAGTAATCGCCTTCTTTTTTTAAATATCACTATTTTTTGGGAAGAAAAATGAAGATTTCGGACATTGATTGAAAGTAATGCTCTTTTTTTAAAGATTACTATATTTCATGAGAAAAATAACTTGAAAAGTGGCGCCCGCTATTTTCTTGTGCTGGGCTCCCTTTTTTGTAAAGCCACCACCGGGTATAGGCTGTACTGTTTCCCTTGACAACTGTACAGTAGTAGCGTTACATTTTAATAATTAACATGCATTTCAACATACAGTTAAAATTCAATAAACATAGAACAAATAAAAAGTAGCTGCCACGATTAGAACGGGCACAAACTGATTTTGAATGTTTGCTTCTTAGAAAGACTTTGCAGATCACTGACCGATTATAGGAATTACTAGATAAGTGGAAAGATTCTTGTGATTATGCTAGTTATCTACCATTTTTCATAAAAAAGAGTACAGATGTGTCGTTAATTCACACTTATTTTTTATCTATTGTTAAGTAGACAAAATTTCTCACAAAGTTTGCAATTGCAAGAGTAAGTGAGAAAGATGCACAAAAGAGACTCGAAGTGGTAGCCATCCTACAAAAGCTTTACAAGATTAGAATACAAATCGATAAAAATAGAAATTGATCTGAATGAAAATAGAAACCTTCTTTGAATAGAGCTCTCTTGTTTAGAAGCCGTAAAATTGCGTCTTTTATTCCGAATAAATTAATTTGTAAATAAATCCGAATAAATAAGTTAAGGTAATAAATGACAATTGCGTCTTTTATTCCGAATAAATAAGTTAAGATAATAAATGATAATTGCATCTTCTATTTCGAATAAATTACATTAAATAGTGATATGAGTGTAATTTGAAGATGCTTTTTAAGATCGCCAGGCGTATTACAGTCAGATAATGTGAATTGCAACCAAAAGTTAAATCGAAACCAGCGTAACTAGGTCACGATTCGTACCCGACATCTTTAAAACACGCTTCCGAATTCGCACCCGCAGTTGATTTGCCCATAAGCTACCTACAGCAGTACAATGCTAAAATGTGTAACATGAAAAAAGAATAATAAAAAGGGAACTAAAAAGTTGTATGGTCTTCTCACGTTCAGCGTTTTTTCCGTTGACTTCATTCATCAAACAAAAACAGTCAAATGAAATATAATGCAGCCGCTTCGGCTTAAACCCGGCGGCGAGCCGTATCCGGACGCTAAAAAATAACAAATATTCTTAAATCTTGTTTAGAATAAATCAAAAAACACTTTCAATATAGACCTACTGGTTTTATGGACCAATGCGAGTGACATGTTTGACGTGTCCGCCTCCGCAACAACGTGACTGCACAATATAAGCCACTTTGGTGGTACAGGAGTAGGGGTACAGAGCTGTTGGCAACAACTACTTAAGATTCAAAATTCTGACCATACGACTTACAAAGCAATTTATGACAATTTTATTATGAACGTTAATAAATTTATTTCCAATTCGTTTTCAACATTTTCAGTTTTTGTTTAACTCACTTATGCGCAATCTTTCATTTTTGCAACATTTAACAAGATAAACTAACTTGAATATTTCTTTTTAAGATTACAATTAACTTTTAATTTTTATGCTTGTTTTCTTTCTTTAAGATATCTTGTTTCAGATACTATATAAACTTATAATTTTTGCCAATCTTTTTTTAGAAATACTGTTAAAAATAGACTTTTTTTCAATCCCAATTTTACACTTCCGCTTCAATCGAGTACAAATAACTTTGATGCTTAAAATGCTATTCTCAAAATTTTTTTAGTTTTTTACTATATTTCTAAGCTGTATTCTGTCATTTTTTAAAAAGAAGTAATGTAAATGATAATTTTGTTTTGTTATTGTTTGGAAAATGTTTCCGTTTCATTTTTGAACTCGGGGCAAAAGCATAAGCTTACAGCCAAGTTTTGTGAATTCATTTGTTGTCTGATTGATTAGTTGGCATAGTAAGTTACGTACATATACATTATTTATAGCAAATTTTATTTAAATAGTTACCGAGTAGAGATATTGTAAGAACAATGCTGAAGATTAGTAACGGAGCGTTGTGAGTTTGAATTTCTGTGGAGATGTAGGTATTTTCTTTAAAAATTATAACAATAATACGTAATTCGTTTTTTAAATTACAAAGAAAAGGTTTGGACTAGGGTTAAGATTACGGTAAAAATAACAAATACTCGCAACCGAAAATTCAACAAGATTTCGTCTGCCACTGTAATCATTTTTATTACTCCTGTCAACCGTTATATTTTCAAAACGAGAAAAAAATTGGGTGCAGTAGCCCAGTATAATAAAAGTGTACAACAGTTTTATTGGGAGAGTCGATAGGGATGGCAAAAAATTGGCAAGTATTGTTTATCAATCCGTTAAAAAAATTATATTCAATCCTCTTTTGTTTTTTCAATTTATCTTGTTGAACAACTTTTGGCAATTGGACTGCCTAAGACTTAAGCTATGCCCAAAAGCAGTGATGGCTTTAGTACAAAGCAAATGAAGCGGTCCCTTCAAGATTTTCTTTAAAACACCGCAAAAGTGGTCTTCTTTAAATAGTTGCATTTATTGCATTGCACAAAATTTAAATAGCTTCACAATATGACACGTTTTTTTTATAAGCGAGGGTCGTCCAACCCGCATACAGGTATGTCACAACTTTATTCGGGAGTATAAAAGGACCAGTTGAACAAGGTGATCCCAATACCTATGCTGAAGTAGAGCTGTGTTTATTTATGCCGGCTCTAGAAATAATTTGCCACAAGACTGAAGTTCTTAGTACAGTTAGTTCTAGCTAAGTAGGCCTACAATGATTTCTCTAGAAAATTTCTCTCTACAAATAGAAAGAAACCATGGTTTGTTACTATAAAAATATACGTATTTACAAAATTAAAAAAACATGAACAGATCTTGGAAAACTTGTTTCCCGAGCTTCGCCACATTTCAAAGCAAAGCACAGCGCCAACAACTGCGAATAATCACTCAACAATTTTTATTTACTAACTATAAGAATAAATTAGCATCCCGATGGCTAATATTAAACTTAATAGTTCGTCCGTCAAACAGACAAGAATAGCTCGAAACGATTTCCAAACATTTATTTTAATTGAATCAATCTTCAAAGCGTTTCACTGACCTTTGAACAACTTAAACGTAGCCACACAGGCACAGAAACACGAAACAATTCCTCAGCACTTCATACTGGAATGAATTAAAAAACTTACAGCACTCTTTATAAAAAGTAGACCACGTTTCGCGATAATAATGAAAGTTACGAGATTGTGGCGTACTTTTGACCACGATTTTGACATCCCTGTCTTAGACTGTCTAAAGTTCACGACGCCATAAGCTACTAGCCATGTGCTCTGAATTAAAAACGACAAAATGAATATTCACAATATCTGCAAACTTGCAAATAAATAAACTGAGTGGGGGTTGTGTACCGATTATGCAATCATTATAAAAAATGAAAAAAATTACGTCATAGTCAAAAGCTTAAGTTTACAGTAAAAGACTAAAAATCAATTATAGATTTATGAGATTAAGACTAACATTATGAATGAAGTGTGATCCTAGAGTCTTGGAGCATTGATACCTTAAGTGACAAGAGAAAGCCTTTTTTGTCTTTACCTGACTTTGAAGAAAAAAATGATTCAATGTAAGTGAAGAAGAAAAAAGCGGTCTTCACTTGCATTAATTGGTCGTTTTTTTCTTTTAAAAGTCAAATAAAGTTTCAAAAAATTGTCACTCAAGATAGTTATAAATGTCCCTAAATTTAACACCCAATCTTTATTGTGACCCCTCTTTTATTTCTCGCATCAGGCCCTTTTGTAAAGCTAACGCTGCTAGAAATTAAATAGATTTTCTTAAGTTTTTTGTCGCATTGCATCCCATTATTTGGAGGCACCAAATTGCTAATTTGGACAAAAAGACGTTGACGGATTGACCAAATTAACTCACATTATGATCGCATAAACCATAAGATAGTCAAGCAGAAAAATCAAACATGTTGTTCCAACTATCATAAAAATACTACTTTTTGTTGTCAAGAATGCTATGTTACTTTGCATGTGAAATGTTCTGGTGCGTTTTCTTCTGATTAATAGGAATTACGAAACATTCGAATAGAAGACTTATGCGTTTAAAATGAATGGATTGCAATTTTTTTGCCTAGTGCATGGTTTCTCAAAGAAGGCCACGAATCATTTACCGAGAGGGAGGAGCAGAAGCCTTGTTTTTAGTCTTCACTTTACCTTTGGGACAAAAAAGAAGAATTCAGAGACAGTTTATAAGTGATGAACTTTTTTTTGCTTTTCACTTGACTTTTGGGACAATATCATTAGCATGGGGCCACGGGTGCTGAGAGTTTCTGAAAGAGGGCTGCAAACCACCAAGGTTTGAGAACCACTGGCCTAGCGTTTCATTTTTGAAACGCACAAAACTAATGGTTATGTGAACTTTCTTCGTAGGCTATTGTTGTTTTTTAAAGGCTTTTAGTTAGCATTTACAAGTTATAATGAAAAACTTTTAAAAATTCAACTTTAGGCATAAATGGTTAATTTGTATAGCATTTTTAGAGAAACTAGTTTTATTTATTTATTTACGACACAAAGGTGTTGGGCCAACACCTTAACACACTTACAATTGAAGAAAAAAACACAGGAGAAACAAAAATAAATTTGACAAGCGTTGAAGCTCTGCAAATATTAAAACGTAAAAGAGGAAACACTATGAAGATCAAAATAATTCAAAAGCTTTTTAAAAACAAAAAAAGTAAAAGAAATAACATTAGTTCCTTTTTAATTATAAAAAACATCTTTTGTTTATTACGAATAATTGTGTACGAAGTAATATTAGAAGCAAAAGAGGAAGCTAATCGTAAGAATTTACTTCCTCTCCCTATTAAAATTTTAAAATGTTGATGTAAGCAAATTCTTTTTGACAAACTAAGTTTTTAGAGGAAGCTTCATTTTCGTATAGCAGTTGAAAAACTTAATAAGAAAGAAAACGCTGTGAACCACGGAGGTTTAGAGCATATCATCCCAGCTATCTAATTGAAATTTTAAGTTATCGTTGCTCAAAAAAAACTTTTTGATATTTTAATTTTTAAAAATCGGTGTAATAGTAATTTAAACCTATTTGTTAAGACTGACATTTCGAGAAAAGTGACCTTAATTTTTTTCAGGGTAACAGCAAAACGAATGCAAAAATTAAAACGAAACATCACTCACAAAACCTTTTTTTCTTTTTTAACCACTCTGTCAGTTTCTTCATTGTCAACATTGTTATGATCTTTTATTTAATTACCCCCCTAACCTGCTGAACAAAGGAGGTATATTAAGCTGGTGTATCCAGTGATGGCTTCAATAGGGTGCGGACGGAGCGGCCGCACCAGGCCCCCTAAAATACATCAAAACGTGGCCCCTCTACACAAGAAATTACTCTATTTCTTCATAGTAGCACCAGGACGTCGATGGCATGTCAAAAAGAAAAAAATTTGAAGATCAACAGCACGCTCGGTTTCTGCTTGTTAGGTTGCTGTCATTTGTGCTTGTGAAAGTAAACACTTTTTTTCTTTAATGATCCCTTTGCCTCTCCATGCTTTGGATCACTCAATAATGGCTTCCCCTAAATTGAAGACCTTTTTTTTAGAGATCAGTTTGTTTTCATAGACAAAAGTGGTTTCAGCTACCTTTTTTTAGTACACTAAATAATGGCCCCCTTATTTTTCTTGCACCAGGACACCCTTTTTGTAAGGCCATCACTAAGTGTATCGGTCCAATTACCCAACCTACTTCCGGAAATATTAAATATTTCTGTCCAATAGAAATTTTTACTTGTATGGCAATAGACTGTAAATTAGAGATGCTTGTTAATACTGCATTATTAAGTGCCTTGAAGTGCGTTTTGCAAGAGCATAGCGGTGTTCGGATAGAGAATTGACGACACTTCAGATAAAAATATCTATATTTTAAGCTTGTCATTATTTGTAGTATTTCCTTTTAAAATTTATGGAACGACGTTTGCTAGTACCGTAAATTTAAATATTTCACCTGATCGCGTTTTAATTTTAATCCGCTTTTGGCCTGAGGCTCTATTTTCGTGCAAATTAACCAAGCATTTTTTTCCGAAAATCCTAATTTACAACTAAGTGGTCTTAGTCAAGAATCTTTATCTTGCACTTTCATTTTTCCCAAAATAATTCGAGATCTTAGTCGAATGACAACGACAGCATCGTCCTCGCGGTCGACATGTTCTTATGTGATCCCAACGCTCGTCAGTCCCTTTAGAATATTAGTTCTCAATTTGTGGGTCGCGTACCACTAATTGTACGCGAGAGCTTTTTAAGTGGTACGCGAGCAATTTTTGAATTCCAATAAAATCCAATACGCGAATTAAATTATACTTTTAAGATATTTATTGGTGTAGTAATAAATGCATTTAAGCCAAGTTTTTAGCTAATTTATTGCATAATCGATCCAATAATCAGAGTGATTAATTTTAGCAGATGATTTGCACACAAGAACTGATCTACAAGCAAAATGTTTAAAAAAGTTGCAAAAACTCTAGTGCCGCAATTATTTTATCTGTTTTAAAAGGCAAACGCAAGTGTAAGTTTAATGTGGCACATAAAAAAACTTTTAAAAAATCTCTGTCATATAATTGCTGTTTCTGTTGTTGGCGTTTTGGAAATGCAATGATCCTATGAATGTTTAAAAGAGCAAATGTCTTCTTTTCTGTACAAATCTGTGTTTGCTTTCACAAAAAAATATGGTAAGAAGAGCTTTTGAATTAAGGAAAAAGTTGTTCAAATTTTAAACACAAAAAAAATCACGATTTGAATAATCCGAAGTTTCTATCGAGACTTGTAGTTACTTGTCGCCAATATTTGATCATGAGAGTATCAAAAATATCCGACATATCTCGATAGAAACTGGTTTATTCAAATCGTGATTTTTTTGTATAAAATTTAAATAACTTTTTCCTTATTTCAAAAATTTTCCTGATTATATTTCTTTCTGACAGGAAGCAGTGAATCAGGTTTTTCAAGGTTTAAACGCTCTTTTGGAGATTTTGCTTCTAGATTGCCAGCTTCTGTACGAAAACTGAGTTATGGCCTGTGAACAAAAAAAAACAAAAAGTATATAGCAGGGCTGGCCAAACAGTGGCTCGCGAGCAGCATGCGGCTCTTCGGACCCTTGCTGGCGGCTCTTTGAACGTTTTGAAAAATTAAAAAATTTTATGGGAAGTTGGAGAATGATTTCATGCGACGACCTTTTTTTTGTAAAGAACATTATGATTTTGGGACGAGAATAGGGAAATACCAGATCGATTCGAGGTAAAGGCTTTTTTTTTTTTAGAGAACACTATAAATTTGGGACGAAAGGTGGAAATCTGAAGATGATTTCAAGTAAAGAGTTTTTTTTATCAGTAAATGAGTAAATAACTTCATATTTTTAGATTTTTGTGTTGCGGCTCTTTAAAAGTTTGGATTTATGATATGCGGCTCGAACATAGTATAGGTTTGGCCACCCCTGGTATATAGAATGTTCACAGTTGACACATCTCTCCTCGTTGCAAAAACACTCCAAAAAAAGTTGTTTCAAGAAATTGGCTTCCATCTAAACTGGTTAAAATGCTGTTAATGCATTATTTTTCGAGCTTAGATACTTGTCCCTACATTTTAATCTACTCTTTGTTTATCCATCCGATTACATGTCAAACAGTATGATAAAAGACAACCATTCACATCCAATGTGATGAGGCAGCTAAAATTAAGCATAAACCAATCGATTTCTGCCTAAAAATGGCCTTTACTTATCCATCTCTGACTCAAAAGGCTCATGGGAGTGTGAGGAGGGCTTCTCGGCAATGATGAGTATTAAAACTAAAAGACAAAATTATCTTATGTGGCCCTCCCATGATTTCTGATGTGTAGTGAGTGTGTTCGGTGACGTGTAAAGCAACTTGGGCAGGAAAACAGACAGGCTACAGCCGCGGTATGATAAATAATATCACCATTTGCATTTAAACAAATCCAAGGAATTAATCTTTTAATACTTTGTCGTACTTAATGTAACAAAAAGATATTTAGATGGTGCGTGGTAACAAAAAGGTTGAGAACCACTGCTTTAGAAGATATTTTGCGGCACTTTATAGATATGCTTGCTGTAATCTGCATAAATTTCTAAAAAAATAATCTATCGGACAGCAATTATCTTACATCTCAGAAAGCAGGTCAAGATAATCGGTTGAAGGTTGCCTGAATAATTTTAAATAAAAAAAAAATAGAATAACTATTGAAAGTTTCTCAATGAAAAGATCATCTCGATACCTTATGGATTCTAATTAGGTTGTTTTTTTATTATTCTTTCTTTGTTAAAACGCTGATCAATTCAAAATAAACATTGACTAAAATTATCAATTACTTTAATCGTTATTGTTTTTGCGAATTTCTTCATTCCTTTCAGTTATGAAGAAAAAATTATCGAAAAGGCTAAAACAGGGTGTCCAACCTTTTTGAGCCGAGGGCCATTTTGAATCATCAAAAATATTGGTGAGCCAAACAAACAAAACACCCCACTTTTTGCCGCAAAATCATAGTGATCTCTAAAAAAATAATAATAAAAAAGATCCTCGCCTGAAATCAGTCTCAAATTTCCCACTTTTTTTCCCAAAATCACAATGATCTCTAAAAAAAAAGTTCTCGCCTGAAATCAGTATCAGATTTCATACTTTTTGTCCCAAAATTATAGTGATCTCTAAAACTTGAAAAAAACAAGAAAAAAAGAGTCTTCGCATCAAATCTGTTTTCGATTTCTGCTAAAATTGACGGGAAATAGGGCTTCAAAAAATACTGCGCGGGCCATGGGTTGAACGCCCCTGGGCTAAAAGAATGTTTGCTATTCTAAAGTAAACAAAAGTTTTATAGTTAATGCATCTATTAAAAGTTCAGCATTTTGGAAAAGTACATGGTTTCAGTAATCTTCAACAAAATCTGATGGTAAATTTTGCCTTCTTTTTTCGATTAATGTTAAACTAGGCCAAAAGTCATTACGTCACAAATGAAACTAATGCTTTTAATTAGAATAAAAGAAAAAATTGAAAACTCAACAAACAAAAAACAAACATCTGCTCAATTCCACATATTCAAGTTTATAAGAAGCAAAAAATATAGGTATTATTAAAAATAGTGATATCTTTTAAAATAGTATCTACTGTATTTAAAGTTTACTTATCACCGTGTACTGTATAACGAGGACTGCAAAGTTAATCAGTTTCGTTAAACTCTTTTTTCTTTTTTTCGTGTAGCCGATATCGTCGCTGAATCTTTCCATTAAAAAAAAAATTTTTAGTCCAATTGCATTTGTCACTTGTGCGTGACGTCATTCCCATGAAGTGCACAAAGGTATAAAAACGAACGTAATTGATAAAAACATTCAGATAATTGGCTCACTAACTAACGCTGAGCAATATAAAAGCGCAGTCTTTTCTACTTAAATAAATGCAGCTGAAGTAAAAAATCTTTTTTAAATATCAACAATTTTTGAAACTATTTCAAAAACTTCACTTAAATAAGTGAAATAGTGTTTTTCAAATTAATCTTTTGCGTAGAATTCAATATTATAAGTTAAGAACTTTCTGTTACCATGTTGTTCTTCTGTTAAAAAAGATAAAATAAAGCAAATTTTTGTAAGGCGGTTGTATTAAACAAAGCAATAACATAAAGTTTGCTTTGTGTTTTAATTTTGAGAAAAAATAAATATCTAACGTATTCTTTACTGTCTTAGATTACTTCAACAATTTTAAGTAACTTGAACATAAAAACACAACGAAAAAATGAAGTTTGCTTTTTCCTGCGTTCTATGCCTTGTCCTGTTGGTATTTTTTGACCTCCCACCAAACGCGTCGGCTAGATCGACCCAAAAAAGGCAGGCCTCTATGAAAGTATGTGGAAAAGATATGATCAATGCCATGGATTTTTTTTGCCCTGAAGCACGTTTCACGTTGCCATATGAATTACGTTACGTTGGCGGTAAGTTGTTTGAAGGTTTTGGGTTGATTTGCTATGATCGTGATCAACACGGGTTTAGTGGTTCCGTTGGTATGATTTTTATGGCTGATTGTCGTAAGGTCTTCAGCACGACTCTAAGAGCCGAAACGTCGGCAAACAAACCTGTCTTGGTCCGCTTTGCATAACTTAAAATAAACTAGGGAGCACGCTTTAAAAAAATTTTATTGCTTATAACTGTAAAAGCTTATCAAATGTTAATTGAAATTCAAAAAGTAAAAAGTGTTTATATTAATTCTTAATACGTTTTACCAGATACTTTTACATAACTTGCGTTTATTTAATGTGTAAAACGAGTAGTGCACAATTTTGAGACAAACAAATAATTCCTATTAGATAAATTTCCAACTATTATACCAGCAATAGAGAAACGGTTTAGCTGATAATATTGTATTCAATAAAATCCTCTACGTATTACACCGTGTTCCTGAATAAGTCTATAAATGCTTTTATGACTTAAGATGTTTTAAATCAGTGTTTCTTATTCCCGAGTTCTAGTTTTATTTGTTTGAGTCGTAGACTTTAGTAGTTCACAAGATCTTTTGATTACTGTTTAGGGGTCCACTGCGATTAACTAGGCCGCCCAGAATTTTAATGTAAAATTAACGCGTGATGTAAAATTACATATGATCTTCAAAGGGCAAAAAGTGCATTTAAAATTTTTTTGTAAATAATCAAAATTATTTTGATAATAAAAATCGGGTCGTCAAAGTTTTCAAATTAAACTTAAAACTTATAGGTTTTGGACCCTTAAAAAAAAGATTAAGAAACACTGTTTAAAATGTTATTTTGAGATTTTACAAAAAGAAATTACTCTTTTTGAAAATTTATTATTTATGTTTTTCAGTTATTCGTCTTGGTATCTATCGGTTGAAACGAAAAGCACCATTTGTTGAACTTGCACTTAGATGTTGCCGACATCGCTGCAAGCGCATTCATTTCAATTGGATGTGCAATTACCAGAAAATCGTCATAAATCCTTGCTTGAGATCGGATTCTTCTCGAAACCGGCGCTGCGAAAGGAAAATGGCCCACCATATTTCTGAGCCCCCCCAGTAAACGCACAAACATTGACTGCAGCTTGTGTACTACATGTGTATTACTTTGTTTTATTTTTTTCTCTCAGATAAAGCTTATAATGTTTTCCATGAAAAGAACTTTATGGTTTTTTAAATTATTTTTAAAGATATTAATCAGATCTTAAACTGATCTGATTTGTGATAACACGTTTATTTCATTTAACAGCAATTTTTGTTATTTAATACAAATTGAATATTGTTTAAATTAAAAAAAAATACTGATCTGATTTGTGATAACACGTTTTTTTCATTTAACAGCAATTTTTGTTATTTAATACAAATTGAATATTGTTTAAATTAAAAAAAAAATGTTCAGAAGAAATGCCCCAAGTAGGCGGCTCTATATATTCTAAGGTTATTTTCTAAATTTCATATACTTGATATCTTAAATTTACCGTAAAATTGTGATCATTTATTTGCTTTTCAAACAAAGAAAACGAAGTTATTTTTTGTGTAGTTCTGGGCGAAATGTTTGCCGATGTTAATTGTACATTGTTTGTGTTTTTAATGAGATCATCATTATTTTCAAACTTTAAAGGTAAAAATTGTTTTTTATTATTTAAGCGCATTTTTCTTTTCATTATAAAACCGCTTTACTTTACGATCTTGTTAATCAATTAATGGCGAATTTTATTTATTTTGACGTGTAATTTAATGCTGCTATTTGTATATTTTTTTTTCGATTTGCGCAGCCAACGAAAAGAAGGTTAAGTAAGAATGGTCAAGTCAATCAACAAGCAAATGCCGACAGACCTGTTTCGTCCTTGTTATTGAAAAGAAGGTTTTTAAACAACAAACTTGTATGCCTGTGTGTGCGCGCGTGTGCAAATGGGCGTGCGTTTGCTTGGCTTTTCTTTTATTAATTTATTTTTTTGCATAAGCTTATTTTGCAAAGTTTTTATCTGCTTTTTATTGCTATATTATTTAAAAATAAACAGAGTAACATACAGTCTGACACGTTCTATATTGGTTTCGAATGCTTGCGGACAGAGGATCAAACAAAAAAGAACAGAAATTTGAGTTGTTATTCAAAGGGTGAGATATTCAGAAGAGTTGGGCAATCCGCGGTTTATGACCTCGTCAAGGTAGACTTGGCTGAAGCGTCTGCTGGAAAGATTTTTTAACCGAACAAAGCCACGCCTTACAAATGGCACTCTCAAGTTTGAAAAGCGCTCATTTTGGACAGCTTGGTTGAATGGTAAAACACGATATTATGGCGACCACGAACCGCATAGTCTTCGTTTAATTCGTATTTAAGTCATAGTTTGTGCCTTTGCGATTGTAAAAAGCAGTTTACGTCACTTTCCTCTACTAGGCGATTCGAAGCAACAATTCACGATTATTTATCGGCAGCGTGATTGAGTGGTTAAGAGCGCCGTGATTGTGATTGGCTTGGTTTCGGTTCAAAACCTAATTGCGTCATTCTTTTGTATCTTTGGTAAAGACACTTTACGGCATTTCGCCCGCTTGGCGGCCTGGAAAAAAGTTCTACTATTTCAATTATATCTTTTATAAATTGAAAAAATCGAAATAAAAATTTCAAGCGGATAAGCAATATTTTGTCATTTCTGGAAGCAGATTGGGGTAATTGCTTGCCTTTTGTATTAGCGCCTCCGTCGCTTTCTTGTGAGTCAGGATGATAAACATAGAGATGAAATGAATTGAATAAAATTATAGTCAAATCTAAGAACAAATAAAAACGACAACATTTTAGCCGGGCAGCAGTATTTTGGCATCTTCATAACAAGCATAACTATCAGTTAACCTTGATTTCCAGTTGAACGCCTCTGTAAGTCAGAAAGATAAATGCTAAATATTTTAAAATATTTTTATTGGTGCACGGCAAAGATGAAGAAGACTCGGAAGTTTTCTTCGTTTATTTTTTATGACGTAAATCAAGGCTCGGCAACCTACGGTCCGCGAGCCGGATGTCACCCGTTAAGCAAAATCATCCGGTCCGTAAGATGCTAGTTAAATATTAAAACGATGACGGCAGCCTTTTATTTAAATAACCGAGAGACCAAACGTGAGCTAAAAGTCTAAAACAATGACAGACTTTTACTGCTCTGTTTAACCCCTACTTATCTGGGGGTAAAACTTGACAGATTGCTCACGTTTTGTCACCATCTAGTGGCATTGCGCAAAAAACTATCTTCACGCGTCCCACTGCTGAGGCGACTTGTAGGCTGAGGATGAGATGCTGGTGCCAAAACACTACGCATAACCGGCTTATCTCTGGTCTACTCAACAGCTGAGTACTGTGCGCCAGTCTGGTGTCGCAGTGCTCACACTCGCCTCATCGACAGTGTCCTGAATAACGCCTTGCGCATAGTCACTGGATACCTGCGTCCCACTCCAACGGATCACTTACCCACACTTTCAGGCATCCACCCAGCTGAGCTTCACAGCGCGACTGGGAGCGACACTCTCCTTGGCCTACCGTGGATCTCTGGATCCTGATCATATCTTGTATGGTCTTTTAAGCGGGTCCTCAGATGCTGCCAAGAGAGACTAAAATCCAGACGCCCATTCGTGCCAGCTGCACAGAATCTTTTGGACAACCTTGCCGGACTTGGCTCCGCGCTTCTGAGTGGACAAACCATAAATGGAATGCGGAGTATTGTGAAAATACTTCTAGGCTCCATGCTTTTATATCCAGGACCAGCGCCCGGCGTGTTGGGATGAGCATTCCCCGAACAGCTTGGGTTAAGCGCAACCGCCTGCGGACTGGTGTTGGGCGATTCCATTCGTCCATGCAGAAATGGAGTCTCGCTCCTTCGCCGATGAATGTGGCGCCTTTGAAAAAAACCGCAGACCACGTTTTAATAGCATGCCCCATACTCGGGCACCAAATGGAGCACGAGGTCTGACAGTTATAGATGACCCGATGCTGGCTTAACAACATCACTTCCAACATTTGACCCGGGCAGTACAGCAGCCAGTGGTAGTAAAAAAATAAACCCTCGGCCCCAGTCCTGTTTGTGTCTGACCTGGAGTAAATGCCCTTCAAAACGACGACGACACCGACGAATATGAAAAGAATATGGTCCGCCGCGTAGATTGTTTGCAACCCTATTTTTGGACATAACAATTTTAATTAATCTATTCTGCAGTAAAACTGTGATGCATCTATAGTTACAGCAGGGGTACAAATACGCTTCAATTTCAAATACAAAGTCTGGTGTCGAAAAAAAAAAAAGTTTTTAATTTATATTTTTGTAACGTCTAAAATAACTAATGTGGATCAAAAAAAGAAAAAAACCACCAGCTACTATTACGTCGCTATAAACTATGGTCACGCACGCAAGTATTTTGTTGCATTTTTGTACCCCTGTGTTCAGGGTTGCTAATTTAGCCCGAATCCACCACTTTTACAAGATCATTCAGGCAAAATCTTCTCATATTAAATTTGTAATTCGGCAAAATGTATCCGTTCTATTGCCTTCCAAGCATTTACAAGTAGGTTTAGTTGTAGGTTTCCAAGCATTTGCAACTGGTGGCGCTATTGCCACCGTGGGAAACAATGTCTGTCGAATCAAAAGTGAACCATCTGAAGTTATGGTTACGATCTAAATTACGTTGGACTCGGTGCCCAATGTAAACTTCAGTTTATTCGAGAATTATGTTCTTATTAATGATCTGACGTCAAAAATAATGTTGCCTTCGGTGCCAACCTATCGTTCTCTCGTTCGGGAAATCTGTCTTCTGCATAAAAGAAATCTTGTGTAGAGTTTGTTGGATGATTCTCTCCAATCCTACCTCCTAACTATGATTTACTGAATCACAATTTGAAATAAAGTATAACCTTTATTCAAATGTTCTCAGTCAAATTACAGGTCCACAGAGCGTAAGATTGGAGAGAATCATCCAACGAACTCTACAAAAGATTTCTTTTACGCAGAAGACAGACTTCCCGAACTAGAAAACAATATGTTGGCACCGAAGGCAACTTTATTTTTGACTTTCGCTGTTCTTGATACCAGTTATATTATTAAATCTCTGTTCATGATCTTCTGGTAAAATTTGAGTTAAACTGCTGCTAATTCTTTATTAAAAGGTAAAAACAATAATAAAAACTCAACGTATGATGCAATAAACCTTCAACAGGAGATTAAATGAAACACAAATATTATCTTTTTGCACCACTGTGATTTTATTACAGATGAAGATCTAGAAGATCATGAACAAAAATTTTAATTATTTTTGACGTCAGATCATTAATAAGTACATAATTTTTGAATAAGCTCAAGAAGTTAGTTTCCGTAGGGCACCGAGTCCAACGTAATTTAGATCATAACCATAATTTTAGACTTTCGCGTTCACTTTTGATTCACTTTTGATTCAATTTTACGTTAACTTTTGATTCGACAGACATTGTTTCCCACGCAATAGCGCATAGCGCAATAGCGCAATGGCGCAATAGCGCCACCATAATTTTAGATGACAATTTTCTCCAGTTCAACCAATTTCGAATCTATAACACAGATTGTACTATAATCAGCAACGAACAACTTTACCGGGCGATTCAAACGACTTGAATGTCTTCTACAAAATAACGTAAGACGGCCTTTGCCAAGGACTTAATCTCGATGAGTTTCTATCTCTGCTCTCTAAAGTTATAGAGGCAAGCGGTTATATACTAGAGGTCACAAATAAACACGTGGCGATTGACAATAAAGCATTTTAAATATCAGTGACGCAGAACGTGGTTTTGGCAATTGACAATGAAGGAAAGAAGAATAAAAAAAATGTGACGTTATTGCATTTTGCAATCTTGCAAATAATGCTTACCAATTAGTTTGCAAAGCGATACAAAAAATGTAAAGCGAACACAACGGGACTTTGACGAAAAATAGCACAATTCGTAAGTAAATTTCAATGGTCTGAGCTCGAACAAAAGATAATGACTTTTTTACAAACAATAACCGATAACCAAATTAGAGCTTCAAGAAAGGGCTGATAGCGAAACAACCAACAACAACACCATGAAAACTTCAATACGAAGTTAAGTTAAAACAATTTAAAGTACTCTCTGTTGCTGCCCTTGCTGAAACCTTAGGACGTAGAATATTGTGTTGGTTTATTTTATATGAAAGCTTTAAACAAAATGAACATTGGCTTTATGAGTTTCCCCCAAAAAAACTACCATTTGTTTTTTATTTTTGTTCCTAAAAAGACATACATGAAAGATATGAATGACCAATTGTTTTGTTTAGAAGTGTGAAACCAAAAAGAAATATAGAGAAACAGAGTTTTTGTGGAAAGAATTATCAAATGGTGATTATTCTGAAAGAAGAAACAGAAGTGTTTTTGCTCTATTCATGCAGAAAGTCTTTTTACTTTCTGAAACAGCGATTCTCGTACTTTCTCGAACTTTCCTGCGCGTCGATCCTGATTCAAACAAAAAATTCTATTAACTCCCTAATCCAGAACACTCTTTTAACTGATGTACTGTCTAATTAAATCAAGGCCTCTTTTTATTTTTTTTTATCTTCACTTTTATGCAACTATTTTTTAATGGATGCGAAGAAAAGAAAGTGAAGACCGAATAATAAAAGGCCTACATTTTACTTACACATTAAATCTGAATTAAAGGGTCGAAGAAATATTTTTATTCGAATTGGGGTTGACGTAAACAAAAAGATTATCTCGATCCTTTATAGATTCTGATTAAGACGTTTTTTTTTATTGTTCTTTATTTTTCAACATACTGAACAGTTGCAGATAAATATTAATTATTACGAATCGGTTTAATTGTTGTTTTTTTGCGAATTTCTTCATTCGTTTAACTTAAATTATCGAAAAGGCTAAAATTACATTTAGCAATATAAAATAAACAAAGGTTATAAAGTTAATGCACTGTTATAAGTTTAGTATTTCGCAGAATTTTATGCTTTCAGTGATCTTTAACTGAATCTGATGATAAATTTTGCCTTTTTCTTTGATTGGTGTTAAACTAGGCCAAAAGTCATTGCATCGCAAATGAAATTTCTGTTTTAAATTAAAATCAAAGAAAATATTGAAAACTTATTAAGCAAAAAACAATTCTGTTCAATTCTATATATTCAAGTTGATAAGGAACAAAGATATAAATAATTTTTAGAATGGTGATATCTTTTAAAATAGCATTTATTTCAATTCTAGAATCAAATTTATTTAAGAAATTTTTATTCAACTTTGTCGGATTTTAATTTTTTGAAAGTATTCCTAAAAACCGTAATTTTTTTCGGTTGCTTTTCCAATTAAAATATTTACAAAACAATTCTGTTCAATTCTATATATTCAAGTTGATAAGGAACAAAGATAATTTTTAGAATGGTGATATCTTTTAAAATAGCATTTATTTCAATTCTAGACTCAAATTTTATTTAAGAAATTTTTATTTAACTTAGTCGGATTTTAATTTTTAAAAGTATTCCTAAAAACCATAATTTTTTTCGGTTGCTTTTCCAATTAAAATATTTATTTCTTTTTTAGAAGTAGAGTTTTATTCATTACGGTTTATAATAAGGACTGTAAAATAAATCGCTTTTGTTAAAATCTTTTTTTCTTTCTTTTCATACAGCTAATATCGTCGCTGTATCTTTTGCTTGCATTTGTCATTTCTGTGTGACGTCATTGCAGGCGGGTGCATAAAGTTATAAAAACGAAAGTAATTGTTGAAAAACTTAAATGAGACAATTAGCTCACTAACTATTTAGCTCGGCAATATCGCAAAAGAGTAGTCTTTTCTGCTTATATAATTACAGGTGATTTGAAAAAACTTACAAAAATATTAATAACTTTTAAAACTATTTCAAAAAATTTACTTGAATAGATGGAGCAGTGTTTTTGAAATGAATCTTTAAAGTAGAATACAATAATGTAAATTAAGAACTTTTTCTTACTACGTTTTCATGCATTAAAAAGTGCATTGGTTGAAGTTTACTTTGTGTTTTATTTTTGAGAAAAAATAAATATTTGATGAACTTCTCGTTGTTTTAGATTATTTCGACAATTTTAAATAACTTGAACCTAAAAACACAACGAAAATAATGAAGTTTGCTTTTTTCTACGTTCTATGCCTTGCCGTGTTGGTATTTTTCGACCTCCCACCAAACGCGTCGGCTACAATAAACGAAAGAAGTCGGGTTTCTGCAAAAAGATGCGGAATGGATATGATCGTAGCCATGGATTTTGTTTGTCTTGAAGCAAATTTCACGTTACCATATGAATTACGTTTCGTAAGCCGTAAGTTTTTTGAAAGTTTTAAATTGATTTGTCTTGACCGTGATGAATTTGTCTATAATACTTCCGTTGATATGTTTTTTATGGCTGATTGTCGTAAGGTCTTCAGTACGATACTAAGAGCCGAAACTTCGACAAATAAACCTGTTTTAGTCCGCTTTGCATAACTTAAAATAAATACAGAGCACTCCCTAAAACATAAGAATATGTAAAAACTAATTAACTTTTACAAACTTATGAAAACTTGAGTAAAAGTTGAAGTGTAAAGGTTTTTTAAATTAATTCTGAAGAAGTTTTACTGGATACTTTGTATAAAATTTTTATTTATGTAACGCGTAAGAATGCACGATTTTGAGACCAAACAAATAATTGTGAATAGATAAATAACCAACCATTTTACCAGCAATAGAGTAACGATGTAGCCGCGTAATTCCAAATATTATATGCGATAAGTTTTTTTTTACATATATATTCTAGTGTGTTCCTGGATAAACCTTTGCTTGCTTTTATGACTTAACAATATTATGTTTTAAATCAATGTTTCTCACCCCGGGTTCAGGTAAAACGTGTTTGGGTCTTAGGCTTTTGTAGTTCACGAAGTCTTTTGATTAATCTATAGGGGCCCATTGTGATTAATTGAGCGACCATCTTAAGAATTCAAAATTGACTTAATTTTGAAATAAAAAAACAAAAAAATTGGAATTTTTTTGTAACACAGATCAATTTTGGTGATAAAAATCGAGTTGTCAAAGTTTTCAAAAAAACTTGAAACTGATAAGTGATCCTGGAAAAAAAGATCGAGAAACCCTGTCCATAATGTTATTTTCAGTTTTGATAAAAAAAGTTACTATTTCGAAAATTTATTATTTGTTTTTTCAGTTATTCGTAATGGTCCTTTTCGGTTCCGCAACCTCCCACCTTTTCTTGAAGTCGCAATCAGATGTTGTCGATATAGCTGCAAGCACATTCATTTCGTTTGGTTGTGCGATTACCAGAAAGTCGTCATAAATCCTTGCCTGAAATCGGATTCTTCTCGTAACCGGCACTGCGAAAAGGGAAGGGCACACCTTATTCGTGATGCCCCTCTGTAAACGCACAAGCATTGACTGCAACTGGTATAACTACGTGTGTATTTTGTTTTACTTTTTTTCGATATCAGAAAAGATTTTCACACCCAAAGTAAAGAAGGGCTTTAAACAACGAACTTATTTTATGCATGGATATGTGTTTGCTTGGTTTTTCTTATATTAATTTATTGTTCTGTAGAAGCTTATCTGTAAAATTATTTTTACTTTCCATTGCTATTTTTATTTAAAAATAAACGGAGTAGACGTACGGCCGGCTACACTTTATATTAATTTCAAATACTTACTGATAAAAGATTTAACGAAAACAAGAAATTTCAGCTGTTATTCATTAGATAAGATTAATTGCGAGAAATTAAAAAGTCGAGAAATCTAGCAATGTCGTAGCTTATGATCTTATCAAAGTAGACTTTGCTCAAGTTTCTCCTCAGAAAATTTTGCTGGAACAAAGCCACGTCTTTCAATAGCGCTTATTTTGGACAGCGTGGTCGAATAGTGAGTGGCGTTTAATGGCGGCCACAAACCGTACAGTCTTGATTAATTTCTCATCCTAGTTTTATGTTGTGCCATTGTGAAAGGCAGGTTATGTCACTGTCCTACTTGGCAATTATAACCAGCAACTCATAATTAAAGTCATATTTATGTGTCTCAACTTTACTCAGGAATCCGAAAGGACCAGTTGAAGCAGGGCGAGGATGTAAGAGTTTTTTTGGGGAAAGCAGAAATTTGATGTCAATCGAACAAAAAGAAAAAAAACAAGCAAAAAAAGGGCCTCATAAACAAAGATTGCGCTATTTTGTCCATTGTTTGATACATTTAAATTAGGTAGTTGTCCGGAAATAGTTTCCAACATTGAGTTTAAAATGCTAAAAAAACTTTTATCTTTGCATCAGCGATAACCGCAAAACTATTGAACAAAAAACAGTTAATACGTTAAAGTAAGAATTGTCCACAGCGTGGTCGATTGTTTAGAGCAGTGCTCTTCAACCTTTTTTTCTGTGGTATACCTTTTACAATTTTTCAAGAACTTCGTATACCCAGTAATGTGTAATTGTGCACATAAAACTTACAAGCAGAAAACTTACAAACAGAAAACTTAGAATTAGATCACATGATGTTAAGCACGCAAAAGTACAAAAAACGAAGTTTAATACTTTGTTTAATGGCTTGCTTGTTCTTGCATAGTTTCGGCAATTCGGAGGTAACGCGGTGTTATTTCTTTCTCAATCCCTCCTCGCATTAAAGAATCAATGTCAAGTATTGAGTTTCTTTTCTTTGACTTGATTTCAACAAGACTGGAAAACCCTTCTTCACATAAATAAGTTGTAGGCATCTGTACTAAGATATCAATGGCACTTTTTGCAAGATTTTTATATTCCAAAAATTCAAGAAGGTAAACCCAAAAGTCTGAGTAACCCATTTCTCGGAAAGCAATCTTTTGGTTTAAATCAGCGCGGAGCTCCAGTAATTCCTCATCCTCTGTTGGTTCTTCATTAAATGGCTGAATAATCCAAGAGTTTGCTTCCAGACGTTTGTCATTGGCTTCAGGAAAGTATGCACACAAATTATCACCAAGCAAGTTTAAGTGAGCAACGATAAGTGTCGACAGGTTGTCTTCCGTGGAAGCGTCCTCAAACTCCCATTCAGACTCTTTCATGTACTGGCTCAATAAAGGAAAGTCGTTGAAGTTCCTTGATGCAGCATGCTTTTTCCACAGTGGAATTTTCAATTTGAGCGCATTGACTTTGCTACTTGATCGAAAAATGTCGCCTCCTTTCCCTTGAAGACTGAGGTTCACTTGATTTAAACGATCAAAAATCGATGCAAGGTAGGCCAATTTAGCAACCCAGTAGATGTTGCTAAACTTGGAAGCTCGTGGGTTTCCGCATTCATTGCAAAACGTCTCTATTTCTGCTCTAAGTTCAAATACACGGGAAAGAACTTTTCCTCGCGATAGCCATCGAACCTCTGAATGAAGAATAAGTTTTTTCGAAGAGGCATTCAATTCTTCGCAGAGTTTTGAAAAAATTCTCTGTAGTTTTGCACTTTTGCGAATAGAATTAACAATTTCTACAACTTCTCGTAGAACATCACTCAATTCGTTTTCTTGACCATTAACCTCGCTTGCATTCAACTTAAGTTTCTTTAAAGCTAATGCTTCGCGGTGGAGAATGCAATGTATTCCCACGCATTTTGGAGACACTTGTTTTATTCTCTTTACCACCCCTGTCTGCGAACCCTGCATAGCTGCAGCACCATCTGTGGTTACAGCTCTGCACTTCGACCAATCCAACCCCTCTCTTTCAAAAAAATCATTCATTTTCTGAAAAATCGCTTCAGCTGTTGCTTTTTCTCCCACTGGTTTACAGAATAGATAATGCTCAACTATTCTCTTAGCTTCTGCATCTGGAAACCTACAGAACACCATGAGCTGTGCCTCACTGGTTATGTCAGTGCTTTCATCTAACTGGATGCCGAAAGAGGGGGCTTTCAAGAGCTTGTTAATAAGTTGTTGCTTTAAATCTTCAGATAATATGGCACATCGTCGTCCAACTGTAGTGTCAGAAAGTGGTATTTGTTTAATTTTATCTACTGCCTTTTTTCCGCCGTGAATTAGCTCAGCTGCAATTTCTAAACACGGTAGCACTACACGCTCAAGTTCGGTGTACGGGCGTTTCGCTTTCATCATGTGATGTGACATTCGCAACGATGCCAATAGCATGTTCTTGTTCTGAGTTACCTGGTGTCCCATTTGCTTATCAAACAAATGGCTCTGTTTCTTCTGAGCATCTAGATATGACTGAAAGAATTTTGTACATTTGTTTTGGTGTTCTGGATGCTGTTTCGTTAGGTGACTTAAAAGCTTTGACTTAACGACATTAATATTGCCAAAACTGGTTGAACAAAAAAGACACTGGGCAGAAGAATAGAGATTTTCCTCTTCACCAATTGGGCGGCGAAATCCATAATTAATAAAGTCTTCGTTCCATTTTCGGCGTTTAGAGATTATTTTCTGCCGTTTAGCAGGTTGAAGCTCAACTTCATTCGCGGAAGGCGAGGCTAGCGCTGTATCAGGGCCAGATTCTTTTCTGCTTTCATTACTAAAGTATTTAAGCAAAGACATTGCAACCTTTAAAAGCAAAAAGGATTTTATTTAGATTTTAGCTTATTGTTTCTACATGCCTCTTGTCTTAACCCTTTAAGGGACATAATTTTTTTACAACTTAAATTTATTCAAAAATCGTTTTTTATGTCTTGTTAGGTGTTCTTAGACACTATAAAAAAACAAAATTTCAATTTTTTTGTTTTTTTAACAAAATACACCATGGGTCATATATGACCCAGTGTCCCTCAACGGTAAATTTTTTTCGCCGCTCAATGCAAAATTATATATCAATGACTGAACTTTTAATAAAGGTTGTTAAAATGAATAAACATTGCAGGTAAAAAAGTTGATTTAACTAACCAGGCAATTAATAAGATTGCTTTCAAATCGAATTTTTATTAAAATTTTTATTTGATTATTTTATTAATTCTGTCTTGCAACGAACACTGGAATGAATACCTAATGTTTGCACACAAATTTCATATATTTCTATAGCAAACACTCAACCTTACAGATAGAAAAATATTTATTGTTTATATCCATGATATACAACAAAGCAATTCTGTGTGGTAGCCCATGAACAGTGATGGCTTTAGTATGAAGCGTATGTAGTGGCCGCAGCTGGGCCCTTTATAGTCAAAAAGTGGCCCAACTCCAAGTTATTTCTTCGTAGCAGCATTATGATGGTGGGTTCACCTGCCTGCACTTTAACTTTAAAACAAAAGTCGGGATCACGTACTCGAATTAAGGTGATTACCTTTTTTGAGACCACCTACGGTTTTGGAACAAAAATGGAGATTTTGCACGTAAATTGAATGAGACGATTATATTTTAGAGATCAACTATATCTTTAACACAAAACAAAAAAACTTGACACACTAAAAAGTGGCTCACTCATTCTTTTCTTGTACCAGGTCTTCCTTTTGTAAGCCTATCATAGTCCATGAATTCTTAAAAAACAAGTAAGCCTATCCCATTAGCAAATGCATACCAAAAATACCTCATTTCAACCACATCAGTAGTAAAAACATTCCCTTTTTTTTTTCTTTAGTTTTTCTCATTTAAAGTCAATTCACTTGAAGTATCGTTTTTTTATAATTTCTGTTTAGCTTTATATTCTCAGGTTGATTTGCAGCTGGTTGAGGAGCTTCTGTTGTAACTTTAAGAACATTTGTATTTCTATTCTCTTTTAATAAATTCTTTATTTTTTTTAAATAGTACAAATCTTCATCATCAAGAATGAGTTTTTTCTCATCACCACTGCTATCAGTAAATAAAATATTTTAAATACATCAAGATAAAAAAGTTTTTTTCTACTGACCTGGTAAAACTAATTAGGCCTAAATTATCTTCATGATTTATATCCAATTTTTTTAAAAGTGAAATAAGTGTATATTTACTAATTTTTATGACTCCAAAAAGAAAAAAACTGCTTTTTTACATCACAACCTGTGGGGCAAAATAATAGCACAATACTCCGAGTAAATATTCAGCAACACAAAATGTTTGGTTTTCGTTCATTATTTGCCGAGTTCAGTTGATTATCTTTTAAATCTAGGGAAATCCCCAAAGCCTACAAAGCTGGTAACGGCGCACTATAAATGAGAAACAAGTAATCAATACTTACAGCAATTATTCAAAAATGTTTTATCTAAGACATCAATTATACTTAGAAAATTAATGAAAAAATTTAGTGAAAGTATGCAAAGCATATAAGTTTCTTTGCATTACAGCAATATTTACATATTTTATAATCACCAATATTTACCTTTGAGGGACACTGGGTCATATACGACCCACAGCGGTTTTTGCTTTAGTTTTTGAAATCAAAAAGCTTGAATAAATCAATAATGATTTTAAATCATTAGCAAGAACCTAATCTTAAATACTAAAACTCAAGTTGTATAAAATACGATTATTTTACTTTGATTAAGTCAGCTAATTAAAGTCAAAAATTTTTTTCAATTTTGGTAGTCAAAAAGTGTACAAAATTACGGTAAAAAATATAAAAGTTTTCAATTTTTTTTTTTTTAAATTAAACTTGAATCTTTTAACAATCCAACCGTCAAAAAACAAACTTAATTTTTTGATCGGATTGTCTGTACCATAAAAAAATGTTCATGGGTCATATATGACCCAGTGTCCCTCAAAGGGTTAAAAGCAGTGCTGCTACGCCTAGTGAAATTTCACTAGATCTAGTGAAATTGACTCCGGCCTAGTGAAATTTATTTCCATTCTAGTGAAATTTTATTGTTTTACGAGCATAAATTTGCAGCATTTTGGCTTACTTTTGCAGCAAAAATTTGCAAAATATGTCGAAGAATTGCTGAAAAGTGCAATCTAGCCCAAGTGACAGCACTGCTGAAAAGTGACAAGTCGTGATAATGGAACAATGGTACATCTGATGAAAAGTTTATAAGCTTTGTCTTTGATGATATACCTGTGATGCTGCTCGTATACCCCTCGTATACCTCAGTCCAGCTGTATACCCCAAATTTGTTCTCGTATACACTTGGGTATACTGTATACCCGGTTGAATAGCACTGGTTTAGAGCACTGTGATTGTGATAGACACGGTCTCAATTCAACACCTACTCGTGCCATTCTGCTGTGTTCTTGGGAAAGACACTTTACGGCACTTCCCGTATTTGGTGGTCTTGGCAAGCAGTTTTAAACTTCAGTGATATATCTATAAAATTTAAAAAACAAAAAAAATTCTTAACCAGACAGCAATACTTGGCATCTCCGAAAGCAAAGCGGGATAATTGTTTGCTCTATGTATTAGCGCCTCCCTTGCTTTCCTGCGAGTCAGGAGGATAAATATAAAGATAAAAAAAATGGGTTCTTTTTTTTGAGCGTATCAATTGATCATAAAGTACGAGATTTGTCCATGTGCAGAGCGGAATTACAAGCAATCAAAACCAATACTTAAACCAATTTTCAAGCGGTTGTCTCGGCTGCTTTTGGACATGCAAAGACATTGCAGTTTAGTTAGAATATTTTATTTTTTACATCCACAGATCTAAATTGAATTTAGAGCTTCTTGATAAGATGCCGAACAGAGAAAATGCTTAAAAGTGCTTTTTTTAACGTCACAACAGGGTGATGCGGATCGGGTACGACTTTTGTACCACGATCGTTTCGATTAACAGGGTGTTTGCCAAATAAGGCGCTCTTAATCACTCGGCCATGTTGCGACACATAGAACGTACACTTTAAGACAAAGGTCTCAAACACGTGGCCCGTAAAAACATTTTGTGCGGCCTCCGACTGAATTTGAATTTTCAAATAAAATTAATATCTCTTTCAGTGCCTCGTGTTCTCATTAGCTTTCTTAGACCAGTAGCAAATCTTTAAATTTTTGCCCCATTTTTATTGATTGCAAAAAAACAGTACACAACGCTATAGCAGCTGGTTTCTTGAAGCACATCTTTGTTAAAATGGTTCGGCAGCTGTATAATGTTGAGTTGCATTATGTTTTTGTTCTAGTATTTCTGCCCAAACTATGTCTTACAATATCAATGGCCCAGACACCTCGCTCATTTCATCTTTTGCTCTTTTTGTTTTTTTTGTTTTCGATTCTGAGCCTTCTGAGAAACTATAGCCAGTCATACAGGGAGTTAGTCTTAGTTGAAGTTATTACGTTAACTGTCGAAATTTAATAGCAAATATTTTATTGTTCTTTGCAGAATCAAAACCAACTGGCAAGTTGAGCAAGTTGAGAAATATCTAAATTTCGAAAACCAAAGTTTTTTAAAGAAATGTCTTCAGTTTCAAAAAAAAGAAAAATTCCTGTTGAAAGACAAGTTTTTCAAGAAAAGTGAGAGGATTTGTATTTTTTAATCTAAGAGAACAATTTAGGTCCGGTGTTGGCAGGGAACTCAGCAGCACTACATAATTCCTGGCAGTATTAAAATGCCGTTAACAACATCATTTTTGACAAATCTTTAATAAGAAGATAATTTTCGACGTTGCTTTGAAGGATTTAATCTTTAACTATAATTTTTGACGTGGTTTATAGAATGCGTCAACAACAAAATTTTTAATAAAGTTGAACAAGTTAATTTACATTGACACCGAGGCCAACACCATCTATAATTCGTCCACTGAAAAGCGCGGATGTCAAGTCCGGCAAGGTTGTTTAACCCATTAGATCCCATTGTCTTGGAAACTTGAATTTTTGGAGTATTTCACTTAATATGCTTTATATCAATGCAAATAACATGTTTTTACAAGATTTATTTAAAAAAAATAGTTTTAGTGCAAGTTACAACGGTGCACTCGATTGAGTACACTGGGCACTGATAGAGTCAAGTGTTATAATACTGTTTAGAAAATGAAAAGCAATTTCAGGGAAAACTTTGCATTTATTTTTTTGTGTAAAATGCCTCAAAACAATTACGCTAAATGCAAAGAGTTATCTGGCACTTTTTGCATGCCCATAGAACACGGGTATGGCCCTCAGAGCATCTTCTCTGCTTCTCCAATTTTTGTGGAAAATCGCTCCACGCCTCTTTTACAAAGCTTGGTGGCGGCTTGAATGTTGCTGCTGCAGATGTAGACTGCTGGGCTGCATCTCCATCTTTTATCCTCAAGTAATACCTTGTTACAGAGCGCAGGAAAGCTAGCATATCCATATGTTGGAGATGCTGAGAAACAACGTGCACTTTTCATTCATATACCATAGTGTTATTTAGCATATGGGTGAACAGCACCCACCGCCATTTCTTTCCACGGATGGAAATTTTGTAAACATTGACAGCCTAGTCCAAGGAATTAAAGTTCTTAAATTAAAAACTGAAAAAAAAAGAATGAGTCCTAAAACAAACCAGTCATGTAACATAACTTCTTGACAACACTAGTTCCCAATGTACTCAATTGAGTACACTTGAATTATTTTCTCTCTGAGCAGAGAAAAAATAATTTACTGACCCAAAAAACATTACTAACTATTTATTTTATAATTTGACTAAATATATCTATTGAAAAAATTAATTATAATCAAACACGCACACGGATATTACTTTACAAGCTAAGCACGGTCAATACAGCGGCAAAATTTTGGAAACACTAACTTAGGATCATTTCAATTTTACAAAAGAGCAGCAATAAAACTCCAATGAAAGTGAAAGGGGTAGCACAAACATGTAAACAATTACTTTCACTTTACAAACAATTACTTCACAAACATGTAAACACTTAACTTTGAATGCCCTAACAAAACGGCATAAATAGCAAAAAGTGCATCCGTACTCGGATAAGTACAGTGTGAACAATGGGTTAATGCATTCCGTGCAGCTGGCGCAAACGGGCGTCTAAATATTAGTATCTCTTGGCAAGCATCTGAAGACTCACTTAAAAGACCACACAGCATATGATCAGGGTCCAGATATCTACGGTAAACCAAGAAGAGTGTCGCTTTTAGTGGACAAAGCTCAACTGGCTGGATCTCTGAAGATTTGGTTAATTGCTAAATTGATAGTCACCCTGTTATGTCTCCGATACTATCCTGCAAATTAGAAAGATGAAGAAAGATGATATCGATCAAAATAATACAGTGGATCAAATCACAAACTGTTTAAAAGTTTCGGCGTGGGGGGCGGTGGCTTTCATTTTAAATCCGCCCTTGGGTTGAATTAGGTAACCAAAATACCAGCGCTAAAGTAAAGCTGTGCTATATTTTTTTCATGCCGGTTTTAGAAATAGTTTGTTTCAAGTTCTTAATATAATAAGTTCTGGCAAGGCACAATGAATCCTTTATTAAACTTCTCTCAACAGATAAAAAAAGAAACCACTCTTTCTAACTGTAATTCATTGTTGTTTATTATTTTATCTCTAAATTTATCCCCCTGACTTGCAGGAAACCAACGGAGGTGCTATTACATAGGGTAAGCAATTACCCCATCTGGTTCCGCAGATGCCAAGACATTGGTTGTCTGCTTGTAATTTAATAAAGATATGACAGTACGTAATTTAGAACTGCATGCCAAGACCACCAAGCAGGAAAAAGTGCCGTAAAGTGTCTTTTCCAAAGACACAACAGAATGGCGTGAGTAGGGGTTTGAACCGAGACCATATTGATCATAAGCACGGCGCTCTAACCACTCGACCACGGCGCTTTGACAACTCGATCACGCTGCCGACAATTAAAGAATATAATTTATTCACAAAATCAACGAACTTGGTTAACTGTCGTAAAACTTGACTATTAAGCTTCACAAAACTTAGAAACAATTTACATCGCCAACAACTGCGAATAATCACTCGACACTTTGTACTGACTCACTTTAAGATTTAATTAGCAACCCGATGGCAAATATTAAGTTAGTAGTTTGTCCAAAAAATTGTATCTCACTATAGAATTAGTTTCTAAGGCAGTGTTTCTCAGCATGTGTGCCGCAAAGCTTTTTGAAAACCATTAGTCCAGCGATGTCCAACCTGTGGCTGTTACTTAACATGTAACCGACAAAGCCTGATTCTGAGTGAAGACCTTATAGTCTGATACTAATTTTAAAGAAGAAAATTAAGAAATCTGGTCTAAAGGCGCCGCAAATTTCGAAGAAGTCCCAAAGGTGGAAAAAGGTTGAGAACTAAGGCGTCAACCTTACCCTTAAACAACTTAATAACGGCCACAAAAGCATGGTAAAACCAAACGATTCTAACCACTTTAACTTGAACTACTTAGCTAGAATAAATGTTAAAATTTAGAACGCTATATTTATTAATTAGACAATGCTGCCAGATAAACAGCGAAGATACTGGAACGGACAAGAATTCTTTATTACTTATTGTATAGATGCAGAATTCGGACGAAGCACTTAATGACATGACAAATACGGCGATATGATCAAGTACAAAACTGTTTATGTAACTTATAAAGTACGACTAAGTTGACACCAGAACAATGGTTCTCAACCTTTTTTCACCTGCGGCACATTTTGGCACTTTTTTAAAATTTACGGCATACTTAGACCAGATTTCTTGATTTTCCTCTCCAAAATCAGGCGTTCAATAAAAAAAAAGTTTTCTTCAGAATCAGACTTTATTTTGTCGGTTACATGTCTAATAACCGCCGCAGGTTGGACATCGCTAAACTAATGTTTTTCAAAAAATTTCGCGGCGCACAGGTTGAGAAACATTGCACTAGAAGGTTATACTAGACAAAAATTACGTCATCGCGAGGAATTTTGCAATGCCTTAAAACTTTAGTTAGTCAACATGCTTTACAGCAAAACAACTTTGTAAAATACATTTCTAAGAACAACTTGTAAACAAGATAAATTAATTGGGGTATGGTATTCCGATTACGCAATCACTACGTAACAATGGAAAAGATGATGTCACAATCAAAAGTTTAAAAATTTCTGGAAAAGACTGAAATCAACTATAGAGTTACAAAGTTTAGATTAGAATTATGAATGAAGTGTGACATACGCCCTCCCATAAAAAAATATTATGCAATAATATCTTTAACTACACACACTGAATTAAATATAATCTTATACAACGAATAATTTATACAATTATGCGACTTAGATAGTTGGCCATAACGTTTTTTTTGCCGGCAATGTTTTTCACCACAATGTCATACGCTTTTAAGGATAAAGACCACATGAGTATGCAATCATCTTTGTAACAAGCCGTACTGAGAAAACTGAGGGGTTTGTGGTCTGTTTGCAAAATAAACTTCTTGCCAACAAAAAACAGACGAAATTTTCCAACACCCCAAAATATCGCTAAGCAATCTTTTTCAAACGTGGAGTACTTCGTCTCCGTCGAATTAATTTTTACCTGCGTATGTACAGGGTAAAGTTTCCCCTCATACCCTTGCATGAATACGGCCGCGATCCCGTAGTTGGAAGCGTCCGTACGTGGGGTGAATTCTTTTGAGTGATCCGGCAATTTCAATATGGGCCACTTCAGGAGAGCGTCTCTCCAGGTATTAAAAGTCTTTCCTGGGCCTCACCCCATTCAACAAAGTTCGGCTGTTCTTTTCTTGTCAAGTCCGTAAACGGTGCCGCCAGTGGCGGTTCGTACATAGGGGTCACAGTGGCCACTAAAAATTTGACTAATAATATGTGAATTTCTAAAGAGAAACCCTATATTAAATATCAAAATGTTTACATGCATGCCAAGATAGCAGTTAACCGAAAAACAATGAGAAATATTTTCATATATTTCCTGAAATCTCTTCAAAACGATCCAGAGAGACCCAGATATTTTGACTCGTTTACTCCTATATATTTACATCTAAAGTCAACCAACTCACGCGCTGCGCTTTGTGAAGATTTTACTATTTTATTTTATTTTATCTCTATATTTATCCTCCTGACTCGCAGGAAAGCGACGGAGGCGCTAATACTGTACATAGAGTAGGCAATCACCCCGATCTGCTTCCGGAGATGCCAAGATATTGCTGTCTGCTTGTAATTATACAGAGATCTGACTGTAATTTAGAACTGCTTGGCAGGAACACCAAGCCGGGAAATATGCCGTAAAGTGCCTTTCCCAAGGATGGAAAGTCAATGTAAGTCAATATGCAAGTCTATGCAAATCCAGACTTATTATACAAGTCGATAGCACAAAATTGGGGCCAGCGATGTCTGGCCCAAACAGCAATCGTAACTTATAAGCGGACGTTAGCTGCGCCTGCGCCTGCCCGTGTGCAGCCTTAGAGAATTAGTTGTTATTCAGTTGATATTGGGTGATGTTGTGCATTCTTTTGTGAGACAGCAGTTTCTGCTTTTCAGCGCATGTTTTTTCACAGCTGTGGTTGTTTATCAGTTACGTTCATTTTCATTTATGAATAACATGCTCAGTTTATTTATATTTTGTGTGATTTTCGTATTTCCAGATCAAAATAATTTAACTTCAAACAAGCTATTCCAGTAAATGGTATCAAATTGCTCACTAGCGAATACTACATTGTGGTTTGTTTTCTCGTAATTATTGAGCTTAGACGTTACGTTTTGCATGGTTTATATTTGTGATTCAACATCCCTCACCATGAATAAAGTTGATAATTTATTGAAAAATCCATTGAAAAACTTAAAACATGAGGAGTAACTAGAAATTAAAAGACTAGGTCCATATCAACCACGTGACATCAATATCTTCCAGAAAGATGGTAGGAAATTGAGGACATTTTCATCGACGTGGTTTGATAAAAAATAGTGGGTTACGGCCTGCGATGAAAGAAAGAGTTTATTTTGCTTTTGCTGTCTCTTATTTGGAGGTGACAGTTTATAAACAAATAAAGGTTGCAACGACTTAAAACATTTGTCAGAACGAATTTCTAAGTTCGAATGCAGTAAGGCTCATATGAACAATTGTGTTTCATTACAAATGTTTGGAAAAGTCAATATATTATTATCTGCAATTGATGCTGACTATCGTCGAAGCATAATTAAACATAACAAATTAGTTGACAGAAATAGGCACGCTTTGAACAGGATCATTAACTGCATAAAATTTTGTGGCTTTTATGAATTACCGCTAAGAGGACATGATGAAATGGAAGGGAAAGGTCTGCTAACCGAGGTGTTTTTCTTAATCTCGTAACGTACACGGCAGATTTGGACGGTGCATTTCGTGATCATCTTAAAAAATAAAATGTGATAAAAAATACATCAAAATCTATACAAAATGATCTTTTGTCTTGCATGCTTAAAGTATATACTGAAGAAATAACAAGGGAAATTAAAAATTCTAGTTACGTGTCTGTGCAGGCAGATGAAACTACTGATACGTATTTCATGCAAATCTCAATTTGTGATTATAGTGCGCTATGTAAAGGACTTTGAACCTGTCGAAAGATTTCTTAAGTTTGTTGAGCTTCAAGATAGAACAGCTAATGGCTTACTCAGGCATTGAAGGAAAATTTTGATTCGCTTAATTTGGAAAGCAAGCTTATTGCTCAGGCATATGATGGAACGGCAGTAATGAGGGGTTCCATAAATGGAGTCCAGGTTCAAATGAAAAAGTTTTTCCCACACGCTCATTACGTTCATTGCTACGCTCACCAACTAAACCTGATCATAAAGAAAATGGCTTCTTGCAACAAAAGGCTTAAGCTGTTTTTTTCAAGTTTAAATGGAATTGGAGTGTTTTTCACTGTTTCACCAAAGCGCAATAGTCAGCTCAAGAAATTCTGTTCTGCTCAGATACCGAGAGTATGTGAGACACGCTGGAATTATATATCTAGAATAATTTCTGCAGTGCATAGCAACAGGGAGCAAACTTTAGAGTGCTTTACCAGCATTCAAAATTGAGAAGATTGGGATCAGAAGAATTTTTGTGAATCGAATAGATTCCCGAAAATTTTGTAAGATAAAGAATTTATTTTCTTTGTAGAATTTTTTGATGATTTGTTCAAACATGTTAGTGTACTTTTTGGAATCTTAAGAGTCTAAAAAATCAAACAGTATAATTTCTGAAGAAGCTCTTAAGTCTTTTGTCACAACTGTTAATCACTTGTGTGGAAATGTGTTCAAATACTTGAATAACAGTGAAGAATCAGAAGCAATAATAGAATATATAACATCCCAGCAAGCAAAGAGGCCTAGAAGAGCGGTAACTTATGCATCTCTTTCTCATTTGCAATTGCAATCATATGTAACGGAAGCGTGTGATACAATCACAGAGGAAGTTAAAGAAAACTTCGGATCTTCGGATATGTTTTGTTCATTTTCTATAGTGAATCCAGCTAAATTTGAGGTTTACAGAAACTCTTTTTCCGATAATTATGTTAGAGAAATTGCTTCAAATTACACAATGCTTAAAAAAGATAAACTGAAGTGTGAATTGTCCGTTTTGTATGCGAATGATAATTTTAGTGGAATTTTCAATATTAGCGAACTACTAAAATTCATAAATGAAAATGGATTTAATGAAACATTTTCTGAAGTCTCTAAACTGCTCGAAATTGTTCTCGTGACACCTACTTCAACTGCTGACTCAGAGAGAAGCTTCAGCACAATGGAGCGAATAAAAACGTTTCTTTGAAACACCATGTTGCAAGACAAACTAAACAGCCTCGCTTGCCTGTCGATACACAAAGAGTATATCAGCAAAATCAGAAATTACAACAATAAAGTCATCAACATTTTCGCGCAGATAAAGGACCAAAGAGCTGACTACTTATACAAATAAAGGTTAGTGTTGAATATCGCATTTTTTGCTAAAAATCTATTTAACCCGCCTTTAAATTTAGGTAGTCTACGAATGGAACTTTTTAACATTTCAATAATTGTTTTGCTGGCCCCACCATTAATGAAAGCCACGAGCCACCACTGAGTGCCGCAATCATTGTAAAGGAAGGAATGTAATCTTGGCAATAACCAAGAAACCCGCTGAATGATTGTATTTCTTTCTTCGTGACTAACCGCTTTGCATGTGCAATTCTGGCTAGATTATCATCATTCGGTGTAATCCAATCATATCCGACGTCATGCTTCAAAATTCGACTGCCGACGCCCCAAAAATACACTTCGAGGGCCGAGCTATAAGGTTAGCTTCACTTAACTTCTTAAATTTGTCTCCCACTCGAGTTTCAACCACTCCAGTTCAAGCTGCATTTTTCTTTCCTCGAGCTCAATTTTTTGTTCCGATTCAAACATTAATTTTTCAAGTTTTAACTCGATTTTTTCTTTCTCTTGAAGTTACAGTTCTAATTTTTCCCGCTCAGCTTGCAGCTCTTGCTCCTTCTCCTCTTTCTCACAAATGCGATTCCACTCACTAAGACGAAAAAATTACGTGATACTGATTGAATATGCAGTCTACCTGGCTTATGCGGTCTACCATCTGGTTGAGTATGCAGTCTACAATCCTTATGCGGTCTACTATCTGAATTAGTGGGTTAGAGACAGCATTGGTATAAGGCCTTAACCCTAAGATTAGGTAGACTGCATACTTAACCAGTATCAATTACTTTTTGGCTCTTCCGAATGTTTAAACTTTCCACGCGAAATCTTATTTTTTCAAACTCTCCATCAATTGAACGAGCCGCTATTTCTAAACAGTAAATTTTGCTTCAGCACTCTTAAAGAAATCTAATCTTTATTCTAGGACGCAAGCGCCTGGAACTTTTACTCGGGAATCCAAAAGGACCAATTCAACTACAGGTAACTTAATTTTCTATGCATTGAATTTCTTAAAGCTTGACTAGTACAATCAAATGTTATTACTTAAAGACGCCATTTTCATGCAAAAAATTAAGTATATATATCAATAATAAACTACTTGTAACTAATTACTTTTAGGTCGATTTAATGTAGGTCGATTCGTAACTACAGTAGTTATTTTTACAAAATAACTTATTCATCACTGATTATTTACCATTTAAGTATACCATATTTTCGAAGTGGTGAATCGGGACCAATGTTTCCTCTAATTTGTAGTTGTGTGGTGCGCAGAAATTTGTTCATTTGTAAACTTTGCTCTTTTTTGGCAAAGTAAAACTTATATTATTGACTCTGATTATTCAATTTTCGTCTCTCAAAATCGTAGTGATCTCTAAAAAAAATCTTCACTTTGAATCTGTCTCGGATTTCTTGATTTTCACCCCTAAAAAGTAGTGATCTCTAAAAAAAGCTCTTCACTGAAAATTGTAAATCCGGGACATAATAGTTAACCGGGTTGGACACCGGGACAAGGCCTGAAAATTGGGACGGTGCCGAGAACGGGGCGTATGGTAGCCTATTACTATTTTATGGTGATTTTGTTGCCGTTGACGACAAAAAATTGATTTAAAGTAATCTGTTCGCCCTACAAAAAAATATCGACTCATAAAAAACATTACCGCCTGTTGGATGCAGTAGTACGATAAAAGAAACAATTTAATCAGTGCATCAATAATTTGATTTATTCTTTTGTGCAATAGTACAATTTTGTTTGTTAAAAAGCTGTTTGCTACTCATTTGCACCACCGTGCGGTGAGTTCCTTACACTTAAATCAAGCAATCCTACTGCACGGCGGCAATAGCTTTTGCCAAACAATTTAAGGGTGCCTAACCAGAAGAATGGTGATACAACAATCAATATATAAATAAATTGACTCTCGACAAAAAATTTCCTATTTGTGTTCATTCTTTCTGCAATATTATTTTTATTCTTTTTTTTTGAAGTAACAGAGCGGAATTTAAGACCCAACGTTCGTCAATGAAAGATATCTGATCAACCAGAAAAAATGTTGAAAAAATTCACGGACTAATAGAATCTAATTTTCTGGAAAAATCTAGGTGAGACTAAATTTTTGTTTTAGGTACATTTCAGCTTATGCATTACTAGGGGTAACGGCAATCTTTCATACTAGCTCAATACAATTTGGAAAGGGATTCGAAATCTTGAAACAATATTTTTAAAAGTACTATTTTGTTTTCAAAGTCAAAATAATCCCTTTATTTGACTTCGAAAGAAAAACTGTTTTTTCTTGAGGAAAATAAACTTTAGTCCAATTTGTAGATTGCTTTATTTTCATAATTTTGTTAAGACTAACAAAAAAGTATTTTGCTTTAACAAAAAAAGGATTATATAGGCCATGTAACCATATTATTTACACATAAAAAAGGCCTTGTAACCAGTGATGGGATTCAGGGGGTTCGCACGGGTTCGCGCAAACCCGTTCTTGTAATTTCAGCACGTTTAGCGAATCCGCTTTTAACTTTACGTAATCTATGTATTTCAATAACTCTGTGTTTAATGTAACAGTTTCAATCCGCTGCAGATGTTTGTTCAGAGTGTAATGAACGATTTTGAATGAAGATCTTTTTTTTTTTTTTAGAGAACACCCTAATTTTGAACCTGTTCTTAAAACTTTGAATCCCAACACTGAAACTGTTGTTAGCGAGTTCGATACAAAAGAGAACCTGTTCTTAAAATTTTGAATCCCATCACTGCTTGTAACCATATTATTTACAATATTTCTGAAAAAGAGTGTATGATAAAATTACTTTACGTTTACGTTTTTTAAATTTGTAAGGCCAATGTTTGTGGTACTGTAAGGAACAATCTTTCAGAGTTTAATTTTTCAATTGAGATTATGGCTAAAAATTTCTGTCTTTTATTTATAGTTTTTGAAAAAGTAAAACCCAATTAATAAAATTTTTCTTGATCTTTAAAATAAAAATTGTTACTTTTAATGGCTACCAAAAATTATTATAAAAAGATGAGTAGGTACGGTGCGGTAAAAAAACAAAATTTTTGACTTTTGAAAAGTGGTGTTTATACACTGATATATTTGCCCCCAAATATGGATTAAATGACATAGGAACCAATTATAGGTTGGTGCACTCTCTAGTGGACGTGCACATCTGCCGAACGAGAGAAAAATTGCTAATTTGGCCATATCTCAAGAACTGGTTTACCTAGATAGCTGGTTACTTTTTAATGAAAATTATGCATTTCTGTATATGAAGTTAGGACTATTTTTGGTATTTGCAAGACTTCTAAGTTTATTGTTGATGTGCAGATCCACCCAACTTGAAGAGCATTATGTACTGGTAGGTGAACCTGGGACATACTACTTCACACACTTATCCCCGATTGATGGCAAAAGTCGTACATTAGCTCAAGAAATATTTGAGTTCATATCGGAAACAGTGCTGTGTGAAAAACTCACCATCATCGGTAATGATGGAACAGCATCGATGACTGGTAAATTCAATGGTGCCATACGTTCTCTGGAAGAGTTGCTTAAAAATCCACTGCAATGGTCAATCTGCCTTCTTCACATCAACGAGTTTCCCCTTCTACATGTTTTTATGGAACTTGATGACACAACCAACAGTCCTGATAGCTTTACTGGACCCGTAGATAAACAACCAGATGGATGTATTTCAGAATGACCAACTGCTAACTTCAAAAATATTTCTGACATGCATTTCTTTGACATACCACACTCAGTTGTTGATGAGCTAAGCAATGACCAACATTATGTATACAGAATTTGTATGGCTGCCGTGGTTGGCGCAGTGGATAAAGATCTTCACTTTTTAAAAGTGGGACCAATTGTCCATTTACGATGGTTTACTCTTGCTTGCAGAATTTTGCAGCTATATCTTTCAAAACACATCCCTTCAGCAAACCTTCAAGCAATCGCCAGATTTTGTATCAGTGTTTATTTTCCAACGTGGTTTGAAATCAAAAGACAGAGTCAAATAATTCATGGTGCAAAAAATTTCTTCAACTTGGTCCATCGTATACAAAAGTTCCCACACAGCAAAATTTGCTCTGCAGAGCTTAAAGTAGTGCAAAGAAACGCTTTTTTTGCACATCCTAAAAATGTTCTTTTGGATATGCTGAGGGACGATGATGAAGAAATTAAAAGATTGGTATTTAATAAAATTCAAGCTTTGCGATGAAAATCATTGCAACGTACTATTCCAAATGGCAACTTCAAAGGAGGTTACATTAAGGACTATCAAAATATAGAAGGTGCTGTTAACCTAAGCAGTATCAGAATATTTAAAGTTCCAAAAATCAATGTCAATGCACAATCTTTTCATCAAATGGTTAACCTGAATGTAATGGAGGTAAAGCAACCGCCACCAATAAAGCACCTCAGCGCTCGAAAATAAAAGTCGTTTGAAAGAATCCCCTGAAACTGAACCATCCATTGCACAATTAGCATGTAGAAAGACATATGAAATTTTTCACAGAGGCATCATCACAAGTGTGGTATTGATCGTCGTGATGAACTTATTTGGAAAAAATTGAAGTCAAGACAGATCATGAAGAAATTCCATAAAAAGAATCACTTTACAGTTTAACTGATTCTACATGATGCTATGATTGTAAATTGACGCAGATTTACGGCCACCTATTTTTGTCTTGTGCTACGGTGTATTAATACATAACAGACTTTTTGAGATGCTGGAGGCAAAAGCACTAACTGTTTAAGGTGTTTATAATATGTTTACTGCCTGCCTCGCATCTTCACCAAGACATATTTGTGAACAGCGCTTTGATATCATTCAAGTAGCCAGTGCCTATGTTGCATTCAGTATTTTTGTATTTTATGGATGATACTTGCTGTATGACACATCTAAAGGTGCATACTTGTAATACAAGAGTCCAAGGTGATAAATTAGACCAACTTAAACTTACCTAATCATTAACAATAAACTTAGAAGTCTTGCAAATACCAAAGATAGTCCTAACTTTATATACGGAAATGCAAGATTTTCATCAAAAAGTTGTTTTTTGCTTAAAACTTTTTTTCAGAGCATTTAAGACAAAAAGTCTCTCTTAGAGAAGATATGACAGTGGTGCTTCTTCATCTGTTAAGCTAAAAACCAACTATCTAGGTCAACCAGTTCTTGAGATATGGCCAAATTAGCAATTTTTCTCTCGTTCGGCAGATGCGCACGGCCAGTAAAGGGTGCACCTTCCTAAAATTGGTTCCTATGTGATTTAATCCATATTTGGGGACAAATATAAACACCACTTTTCAAAATTCAAAAATTTTGTTTTTTACCGCACCCTAGGAATCACTCCTAACTTTTCCAATGGTTTGATAAACATGAACAAAGTAACTTTTGGCTCGTTATATACTCAACCGATCGAGAAAATACCCACACAGGGGCTAATTGGACTTCTTACCATCTTGGACAAATCATACTGCAGGGTACTGGGCAAAAGACTAATTCAATTTCGACCAATATCGTATTGGTACTTTACCGTTTACAACCGCAGTGCGCTAATTCTTAATAACTAGAACAATTACAAGTGAAAATTGTCTTGGTAAAAGGCAAAAAAAATCAAGCTAACTAATTTGAAAAAAAAAGTTTATCTATATGGAAATAAAACATTAAAAAAATTAAAAATATCTTTTGGAGTTTTGGTAAAGTGCCAACATTAATCAAACTAATTTGGAAAAAGAAATGAAAAAACATTGCAAGAAAATTAAAGGCAAAGCTGGGCGCATACAACCTAAACGAAGAATACAAAAATATTGTTGGGGAGCAAAATCCTTCGCGAAACAGTTGTTTCGGCTTTTAACGTCTTGTCAGTGACAATTTGATTTTACAAAATGCCAAAAAACTAAAAAAAAGAAGATCAAAAGACTAAATCGACGATTTGCTTTTGCAGAATGTCAAAGAATGCGAAAAGAAAGACTAAAGCACTGGCAGAATGCCTCTGCATATTTTTTTGAAAATTGAACTGATAAAGTCAAATGTCAAAATTAAATAAAAAATTTCAGATGCAGCGAAGTAGCTAAATGAAGTAGTCTACAATGAAATTATCATCAAAAGTGATCTAAGATTTAATGGGTACTTTAAATTAATACCCAAATTTTTAAAGTCAGGATGGTCGAGTGGTTAAAGCACCGGACTGATGATCAACATGGTCTCGGTTCAAAACCCACTCAAGTCATTCTGTTGTGTTCTTGGGAAAGACACTTTACGGCACTTTCCCCTGCTTGGTGGTCTTGACAAGCAGTTCTAAATTACAGTAATATCTCTACCAAATTACTAGCGGACAGCAATATCTTGGCATCTCCGGAAGCAGGTCGGGGTAATTGCTTACCCTATGTATAGCGCCTCCGTCGCTTTCCTGAGAGTCAGGAGGATAAATATAGAGATAAAAATAAAATAAAATAAATATATCAATTCAACGTAACATATGAAATAATTAAACTGATATTTATTTTTTTTCACTTATGAAACGTTGCTTGCCATTCACAGACTTGTTTATAGCTTGTTATTTAATAAACCTGTCAATTCATAAGGATTTTACCGACAGTTTTTTTTCAAAAACATGCTTCATTCATCTGCTTGTGACTTAAATATGATGTAAAAAGCTTGTTCAAATTTTCGATTTATTTTTGAAACATGCATCATAAAAAGTCAACACATGTTATTATGATTAATTTTCGCTTTCATTAAAGCTTGACTAAAGCCACTGAAACCATTTAAATATTTTGATTTTTAAAAATAAATAAATAGCTTCACTTTTCTTTTTGTTTTTGCTACATTTTCACACGTCAACTCTAGGCCTGAAACGGCGTTTAAAAAGATGTTATTCTTGTTTAATAACACACAGAGAGACGATTTGGGGCATCCGTCTTTCTTAAACGGATTCAAATCTTGCTCTGAATTCGCTTCATTGACGCAATGACCCATAACAAACGGATACGATAAGATCTTCAGGGACTTTCTCGAATTCAATCACGATAGGTTATTTTCTGATTTTATAGCCGTTCGCTTTCACAGTAGTGTCGAAACCAAGGCACTGTTTGCTGTATAAACTTCCTTTATCGAGCAAGCGTTCACAAACATCAAGAAAAGTGATGCGTTTTGTTTCTGAGTCAGAAATGGAAAAAACAACCATCGCTGCCGGATTTCACGTATCATAAACAAATCATAATATCATAAAAAATCAATAAATCACAACCCCGTCGGTGTTTAAAAAGACAGTTTTTCCTTTGACGAAATGAGTCATAGAAAACGTTTAGATTAGTTAACAACCAATTTAAACAAACGTTAAAAACAATAATACAACATAGTGTTTGGCATACAGTTCAACGTGCAGCTAAAAAATATAGTACATCAAAAAAATGTTTTGAAATCGTAAAATTTTAGATGACCAAAGATTGGAGCTTCAATAAGAAAAAAAAAATTATTCTTTTATCGCCGTATCGCAGTACACAAAAATCAATTTACTTTTGACTAATTAAAATTAATTTTTTCACTATATGTGAAGTTATATCATAATACCAACTATTTATCTTCTGGTTTACAAGACAACAACAGAAACGTTAAAACTATTCAGGCAACCTTCAACCGATTATCTTGACCTGCTTTCTGAGATGTAAGATAATTGCTGTCCGATAGATTATTTTTTAGAAATTTATGCAGATTACAGCAAGTATATCTATAAAGTGCCGCAAAATGTCTTCTAAAGCAGTGGTTCTCAACCTTTTTGTTACCACGCACCATCTAAATATCTTTTTGTTACATTAAGTACGACAAAGTATTAAAAGATTAATTCCTTGGATTTGTTTAAATGCAAATGGTGATATTATTTATCATACCGCGGCTGTAGCCTGTCTGTTTTCCTGCCCAAGTTGCTTTACACGTCACCGAACACACTCACTACACATCAGAAATCATAGGAGGGCCACATAAGATAATTTTGGCTTTTAGTTTTAATACTCATCATTGCCGAGAAGCTCTGCTCACACTCCCATGAGCCTTTTGAATCAGAGTTGGATAAGTAAAGGCCATTTTTAGGCAGAAATCGATTGGTTTATGCTTAATTTTAGCTGCCTCATCACATTGGATGTGAATAGTCGTCTTTTATCATACTGTTTGACATGTAATCGGATGGATAAACAAAGAGTAGATTAAAATGTAGGGACAAGTATCTAAGCTCGAAAAATAATGCATTAACAGCATTTTAACCAGTTTAGATGGAAGCCAATTTCTTGAAACAACTTTTTTTGGACTGTTTTTGCAACGAGGAGAGATGTGTCAACTGTGAACATTCTATATACTTTTTGTTTTTTTCTTTCACAGGCCATAACTCTAGTTTTCGTACAGAAGCTGGCAATCTAGAAGCAAAATCTTCAAAAGAGCGTTTAAACCTTGAAAAACCTGATTCACTGCTTCCTGTCAGAAAGAAATATAATCAGGAAAATTTTTGAAATAAGGAAAAAGTTATTTAAATTTTATACAAAAAATCACGATTTGAATAAACCAGTTTCTATCGAGATATGTCGGATATTTTTGATACTCTCATCATCAAATATTGGCGACAAGTAACTACAAGTCTCGATAGAAACTTCGGATTATTCAAATCGTGATTTTTTTTGTGTTTAAAATTTGAACAACTTTTTCCTTAATTCAAAAGCTCTTCTTACCAAATTTCTTTGTGAAAGCAAACACAGATTTGTACAGAAAAGAAGACATTTGCTTTTTTAAACATTCATAGGATCATTGCATTTCCAAAATGCCAACAACAGAAACAGCAATTATATGACAGAGATTTTTTAAAAGTTTTTTTATGTGCCACATTAAACTTACACTTGCGTTTGCCTTTTAAAACAGATAAAATAATTGCGGCACTAGAGTTTTTGCAACTTTTTTAAACATTTTGCTTGTAGATCAGTTCTTGTGTGCAAATCATCTGCTAAAATTACCCACTCTGATTATTGGATCGATTACGCAATAAATTAGCTAAAAACTTGGCTTAAATGCATTTATTACTATACCACCAATAAATATCTTAAAAGTATAATTTAATTCGCGTATTGGATTTTATTGGAATTCAAAAATTGCTCGCGTACCACTTAAAAAGCTCACGTACCATTAGTGGTACGCGACCCACAAATTGAGAACCAATATTGTAAAGGGACTGACGAGCATTTGGATCACATAAGAACATGTCGACCGCGAGGACGATGCTGTCGTTGTCATTCGACTAAGATCTCGAATTATTTTGGGAAAAATGAAAGTGCAAGATAAAGATTCTTGACTAAGACCACTTAGTTGTAAATTAGGATTTTCGGAAAAAAATGCTTGGTTAATTTGCACGAAAATAGAGCCTCAGGCCAAAAGCGGATTAAAATTAAAACGCGATCAGGTGAAATATTTAAATTTACGGTACTAGCAAACGTCGTTCCATAAATTTTAAAAGGAAATACTACAAATAATGACAAGCTTAAAATATAGATATTTTTATCTGAAGTGTCGTCAATTCTCTATCCGAACACCGCTATGCTCTTGCAAAACGCACTTCAAGGCACTTAATAATGCAGTATTAACAAGCATCTCTAATTTACAGTCTATTGCCATACAAGTAAAAATTTCTATTGGACAGAAATATTTAATATTTCCGGAAGTAGGTTGGGTAATTGGACCGATACACTTAGTGATGGCCTTACAAAAAGGGTGTCCTGGTGCAAGAAAAGTAAGGGGCCACTATTTAGTGTACTAAAAAAAGGTAGCTGAAATCACTTTTAGTCTATGAAGACAAACTGATCTCTAAAAAAAAAGGTCTTCAATTTAGGGAAGGCCATTATTGAGTGATCCAAAGCATGGAGAGGCAAAGGGATCATTAAAGAAAAAAAGTGTTTACTTTCACAAGCACAAATGACAGCAACCTAACAAGCAGAAACCGAGCGTGCTGTTGATCTTCAAATTTTTTTCTTTTTGACATGCCATCGACGTCCTGGTGCTACTATGAAGAAATAGAGTAATTTCTTGTGTAGAGGGGCCACGTTTTGATGTATTTTAGGGGACCAGTTGCGGCCGCTCCGTCCGCACCCTATTGAAGCCATCACTGGATACACCAGCTTAATATGCCTCCTTTGTTCAGCAGGTTATGGAGGTAATTAAATAAAAGATCATAACGATGTTGACGATTAAGAAACTGACAGCTTGGTTAAAAAAGAAAAAAAGGTTTTGTGAGTGATGTTTCGTTTTAATTTTTGCATTCGTTTTGCTGTTACCCTGAAAAAAATTAAGGTCACTTTTCTCGAAATGTCAGTCTTAACAAATAGGTTTAAATTACTATTACATCGATTTTTAAAAATTAAAATATCAAAAAGTTTTTTTTGAGCAACTTAAAATTTCAATTAGATAGCTGGGATGATATGCTCTAAACCTCCGTGGTTCACAGCGTTTTCTTTCTTATTAAGCTTTTCAAGTGCTATATGAAAATGAAGCTTCCTCTAAAAACTTAGTTTGTCAAAAAGAATTTGCTTACATCGACATTTTAAAATTTTAATAGGGAGAGGAAGTAAATTTTTACGATTAGCTCGCTCTTTTGCTTCTAATATTACTTCGTACACAATTATTCGTAATAAACAAAAGATGTTTTTTATAATTAAAAAGGAACTAATGTTATTTCTTTTACTTTTTTTGTTTTTGAAAAGCTTTTGAATTATTTTGATCTTCATAGTGTTTCCTCTTTTACGTTTTAATATTTGCAGAGCTTCAACGCTTGTCAAATTTATTTTTGTTTCTCCTGTGTTTTTTCCTCAATTGTAAGTGTGTTAAGGTGTTGGCCCAACACCTTTGTGTCGTAAATAAATAAATAAAACTAGTTTCTCTAAAAATGCTATACAAATTAACCATTTATGCCTAAAGTTGAATTTTTAAAAGTTTTTCATTATAACTTGTAAATGCTAACTAAAAGCCTTTAAAAAACAACAATAGCCTATGAAGAAAAAAACATTTATTTGTTTACATAACTATTAGTTTTGTGCGTTTCAAAAATGAAACGCTAGACCAGTGATTCTCAAACCTTGGTCGTTTGCAGCCCTTTTTCAGAAACTCTCAGCACCCGTGGCCCCATGCTAATGATATTGTCCCAAAAGTCAAGTGAAAAGCAAAAAAAAGTTCATCACTTATGAACTGTCTCTGAATTCTTCTTTTTGTCCCAAAGGTAAAGTGAAGACTAAAAACAAGGTTTCTGCTCCTCCCTCTCGGTAAATGATTCGTGGCCTTCTTTGAGAAACCATGCACTAGGCAAAAAAATTGCAATCCATTCATTTTAAACGCATAAGTCTTCTATTCGAATGTTTCGTAATTCCTATTAATCAGAAGAAAACGCACCAGAACATTTCACATGCAAAGTAACATAGCATTCTTGACAACAAAAAGTAGTATTTTTATGATAGTTGGAACAACATGTTTGATTTTTCTGCTTGACTATCTTATGGTTTATGCGATCATAATGTGAGTTAATTTGGTCAATCCGTCAACGTCTTTTTGTCCAAATTAGCAATTTGGTGCCTCCAAATAATGGGATGCGAGCGACAAAAAAACTTAAGAAAATCTATTTAATTTCTAGCAGCGTCAGCTTTACAAAAGGGCCTAATGCAAGAAATAAAAGAGGGGCCACAATAAAGATTGGGTGTTAAATTTAGGGACATTTATAACTACCTTGAATGACAATTTTTTGAAACTTTATTTGACTTTTAAAAGAAAAAAACGACCAATTAATACAAGTGAAGACCGCTTTTTTCTTCTTCACTTAAATTGAATCATTTTTTTCTTCAAAGTCAGGTAAAGACAAAAAAGGCCTTCTCTTGTCACTTAAGGTATCAATGCTCCAAGACTCTAGGATCACACTTCATTCATAATGTTAGTCTTAATCTCATAAATCTATAATTGATTTTTAGTCTTTTACTGTAAACTTAAGCTTTTGACTATGACGTAATTTTTTTCATTTTTTATAATGATTGCATAATCGATACACAACCCTCCACTCAGTTTATTTATTTGCAAGTTTGCAAATATTGTGAATATTCATTTTGTCGTTTTTAATTCAGAGCACATGGCTAGTAGCTTATGGCGTCGTGAACTTTAGACAGTCTAAGACAGGGATGTCAAAATCGTGGTCAAAAGTACGCCACAATCTCGTAACTTTCATTATTATCGCGAAACGTGGTCTACTTTTTATAAAGAGTGCTGTAAATTTTTTAATTTATTCCAGTATGAAGTGCTGAGGAATTGTTTCGTGTTTCTGTGCCTGTGTGGCTACGTTTAAGTTGTTTAAAGGTCAGTGTAACGCTTTGAAGATTGATTCAATTAAAATAAATGTTTGGAAATCGTTTCGAGCTATTGTTGTCTGTGTGACGGACGAACTATTAAGTTTAATATTAGCCATCGGGATGCTAATTTATTCTTATAGTTAGTAAATAAAAATTGTTGAGTGATTATTCGCAGTTGTTGGCGCTGTGCTTTGCTTTGAAATGTGGCGAAGCTCGGGAAACAAGTTTTCCAAGATCTGTTCATGTTTTTTTAATTTTTGTAAATACGTATATTTTTATAGTAACAAACCATGGTTTCTTTCTATTTGTAGAGAAACATTTTCTAGAGAATTCATTGTAGGCCTACTTAGCCAGAACTAACTGTACTAAGAACTTCAGTCTTGTGGCAAATTATTTCTAGAGCCGGCATAAATAAACACAGCTCTACTTCAGCATAGGTATTGGGATCACCTTGTTCAGCTGGTCCTGTTGGATTCCCGAATAAAGTTGTGACATACCTGTATGCGGGTTGGACGACCCTCGCTTATGAAAAAAACGTGTCATATTGTGCAGCTGTTTAAATTTTGTGCAATGCAATAAATGCAACTATTTAAAGAAGACCACTTTTGCGGTGTTTTAAAGAAAATCTTGAAGGGACCGCTTCATTTGCTTTGTACTAAAGCCATCACTGCTTTTGGGCATAGCTTAAGTCTTAGGCAGTCCAACTGCCAAAAGTTGTTCAACAAGATAAATTGAAAAAACAAAAGAGGATTGAATATAATTTTTTTAACGGATTGATAAACAATACTTGCCAATTTTTTGCCATCCCTATCGACTCTCTCAATAAAACTGTTGTACACTTTTATTATACTGGGCTACTGCACCCAATTTTTTTCTCGTTTTGAAAATATAACGGTTGACAGGAGTAATAAAAATGATTACAGTGGCAGACGAAATCTTGTTGAATTTTCGGTTGCGAGTATTTGTTATTTTTACCGTAATCTTAACCCTAGTCCAAACCTTTTCTTTGTAACTTAAAAAACGAATTACGTATTATTGTTATAATTTTTAAAGAAAATACCTACATCTCCACAGAAATTCAAACTCACAACGCTCCGTTACTAATCTTCAGCATTGTTCTTACAATATTTCTACTCGGTAACTATTTAAATAAAAATTGCTATAAATAATGTATATGTACGTAACTTACTATGCCAACTAATCAATCAGACAACAAATGAATTCACAAAATTTGGCTGTAAGCTTATGCTTTTGCCCCGAGTTCAAAAATGAAACGGAAACATTTTCCAAACAATAACAAAACAAAATTATCATTTACATTACTTCTTTTTAAAAAATGACAGAATACAGCTTAGAAATATAGTAAAAAACTAAAAAAATTTTGAGAATAGCATTTTAAGCATTAAAGTTATTTGTACTCGATTGAAGCGGAAGTGTAAAATTGCGATTGAAAAAAAGTCTATTTTAAAAGTATTTCTAAAAAAAGATTGGCAAAAATTACAAGCCCTATATAGTATTTGAAACAAGATATCTTAAAGAAAGAAAACAAGCATAAAAATTAAAAGTTAATTGTAATCTTAAAAAGAAATATTCAAGTTAGTTTATCTTGTTAAATGTTGCAAAAATGAAAGATTGCGCATAAGTGAGTTAAACAAAAACTGAAATGTTGAAAACGAATTGGAAATAAATTTATTAATGTTCAAAATAAAACTGTCATAAATCGCTTTGTAAGTCGTATGGTCAGAATTTTGAATCTTAAGTAGTTGTTGCCAACAGCTCTGTACCCCTACTCCTGTACCACCAAAGTGGCTTATATTGTTTAGTCACATTGTTGTGGAGGCGGACACGTCAAACGTGTCACTCGCATTGGTCCATAAAACCAGTAGGTCTATATTGAAAGTGTTTTTTGATTTATTCTAAACAAGATTAAAAATATTTGTTATTTTTTAGCGTCCGGATACGGCTCGCCGCCGGGTTTAAGCCGAAGCGGCTGCATTATATTTCATTTGACTGTTTTTGTTTGATGAATGAAGTCAACGGAAAAAATGCTAAACGTGAGAAGACCATACAACATTTTAGTTCCCTTTTTATTATTCTTTTTTCATGTTACACATTTTAGCATTGTACTGCTGTAGGTAGCTTATGATCAAATCAACTGCGGGTGCGAATTCGGAAGCGTGTTTTAAAGATGTCAGGTACGAATCGTGACCTAGTTACGCTGGTTTCGATTTAACTTTTGGTTGCAATTCACATTATCTGACTGTAATACGCCTGGCAATCTTAAAAAGCATCTTCAAATTACACTCATATCACTATTTAATGTAATTTATTCGAAATAGAAGATGCAATTATCATTTATTATCTTAACTTATTTATTCGAAATAAAAGACGCAATTGTCATTTATTACCTTAACTTATTTATTCGGATTTATTTACAAATTAATTTATTCGGAATAAAAGACGCAATTTTACGGCTTCTAAACAAGAGCGCTTTATTCAAAGAAGGTTTCTATTTTCATTCAGATCAATTTCTATTTTTATCGATTTGTATTCTAATCTTGTAAAGCTTTTGTAGGATGGCTACCACTTCGAGTCTCTTTTGTGCATCTTTCTCACTTTCTCTTGCAATTTCAAATTTGGTGAGAAATTTTGTCTACTTAACAATAGATAAAAAATAAGTGTGAATTAACGACACATCTGTACTCTTTTTTATGACAAATGGTAGATAACTAGCATAATCACAGGAATCTTTCCACTTATCTAGTAATTCCTATAATCGGTCAGTGAGCATTCAAAATCAGTTTGTGCCCGTTCTAATCGTGGCAGCTACTTTTTATTTGTTCTATGTTTATTGAATTTTAACTGTATGTTGAAATGCATGTTAATTATTAAAATGTAACGCTACTACTGTACAGTTGTCAAGGGAAACAGTACAGCCTATACCCAGTGGTGGCTTTACAAAAAAGGGAGCCCAGCACAAGAAAATAGCGGGCGCCACTTTTCAAGTTATTTCTCTTATAAAATATAGTAATCTATAAAAAAAAAGAGCATTACTTTCAATAAATATCCGAAATCTTCATTTTTCTCCCCAAAAATAGTGATATTTAAAAAAAGAAGGCGATAACTTTCAATCAATGTTTAAAATCTCCATTTTTGTTCCCAAAATATAGTAATCTCGAAAAAAACAAAAAAGAAACAAAGTCATCACTTTCAATCGAGTACATTAACTCTGCTTTTGTCCTAAAGTTAAAGTGCAGACGGGGGCCACCGTCATGGTGCTACTGTGAAGAAATAGAGCATTATTCTTTTTAGGGGGCTCACTTTTTCACGTTTCTTAGGGGAGGCGTTGTGCAGCCGCTCCGTTCGCATTGTACTAAAACTATCAGTTTTTATACCACTGAACGTGATATAATACTCGCGTAATGACGAGGCCAAAAACTAAAATATATTGACATTGATTAACAATCTTTTAAAAATCAACGATCGTTACAAAAGTAAGCCGATGCTAAAAAAGACAAACACTTCTAGCTTAGGGCTTGGGAACTTTTTAAGCACAAGAGTTACTTGTGGAAATGTAAAGTGTACTGGGGGCAGCACAAGGTTTTTATTTTAAATTAGAGCCAAAATTGTCCTTGCAAGTTGAAAAAAAGGTCAAAAAAACGTTTTTTTCTTTAAATTGTTGGTCAGCTTCCCCCGTGCCCGCTCTACTTGTTGTTACTAATTGTTTTTTTAATATAAAAAAAACGTCTGGCTTTCTAAGAACTTCCATGAGTGAATTTGAATTTTTTTAAATGTTTCTAAAACGGCTTGCATAAAATGCAATTTTTTATAACTTTTTGGTTTTAAATTTTTGTATGGATAACCTTTTTTTTGTTTACTTTATTGCAAAACAAGTTCCTCCCAAAAGAATTATCCTGGTTGTTATTTTCTCAAGGTGCCTAATAATAACCATAAAAATATGTTCCTTAACTTCAATTGACAAAACGCTATCACTTTTGAATTAAAATATGTTTCAGAGGTAACAAAATAAATCAACACAAAAAAGTCTTCATGTAAAGTATAGATACATTTTGTTTAATCTATGACCTACTTAATATTTTTTGTAAAGTTTGCATTTTTAAACCGAATAATGAAAAATGTAGTTCTGCATTGGGCCTTATATTTGTGGAGTCTCTTTTACTGTATTTTATTATCAATGACATTTTACACAAAATGATTCTTGTAGGAGAGGGTTTCGTCGCCGTTACATCGTGTGAAATGAGACACCACAGTGAGAATTAACTTTTTGGTCTCCGAGTCAGCCCCTATTTGGTCCAAAACTGCCCTTGATCAAAGCTATCTTAAAAGTAGGGAGTATGACGATGACGTCACAGTTTGGAAGATTTGGTTGTCAATTAGAATGCTACTTCACTTTTACATATTCTTTTATTTGTGGCTGTGAAGCATGTTAAAGATAGATCTTCATGATTGGAAGACCCAGTATTTTCTTTGATGATTTAAAATAATTTACCAGGTCAAGAAAGATTTTTCGGAAATTCTGCGTGAACAGTTTTGCCCACTAGTACAATAAATAAAAACGAAAAGAAGGTTAAAATTTTTTAAGTACTTTTTACTCTAGACAATAATATATGAATTTAAAACAATTCAAACTGTTTTAAATATTTGTTTACAATCCATAAAATGCCCAAATAAAATATACGGTAGGTTAATATCGATAGTTAACCTTATAATAATACTGTTATATTATCTACAATAGAGCATTGACAAAAACTAGGCCAATTTTAAAATACGCGAAAAATTTGTGCAAACAATAAAAACTATATTGCGGTCCAGCAATGTTTTAGGAAACTTGATTACGTCTTGTAGAAAACCGCGAAAGAAGATCAAAGAATTTTTTTGTGGTGGTACAGGAAACATAGTTGACCTATTCATAGGCAGACCTCGTTAGCATCTGATCTGATAAAACTACTTATGTCAAATATATATCAAATTTAACATAATTTATGATGAAAAAAGAAATGCATATTGTTTTGTGATTGGGAAACATTTGTTTACATCAACAAACAGGCAACGTCAGAAAAAAACCCATTTGTCTTTTTCGACCATTTTAGGGAAGTTTTAATAGACAAAATCTAGCATTGTTATGGCGACTTAAAAATTTTTATTTTAGTTTGTTATGGTTTGTGATCAAGTTGGTACAATTTCTTCACGCACCGAGCCACTTTTGAAGATATGCAAGCTCAAAGGTCGCATGCGGTCTGAAACTGTTATGTTAAGTCAATGATGGCTCAAAAAGAGATGGTTCTAAACCGCATTTGTTTATATGCCGCAAAAAGCTATTTAAAGACAAACAAACGAATAAATAAATAAAAAGATTGTCACACAGACCAGGCGTCTTGAAACCGAACAATTAGGCCAGTGGTAACAAAAAAAATTAAATGGACAAGATTGAGAATATTTACAGAAAATTAAATCGTAGCCGGCGTTTTGAACAACGGTGTAGTTTGTTTTTGTCATGAGCCGATGTGCTTCCAAACAGTGTGACAATAAAATAAATGCAAGTAAAACATTTTTAAAAAATAAATCTCGTTCTAGAAAACTAACAGGGTGGTCCAATGGCAAGGATATATGATTTTAATCAATCTGAATTTGATTCAAAGCCGAAATAAATCTGACCCAGTGTTGGCAATATTTCGCCCTCGTTGGTACAGAAGGCTCCACGTAAGTGCTCTCTTGCGCCGCCGCAATGCTGCTGAAATAGTCACCGCGAACTCAGGACAAGTTTCGGCGTGTGAAATGATACTAATCGAAAAACAAAACGTTAATTTTGTGCAATTTAATAAACGAATAGAGCAAGTCTAAAACCGCACGAAAATTTCCAAGACAACCGGCACTGCATGGTACCCTGTTGCAATAAAAGTGTTTCACCAAATAATTTGCACAAAAAAGGATCTAGTATTAGCAGATCGATCAGGTTAGTTTTCTAAATAACACATCGAGAAAATCCTTATCATGTAGGACAGGTTTTGAACAAGCGATTTAGCTATTGCGAATCAAAAAAAACGTTGCAGCTTTGGTCGAAAAACAAACACTTTCAATATCACTTTGAATGATAAGTGAAGATTTTTCGAACCGTTTCTCTCACTGATTTCGTTTTTATTCTAACCGACATTAGAATTAAAAACAAAAATTGACTGCTTATGTTCTTACTTTCGACTGAAGTCATATTTTTGCTGTGAGTGAGCTAATCAAAAATTAATTATCACGCAGCTAAAAGATTTTGTTTTTTGTTTATTTTATTAACTTATACAAGTTGCTAGGTCTGAAAAACAACTTTTTTTAAGTCGTTTATATCAACAAAATTTATAAGTTGGTCATAACAAGCTTTGTTATATAACTGCAAGTTATGCAACAAAAACAGTCTATTATTTTAATAAATTTTTTTATACTCAACTTTTTTTCTAATTTTAATTTAGGTGTTGAATTAAAATAATGGAATTCACATAATAAAAAGTTGATATCACGTTTTTTTTCAGCAATAATCAAAGTTCTCAACAGCCGCAATAGCAAGCATAACAAGCAGTTCAAAGCATTTAATCGACCTTTGACCAATTAGCATGTAGTCAAGCAGGGGTCAACGATGCGGTTGCTCGCTTTGATTTGAAATGTTTTTCGTAGTGTTAATTGTAGGTCTGGAAACTAGCAAGGTTTTGAAAAAAAATTGCATCATTCTATTGCCATCATAAATTCACTTAGAAACAACATATTTGGAAATGTACAATATGAAGCAATTCAATTTGAGAACGACTAATTACAGGTTTTTCCCAAAACTTACGCAAACATTATTTTTAAAGATGATTAAAAAAGACTAAATCCACAAAAAACACACATACTTTTTTGTGGATTTAATCAAAACTTTAAACGAATAACAAAGTTAAAAATTTAAAAGCCAAATTTGTCGCTATTCGGATTGAATTACATTCTTTGATGTTAAATCATCAATAACTTTTGGTAAGACAAAAGAATATTTGGGCACAATTTTAAAACAAAAAATCGTTTAAAACAAGTAGATTCTAAGATTATATTCGTGTAAAACAGGGGTCGGCAAACTGCGGCCCGCTAAGGTTTTTCATCCGGCCCACGGGGCTCATTTCAAAAACGCATACACTGATTTAGCCACAGGTGGATAGAATTATACCGGAAACGCACAATTTCAGGTTTTTACCTTGTTCATCTCGTAGGACAGCGTGGTCCAAATACGGAACAATTTTGCACAAGCCTTGTCGATCACAAGCAGCGGCACTATGATTTTGAGACGGAAATAGGAATTTCGGAGAGCGATTCCAAGTGAAGACCTTTTTTTTTTTAGAGATCGCCATAATATCGGGAGAAAAATAGCAAATTAGAGATCAAATCGGAGTGAAGACCTTTTTTTTAGAGATCACTACAATTTTCGGAGAAAAAATAGCGAAATCAGAGATCGATTTGAAGCTAAGACATTTTTTTCTCACGCTTTGGCCCGGGGAGGTCCAAAAAATCTAAATCCGTCCCCCGTCTTGAAAAGTTTGCCGACCCCTGATGTAAAATAAACAAAATTTCTATATACAATTGTGGAATAGGAAAGAAAAAAAAAACCTTTAAGCAACAATTTGTAAATACAGCTTATTTGACGATCAAGAGTTAAAAATATTCTAACAACATAATTTTTGACCGTTCTTTAAAAAAACAAAACAAAAACTATTGTTTACGCTTTATGCTTATATCATTAGGCAGATCTACTATACTACGATGCAACAAAACATCTCAAATTACTAAAATAGTTTCAATCTAGGCAAAAAATATCAAAGCAACAAACAAGGCAAACAGATTTATTTAAAAAAAATAAGTTTAATGTTGTAAAGAATGTTTTAAGCGAGGCACAAGATTAGAAAGTTCACCGAAAATTCACTATAAATGTTTCATCACAATATTTGTCAAAAAATTAGCTTATTGTTTATACAAAAAACACAAATTCCGGGTTGCCTCAAGTTTTAAAATAGATAAATGTGATTTTTAGACGGCATAAAATAAAGAAAATGCTGACCAAGTGTGAAAAACAATTTGGGCGGAACACGGCAATCCTCGATTACGGAAAGTTTAAGTGTCTGCAGCAATTATAAAAGCTTGCGACATAAACCACTTTGAATATTATTTTAATAGAAATTTTCAAACATGCTTAGAGTCAGCAAATATTTTTGAACTTGTTCATTTCGTGCGTGATTGTTGTGGGAAAGCCAAAGTACAGCAAGAAAACAAGAAGTGACATCGGCTTAACATAAACTAAGTACCAAATCGTTATCCTGTTCTATTAAAAGACCACACAAACAGGAATTTCTCCATGACGCCATTGTCGACTTCTCAGATTGGAATATGACGTCTTTGTGTGTACGACATCAAAAACTTGCGCTCGGCTTTTTCAATAAGGTTGTTCGGGGTGATATGAAAAGCCATTGTCATTGGGGTTTTTGCTTCGAGATTGTTCGAATTAAGCTTATTAGAAAAACAGAAGACCTTTACTAAAGTTCATTTGTGGTTATGGAGTTTTAAGTCTTGCGTGTAAGCAACGTGATATTGTTGTTCGGCCTTTAATATACGGCTTGTTCTTTAGATAAAGATCTAGGTGAGAATGACGTTATTATCGGCCTGTTTACGTTGGTAAATGTAAACTGATGCAATTGCAGCTGCAAAAGTTGAGGAGATAATCTAAGTGTACACTTGCTCGCAACGAAATTGTTTGTTTTAGCAGATAACTGAGCTTGGGGCGTTTTGGAAAGTGAAAAAGCAACGTTGCAGTGATTCGGTTCATAAACACGAGGAAGAAAGTCGCAGTCTTCATTTTTTTTTTTGAAAAAGCCCTGGCCGCTCTTTAGCACGGGCGATTTCCACATACTTTAAAAAATTTCTATTGGAAATCATTGTCTTAACAAATTGCAAGTAACTCATCATGCTATTCAAACAAGGTTTTTAGAGCTATAAACTTTTTTTCTTTGAATGCAATTTCCGTCTTTTTTTTTGAGAAGAGTTTTTTTATCAACTTTTAGACACGATACTTTCTATAAAGTTACGTTTTTCTGTAAATACAAGTTGATTAAACTGAATATAAAAGAAAAAAGTCATAAAAGACCGCTTAAATGTTTTATGCTCCATTGTATCAACACTCATAACCCTTCCTAAAATTTTCAAAGCCCCAAAAGTAAAAAAAGATTATTTCCTAAAATAACAATTTTTTAAATAATTTTGTGATCTGCTCTGTTTATGGCAATTTTGTAAATACATGTAAAATACTGACTACATAAAAAACTAAAAACATGAAAAGTTATTTTTTCAGTTCAAAGAACAAAAAATTAAAATATATTAAGTTGTGTAAAATGCTTACGGTGGCAGAAAATGCGTCGAAACTCTTTGCAATCGTTGACAAGCTTTACAAATATTGACATGAATCACTGTTGTTCATTCACGGTGCCCATCACAAAGCATTAAACATGAATAACAAGGCCGGCCACATATAATACGTGAATCGAAATGTTCTAATGCAGTGGTTTTCAACCTTTATAATTTCATGAACCGCATTAACCGATGTTCAAAACTAAATTTCCCCAAACGAGAAATTCAGTTCGTAACCTAATTAGTATGTTCATATCAGTTTGGAAAGAAGAGAAACTAAGTTTTTACGATTTAACCTAAGTTGGATAAATTTTTTAGACTAATATTCACTACTACAAAATTATTTGTATTAACAAATGAAAAAAGCTCAAGATTAACAGTTCCATGCAGCACAAAAACCATAGCTATCACCAAAAAAATAACAGCAACGTCATTAACCAAAAGCAACTATTAACCATTATAAAATAGCAAAGCCAAAAAACAATTTACTTAATACGATTGCATACATAAAAGTCAAAATACCACAATAAATCGAACTTTTAAAATGTTCTTCATATAAAAAATCTATAAAGTATAACAGTTAATATCTAAAACGTTCAATTACATTAAAATAAATTCCTCCCCTCAAAATAGAAAATTTCCCCTAGTGGGAAATTTCCCCCCGGTTGAGAACTCCTTTCCTAACGGGAACGCGCAGCTGGTAACACTGAATCAAACTTGATGAGCACGAGAATCAAATTCAGAATTGGCACAGCGGCCTCAGCACCGCTAACCACGTGACTAACCAGACGGAAATCAAGGCCTAAAAACCTTTCGGAATTGTAAAACCATTTCTATGTCAATAATTTTTTTTAGAACAAGAAAGGAAAACTTTTGCGCATGCTATTTTCATTTACAGTAATGAATCCATTAATTAATTTTAGCGGTTTATTTTTCGAGATTTAAACGTAAGGTTTTAGTTTGCAAATTAAAATCTACTTTTTTCAAAAATTGTAAAACCTAGAAATAAAAGCATGAATTGAATCATGAAGGTTTTTGCACTTTTTAATATAAAGCCTTCATTTGATTTGGTTTGCTTGAAAGTAATAATTAAAGTTGATTCGCGGTGAAAATAATTTATATATAGTTTGTGTAAAATTCAATATGGCTGCTTTCAGTTCTAATTTTATGGTGCAAGAAAGCAACCATTATACATAAAACCTGTTCAGAATGAAAGCGGAAAAAGCGAAGCAAAAAATTCCGCTTTCTTGCTTTTTCCGCAACTGCTAAAAGTTGAAATATTTAAATCTCAATTTTTTTCGTTAAGCACGAAAAAATTTGCGCTTGGTCCATTTTTTTAAGCTTTCCACTTTTAGTTTGAACAGCCTATTTGCTTTGTTTTTTTCACCACACGCTTTACTTTTTTCCGGATATGCTTTCATTCTGAACCGACCCAAAAAAAACAAATTTATATTTTTAAATAAATTTTTTTATTTTCAATTGATGATTGTTCTGTCACTGAAGCATAACAATAACAAAAAATCTCCTTCGAGTAACCACTAATAAACAAACACACCCCGATTATTGTATACATGACCTTTAAGGGGATTATTTCAATGATAATTCCGATATTTTGTCGCCTTTACGCAATTTTACTTTCGTCAGTACGAAACCAAACACAAATACAATGCATTGTAAGATAATGCATTTGAACCGTAAGCTTTAAAACGGCAGTAAGCTTATTAACTGGTAATTATAATATCCATTGTTACAATAATATCATTTATTAAAGTGGAATATTCGCCGAACAGTTTATGCGATTCACGAAGATTTTTCGGAGTTGTCAATATCAACATTTACTTAAACAAAGTTAATTCAAAAAGCAATTTACTGCTCCTCAGATAAAATACAAAAATAAGAACTTTTTAGTACGCCCATATTGTATTTCTGAAATTCCCCCGCAAGTAAAAGCGCTTATATTTTTTCATCTTTAAAAAAATTCCTTTCAGCTTAGCAGGTATTGCAATGTAAAATATGCTGTGAAATCGAGAACTTTTAAAATTGAACTCTTTCAATTGGTAGTAGATGCGTCATTTCGCAAAAACGGGAAGTTATCAAATAAACCGAACAAGTATAGATCGTTTCATCATCGCTCGTGAAAACCGATGACAAATCAAAAAAAAGTTAATTTTCATCTTGTGCCAGCACTTTTCAACGTAACTACGTCAAAGTAAAATTTTTTTCATTTTATTGTTTTTTGGAAAACGTATGGGAAGCATTTGTTCAAAGGTAAATGTGCAAAACCGGCAGATTTTCTTTTTTAAACGATGATGTTTGTGTTTTTAAGCAAGTGCGTTTAAGGATCCTTTTAAAACCAAGTACAGACTCTTGTGACGTCACAAAACGGAATTCGTCAGGTGCGTTATTTTGACGAGTGTGTGTAGATTACAACAGACGCGTACGATTTCACTTCTCTAGCAAATTGTCTCGGTTTTAAGAAAAGCACTCAATAACAAGTTACGATTCGACGTCTACTTGACCTTAATTTTTGCAAGTCAAATTAATTCTCGTGAAAGGAAGTCAAAAGTTGACTCCAAGACAAGGATTACTGTAATCCTTCCTTTGGTTATTTTAAAACTTTTTATTTTCCTCCTTTGAACACAAACGGATAAAAATATAATATCAAAGCTTTGAAAATTGTAAATATAAATTTTATCTTATCTTTAAATTTATTGCTGAATCATTTTAATTCTTAACTCGAACAATTAAAATTTCTTTTAAGTCAGAAAGCAAAGCTCTAAGGCAGAGGTGGGCAAACTACGACCTCCACGACTTCCTGGGCGGCCCGCGAAAGCCTCAAGCAAAAAACTTTAATCTCTCTTCTTTTTCAATCGTGGTGATCTCTAAAAAAATCATCCCTTTTAATCAATCTCAAAAATTTGGAATCACTTTGTTTTCGATACGAAAATGGAGATTTTGGATATTGATTGAAAGTGCTAACTTTTTTTTTTAGACAACGCTATAGTGTGGCCCGCAAACAAAATCAACTTATAAATGCGGCCCTCGAGATAAAAAGTTTGCCCTTCCATAGTCTAAGAAAAATCACCTATAGAATCCCAGAACTACTACGTATTAAGAAAAAACTGAAACTTTTTTTGCAGCTATCTCACGTTTCTTCAAATGCAGGGATACATTGCATGAGATTAGGAATGGGAAGCTTGATTTGTGATCATTAGCACATTTCTGTATGATCAGGCAAATCGAAAAAAAGAAATTATAAAAGAAAGCATTTTTAAAAAGTAATAAATTCCTTCCAGTAATTAAAGTAATGCATATTGACAAAAAGATTAAAACTTAAAAAAATTTGGGATAAATCTGGGAAAAACAGGTAATTCTTTTCTGCTATTGTACTTGAAACACTTTTGGAAGAATACGAGATATCTCTCCAGGCTTTTATCATCGAAGTGTAATTGAATTATTGTTTCTTCTTTTGATAAATTTTTGGCCCTGATGCTCTTCGCATTCACTTGGTTGCTGTTTTCGACCAATTGAGAAGAGTGTCTTGAATTGCCTTTCTTAAGAGCACAACAAAACCGATCGTGTAGACTAACCATCAAATTCGAGTCCTTTTGGTTGGAGGTCAGAGTGTTACTAAAAAAGCAATCGAGCTCTATCATACGCCGACGCAATAATATATTTTAACGTAAGCCTATTCTATTCACAAAATGCAATATACTAATTTTTTCAATCCTTTTTGCTGAAAGTGTAAAAGCTTTAAAATAGTAACACACAATTATTTTACATTCTTTGTTGATGACGACCATAAGTAATATACAATTAAGACTTGAAAGTTGTAGTTGGTATTCTGTACGGATTGAGAACGGGGAAAAATTATTTGAAAAAAAGAACCATTTCTCAGTTGACGTCACCGCGCATGCGCAATATGAATGACGACATACTTTTATTGTTCAAGAAAATTTTTCTGCGAATTGCCACAAAGGAAATAACAAAGAAATTAAATCCATTATGGAACAAAACACTTTCTATTTTGACATTCGACAAAAGTTGCAGTGTTGAATATCGTTTTTAAATAAACAACTGATTTCTTGACATGTACTAATGCGTTCAGATATTTTTATTATATAATGAAAATTTTCTGATTACTTTCTGTTTCATATGCATGGCACACATGAATTCCTTTCAAATTTTTAAAACGCAATAAATTCACTTAATTAAAGTAATTTTTCTTAAATTTTTGTTTAATTTTACAAAAGAAAGAAAACATCACCAGCAGCTATAAAAAAACATCAAATAAAAAGGTTGACCCGTAAAATTGAATTCAAAAAGTCATTTTAAAATCATTTAAGACTACTGTAAGTAAAACAAGTTTACACACAAATCTGTGATCAAAAATAATTTTTTTTACCAACTTCGGCCAAAGAAAAAAATCAGAAACATTAAAAATCGAAACGATGCTTTAAGGAATCATAGTACGTGTTTATACAAATAAGATATGTTTTGAACACATTGCGAATTGGGCTCTTAATTATCTCTTTGTTAATAAAAATTTTTGGAATCTTTTTTTGACTTTTTCCAAAATTTTCTGTAACCTACTTTTTTAAAGTGTAGCACAAAAACAACGTTGCCATTTTTAATATTTTGAATGGGCTGAGATTATGTAAGATTCCAAACTAAGCTAAACTTCAAACTAATTTTGAGAAGTTAAAACCATGGAAATTTTTGCATGAAACAAAACTGAAAGAAGTTTCGCTTGTTCAAATGAGATAATTTGCAATTTTTGTATAGTTTTGTTCGTTATTAAGTAATTTAGTAGGGTAGGAATCTCTTTTTATTTTCTGATTAAACTGTCATATGTTTAATATTTCTTTTTCGACAACTTCGCTCCATAAAAAAATTAAAAATTTTTTAGACGCTCACATTTTTATAAAATAGTATATTTTTTAATTTAGGAATATTATTTCTTAAGATAACCATATTCAAATCATTTTTTGTTCATCTTAAGATTTCCAATTTTAGAGTTTACCTAAATAGCCAATTTTTAAGTCGAATAGTTTAACTTAAAAGTTGATAGCTTGCAAGTCAATGAATAAAAAATTCTAATAACGACAAAAAAATTTACAAAGTCAAATTTTCGAAAAACTTTTTCGAATTGAAATTTGTTTTCGCTATAATTTTGTTGATGCCAATAAATCCACATTTTAAATAAAAAACAAATCAATAACAAACTAATATCCGATAATGTTTCGTTCATTTGAAATCTAGTTTTTAAATTTCAGCAAATTTCGGTTTTACAAACCTCTTCAGCAATCGAGCTCATTGTAAACAAACCCAAAATCTTTTAAAAGAACTTTTCGATTGATCGCCGTGTAATGTGGAAAGTTTAGCGTAAATAAAGTAAATTTTACTACGAAGAAACTTGATCTTAGTTCTGATTGATTAAGCTGTATTATTTTAAGCTTAAAATCGCAAACGAGCGCTAGAACACACGTGGAAGGACTTAACCAAACAAAAACAACTATACCTAATCATGAATTATTCTTTTGCTTGCTGCGTTACCCTTTTTGCGCACGCGGAATGAAAAAATGACTCATTTCATGCCCAGGTAATTACAACACATCATTACGCAAGCTATTTCTCATTTGTTTTTACTGACTAACCGAAAATGATTTTAATGATAAAAACACACGCTTCTGCAACTTGCTGAAAAACTTTTTATCAAAACTGGATCTATATGATTGTACATTTAGTTTATGAGTTTTGGCTTTAGGAAAAAATTTTTTGATTATTTTTGATTCATAAAAAGTTGTTTATGGCGAGGAAAGAATAATGTTTTTTTATTGTCGTGGCTTTCTCTGACTTTTGCTTTACATAAAAATCTCACCTCAGTTTCTCACGGCTTTCGTTTTGCTAAATCAGTGTTTCCCAAACTTTTTCAGTCAGATTCAGTCAGGCGCCCCCTTGGTTTTTAGCTCGATTCCCAGCGCCCCCTCGCTTATTTTTTAAGTGAGAAGAATGTTCGACAGAGAATATTTATCTGTAATTTTGCTATTTTTCTTCAAAATTTTTGGTGATCTCTAAAAAAAAAAAAAAAGGTCTTCACTTTGATTTCATCTGTAATTTTGCTATTTTTCTCCCAAATTCATTGTGATCTCTAAATAAAAATAAAGGTCTTTACCCTGAATCGATCTTGTATTGAATACTTTGGGAAACACTGCAAGATCACCTATAAAAGATCTTTAATCGTCCTTCATGTATATTTTTTCTCATTGTTTTCTATCGCCCCTTGTTATCTTACCGCCCCCTAACTGCCCCCTTTCTTCTTACCGCCTCCCTAAATCTCGCGAACGCCCCCTGGGGGGCGGTAGCGCCCACTTTGGGAACCACTGTGCTAAATAAATACAACTTTGTTTGTATTCAATAACTATTCGATAATTTTTAAAATGATTCCTAAACGTTGAAGCAGCTCCTGTATGCCTACTGATGTCAAGGCACAGGGAAGATAAACTTTGATTGAAATTTGTGTGACTTGAAAGCAATATTTCTAACTGAAATAACAACTATTTTTTGGTTGTAAAAGCTTTTGAGCAACATACCATAATTTTTACGATATCCAACAAAATATAACCCGCTTTTCTTTATTTTTAATTTACAGCAATATCTTGGAATCTCTAGAAGCAGGTCGAGGTGATTGCTTGCCCCATGTATTAGCTCCTCCGCGCTTTCCTGCAAGTCAGGAGGATAAATATATGTAGAGATAAATTGAAAAGAATTTATATTTCTTGAACCCTTTCATATGTTTCTTCGGATATTTTTCGTAGGCCCCCAGAACAACTAAAGTACGGCGATTCCATCAATTACAAAAGTGTTTTTTGTCTACAACTTATGGTATCTATACGCAAACATCTGAAGTCACATTTTATAGGATCCGATTGAAAGTTTCTGAACGTAAATGAAGTAGAAATCTTAAAAAATAGTTTTTTTACACTGACTTTTTCTTTTTTTATGTTGGTCCATTGGTTGTTAAATTATCGTTTCAGTAATTTAAAAAAATGTTTAATAAGCTGTTATTGGAATATGATTGGAAATAATACCAAATTAATTAACTTAACATTTTTTCATAAGCTTTTTCCGTACTGTAATTTTGAAATCCACGTCCAGAAAATTTTAACTGTTTATGTTCACCAACGCACACTCAATAAAACGCTTGGGCTGGGTGAAAAATGAGGCAAAATTTTTGTAATTAAATTGAAAGTAGAAAAAGTGTTGTTTCAGAAAAGTAAAGTAAATACTAAAAGAAAAGAGAGTATTGTCAGGGGGCATTGTCTCTATTGCTCCTCTTGTGGATGGCTCTGTATCTACTGTGTTTTGGTAAAACTTAGTATTAGTTAAAAATGAGCTACATGATTCTCAAACTTACTGAATACTTATTTGGTTAAATATTTTACGATTTCGTTCATATTTTTGCGGTATCCCGGTGGTAAAAGCTACGAAATCCACTATGTTTTTGTTTTTGTTAAAAATACCTAATAAGTCACGATTGCTTGATTTTTTTGACAAATATTTCAAAACTTACATTTAGCAAATCTGAACTTGTAAAGTCTTGATAATATTAATTTCGTTTTTATAAAATTATTTTGCAGTATTTTCCGAGCTATTAGCTCAAGTTAAAGAACAGCTTTCGTAGAGAAGTGATATATTCAGTAATAAAAGAGCTCTTTTGGTTTGGTATAAAACTTGGAAAATGCATCCACCGGTATTTACAAGATCATCATTGAAGTCAGATCGTGTCATAATGAATTTGTGATTCAGCAAAATGTATCCGACACTCAGGTTAAGCATCCGCGGTAACGCGTTGAAATCTTCAATACGAAGTTCAGTCCAAACAATTTAGAGCAGGGTTGTCCAAACTTTTACTTCGGCTTGCCATGTTTTAAAATAGCTACAGTCGTGTGAAAAAGTTTAAGACCACCTACCAAGAAGTTCCTTTTTTAAATTTCCAGCATTGTGATGCAATCTGGCGTGTTCAAAATTACATCACCTTATTGCCATCAGTCTAGTTAGATGTTTAGCAATACAATACTCAGTGCGTGGTTGGTTAAAAATATTTGGGCTGTTTCTCAATATTTTTATAGTTTTTGAGAGTCAAAAAAAATGGACGAAAAAAGTCAGTTTGTCTAAAATTGAGATAACCCAAATTGTAATTTTGCACAAGGAAGGGTTTTCTAAAAGAAAGATTTGCAAAAAATATCCTGTAGCAAAACGGCTGTTAAACAAGCAATTGAAAGCCCTATTTCTAAAAGTCCGCGATCCGGATGTCACCCGTTAAGCAAAATCATCCGGCCCGTAAGATGCTAGTTAAATATTAAAACGATGACGGCAACCTTTTATTTAAATAACCGAGAGACCAAACGTAAACTAAAAGTCTACAACAATGACAGACTTTTACTGTTCTGTTTAACCCCTACTTATCTTGGGGTAAAACTGAACAGATTGCGCACGTTTTGTCACCATCTAGTGGCATTGCACAAAAAACTATCTTCACGCGCCACATTGCTGAGGCAACTTGTAGGCTGAGGATGAGATGCTGGTGCCAAAACACTACGCATAGCCGGCTTATCTCTGGTCTACTCAACAGCTGAATACTGAGCACCAGTCTGGTGTCGCAGTGTTCACACTCGCCTCATTGACAGTGTCCTGAATGACGCCTTGCGCATAGTCACTGGATGCCTGCGTCCCACTCCAACGGATCACCTACCTGTACTCTCAGGCATCCACCTAGCTGAGCTTTGCCGACAGGGAGCGACACTCTCCTTGGCCTACCGTGGATCTCTGGATCCTGATCATATCTTGTATGGTCTTTTAAGTGGGTCCTCAAATGCTCGCCAAGAGAGACCAAAATGCCGACGCCCATTCGTGCCAACTGCGCAGAATCTTTTGAACAACCTTTCCGGACTTGGCATCCGCGGTTCTGAGTGGACAAACCATGAATGGAATGCAGAGCATTGTGAAAATACTTCTAGGCTCCGTGTTTTTATATCCAGGATCAGCGCCCGGCGTGTTGGGATGACCTTGCCCCGAACAGCTTGGGTTAAGCTCAACCGCCTGCGGACTGGTATTGGGCGATTCCATTCGTCCATGCACAAATGGAGTCTCGCTCCTTCACCGAATTGCGTATGCGGCGCCTTTGAACAAACCGCAGTTTTTATTTGTCATTTGAAGGCAAAACAGTCCTAAATAAAAGTATTTATTCGATCTCTAAAACCGTTTTGCTCAGCCTGCTGTAAAAGGCTGACGCTGCTCTTGATCGACAGGGTTAAAAATATTTAAATTTGTTCAACAGGCTGCAGAATATCACGTCGCCAGCCCGATATGATTCGTGGGCCGGCGTTTGGACCATCCTGGTGTAAATCAAGACCAAGATCCAAACAAGCTCAATGTCCGAATGCTTGTCTTTACTGTTTTATGTGAACTGACAAAGTGCAAGTTAGCTTTCCAATCACGCAAAAAAAGAATACATTGATTTATGATTTTGAAAACTTTGTCTCATTTTTCCGGCGCTTGAGCAAAAGAATTAATTCAGTAATTTTACATTATGATAACCTCAGTAAATTTCATTTCGACGAAAATCAAAGCAATCGAAAAGTGGTGTTTTTTCAACATTTTTGATACTTGCAAAACTGGGTTCTGAATAGTTTCAAATTTCAATCTACTATAAGTGGGTTGAAAATTCTTCTCAAATCGATTCTTTGTCTATAATATAATTTCGGCAAGGAATAAATTTTTTGAAACCATATTGTAGTGATACTCAATAGCACAACTAAATTCATAAAATTTTATTTTTTATTTTCGAACGCTTTCGGCTTCTTAAGCCCTTTTCAAGAAAAACTTAAACTTAAATGAAATTAACAATAATGCGTGAAAACAAAAAAAATTAATTATTTATGCATGAATGATTTTACATTGTGACGAATAAGTTAATGCAAATACAATTATAAAGCCAATTTTTAGTTTTATTAAATTATTTAAAAAGTGAAAGTAAGTTTAAAATTAAAAAATAAAACAAATAAAAATAAAAAAAAATTAAAAAACACTTAATAGAAAAGATGAATCATTTGATAAGGTTGACGATTTAAACTAGGATTACGTATTTTAATAAATAAGGCTTTGTGTATTTTTGTGTGAAATTCCGACTTACACTTTTTTATTATTTTAAAAGAGTTTAAATTTAAAGTGACATAAGAACAAACATCGCTACAGATTACGTGATTTTTTATTGCACTTGATACTTGAGAGTTGAAGTCCAAATGCTCCCTAGCTCTAGTGCTCAAATATCAAGTTGACTTACCGATGTATGTCAAGTTCGCATGTCACACGAACATGTAAAATTCTTTATCTGAGATAGAATTTTTGAAAAAAAAGACTTTGCGAAACTGAATTCTGCAGAGTTTCAAATTTCAATCTACGTAGGTTGAAAATTCTTTCCAAATCTATTCTTTATCTAAAATAAAATTTTTGCAAAGAATTTCGTTCTATTTTTATTTTTTATCACTATATTTATCCGCCTGACTCGCAGGAAAGCGACGGAGGCGCTAATACATAGGGTAAGCAATTACCCCGACCTGCTTCCGGAGATGCCAAGATATTGCTTTCCGCTTGTACATTGTAATTTAATAGAGATATGATTATAATTTAGAAATGCTTACCAAGACCACCAAGCAGGGGAAATGCCGTAAAGTGTCTTCCCAATGACACAACAGAATGGCGCGAGAGTGTTTTAAACCGAGACCATGTTGATCATGAGCACGGCGCCTTAACAACTCGACCACGCTGCCAACTTTGTGTACAAAGCATGGCGTACTATAATGATACAAGGTAATACACAAACAGTGGTGGATATTCAAATTCAGGGGCCCGAGGCAAGGATTTCCAAAAATTGATGTTCCCTAAAAAAAAGAGCTTTGATCTCGTCTTTCACTTTTTTCTCCCAAAATCAAGGTGAACTACAAAAAATAAAGGTCTTCACTTCGATTTCATCTCTGATTTCGCTATTTTACTCCCAAAATCAAGGTGTTCTCTAAAAAAACAAGAAAAAAAAGAAAGGTCTTCACCTCGAATCGCCCCTAAAATTTAGAAGCAAGCTTTATTGATCTTTTTCACACTATTGCATTTGTGCACAACTGTAATTACTGTAATAATAAGTTAACTCATCTCCAAACATTTAAAAGTGACCTGGTTAGACTTACACAACGAACACGAACAGCAGAAAAAGTTTAATTTTTAACTTGATTATTACAATTCTCATTGCAAAAAATTTAAAACAAAATTTTTGTATAACAATTTTAGAAAGATTTTTTGGTGTATTTAGAAAAGCGTTGTTCAAAGTATTTCAGATAATTATCATTAAACATAGAATTTCAGATAATTATCATTAAAAAAACACCTTGTTATACTTCGGCTACATCAGTGAATGTTCCATTTCAAACAAAAAAGTGGACCTGTCAAGTTATAGATGGGAAATTTTTATTTTGAAAAAGCTAGTAAGTTATTAAGATAAAGAAACAAACAATAAAAAACCAACAATATACAAAGCAGGAATAAAAAAAGAGGATTAAAAAAGTTTTCATTGCTGAACATATTTTAGCTGCCAAAACAGGATTTAAAAAAATAAAGCAAAAAGAAATCAAGATTCAATTTTGACAACATTAATTTATCTCATAATTTGTTCCATAAAATTCAATTCAAGACAAAAAAATATTTTCATTTTAAATAGAATGCCAAAAATATTTTTTGAAGGGTAGGTTTCTGAAAATCAAAATTGTCAACTGAAGACCAAAAAAAACGTTTTTGTTTTTAGAGCAATTAGTTGAATTAGCGACAAGATTTTTCGGTAATAACCTAGTTGTATAATATAATTGAATTCTATTTCAACATTTTTTATTACGTCAGTATGAATGAATACTTGTTTAACAAATATTTTCGAGGGATAACAAAAGCTGTATGCCATTGAGAAGTTCTGTAGTGTTTATTTTTTGTTATTAATCTAAGTGAAAATTTTTATTTTGAATGAAACGTTTGATTAGAAGCCAAAGTTGATTGCAAACATGGAACATTTCAGTTTTGGTCTTTGAAAATTTTAGTTTGTGCACATATTTAGATCCTCGCTCTCTTACTGGCGTAAAGGCCGGCTCCAATTACCTGTGCCGGCACTTCCCTATTCGTTTTTCACCCCTCCCTATGGGATCTTTTAAGTCAATCTATAGAAACCCTTTATTTTTATTATCTTTATTTTATATTTATTTTAAGGCTTTGTCATAAAGCTTACGCCGGCCTATGATATAGTTTTGCATTCTCCTTTAAAAAACAGCTACTTCCACCCCCAAAAAAATTCTCTGACATATGTTGTTTGGCCTGTCCCAAATTAGTTTCTGTTTCCTAATCAATCAGCTTTGAGTCGGTTGAAAAGTGTTTTGTGTCGAATTTGATTAATTGACAAACATTTACTTTATGTGATAAAATTGTGTCGATTTTCCAAATTGTTTCTTTTGAAAACAATAAATTAAGTTTAAGTAAGAAATTAAAAATAATCAATTCCGTTGAAGTAGTATGTTCTTTAAACAAAAATTGGCAGCGAAGTTAAAAATGACGAAATAAACTAAATCGAAAACCTTTTTTTAACAGTTTTAAATACGAACCTTTAAAAAAATGGCTTTATAAATAAAAAAAAAAATAGAATTACTATTGAAAGTTTCTCAATGAAAAGATCATCTCAATATCTTATGGATTCTAATTAGGTTGTTTTTTTATTATTCTTTCTTTGTTAAAATGCTGATCAATTCAAAATAAACATTGACTAAAATTATCAATTACTTTAATCGTTATTGTTTTTGCGAATTTCTTCATTCCTTTCAGTTATGAAGAAAAAATTATCGAAAAGGCTAAAACAGGGTGTCCAACCTTTTTGAGCCGAGGGCCATTTTGAATCATCAAAAATATTGATGGGCTAAACAAACAAAACACCCCACTTTTTGCCGCAAAATCATAGTGATCTCTAAAAAAAATAATAATAAAAAAGGTCCTCGCCTGAAATCAGTCTCAGATTTCCCACTTTTTGTCCCAAAATCACAGTGATCTCTAAAAAAAAAAAAGGTTCTCGCCTGAAATCAATCTCAGATTTCATACTTTTTGTCCCAAAATTATAGTGATCTCTAAAACTTGAAAAAAACAAGAAAAAAAGAGTCTTCGCATCAAATCTGTCTTCGATTTCTGCTAAAATTGCGGGAAAGAGGACTTCAAAAAATACTGCGCGGGCCACGGGACGCCTTTGGGCTAAAAAATGTTTGCTATTCTAAAGTAAACAAAAGTTTTATAGTTAATGCATCTATTAAAAGTTCAGCATTTTGGAAAAGTACATGGTTTCAGTAATCTTCAACAAATCTGATGGTAAATTTTGCCTTCTTTTTTCGATTAATGTTAAACTAGGCCAAAAGTCATTACGTCACAAATGAAACTAATGCTTTTAATTAGTATAAAAGAAAAAATTGAAAACTCAACAAACAAAAAACAAACATCTGCTCAATTCCATATATTCAAGTTTATTAAGAAGCAAAAAATATAGATATTTTTAAGAATAGTGATATCTTTTAAAATAGTATCTACTGTATTTAAAAGTTTACTTATCACGGTGTACTGTATAATGAGGACTGCAAAGTAAATCAGTTTCGTTAAACTCTTTTTTCTTTTTTTTCGTGTAGCCGATATCGTCGCTGAATCTTTCCATTTAAAAAAAAAAATTTTTAGTCCAATTGCATTTGTCACTTGTGCGTGACGTCATTCCCATGAAGTTCACAAAGGTATAAAAACGAACGTAATTGATAAAAACATTCAGATAATTGGCTCACTAACTAACGCTGAGCAATATAAAAGCAAAGTCTTTTCTGCTTAAATAAATGCAGCTGAAGTAAAAAATCTTTTTTAAATATCAACAATTTTTGAAACTATTTCAAAAACTTCACTTAAATAAGTGAAATAGTGTTTTTCAAATTAATCTTTTGCGTAGAATTCAATATTATAAGTTAAGAACTTTCTGTTACCATGTTGTTCTTCTGTTAAAAAAGATAAAATAAAGCAAATTTTTGCAAGGCGGTTGTATTAAACAAAGCAATAACATAAAGTTTGCTTTGTGTTTTATTTTTGAAAAAAAAAAAAAATCTAACGTATTCTTTACTGTCTTAGATTACTTCAACAATTTTAAGTAACTTGAACATAAAAACACAACGAAAAAATGAAGTTTGCTTTTTCCTGCGTTCTATGCCTTGTCCTGTTGGTATTTTTTGACCTCTCACCAAACGCGTCGGCTAGATCGACCCGAAAAAGGCAGGCCTCTATGAAAGTATGCGGAAGAGATTTGATCAATGCCATGGATTTTTTTTGCCCTGAAACACGTTTCACGTTGCCATATGAATTACGTTACGTTGGCGGTAAGTTGTTTGAAGGTTTTGGGTTGATTTGCTATGATCATGATCAACACGGGTTTAGTGCTTCCGTTGGTATGATTTTTATGGCTGATTGTCGTAAGATCTTCAGCACGACTCTAAGAGCCGAAACGTCGGCAAATAAACCTGTCTTGGTCCGCTTTGCATAACTTAAAATAAACTAGGGAGCACTCTTTAAAAAAATTTTATTGCTTATAACTGTAAAAGCTTATCAAATGTTAATTGAAATTCAAAAAGTAAAAAGTGTTTATATTAATTCTTAATAGGTTTTACCAGATACTTTTACAAAACTTACGTTTATTTAATGTGTAAAACGAGTAGTGCACGATTTTGAGACAAACAAATAATTTCTATTAGATAAATTACCAACTATTATACCAGCAATAGAGAAACGGTTTAGCTGCACAATTCCTAATATTGTATTCAATAAAATCCTCTACGTATTACAGCGTGTTCCTGGATAAGTCATGCTTTTATGACTTAAGATGTTTTAAATCAGTGTTTCTCATCCCCGAGTCCTAGTTTTATTTGTTTGGGTCGTAGACTTTAGTAGTTCGCAAGATCTTTTGATTACTGTTCAGGGGTCCACTGCGATTAACTAGGCCGCCCAGAATTTTAATGTAAAATTAACGCGTGATGTAAGATTACATTTGATCTTCAAAGGGCAAAAAGTGCATTTAAAATTTTTTTGTAAATAATCAAAATTATTTTGATGATAAAAATCGGGTCGTCAAAGTTTTCAAATTAAACTTAAAACTTATAGGTTTTGGACACTCAAAAAAAAGATTAAGAAACACTGTTTAAAATGTTATTTTGAGATTTTACAAAAAGAAATTACTCTTTTTAAAAATTTATTATTTATGTTTTTCAGTTATTCGTCTTGGTATCTATCGGTTGAAACGAAAAGCACCATTTGTTGAACTTGCTCTTAGATGTTGCCGACATCATTGCAAGCACAATCAATTCGATTGGATGTGCAATTACCAGAAAATCATCATAAATCCTTGCTTGAGATCGGATTCTTCTCGAAACCGGCGCTGCGAAAGGAAAATGGTCCACCGTATTTCTGAGCCCCCCCGGTAAACGCACAAGCATTGACTGCAGCTTGTGTACTACATGTGTATTACTTTGTTTTATTTTTTTCTCTCAGATAAAGCTTCCAATGTTTTCCATGAAAAGAACTTTATGGTTTTTTATATTATTTTTAAAGATATTAATTAGATCTTAAACTGATCTGATTTGTGATAACACGTTTTTTTCATTTAACAGCAATTTTTGTTATTTAATACAAATTGAGTGTTGTTTAAATTTAAAAAAAATGTTCAGGAGAAATGCCTCAAGCAGGCGGCTCTGTATATTCTAAGGTTATTTTCTAAATTTCATATACGGTACTTAATATCTTAAATTTACCGTAAAATTGTGATCATTTATTTGCTTTTCAAACAAAGAAAACGAAGTTATTTTTTTGCGTAGTTCTGAGCGAAATGTTTGCCGATGTTGATTGTACATTTTTGTGTATTTTTAATGAGATAATCATAAGGTAAAAATTGTTTTTTATTATTTAAGCGCATTTTTCTTTTCATTATAAAACCGCTTTACTTTACGATCTTGTTAATCAATTAATGGCAAATTTTATTTATTTTGACGTGTAATTTAATGCTGCTATTTGTATATTTTTCTTTCGATTTGCGCAGCCAACGAAAAGAAGGTTTTTAAACAACAAACTTGTATGCGTGTGTGCGCGCGCGTGTGCAAATAAGCGTGCGTTTGCTTGGCTTTTCTTTTATTAATTTATTTTTTTGCATAAGCTTATTTTGCGAAGTTTTTATCTGCTTTTTATTGCTATATTATTTAAAAATAAACAGAGTAAACATACAGTCTGACACGTTCTATATTGGTTTCGAATGCTTGCGGACAGAGGATCAAACAAAAAAGAACAGAAATTTGAGTTGTTATTCAAAAGGTGAGATATTCAGAAGAGTTGGGCAATCCGCGGTTTATGACCTCGTCAAGGTAGACTTGGCTGAAGCGTCTGCTGGGAAGATTTTTTAACCGAACAAAGCCACGCCTTACAAATGGCACTCTCAAGTTTGAAAAGCGCTCATTTTGGACAGCTTGGTTGAATGGTAAAACGCGATATTATGGCGACCACGAACCGCATAGTCTTTGTTTAATTCGTATTTAAGTCATAGTTTGTGCCTTTGCGATTGTAAAAAGCAGTTTACGTCACTTTCCTCTACTAGGCGATTCGAAGCAACAATTCATGATTATTTATCGGCAGCGTGATTGAGTGGTTAAGAGCGCCGTGATTGTGATTGGCTTGGTTTCAGTTCAAAACCTAATTGCGTCATTCTTTTGTATCTTTGGAAAAGACACTTTACGGCATTTTCGGCAAAAAGTTCTACTATTTCAATTATATCTTTTATAAATTAAAAATATCTAAATAAAAATTTCAAGCGGATAAGCAATATTTTGTCATCTCTGAAAGCAGATTGGGGTAATTGCTTGCCTTTTGTATTAGCACCTCCGTCGCTTTCTTGTGAGTCAGGATGATAAATATAGAGATGAAATGAATTGAATTAATTTATACTCAAAACTAAGAACAAATAAAAAACGACAATATTTTAGCCGGACAGCAATATTTTGGCATCTTTATAACAAGCCTAATTATCAGTTAACCTTGACTTCCAGTTGAACGCCTCTGTAAGTCAGAAAGATAAATGCTAAATATTTTAAAATATTTTTATTGGTGCACGGCAAAGATGAAGAAGACTCGGAAGTTCTCTTCGTTTATTTTTTATGACGTAAATCAAGCCTCGGCAACCTACGGTCCGCGAGCCGGATGTCACCCGTTAAGCAAAATCATCCGGCCCGTAAGATGCTAGTTAAATATTAAAACGATGACGGCAGCCTTTTATTTAAATAACCGAGAGACCAAACGTGAGCTAAAAGTTTACAACAATGACAGACTTTTACTGTTCTGTTTAACCCCTACTTATCTTGGGGTAAAACTGAACAGATTGCGCACGTTTCGTCACCATCTAGTGGCATTGCGCAAAAAACTATCTTCACGCGTCCCACTGCTGAGGCGACTTGTAGGCTGAGGATGAGATGCTGGTGCCAAAACACTACGCATAACCGGCTTATCTCTGGTCTACTCAACAGCTGAATACTGTGCACCAGTCTGGTGTCGCAGTGCTCACACTCGCCTCATTGACAGTGTCCTGAATGACGTCTTGCGCATAGTGACTGGATGCCTGCGTCCCACTCCAACGGATCACCTACCTGTACTCTCAGGCATCCACCTAGCTGAGCTTTGCCGACAGGGAGCGACACTCTCCTTGGCCTACCGTGGATTTCTGGATCCTGATCATATCTTGTATGGTCTTTTAAGTGGGTCCTCAAATGCTCGCCAAGAGAGACTAAGATGCCGACGCCCATTTGTGCCAGCTGTGCAGAATCTTTTGGACAACCTCGCCGGACTTGGCATCCGGGCTTCTGGGTGGACAAACCATAAATGGAATGCGGAGTATTGTGAAAATACTTCTAGGCTCCGTGTTTTTATGTCCAGAACCAGCGCCCGGCCTGTTGGGATGACCTTGCCCCGAACAGCTTGGGTTAAGCTCAACCGCCTGCGGACTGGTATTGGGCGATTTCATTCGTCCATGCACAAATGGAGTCTCGCTCCTTCACCGAATTGCGAATGTGGCGCCTTTGAACAAACCGCAGACCACGTTCAAATAGCATGCCCATACTTGGGCACCAAATGGAGCACGAGGTCTGACAGTTATAGATGACCCAATGCTGTCTTAACAACATCACTGCCAACATCTGATCCGGGCAGTACAGCAGGCTGGGGTAGTAAAAGAATAAACCCTCGGCCCCAGTCCAGTTTGTGTCTGACCTGGAGTGAATGTCCTTCCAAACGACGACGACACCGACGAATATGAAAAGAATATGGTCTGCCGCGTAGATTGTTTGCAACCCTATTTTTGGACGTAACAATTTTTATTAATCTATACTGCAGTAAAACTGTGATGCATTTATAGTTACAGCAGGGGTGCAAATACGCTTCAATTTCAAGTACAAAGTCTGGTGTCGAACAAAAAAAGGTTTTTAATTTAAATTTTTTTAACGTCTAAAATAACTACTTTGGATCAAAAAAAACCACCAGCTACTATTAAGTCACTGTAAACTATGGTCACGCACGCAAGTATTTTGTTTTATTTTTGTACCCCTGTGTTCAGGGTTGCTAATTTAGGCCGAATCCACCACTTTTTACAAGATTATTCAGGCAAAATCTTCTCATATTAAATTTGTAATTCGGCAAAATGTATCCGACTTGTAGGTTTCCAAGCATTTATAAGTAGGTTTCGTTGTAGGTTTAGTTGTAGGTTTCCAAGCATTTACAACTGGTGGCACTATTGCCACCGTGGGAAACAATGTTTGTCGAATCACAAGTGAACCATCTGAAGTTATGGTTACGATCTAAATTACGTTGGAATCGGTGCCCAATGTAAACCAACTTCTTCAGCTTATTCGAGAATTATGTTCTTATTAATGATCTGACGTCAAAAATAATGTTGCCTTCGGTGCCAACCTATCGTTCTCTAGTTCGGGAAGTCTGTCTTCTGCGTAAAAGAAATCTTGTGTAGAGTTCGTTGGATGATTCTCTCCAATCCTACCTCCTAACTATGATTTACTGAATCACAATTTGAAATAAAGTATAATCTTTATTCAAATGTTATCAGTCAAATTACAGGTCCACAGAGCGTACATGTGTTTGATTTTTATTACAGATGATATTTGTGTTTCATTTAATCTCCCGATGAAGGTTTATTGAATCATAGTACACCGAAACGTTGAGTTTTTATTATTGTTTTTACCTTTTAATAAAGAATTAACAGCAGTTTAACTCAAATTTTACCACAAGATTATGAACAAAAATTTTAATTATTTTTGACGTCAGATCATTAATAAGAACATAATTCTCGAATAAGCTGAAGAAGTTAGTTTCCGTTGGGCACCGCGTCCAACGTAATTTAGATCGAAACCATAATTTTTGATGACAATTTTCTCCAGTTCAACCAATTTCGAATCTATAACACAGATTGTACTATAATCAGCATCGAACAACTTTACCGGGCGATTCAAACGACTTGAATGTCTTCTACAGAATAACGTAAGACGGCCTTTGCCAAGGACTTAATCTGAATGAGTTTCTATCTCTGCTCTCTAAAGCAGCGGTTTTCAACCTTTATGTTCAGCGGGCCAATCTTATTCGGGGGCGGCGGTCGCGGGCCACGCGCAAATACTTAAGTACAGAGAAAAAAAACAAAAACACACAAAAAAAAAGAAATGTTTTATTGTTTCCATTTTCAATTTTTCAATGCCAGCCTTGGAGCTGCACTTTCTTTACCAAATCTTCTAATCTTGGTTGCAAGTCGGAAACAGCCAATTTCATAAATGCCTCTAGATGTGCATGTGTGAGCCTTGTTCTGTACTTCGACTTTACGAATTTTATTGTAGAGAAAGCTTGTTCGCACCGATACGTTGTTCCAAAGCGAGAGATGAATTTCGCACTGAATGTAACTCTGGAAAGGCTGTGACTGGTACGGCCTTCCAAAAGTCCACCAAGTCTTGCCCTGTGGCAATCACCGATAACTTCTCGTAGCGTGCTTTGAGCGCTGCTGAATTTTGAAAATCGATCAGTTTCTAAACTCCGAAATCCATTTTTCCAGGATTGACTGCAAACGGATTGATGAGTAGTAGATTTTCGTGTTTTGCTTTATCCGAGTCTAGTTCTTCGAACCTTTGCTCAAAGTTTTCAATCATCACGTCAAGCTTGTCAACGTAAAAATCTTCATCCACTCTGTTGCCCGGTTCTGCCACTCTATCTTTTAATGCTGAGAAGTCGTCGAAGGATCTCTCACTTAAGTGATGACGAAATAACTGTAGCTTCTGTCGGAATAAATTCACTTGATCATTGAGGTGACTTACGAGTTGCTGCTTTCCTTGCATGCGTTTGTTCAGCATGTTCAGATGTCCCGAGATATCTGTCAGGAAAGCCAGATCGTTCAACCATGACGGGTCTTTTAGCTTCTGTCGTTTTTCCGGAAGCATCTTCTCCTCACATAAGAAATTATACACCTGGTCCTTGACGGCGAGGAATCGGGCTAGTACTTTCCCCCGAGAAAGCCAACGCACTTCTGTTTGAAGAAGAAGTTCCCCCTACTGTTCATCCACCCCGTTCAGCAATTGGCGAAATTCTCTTCTTTTCAAAGCTGCAGCTCGTATATCATTCACAAATTTCACGACCACTGACATGACGTCTTTCATCTGTAGTGACTTCCCACAGAGCGATTCCTGATGAATTATGCAGTGATACTTCAGCAGTGATACTTCAGCAGTGTTCTTCCTAGAAACTGTTCTAACTGAGCGAAAAATCCAACGTTACATCCGGTCATAGCTGGAGCTCCGTCAGTACAAACACTGGTCAACTTGTCCCAGTGAAAGTTCATTTTTTCGGCACATTTTTTGAGGGCGTTCAATATATCAACTCCTCGTGTTCGCCCCTCCATAGCAAAAAGACCGAGTAGCTTCTCCTTTATATTCAATTCTTGATCCACAATCCTCCCGAATATGGCTGGTTGGGCTATATCTGTAGCATCAGTACTCTCATCCAATGCGATCGAAAAGAAGACAGCATCCTCCTGAGATTGTATCAACTGCTCACTCACGAGTTCTGACATCATTTCCACTCGTCTGATCATCATGCTGTCAGATAACGGTATACCAGTTGCGAATGTGCTAGCTTTGTCACCCAGATATTTTGTCACAATATGCAAAACCAGTTTGATAATCTCTTCTCCCTCCACCATAGGCCTTTTCTTTTTGGCTATCAACAAAGCGAGCTTGAATGAAGCAGATGTTTGATCCTTCAATCGTTTATTGCCACTGCTGAATATGTTTCTGCGGTATTCAATTTCTTCGCAGGCTTTCGTTATCCAGGATTTTTGAAGTTTTGAGCCTACCGGATGTTTGCGAATAAAATTCGCGTGCGTCTTGTACTGGCGCTTGATGTTGTATTTTTTCAGAGAGCTTACGGTAACATTGCAAACCAAACATATTGCCTTCCCGTTTTTCTCAACGAATGAATAGTCCATTGTCCATTCTTCGTGGAATTCCCTGCAGCGTTCAGCCTTTCTCTTAGTTGCCATCTCCGATCACACAAAATAACGCCCAACGGAATCAGAAACTTACGAAATTTACGGAAAGACGCAGTCGTTTTGACAAAACAATTCCAAATAGCACGTGCTGATCAGTACGAATCGTTTTATGCGAGAAGGTAACATGAGCAAAATCATTGTTTCGAGTAAACCAAGTTTTTGTGATTTATTGTTTTAGGAATATGACGAAATAAGCAAGTTTTTTAAATTGTTTTGATTGTTTCTTCACTAGACTTTTTTTACGCGTAATCTTGTTGCCTTATATTGTGTTCAAGTTACCTTCTTGCATAAAATATTCGCATTAAAAAATGCAAAGTTTTTTGCATTTTTTAAACGCTAATATCTCACAAACTAAATAAGCTGGGCGGTTGAAATTTGCACAGAAGACTTGTAACTATTTATGATTTAAAAATATGTAAAAAAAGAAAAATCGAAAATTTTTGTCATGTTACCTTTTTGCATAAAACGCTTGCACAGCCAGCGGAGGCTGCGGTTTCAAGCAGCGTTGTAGGTTCTATCAGATCTCGGATACATAGATATTAACTTGACATTTCAGACATGTATAATATTCTTTGGATTTCGGGAAGAAGCTCGCCGGCCACAAAAAAGTGCGTCGCGGGCCACGGGTTGAGAACCCCTTGTCTAAAGTTATAGAGGCAAACGGTTATATACTAGAGGTCACAAATAAACACGTGGCGATTGACAATAAAGCATTTTAAATATCAGTGACGCAGAACGTGGTTGTGGCGATTAACAATGAAGGAAAGAAGAATAAAAAAAATGTGACGTTATTGCATTTTGCAATCTTGCAAATAATGCTTACCAATTAGTTTGCAAAGCACTACAAAAAATGTAAAGCGAACACAACGGAACTTTGACGAAAAATAGCATCATTCGTAATTAAATTTCAATGATCTGAGCTCGAACAAAACATAATGACTTTTTACAAACAATAACCGATAACCAAATTAGAGCTTCAAGAAAGGGCTGATAGCGAAACAACCAACAACAACACCATGAAAACTTCAATACGAAGTTAAGTTAAAACAATTTAAAGTACTCTCTGTTGCTGCCCTTGCTAAAGTTAGGACGTAGAATATTGTGTTGGTTTATTTTATATGAAAGCTTTAAACAAAATGAACATTGGCTTTAAGAGTTTCCCCCAAAAAAACTACCATTTGTTTTTTATTTTTGTTCCCAAAAAGACATACATGAATGATATGAATGACCAATTGTTTTGTTTAGAAGTGTGAAACCAAAAAGAAATATAGAGAAACAGAGTTTTCGTGGAAAGAATTATCAAATGGTGATTATTCTGAAAGAAGAAACAGAAGTGTTTTTGCTCTATTCATGCAGAAAGTCTTTTTACTTTCTGAAACAGCAATTCTCGTACTTTCTCAAACTTTCCTGCGTGTCGATCCTGATTCAAACAAAAAATTCTATTAACTCCCTAATCCAGAACACTCTTTTAACTGATGTACTGTCTAATTAAATCAAGGCCTCTTTTTATTTTTTTTTATCTTCACTTTTATGCAACTATTTTTTAATGGATGCGAAGAAAGAAAGTGAAGACCGAATAATAAAAGGCCTTTACTTTACTTACACATTAAATCTGAATTAAAGGGTCGAAGAAATATTTTTATTCGAATTGGGGTTGACGTAAACAAAAAGATTATCTCGATCCTTTATAGATTCTGATTAAGACGTTTTTTTTTATTGTTCTTTATTTTTCAACATACTGAACAGTTGCAGATAAATATTAATTATTACGAATCGGTTTAATTGTTGTTTTTTTGCGAATTTCTTCATTCGTTTAACTTAAATTATCGAAAAGGCTAAAATTACATTTAGCAATATAAAATAAACAAAGGTTATAAAGTTAATGCATCTATTATAAGTTTAGCATTTCGCAGAATTTTATGGTTTCAGTGATCTTTAACTGAATCTGATGATAAATTTTGCCTTTTTTTGATTGGTGTTAAAATAGGCCAAAAGTCATTGCATCGCAAATGAAATTCTGTTTTAAATTAAAATCAAAGAAAATATTGAAAACTTATTAAGCAAAAAACAATTTTGTTTAATTCTATACATTCAAGTTGATAAGGAACAAAAATATAAATAATTTTTAGAATGGTGATATCTTTTAAAATAGCATTTATTTCAATTCTAGATTCAAATTTTATTTTTATTAGACATCTAGACTCAAATCTAGACCAGAAATTTTTATTCAACTTTGTCGGATTTTAATTTTTTGAAAGTATTCCTAAAAACCGTAATTTTTTTCGGTTGCTTTCTAATTAAAATATTCATTTCTGTTTTAGAAGTAGAGTTTTATTCATTACGGTTTATAATGAGGACTATAAAATAAATCGCTTTCGTTAAAGCTTTTTTTTTCTTTCTTTTCATGCAGCTGATATCGTCGCCGTATCTTTCGCTTGCATTTGTCATTTCTGCGTGACGTCATTGCAGTCGGAGTGCACAAAGGTATAAAAACAAAAGTAATTGTTGAAAAACTTCAATGAGACAATTAGCTCACTAACTATTTAGCTCGGCAATATCGCAAAAGAGTAATCTTTTCTGCTGAAATAAATACAGGTGATTTGAAAAAACTTACAAAAATATTAATAACTTTTAAAACTGTTTTAAAAAATTTACTTGAATAAGTGAAGCAATGTTTTTGAAATGAATCTTTAAAGTAGAATACAATAATGTAAATTAAGAACTTTTTCTAACTACGTTTTCATGCATTAAAAAATACATTGATTAAAGTTTACTTTGTGTTTTATTTTAGAGAAAAAAAAATATCCAATAAACTTCTCATTGTTTTAGATTATTTTGACAATTTTAAATAACTTGAACCTAAAAACACAACGAAAATAATGAAGTTTGTTTTTTTCTACGTTCTATGCCTTGCCGTGTTGGTATTTTTCAACCTCCCAGCAATCGCGTCGGCTACAATAAACGAAAGAAGTCGGGTTACTGCAAAAAGATGCGGAATGGATATGATCGTAGCCATGGATTTTGTTTGTCCTGAAGCAAATTTCACGTTACCATATGAATTACGTTTCGTAAGCCGTAAGTTTTTTGAAAGTTTTAAATTGATTTGTCTTGACCGTGATGAATTTGTCTATGATACTTCCGTTGATATGTTTTTTATGGCTGATTGTCGTAAGGTCTTCAGTACGATACTAAGAGCCGAAACTTCGACAAATAAACCTGTTTTAGTCCGCTTTGCATAACTTAAAATAAATACAGAGCACTCCCTAAAACATAAGAATATGTAAAAACTAATTAACTTTTACAAACTTATGAAAACTTGAGTAAAAGTCGAAGTGTAAAAATTAGTTCTGAACAAGTTTTACTGGATACTTTGTATAAAATTTTTATTTATGTAAAGCGTAAGAATGCACGATTTTGAGACCAAACAAATAATTGTGAATAGATAAATTACCAACCATTTTACCAGTAATTGAGTAACGGTGTAGCCGCGTAATTCCAAATATTATATGCGATAAGTTTTTTTTACATATGTATTCTAGTGTGTTCCAGGATAAACCTTTGCTTGCTTTTATGACTTAATGATATTATGTTTTAAATCAATGTTTCTCACTCCGGGTCCAGGTAAAACGTGCTCGGGTCTTAGGATTTTGTAGTTCACGAAGTCTTTTGATTAATCTATAGGGGCCCATTGTGATTAATTGAGCGACCATCTTAAGAATTCAAAATTGACTTAATGTAAGATTTAAAAACAAAAAAGTGCATTTGGAATTTTTTTGTAACACAAATCAAGTTTGGTGATAAAAATCGAGTTGTCAAAGTTTTTAAAGAAACTTGAAACTGAAAAGTGGCCCTCGAAAAAAAGATCGAGAAACCCTGTCCAAAATGTTATTTTCAGTTTTGATAAAAAAGATTACTCTTATCGAAAAAAAATTTTTTTTTTTCAGTTATTCGTAATGGTCGTCTTCCGTTACGCAACCTATCACCTTTTCTTGAAGTCGCAACCAGATGTTGTCGATATAGCTGCAAGCACATTCATTTCGTTTGGTTGTGCGATTACCAGAAAGTCGTCATAAATCCTTGCCTGAAATCGGATTCTTCTCGTAACCGGCACTGCGAAAAGGGAAGGGCACACCTTATTCGTGATGCCCCTCTGTAAACGCACAAGCATTGACTGCAACTGGTGTAACTACGTGTGTATTTTGTTTTACTTTTTTTCGATATCAGAAAAGATTTTCACACCCAAAGTAAAGAAGGGTTTTAAACAACGAACTTATTTTATGCATGGATATGTGTTTGCTTGGTTTTTCTTATATTAATTTATTGTGCTGTATAAGCTTATCTGTAAAATTGTTTTTACTTTCCATTGCTATTTTTATTTAAAAATAAACGGAGTAGACGTACGGCCGGCTACACTTTATATTAATTTCAAATACTTACTGATAAAAGATTTAACGAAAACAAGAAATTTCAGCTGTTATTCATTAGATAAGATTAATTGCGAGAAATTAAAAAGTCGAGAAATCTAGCAATGTCGTAGTTTATGATCTTATCAAAGTAGACTTTGCTCAAGTTTCTCCTCAGAAAATTTTGCTGGAACAAAGTCACGTCTTTCAATAGAGCTCATTTTGGACAGCGTGGTCGAATAGTGAGTGGCGTTTGATGGCGGCCGAAAACCATATAGTTTTAATTAATTTCTCATCCTAGTTTTATCTTGTGCCATTGTGAAAGGCAGCTTATGTCACTGTCCTACTTGGCAATTATAACCAGCAACTCATAATTAAAGTTATATTTATGTGTCTCAACTTTACTCAGGAATCCGAAAGGACCAGTTGAACCAGGGGACCGATTTAAGAGCTTTTTTGGGGAAAGCAGAAATTTGATATCAATCGAACAAAAAGAAAAAAAACAAGCAAAAAAAAGGGCCTCATGAACAAAGATTGCGCTATTTTGTCCATTGTTTGATAAGCTTAAATTAGGTAGTTGTCCGGAAATAGTTTCCAACATTGAGTTTAAAATGCTAAAAAAACTTTTATCTTTGCATCAGCGATAACCGCAAGACTATTGAACAAAAAACAACAACAAATTTTGAAACAAAGATACGTTAAAGTAAGAATTGTCCGCAGCGTGGTCAAGTGTTTAGAGCACTGTGATTGTGATAGACACGATTTCAGTTCAACACCTACTCGTGCCATTCTGCTGTGTTCTTGGGAAAGACACTTTTCGACACTTCCCGTATTTGGTGGTCTTGGCAAGCAGTTTTAAACTTCAGTGATATATCTATAAAGAACCAATTCAACTACAGGTAACTCAATTTTCTATGCATTGAATTCCTTAAAGCTTGACTAGTACAATCAAATGTTATTACTTAAAGACGCCATTTTTATTCAAAAAATTAAGTATATATATCAATAATAAACTACTCACAATTCATTAATATCAGATACATTATTTATAATAATTGAATCGTACTTCTGACTTTTGTGAATGTTAATTTTACCGTTGTTTATCCAGATATAATTATAGCCCAATTCTTTTGCTTTTTGCTTCGTCTTCCATTAAAGTTCTTTTTTTGCATTAATTAAATTTTCAATGATGAAGAAGCGGGTTATTTGTTGCACGAGAAAACTTTTAATGGATTTGGCAACACTTCTATTTTGATAAGTTTTATTATGTATTTTTTGATGAGTAAAGCACAAAATTACAGTCATGATGAAGGTCTCGAGACCGGTCTCGAGACCAATTTTCAGGGTCTCGGTCTCGGTCTCGGTCTCGGCCTTTTGCTGGCGGCCTCAATCTTGCTCTCGTAATGATCTGGTCTCGGTCTCGTACTTTTTAAATTGGTCTCGAGACCGGACATTTTTTGAATTTTTTGTTATTTGATGTGGTTATGATAATTTACTGCTTTCTTCATTATAAACAATTCCCCTTGCAAAATGAAACTAAAAGCCTTTTATTGCCTTGTAAAATTTTTGAATAAACATAGTCAATTAATGGTTTAGTTCAGTGATTCTTAACCGGGTAGTCATGCCTTCCCTGGGGGGCTTAAGTAAATTTTCAAGGAGGCGCGATTGTTAACATGTTTTACAACATATTCTTTATTAATTTTGATAATCAAAATGACAGGAAACTTGACCTCAGCAAGAATCAAATTGAACAACAAAATCTAGCAAGCTTTTTTTAATTGGATTTTGCTCCCGCAAACGGTAACTTTAAGTTCCAATTAAAGCACAAATAAAAACTCATTTATTTGATTTAAAAAAAAATTTTAAATCAAATAAAATTCTCTTATAGATGAGAAGCAAGAAACATATTACAGTGCGAAATAGGCAACAGTTTTGATGAAGCACAAGAAAAGTTTCTCGAGTTAAAATTTAACTCAGCAGCCAAGGACAAATTTAAAGTGCTGGACCTTGAGGCGTTTTGGGCCAAATACCTTCCCGTTTAACATCTTATTTCTGTGAGTCACCGACAATTTCCTGTGAGTCAGGGAGTCAGGAGGATAAAAATAAAGATACATAATAATATCAAGAATAAATAAATAATTTTAATTGTTTTTTTAAGTAAATCTCGAAAGTGGCTCTTTTTTTTGTTGCTTCAAGGTTTCCTTTTGTAAAAAACATTACGAATTAGAGTGATCGTGTTTTTGGCTCTCAACCGCCCCCATAACAAATTTCTGCAAACGCCATTGTATGAATTTAATTGCTTAAAACAAATTACCAAATTGCTAATAAGACGAAGTAGAAAAGAAGAAAAAAATTATTTTGATTAACCTACCCAAAAATGGACAAAATAAATAGGAATAATACAAAAAAAACTAGCAAATTGTTAGGCAGCTTTTACTGGTTTGAATAATTTGTCCTTATTTCTAATCTTTTTTAGGAGATTAATTAGACTAATTCTATATTATGTAAATCAAACATAGCCAGCAAATCCAACAAATACAACGCACCAACACAGATTCCAAGCTAATCAAATATTTGAATGAAGTTTTGGTTTTAGGTGTATTTTATTGCGGTAAGTTTCATCACGACACAGTTTACCGCGGCAAATTCCACCGCTGTAGTTTATATTTTATCACTGTATATTCCGCCACAATATCACACCATGTTGACTGTTCATTTTATTTGTAGATTGTTATTGATTTATCACACTATAAGCTGCCAATACAGAGTACAGTAGTTGACAAGCACATTTATTTCCCTAACTCTACTAACCCTAACCCCTAATTCTAACTGTAACCCTAACACCTAACCCTAACTCTAACCCTAACCCTCTGAACCCAACAAATTTTCGTGGTAGAATATACTGTGTTAGAATTTAACTATGATGGAGTATGCCGGGGTGGAATTTACCGGTCATCCAAGTTTCAACCATTTTCGTGATTAGTGTGCCTTCAGCATTGCTGGAGATACTTTGAAATCCTGGTTACGTGACTTTCTCTCTTCCTGTTTGCGCCGACTCAAAATTCCCAAGATCTGGAGAAGAGCGCTTGTGGTCGCGATCCCAAAACCAGCAAAGCCTGTGCGGGACCCAAAGAGTTATCGACCGATATCTCTGCTCTGTGTCTCCTATAAGATCCTCGAGAGGCTTATCTTCACCCGCGTTGAGCAGCTTGGGTTAAGTTCAACCGCCTGCTGACTGGTGTTGGGCAATTTCATTTGTCCATTTACAAATGGGGTCTCGCTCCTTCACCGAATTGCGAGTGAGCAAACAGCAGACCATGTTCTAACAGCGTGCCCTATACATCGGGAACAACATGGAGCACGAGGTCTGACGGTTTTTGGATGACGAAACTTGATACTGGTTTAATAACACCACTGCCAACATCTGATTCAGGCAGTGCAGCAGTTTGAGTTAGTAAAAGGATAAACCCTTGGCCCCAGTCCAGTTTGTGTCTGACCTGGAGTGGATACCCTTCAAACGACAACGACGAGCATTTTTGAATTTTGAAAATAATTTTTAATGATTTTTTTAAAAAGTTTTTCAACATTGTTTACCGCCGTGCCTTGTATGTTTCGGCTTTCTTTTGCTCTAGTTGAAAGGGTTTCTAAAGTGGGTTGTTTTATGATACAATCACACTTGAGCAAAGCTCTTTTCAACATGATTGAGATGCTTGTTTAATTAAAAAGTAATCTTAGATTGCTCTTTAGAAAATAGAAATTTGTAGTTTTTGAAATAATTAAACCGACTATATTTTTGTAAAATTTTTCGGTCTCGATCTCGGTCTCGGTCTCGATTATTTCTGGTCTCGGTCTCGAATTTTAAGTCTCAAAATTTGCCGGTCTCGATCTCGGTCTTGGTCTCGGAAAAATTATCGGGTCTCAGTCTCGACGTTTGAGGTCTTGACTACATCACTGATTACAGTTGATGGTTTTTCAGGCTTTGCATTTTGAGAAGGTTTAATCGATGCGCAATGAAAATACCTTCATCTTTGATCGAAACGCCAATTTTTTCAGCCAGATCCGAAAATATTTAGTTTAAATTTTTATTTTTTACAAGGAATGCCAACAAATTTAAGATTTGTCTTCTTTCACTGGGGCGGCTGGCAAGTAAAAGACAAAGAGGTGCTACAGTCAGCAGCGCCAGAAAATTTTTGGCCGGTGGGGCAAAATTTAAAAAAGGGCACTTTTTTGATTGAAAGGACATTCTTAACAAACGCAAAATTTAAGCGTAGGTATAATGGAGAAAATCTTTATTAAAAAATTTAATGAAGACCAAAAAATTAACGAATAAAGGTCTTCACTTTTCGGCGGCAGCGTTTCACTTACTTAACCCTCAAATATTTTTGATTTAGCCCGACAAATACACCACGTGGATTCCACGTGGAAAAAAGAGGAAACAACTTTTTTGCAAATAACGATCTTCTCTATTTTTCGGCCTTCATATTGCACTACAAAGATTTACACCTTCAGTTCAAACTCAAGTGAAAACCCTTTTTTTTCACCAATTTTTTAGAAAAAATTTTTCTTGACTTTCCTAATAACGTTTGCTGAGAGTGCCTTTTTAACAAAAAAAAAAGGAAACTTTTCTTGTCGCTCTCGCTAAACTACTGTTATATCAGGTGGCTCTTTTCAAAAAAAGTTAAATGACCTCTTGTTTAAATCGATTTTCAAACTTTGTTTGATTAGATTTTGGTCAAGATTATATTATTGTAGAGACAAATCTAACACAATGCTTCTATCTTGCAATTTTCAAATGTATTACTGCCTGTTCCCCACTTTTTCCGCCCCTGAATCTGCCACCTGTAAACCACAAATTGTGTTAATTTTAAGGATATTAAAGTTTATTACTAACTAAAAATTTTAACTAAAAAACTTTATGCGAAAGAAAGCAAAGCGTTATACTTGTTCAACCTGTGATTAGATCGAGTAAACTGCGTTTATTGTAGCTTAATGAACATTTGATCTTTCATATAAAGAGTCAGTGGAATGTGTCATTTTGCATCACTTTGTGTAAAATTTTTGAGCTGAATTGAAAACATTCGGGGGTGCTGCAGCTTTTATAACGAGCTACCACTGTTTTTCTAAAGTTATCAAATTTTTCAAATTCAAATTTTTTAAATCCAAAGTTTATCAAATTTCAAATTTTTTTATGAATATTTATTAAATTTTTTCCAAAAATCAAAAAGCTGAAGGCACGGTCGTCACGGGAATGGTTGAAACTTCATCCAATATTTGATTAGCTCGGTTATTTGGGTTGGCGTGTTGCAGTTGTTGGATTTGTTGCCTATGTTGGCTTGCATAAAATAAATTTGTCTAATTAATCACCTCAAATAGATTAAAAATAATGACAAATTATGCAAAGTAAAAAATTTTTAACGACTTGCTGTTCTTCTTTACTATTACCCCTATAGTTGGGTAGGTTATTCGGTTTAGTGTTTTTTCATAGATTAAAAATTTCGTATTTCGTTTTAAGCAATTAGATTCATACAATGGCGTTTGCAGAAATTTGTTATGGGGGGAGGGGGCGATTGGAAACTAAAACAGTAAAATAAACAAAAGTGCCTCAAAGTGTGTTTTTGCCAAAAACACACTAGAATGGCGAGAGTACGCTATGAACGGCGACGGTGTTGAACACGTTCGCCATCAATCACGGCTTAACCACTCAAACACGCTGCCGACGAATGTAAAATAAAATGAAAAACTTTTTTTGCTCTTCACTTTTTTCTAGCCCTAATTCTCTTCCAATAAAAAAAGTCTTCACTTTATTGTAATCGTTTTCAAGCTGTTTTAGTGCTTCTATAAACCTTTAACAATCATTCTTTATGAAGGTTTTCAACCCCCAAACCTCCTTCTTCCACGCATACGCCTGTGGATTCATAGATCACAACTTTTTAACCGGTTATTAAACGGGTGGTTTCGAGCGTGGTGATCGTGATCGAAACGGACTCGGTTCAAAACCTACTTTCGCCATTCTGCTTTGTCCTGGGGAAAAGACATTTTACCCACTTTCTCCTGCTAGACGGTCGTGGCAAGCAGTTCTAAATTTCAGTCATAACTCATAAAAAAACCAAAATAAAAAAGTTTCAACCATACAGCAATATTTTGGCATCTCCGGAAGCGGGTCAAGGTAAATGTTTCTTTCAATTACAGTGCCTCCAACGCTTTTTTGCGCGGGAGGAGGATGATTATAGAGATGAAAGATATAACAAAATAAACGAATTATAGGGGTGGGCAAACGGGTTACTCAGAAGGCCTCCACCTTTTTTTTTGATAAATAATCCGGGCCATAATTAATAAACGTATAAATATGATGTTCATATTTTTGCAAACAAAAATTTTGTTACAACGAGAACTTGTTTGTTTTATTTAGGAAAAAAAACGTAGGATCAAAGTAATGACTTATTTAGTGGGGAGCAATTCGAGCCAAGTAAACATAGACTATAAGACGAAAAATTTATCCATATCAAAGTGAAAACCAATTAAGTTTTATCACTGTGATTCTGTACCAATTACTGTTCAGGAGATACTTGCAAAAAAATTAGCTCCCAGCGTGTAAAATGTTGGGAACCCGTAATGTAATCCTATTGTTAGCAATTTAAGAATTGCCTTATCTTATGCAATTGCACTCCTGCCCTGTCAAACTCAAAAAAATTCAGAATAAAAATTCATTAATCGTGTCGCGGGGTGTATTCTAGGCATTTACGCGCCATACATTGCACGGTTCTGAATTATACTATTGTATTCTGTTGCATTACTCACTTTAAGTCATATCTTTGGGAAACTTTATTGTTAACATAGGGCTATCACTATTGGAGTCTAATTTTAAATCTACTTTAAGGCGTTTTAAAACTGAATATCTGAAGCGTTTTTAGCTTTCATTTAACGTTAAAGTCATTTTTTCCCAATTAATCTGCTTTAAAACACACATTAGTAAAATATATTGCCAATGACACTAGTCTATACATTCAAATCAAGGTCCGAAACAAGCATTTTAATTTCTTTTTGAAGCAACTTTTGGCAGGCGTATTAAATTTTAAGGTTGGAGACTGGCTGTAGATTAACTGTAACAAACAACATTCCACGTCCGCTCTCTGGAGCTACTACTGCATTTAGGCTAACTTAAAATTGCATAATCAATCTTGCTGCTGTAGATCTACTTTTTTTGTATTATTTCCTTCGTTCTTCTGTTAAAGCTTGTCTTCTAATTGAAAAAATGAACTTAAAAATCATTCACGTAATCAAATTACTTAATTTTTCTAAAATTGGATTAATTTGGTGTGAATGTTTTAACAGCAAGAGTGTGAGTAGAAACCATGACCGGAAAATTCGCCGCGTATTTAATTTTTTTGTTTGTAAAAAATTTATTGACCCTTTTATTAAAAGTACTGTTTAAAAAAAGTACACCAAGCAGCAATATAAGTTAGCAATAACAATAAAATTGCACCAAAAATCAAATAATTATTTACGTCATTATGATTATTTATATAAAAATATTGCTCATTATTTTGAAGGCAAGAGTTTAGCTATTTCGCAATCACCATTGCATGCTAAGAAAGTACAAAGGAATCGATGCAACATTACGAAGCAGTCTTACGGTCAGATAACAGTAATTTTGACGAGCACGGATTACCAAACTTCCGCTAGTACAGGTCCGGCAGAATAACCAAACACATTTGCAATACTGAAAAACAAACCAAAAATATCTCAAAAACTTTTATTGCAAAAATGTCAAAGACAAAAAACGAAAATTTAGTGTTTGTTATACCTTAAAAATTACATCCTCTAAATGCCGCCCTGGGAAGATGTGTATTGGATTTGTTCTTTGAAACCAAATTTTAGTTTTAGTTTTTTCATTTTTCAAGTTTTGGTTTCAGAAAGCTATGCAACAGGTGCACGTAACAATTTGACGTTGACGACACCTCTTTTTCTTTTTCCTCAAAGAAATGAAGCCCCCACACATCAGAGTTTGCAACTGCGCACCACACAGTTACTTATTCATTGTGAAGAGACCTTTTATAAAGGTTTTTAATTTGGATTGTTTCCGGACCAATAGCAAAAATTTTTTAAATTCCAATTGTTTTTTCGTTCCCACAAACAGACAAATGAAAGTGAGTCAATCACTTGTGATCAAAACAGCATTTGCGGAAACATTTCAAGGATATATTCACACCAGAATAAACCGGTTTTGTAGTCCATTCATGCAGTTGTTAAACAAGCATCGTTTGTATGAATCAAACTTTAAGTTGAGATGCAAAATTTGTCTTACCGTTCAATTAGAAAGCTTTAAAGTAGAGGGTCATCCTGAAATCTGAACGTCAAGGTCAGTGATTCCTAAAGTAGGTTCTGGGGAACCTAGGGTTCCATTCAAATTCCTGAAGACTTCCATTAGCTTCAGCTAATTATGTATGCATTTGCACAAAAAAAACAAACAAAAAATTAAAGAAAAATAGTTTATGTAATCGCTAACTACCTTGACGGTACTACATATGTTGTATACAGTCATACCTCATTTTACGAACTCCCGCTTTACGAAACCTCGGAATTACGAAATAAATTTTTAGAAGTAACAGCTTCAACAAAGAACCAACAAATTTTGTAATTTATCAAACAACTGAAGTATTATATTAATTACAATCGTTGTGCATATGTACAGTTGTTGTTATGTTGTTAACAGTTGTTTGTTATGTTGCATATGTTGTTAACTTATTTTTATTATTGGTTACTTTACCCTTCATCATGTCATTGAAAAGAAAAAGTATTCAAACTGCATCTAGTGATAAGAAGAGGAAGGTTATAACTTTAGAAACAAAATATGAAATGATAAAGCTGTATGAGGGTGGTGAAACTATTAATAGCATTTCGAAGAAATTCGATATGTCAACTTCAACGGTTTCCACAATAATGAAAGCAAAAGAAAAATTTTTAGCAAAAATTAAAGAAGCTCAGCCTTTGAACTCAACTTGGATAAGAACAAAAGAAACAAACAGTTTAATTCCTCGAATGGAGACCCTTTTAACGGCATGGATCAACGACCAGACGCAACGATTGCATATGCCTGTGAGTCAAGCTGTTATTTGCACAAAAGCACTTTCCCTTTTTAAAGATCTTTGTCAAAAAGAGAATTTGGAAGAATCATTTGTGGCTAGTAATGGTTGGTTTCAACGCTACAAGAAAAGGGCAAATTGGCATAGTATTAGAGTTCAAGGAGAATCCGCCAGTGCAGATGAAGATTCTGCTAAGAAGTTCCCTCAGGAATTAAAAAACATCATTGAAGAAGGAAACTTTACATCATCCCAAATTTTTAATGTGGATGAAACAGGACTCTTCTGGAAAAGAATGCCTGGAAGAACTTTTATTTCTAAGGAAGAATCTAGAATGCCAGGTTTTAAAGCAGCTAAAGATCGTTTAACACTGCTTTTAGGTGGAAATGCTGAAGGTGACTGCAAATTAAAGCCAATGCTCATTTACCGTTCAGAAAACCCACGAGTGCTAAAAGGAGTCGACAAAAAAGCACTCCCAGTCATTTGGAGGAGTAACAAGAAAGCCTGGGTTACAGTCACTTTATTTGAAGAATGGTTTTCACAAAATTTCATCCCAGAAGTTAAAAAATTTTGCGAAGAGAAAGGCATTCCTTTTAATATTCTCTTGCTTATGGATAATGCCCCTTCTCATCCTTCATTTCTTAAGCACCTCAGTCCAAATATTAAAGTGGTATTCCTACCCCCAAACACTACGTCCCTCTTGCAACCCATGGATCAAGGCGTGATTGCCGCTTTTAAGGCCCACTATCTGCGCTATACATTTGAAAAGCTAATTGAGGTCACTGACAGGGAAGGAGGACCATCAATTTTAGAATTTTGGAAAAGTTTCAGTATCCTTGATGCAGTGAAAATTATAAAAAAAGCTTGGGAAAAGGTCACACAGAACAACATGAAAGGAGTCTGGAAAAAACTTTGCCCTCAGTTTTTTAGTGGTTCCGTCAGTTTTGAAGAGTTAGAAAAAGTTGTGCAAAGCCAATGCGAAAACATTGTAAGCATAGCTAACAGCATTCATTTTGATGTTTCAATTGGTGACATAGATGACTTACTACACGCTGATAAGGAAGAACTCACAAACGATGAGCTGATTGAAATGGCAAAATATGAAAATAGGAATGAAAGTGATGATGAAGAAATTTCTCAAGCTACCGCCTCTGATCGCTGTTTAAGCCTACGAAGCCTTGATGATGCTTTTACCAACATTGAGAATGCTATCAAAATATTTGAAGAAAATGACCCTAATTGTGAAAGAAGTTCGAAAGTGGCCTTAGATTTGAGGAAGGCTTACTCTTGTTACCAAGAAATTTATCGTGAAAAGAAAAAAAAGTGTACAAAACAACTGACACTTGAAAACTTCATTAAAAAAACTGTACACAACACAGCTGATAAAAATTTGTCATTACCTTTGAAAAAATGAAGCTCATTTATACAGAACTGTAAGTGTTCGTTTTCATTCCTTTACAATAAAAAAGTGTTCTTTTCATTTATTAAAAGCTTGGATACATGCATTTTACTGTTCCTTTTTTAAGTTTATAATGATTTTTTTTCATAAGAACGTAACCCCAATTTATGCATTACTTTCTGTGTATAAAAGAACCTCAGTTTACGAACTCCCGTTTTACGAGCTACATTGAAGAACGAATTAGTTCGTAAAGGTGAGGTATGACTGTAATCCAAATCTGATTAAAATTTGAGGTTAAAATGTTCATTTTGTCATTGATAGTTTTTTGGGACAAAAATGAAGAAATTACACACATTTCAAAGTTATGACTATTTTTAAAAATTATCAATAGCTTTTAGGACAAAAATAAAAAATTAAACACAGTTGCGAAATGATGATTTTTTTAATCATCAATAGTTTTTTGGAACGGAAATGAAGAAATTAGCACAATTTTAAAGTAATGACTTTTTTTCGTCATCAATAGATTTTTGGAACGGAAATGAAGAAATTAGACTCAGTTTCAAAGTGATGACCTATTTTTTAACCTTCACCAAATTTTCGTCCATTAAGTGTTCCTTTCAACTTTTAAGCCTTCGCAATGTTCCACTGATAAAAAAGTTTGGGAACCACTTGTTTAAGTCATTTCAAAACACTCTGTTATAGGTTAAAGCCTTGCAAGAACGTGTTGCAGCAACGCGTTTTGGATTTTTCCGGGTGAAATAAGCCGGGGTTTTACAAGTTCGCCCACAACGAATATCTTACCGTGAACAAATAACCATATATTTTGAGAAAACCAATTTTTAATGAACAAATTTATTAATTTTTCAATTTCATCCAGAAAGATAGTTTAAAGATTGAAACTTGGGCATTCAGATGCACAAGCGAATTTAAAACTCAACAAAAGCAATTCTCATTCACCGTTTTACTAAATAGAAGAGCTTAACCGATGAACAATTTCACACAACTTTTTAGTAAGAACAAATAAATTGTTTTCAGTTATACTATTCGCTACATCGCAAGCGCATTTCTTCACAAATAAAATATATGTCATTGTAAAACAAATATTATTTGTTCCGACAATCCAAATGACCGTGTAACTAATCTATTCCTAACATATTACTGATAAATTTCCTTTCAAGTAGCTCGCATGTATAACTCGAGGAATTTAGCAACTGAACTTATTAAAAATCTTAATCATCGTGAATTTTCAAATCAAAATAGCCAGTACCCTATAATAGGGTTCCCAATTTTCCGATTTTGAAAAAATTCTGGAAAACAGGAAAAATCTAATTCACTCCCGGGCAAGAAAACTGGAATTTTAAAGATTAAACAAAAAAGCAAAACATGCAAAATTAATCAGACAAAGATGCATTAAAGCTTGATGTAGTGAGTTTAAAACAAGTTTTTAAAGTTAGTAAAATAATATTTTTAAAGTCGAATTCACAAAAACGAGGATGAAGCAGTTGCTGTAATTTGTAGCTTAACTTCAGCGTAGACCTTTTTTTATTTTTTTGGTCTTCGAGCAAATCTGGGGTCCGAATTCTAGTGCCAAGAAAGGAAAATTTTAAGAATTTATAGAGAAGTCAAAGTGAGGACGAAAAAAAGATCATCATTTTGTTTGCTTGTTTGCTAACAGACTGCGGCTTTCGGCAAATTTATAGCCTAAGATTTCACCGATTATTGGTTTAGAACTTTTTTAATTGATTAATGGTTCAATTTCAAATTAAACATCTGATTTAAAAATTCTTTTGTGGCGGGCCGCCAATTTGACATGCTTGAATGAACCAAAAAAATTTAAAATTTTTTGTAATATCACTGTTTGACTGTTAAAAATTTTAATAAAATATAAAACAAAAAAATTATAGTAGTATTCTTATTTCTGTTATATATTATTTACCATCAGAAAGAACTGGAAATTGTTTTGCTGAAACTGGTAAACGGGAAATGCAAAAGGTAACCGGGAATTCCCAAAACCGCAATCCTAGTTTCAAAGCCTAACCTATTAATAACATGTAAGAATGTAAAAAAGAGTAAATCGAAAAAAATTTGGATAGATCTATACTTTCAATGTTTTCAGTTTTATAAATTTCAATAATTTCAGTTAGAAAACATTAATTGATCAACCAAACAGCAACTGTCCTCTAAAAACTGATTGCGAAATCCTTTGCTTCGATTGTGAAGACATTTAAAACAGGTGCAATAGAAAACGACAGTAACCTTTCCAACTTTTAGTAGGAAAATGTAAAATGTCGGGCCGTATTTTTAATCAGTTGTGGTTTAATTTGCAAAATGTACTGCGTATAGAGCCATAAACCAAGCATGTATAACGAGGGAAACTATTGCTAGTGAGTTCTAGACGAAAAAAACTTGTTCCAAAATTTTTGAATGCTCTCACTGTCTTTATACGTTCTTGTTTGGTGCATAAATCAAGACTAAGGTCCAAACAAGTCACTATTAAATGCTTATATCTGGAGATATAAGTCACTATTAAATGTCCAAACAAGTCACTATTAAATGTAGAATCTGGAGTATAAGACTGTAACTACAGTGTAGATGATATTGAAGAAGAATTTAATGATTTCCGATTTCGAAAATTTGGTATCGTTTTTCCGGCACGTAAGCAAAAGAATCAAGTGGGTAATTTTACATTTTGATAACTTTAACAATTTTTTCCCCCAAAAGGCAGAGCAATCGTGAAGTGGTGTTTTAACATTTTTCATACTTGCGGAACTGGGTGCTGTAGACTTTTAAAATAGAACTTCAAACAATGTGGGTTAAGAATTCTTTTCAAAGCGATTCTTTATTTAAGATCAAATTTTTGAAAAAAATTTTTTCTATACAAAATGATACACCCATGCTTTAAAAGCGCGGACCTAAAAGTAGAAGCAAGCAATAACAAACTTTTTTTTTGATTGCGATTGTGCACAACTGTAACTTATCTCTAAATATTTGATAGTGACCTGGTTAGACTTACACACCAAACAAGAACAGTTGAATTTCTATTTTGATAATCACAATGTTTCTCATTTCAAAAAATGTGAAAAAATGTTACATTTATAGAAACATTTGGAACGGAAATGAAGAAACATTTTTTAGTATATTTAGACATATTTTAGTATATTTAGAAAAGCGTGGTTAGAAGCACTAGGCATAAGAATTCTAGATAATTATCACTAAAAAATACACTATTCTACTTTGGCTACATCATTGAAGTTTTAAAGCAAGAAATTGGACCTGTTAGGTTATAACGGCGAAATATTATTTGACTGTTTCTATACAAATATTTTAAAACATTGCATGTTAAACGAAAAATATAGATTTACGATTCAAAATTCCTCAATAAAAAGATCCGGAGTTTTACATTTATCATGAATTTAGCATTTTGCACTGCCTTTTCGTTGACCTTCAATCAAATCTGATACTAAATTTTATATTCTTTTTTAACTGCTACTAAAGCAGGCTAAAAGTCACCATATCACAAATGAAATTATCATTTGACATCAAAAACAAAGCAAAAACAAAATTTGAAAACTTCTCGAACAAAAAATAACTTTTGGCCTATTGTATATATTCATGTTTATAAGAAACAAACACAAAAAAATGTAGACAATTTTAAAAATAGCCTGATATTCTTTAATCAATCGCCTACTTATTTTAATTCTAAGCAGTAAACACCCAAATTTTACAAAAGAAATATGCAATTAATTTTATTTATTTAAAGTCTTTGAAAAGGATTTACAAAAAAGATAATTTTTATAGTTGCTTTTGTAATTAAAAGACCTATTTTATTTCAAGACTAAAACTTTATTCATCACGTTTTATATTGATCAAAGTGAAATAAATTGGTTTTGCTAAGCTCTTTTTTCTTTTTTTCGTGCACCCGATATCTTTGCTGTATTTTTCATTAAAAAAATTTCTTTTTTGTTCCGTCGCATTTCACACTTCCGCGTGACGTCATTACAGGTGGAATACTGAAAGGTATAAAAACGAACGTAATTGATAAAAAACTTAAATCCGATAATTAGTTCAGTAACTAACCAGTTGAGCAATATCGTTAAAACTTAAATAAATGCAGGTGTAGTGAAAATAAAAAATATTTTAATTATTTTTGAAACTTGCTCGGCAGCATGGTCGAGTGGTTAGTGCCCTGTGATTGTGATCAACATGGTCTTGGTTCAAAACCTATTCGTGTCATTCTGTTTTTTCCTTGGGAAAAACACTTTAAGAAACTTTCCCCCACTTTACGGTCTTGGCGAGCAGTTCTAAATTTCACTTATATCTAAATCTAAAAAATCAAAATCAAAATTTTTTACCGGACAGCAATATCTTGGCATCCCCGGAAGCCGGTCAGTATTTGCTTGCCCCATGTATTAGCGCCTCCGACATTTTCCTGCGAGTCAGTAGGAAAAATAGAGACATGAAATAAAATGAAAATAAACTTAAATAAAGCACTGTTTTTGAAATTAAATTTTTTATATAATTTGGTTTATTAACATATTATTTTACAATTACGATGCTTTTATTCTTAAACAAAAGAAAAGTAAAACGAATTTTTGTAAAATCGCTTGCTTAAACGAAGCAATAAAATAAAGTTTGCTTTGTGTTTATTTTTGCGAAAAAAATGAATATATCTGACCAAGTTTTCATTGTTTTAGATCATTTCGTCAATTTAAGTAACTCGAATCTAAAAACACAACGAAAAAAATGAAGTTTGTTTTTTCCCACGTTCTATACATTGCCCTGGTTGTATTTTTCGACCTTCAATTGAATGTGTCGGCTAGAATAACCCGAAAAAGTCGAAAATCTCTGAAAGTATGCGGACGTGATATGGACAGGGCCATGAATTTTTTTTGCCCTGAAGCAAATTTCACATTACCATATCAATTACGTTACACTGGCGGTAAGTTCCTTAAAGGTTTTGAGTCGATTTGTGTTAACCGAGTTGAATATGAGTTTAATGCTTCCAATGATAAACTTTTTATGTTGATTATTGTACGATTTTTAGTACAGCAATAAGAATCGAAACGTCGTCATAGAAACCTGTTTTGTTAAGCTTTCCATAATTTAAAATAAACTGTAGTGGCCATTGAAAAGTAGAAATATTTGTAACTATGTAACTTTCAAAAATTTGTCAAATCTTAGTGGGGGAAGTTTTGAAATTTAAATTAAAAAAAGGTTTTACAAATTTTGCATTTATTTAACATTTTAATGTATCCAGTAGAATGAGTACTTTACAATTTTGAAACAAAATAAGCAACTTCCAGAAAATAAATTACCAACTAATTATTAGCAATAAAGTAACGATGGTGAGGTATAAATCCTAATATTGTTTATCCGATAAAATTTTTTATGTATTCCATGTGTTCTAGGATAAGTCTTTCAATGCTTTTATGATATTAAGATCTTAGTGTTTTAAATTAGTGCTTTTCAACCTCTGAATTTCAGTCTAATTTGTTAATTTTATCTAAGGGTCACTTACGATAGTAGTTATCGAACTCTTTCGATAATTGTATATAGAGGCCTGCAGTGATTAATTAAGGTGCCCATCTTGTAAATGCAAAATTCAACAATGTAGGGCTACATTTTACTTTTAAAGACAAAAAATTAGATGTTTATATTTTCAGTTATTCGTGATGGTCGTCTTCGGTTACACAACCTATCACCTTTTCTTGAAATGGCAATCAATTGTTGTCGATATAGCTGCAAGTACATGCAGTTCGATTGGTTGTGCGATTACCAAAAAGTCGTCATAAATCCTTGTCTGAGATCGGATTCTTCTCGTAATCGGCGCTGCGAAAAGGAAAGGGCACACCTTATTCGTGATCCCTCTCTGTAAACGCACAAGCATTGACTGCAGCTAGCGTAACTATGTGTGCATTGTTCTTTTTTCCATTTTTTTTATTCTAAGGGAAAGCTCTCAATATTTTTCATAGAAAGCATTTTCCTTGTTTCCAAAGACTTTAATCAAATTAAAAGTGCTTTGATTTATGATAGCACTTTTTTACAGCACTTTTTGCTAGTTTATAAAAAATTAAACTCTTGTTGAAATTTTAAAAAATGTTCAGGAGAAATGCCTCAAGCAGGCGACTCTGTATATTCTAAGGTTCTTTTTTAAATTTCTTTTGCGTAATATATTAAATTTACCGTAAAATTATAATCATTTATTTACTTTCCAAACAAAGAAAACGAATTATTTTTTGTGTAGTTTTCGACAAAATGTTTGCCGATGTTGATTATACATTGTTTGTGTTTTAATGAGATCATCATTATTTTCAAACTTTATTTTCAAACGGAGTAAACAAACGGTGGCTATGCTCTAAATTAATAGGGAATGCTTGCTGATAGAAGATTGAACGAAAAAAGAAATTTCAGTTTTTATCAAATAAGATTAATTGCAAGAAATCAAAAAGTCAAGAAATTTAGCAAAGTTGGCAATCCGCTGTTTTAGCTCTCGTGAAAGTAGACTATGCTAAAGCATCTGCTCGGGAAATTTTGCTAGAACCATTCTTCATCATTGCACTTAAGTTTGATAAGTACTCATTTTTTGCAGAGTGATCGAATGGTACAAACGCGGTATTATGGCATCGATGAACAACATAGTCTTGATTCATTTCTTGTCTTAGTCTTACCGTGTGCCTTTCTGAAAGGCAGCCAACGTCACTGCCTTATTTGGTGATTTTAACCAGCAATTTATGATTGAATTCATATCTATGAATAAATAAAACACAAAAACATTTTAGCCGGACAGCAGTATCTTGGCATCTTCAAAACAAGTCGGACAATCAGACAATCAGTTGACCTTGGCTTCCAGTTGAACGTCTCCTGTAAATGAGAATAATAAATTTGAAATATTTTAAAATATTTTTTACTGGAGCAACACAAAGATGGAGAAGCCTCGAAAGGGCGCTTTTTTATTTTCTAGGACTTATATCAATGTATTATGGGCTGTTTGAAAAGTAACGGGACTGTGTAAATAATTATTTTATTTGAAATGCCACGTAAAAATTACAACTTGTCCCCTTCAAAGTAATCTCCTTAAGCTCGAATGCACTTTTCTAATCTCTGCCGCCATGCTTCTATGCACTTCTGGAAAGATTCCATTGGGATCGCTCGTAGTTCCTTCGTTACGGCTGTTGTTATGGCTTTAGAGTCTTGAAAACGGGTTCCTTTAATGACTCCCTTGAGCTTAGAAAACAAGAAAAAATCACAGGGAGTCAGATCTGGCGCCTAGGGTGGTTGCTCCAGCACGGCAATGTTATTTTCTGCAAGAAATTGTCGTATGCTTAAGGCATTGTGAGCAGGAGCATTGTCATGATGAAGCAGCCATGACTTTGTCTCCCACAATTCTCTTCTTTTCTCCCTTACCGAACGCATCAAACGTCGCAAGATGTCTTTGTAAACATTCTGGTTAATGGTTTGGCCCTGTGGCAAGAATTCTAGATAAACAATTCCATGAACATCAAAGAAAACAATCAGCATCACCTTAATTTTGGACTTTAACAGCCTTGCTTTTTTGGGTCTTGGTGAGGATGCACTCTTCCATTCAAGGCTGTGCCGTTTCGTGAGTGGATCGTACTCGAAGATCCACGACTCATCACCGGTAACAACTCTACTCAGCAGATCTGGTGTAATTTCAAGTTGTTTCAGGATGTCTTGACACACTTGCACACGATTTTCCTTTTGCCCATCATTCAGCAACCTTGGTACCATTTTCGCACAAACCTTCCTCATCCCCAGATCTTCTGTAATGATCCTCCACACCCTCTCACTATTCATGCTCAACTCATCTGCTATCATTCTAACAGTAAGGCGGCGATCACTGCGCACTTTTTCTCTCACACGCTCAACATTTTCGTTTGTTCTGCTTGTTGTTGGCCTTCCACTCTTAGGATCATCTTCCACATCCTCTCTTCCCTCTCTGAACCTCTTGTGCCACTCAAAAATCCGAGTTCTTGACATCGTAGCATCTCCGTAAACTTCTTGGAGCAAATTGAATGTTTCAGTTGGAGTTTTTCCAAGTCGAACGAGAAACTTCAAGTTGATTCTTTGTTCAATGCTCATTATTTGTTAACAAAAGAAGAGAAAAAAAGAAAAAAATATTTACTAAATAAATTATCCCAAAACGAACTACAGTAAAGCACCTTTCAAGAAAAGCCTGTAAAAAAGCATATGGTTGTCACAGAATGCTGAAACTACATTTTTACAACCACAAGACATTGCGCCATCTTAAAAAACAAAGCTTTTACTCGTATCACTGTTGCAAGTGTTGTTTGTGCAAAGCATACAGTCCCGATACTTTTCAAACTAGATTCAAAGATCATAGATTTAGTAGTTCTAAATATTATAAGCAATATTAAAAAACTAGTTATTACTGCTAGGAATGATTTGATTAGGGTTTTGTTTAAACGTTAATGTATACTATATATTACGTAAGTTGTATCGGATAAAGTTTAATTGCTCATTGAAAATATAATATAAGTAGCCTAAATATCAAACAATGTAACACTGACAAAAACAAATTAATTATCGCTCAATAACTAATGGCAAACAATTTACTACAGAAGGCGTAAATTTTGCTGTAAAATGATTAGTTTTTGTTTATCATTGTTTTTCTTCTTTATGGCTCTCTCGTTAAACTTTAAGTCAAATTTTTTAAAGGTGTAGGGGCGCAAAGTCATTGATAAACAATTTGGGTATTTCAGTTCAACTCAAAATGCCTCTTTTTGGTTTTCGAAAGTCAAGTTGAAACCCTGCATTAAGTTGACTTTACATCCAAAGAGCAAATCACTCAAAATTATTAAAAGTATTTTTATAAACTATTGGGTTTGGCTGGGTGACCTTGTAATTAAGAACTCAGATTTTACGCCAACTGATATGATTGGGTTCAATTCTTACTCTTACAATGTAATTGTGTCTTTTAAAAAAGCAATTTTCTTTGGTTTTGTGTTCCTAATAAACATCTCTAAATAAGTCTATATCAGTATGCCTAAGTAAAATCTAAAAAAACAAAAGCATTTTAACAAAAAAAGCAATATCTTTTCCTAAAGTACTGTAGGGCAGGGCAATGACTTGACAGTTGCTCTAAGTTTAACGCCCCTCCTCCACTTGTTTTATTAGTCACGAGATTAAATTGACGTAATGATGACGTTTTTTGCGGGTAAATAACGTTAAAACGAATAATTTTAAAGCTGCAAAATAGTAGTAGTAGTAGTAGTAGTAGTAGTAGTAGTAGTAGTTTGTTTTTATTCGCACCCAAAAGAAACTAGTCATTACTGCAAATATTTTGAAAACGCATTTTTTTTGCTTTTGGCTTTTTATTGTAATTTTTGAGTTACGTGCAGTTAATTCAATGCATTTTTACATGTTTTTGTACTAAATATTTAAATTGTATATTTTTTCTTATTTTTCTTAAACTCAGTCCCAGGCTGCGAATTCAAAGAACTCGGTCTTTTTCGCCGAATTCAAACAAGAATTTGAAAAATAAAAATCGAACTCAAAAATATACATGATCGAATTTGAGTTCATTAATAAAAGAATTTTGAAAAGAGAATAAGTAATAGTTTGGATTTTACTTTTCATATTATATTTTTATAAATTTTTATATTTGATATAAATTTCAAATTCAAATAAAGTTGTGCATTTACTGTCGATTGAACAACTGAGTCGTCAATTTATATTCGTTCTTTGTACGAATTCGTTTTATTTTATGAATGACAGCTAGTTTTATTACTTCTTCAATTTTATTTGTCTCTTATTTTGTTTATCTCTTTATTTGACTGCCTATTTAGGTCTCTCTTCGGGATAGCTTTCCAATTTTTAAGAGGTTTAACTTATTGTGGAGATGGGCTTAATCGAGCTTTCGATATTAACAGCATAGAATAGAAATCGAACTTGAACTCGAAAAATTGAAAATAAAGAATTTGAACTCGGACTGGCAAATTTTTATAAACTCGAACTTTAACCAGAATAAAAGTCTGTTGAGTTTGCAACATTGTTCAGTCAACAAACCTTATTCTTCGTAGCAGAACAATGTAGCCTAATAACTCAGGAAAGCTGGTTGGCACTTTCGTCTTTGCAGTTCTTTTTTAACTTCATCAGGGGCCTACTGCTTATGACCAAAAAACACAATCAATATTATCGGAAGCTGATAAAAATAAAAAAAGTTGGTTTAATGTTCGTATTATTTTTGCAGTATTATCTGCTATCCAAAACTAGACAATGTAATCAAGTGGTAAAAAGCGCTGTTTCATAATCGACATATTTTTGTTCATACTTGTTTTCTGGTTATGAAGTAACTGTTGCCAAATACCAAAACAAACAACAAGCCACTTCAGTGGCGATTCTAGAACTCAGAAAGTGAGGGGCCACGTTAGGGCCAAGGTGCATATGAGAGGAAAAATTGTAAGTTTAAAGGGCCTTTGCTACCGGGTTTAGGATAGTAGGCTGTATTGCAGGGGTGGCCAAACCTATACCACGTTCGAGCCGCATATCTTAAATCTAAACTTTCAAAGAGGCGCAGCACAAAAATCTAAAAACATGAATTTATTTACTCACATACTGATAAAAAAAAGGTCTTCACTTGAAATCATTCTCAGATTTTCCAGTTTTCGTCCCAAATTCATAGTGTTATCAAAAAAAAGTCTTCACCTTGAATCGATCTAATATTTAGTAGCCTATTTACCTATTCTCGTCCCAAAATTATGATGTTCTCTACAAAAAAAAAGGTCGTCCGATCAAATCATTCTCAGATCTCTGATTCAAAACAGTCAAATGCAACCTTATAACATAATAATAATGACCAGATTTGCACTATTGTCTAACACATTATAGGCTAAACAAACTTGTTTAAACGGAAGGCCAAACCGGGGACCAAGCAAATCTCTGAGGCGGGCATGGCCCCCTCTGATCCCCCTAAAATTGTCCCTGAACCATTTGTTTGTAGAAGACAAGGGTTAAGAGACGGCTTCTCCAAGATAGCCTTGGAGGAAGTTAAACAATAACAACAACGTAAAAAGCAAATAATTCTTTTGATTACGGATCTATTTTTAAAGTAAAGGTGGCTTAATCGGTAAATTTGCCATGATTTAAATTGCACTATGGTTGGACTTGAGTTATCTTATTTAGCTCGTCTTGGGTTTGTGCTTTCTTACAGTTCGAGAAGTTTAGCCGAATTTTCTTGTTGACTGATGCATTTTATTGTTTTTAACCGTTGTTTGAGAAAAGTCGATTATTTTTGCTGACATTTTAATGAAAAAATTTTTATCATAAAATAGTTTTTTTATTACATGTTTTATGCTGTTCGCACACATAAAACTATCACGTATTTTGATAGATATTAATCTTTTTTTTTCATAGAACGACTTCTTGAGATCGAGCCACTTTGATTGGAAATATTAAATAGATTATTAATATAAGCTCGCAACAAAAGCCATAGCCTGCTGCAAGCTTATGAAGCGGTTTGAGGATTTTTATTAAGCGGAAGTGACGTGTTGGTTTAATAATTTCATAAAGAGTTGATATGTCAGAAGTTTTACGCTGAAGTTGTCAAAACATCGGCAAACAAAAGTTGATTGGTGCCAGAGGATTGCTTTTAAGTGCAAATAAGAAAGTCCTTTTTGTTGGGCATCTAATAAACGTACAACTGACAACTTGCTGTACAAATAATCGCTGACTATAGTCTGCGAATTGTGTAGGTTTTTGAGTGCAATTTATTTTTATATTAATTGCGATCATATTTTAATTCAAATTCAAATTCCGTTCTTTGTTCTTGGAAAGGTCAGTATAAAAAACCTATCAGTGTTGCTTAGGTTTGCTATCTACTGCACAACGGTACAATCTCTAGACAGATTCCTTATTTACATTTTCCATGTCACATAGCCTATCTACTCTGGTATGCATTTAGTACAGATATTATGCTGATATCTGGACTGTTACTTAATTTTCAAGAATTTTTTTCTTTTTTTTCATTAAAATTTAATCATATCTTTATGATAGAGCTATATATATTATTATGTACATTTTTGGCTAAAATGAAAAAAAATTTTATTCTTATTTATTTTCCTTTCTATATGATTTACCCTACATAAACTATAATTAAAAAAACAACATCTATTTCATTCAGACCTAAATAATGAACCAAAGTAACACCAATCTCACACCGGAATTAACAGAAAAAAGTGAAAAAAAATTAAAAACACCAAAAACATCAAATAAGATCTCAGTCATTGCGCTTCTACAGTTTTTTGGTGATGAAAGATAAAAACTTAAGCAAATTTGGTTTATCTGCTTCAACTATACGTCATTAAAACTGCAACTCAAACGATATTAGTTGCCATCAACTTGTTTTTGTCTATAATACTTGTCACTCCAGGTCAGGTTTAGGATTAGGTTCTACTTCCATTAAGGCGCTCTTTACTCTTCTTAAAACTGACTCTTTTTGCATTCTATTTTGATTCTTCTGATATAAAAATGTCAAATGATTATGTGATCATACACATTGTACCGTAGATTAGGAGTTAAATTCCACTCAAGTTTTTACATCTTTTTCTCAGTTAACTTTTCAAAATGCTTCCTTCCTTTGAAATCATTCTAAAAAAGGCGGTGCTTACTCCAGTTGTTAATGGTAGACTTTTAAAAACTTTCAAGTTTCAACTATGTTCAAACTTGACTTCTTTTATGACTTTTTGAGTTAATTTTCTTATTGTATCACACATACTAGAAAATTTCATTAGGCTTTATCAACTTGATGTGGTATCGATTCTTGGTTACTGATGTTTATAGTGAAAAGAAACAATACTACTTTTATTTTATCAACGGTTTTTGAATCTGACTGCATATCTATTAATATATGAATCTCACCAACGCTGGATTGCCGCCTGTGCTGATAAGTGGGCCCAGTATGTTTACAGAATCCAAGTGATTATCAATATCCCAGATTTTTTATGTCGGTTGTATTTTGCCGAGCATGATTCTTGGTTTACCCCAGATTTTGGCACCTACGCACTTTAAGAAATTAAGGTTAGTGCTTGTGTCTGGAATATTTTTGGACGTATTGCGAAGACCGGCTTAGTGATAATGTACCTAGAATAGTTTGCTTGTGTTCTATTCAAGAATGCAAAAGACTGCAATCCCAAGGTATGCGTCGGTTAAACACAAATAAAAAAACAAACCAACACTGCTTGGCCTATCATGTTTCCTTGAAGATGCATAAGTTATTAATTTTTTACTTGGACTGATACAATCGGTTATTTTTCCTTTTCCAAATATACATTTCTAGTAGATAACAGCATCCAACACCATTTTTTATGGCGGGATGGGACGATTTTGCCCAGCCGTTTTGGCGCCAGCCATTGTGGCAGTGTGTCGTTTTCTTATTCGTAAAATTTGGAAAAGAGTTAGGGTTTAGGGTTTAGGTTAGGGTGATTGATTATACTGTTTTATTCAAACCTTCCTGCTAGTTTCAATTAGACTGGCGCCAAAACGGCTTCGCCAAATAGTACCCTACTCTTTTTATGGAGCTTTATCGGCGTAAGAGAACAATTTATCAAGTAGAGGAGAAGATCTCTAATTGTGTTAAGATTAACACAAAAACAAATACACTAGTTTGCATTCAAATTTTGCATGTATTTTAAACTTTAAGCACAGCACTATAATAAATTAGAAGGCCTGTAATTCGAGAACAAAAATAAAATTCAGAAACATACACAATTGGCTTAGAATTTAGCACGTGACGGAAGTTCAATTGCATCAGTTTACAAAAAAATCAAAATCAATGTTGGTGAAGTAATAAAACACAATCTAGGAATACTAAATAATGTTAAAGGAAAGCAGGATAACAAGCAAAAACGAACTCGATTCATTATTTCAAAACAAACTCGTTTACAAAATAGACGGCACTGTTAACGAATCAACACAAATTAAATGCACTAGATAAAGCAAAAAAAAAGTATTACGAGCAAAAACGTTAACAAAAGCAAAATGTTCCAGCATTGCACAGTAAATAGAACGTTCCTGTCTTGTTTCAAGGCAAGCACTCAAGAACACAACAACAAAAAATACAGCTGTAAAGTTAATCTCAATGTGAAAACCTTTTTGTTTATTCAGAGCGCTTTGTTTATAACTAACCCAATACTTTGATTGAACACGAAAGTTGTTATCGCGTATAAAAGTATTGTATTCTTAAAAACTTTTTTGCAACAATTAATTCTATTGTTAAACGAACAGATAAAAAGTGACCAAGCAGTATACTGAACTGGAAGTACAGCGAACATTGTATAATCGAGCGAGCGAGTATGTTACGAAAGAACTCGATTACGCAACGACCAAGTTATATAATCGTATTACGTTATGTAAGTTTTGAATTACTACATAACCTGATCAATGTCATGAAGTAGAATCGAAGAACGTTACATGAAATTGTTTGCTGACAAACGGTGGCAAATTTTGATTAGACAATGAATAATCATGTGACAATTCTTACAAACTATTAAATCTTGGTGTTTACCCTTAATGTAAATATTGTGTTTAGTATATTATTTATTATCAATATTGCAAATCAATTCGGTGAGTTTTTCATACAGATATTAATCGATATTGTCGGGAAATGGAGGGTAGGAATATTCGAAGGTGCTCTGCAAAAACGTTTGTTAAAAGCGAGATCACAAAAAGCGGAACGAAGAACACAACTTCTTTGCAAACGCAAAAGTGACGTAATGGTGACAGCGAAAAGTGTCGAAGTTAAATCTGCAGCGTTACTGGGGTTTCGACAATGAACAGGAACCTAACCAACCTAGAGTCTCCTATGCACTGGGGCTGCTATAGCTGAATGAATTTAAACCAGGGGTGTCAAACTCGCGGGCTTTCGGGGGCCACATTGCATGTTGGGAATTGTGCCGAGGGAGGCATGCAATTTTCGATCGTTTTTTATAGCATAATTTTTAATTAAGTGTAGTTTGCGACATATATTGCGACGATTTTTATGAGCCGGACGAGGTGTTGTTATTTTTTAAATATTAAATGACATTTACATGTCAACACCTGTAATGACCAAAAGTTATAACTTTACAAAAATATCTGCGTCTCTTTATATAAGATTCAAAAACATTCTCAAGGCTGGACCTCAAAGATTTATAAAGCCTTACTCAAAACTTTATACTCAAATATAGAAGAGAAACAATTTTTCTATTCACAACTTCTACTCTGTTTACTTAATTTCTTCTTTCTTTTATCTTTTTCAATGAATTATGAATGGCATTAAACGAGCAAAAGCAATTAGCTTTTTAAACATCAAAACCTGGTGAGTTATAACCACCTGAATTACAAGATTTACAAAGCCTTACTCAAAACTTTATGGTCAAATATAGAAAACAAATTCTTTTTATTCATAACTTCTACTCTGTGTTATTTAATTTCATTACTTTTTTTTATCTTTTTTAATGAGTTGTGAGTGGCATTAAATGACTTAAGAGCAAAAGCAATTAACATTTTAAACATCAAAGGTTGGTGATTTATGATTATTTTAATTAATTTTTGTTAAATAAAAAAGGTTTCAATTGTTGCTTTTTCTAAGAAAACATAAATATATAACACTAAAAAGGCTGTGTTTTTACAAAACAAAAAAAAATATGCAATATTTTTATAGTAATTTAATCACCTTTTTAGCTGGGTTAATAAAATTTTTGATTACGTGTCTGTGCTTGTTTAAAAAAAATGTAATACTTTTAGATAAAAACCTTACAAAGTATGACAATTATTGATGGATGCTCGAGGGCCGCATTGGAGGGCGCATGCGGGCCTCGGGCCGCGAGTTTGACATCTCTGATCTAAGCAACCGAGGCTACAAAGCATTTAAAAAAAGCGCTGCAACTTTGATTGAGTACTATGACGTCAACCAAAAGTAATTCAAACAACTCTATGAATTACTCTTAAAGAATGCTGGCAACTTTATTAATTAATCGGCGTCACTAAAAACATAACTAAAGATATAAAAAGGACAGGAGCTATTGATCCATTTTAACGATTTAACACAGAGAGATAACCAGAACAAATTTCAATTATCCTTAAGGCTTAAGACATTTATGTTTTAATTCAAATCTCAAAAGTTTCATTTTTTAGCGCATAAATATTTAAAAAATTGTATTTTAAGTTACATTAAAAGAAAAAAAAATTACTGTAACTTGAATCTAAATTTACAAAGCATCTTTGCGCCAGCAAATCTTTTAAAGAATTGCGAACAGCCGATTGTACAGTAGATTGAAGCTAGAAGTCACAAACAAAAAGTTACCTTTCCGCCCATGTGGGGCAGCAAATTTTCTGCGTCAATGTATTTTAAGATCTCGTCCTTCGAGCACATGATCGTCGTATCACGCTGATCCTGCGACAGCATCTTGCTGACCAGCTTCCAGATCGAGTTTAAAAGACTCGGCATATTGTAGATGATCATGCGGTCTGCGCGAAACAAAAGCGATATAGCTTGCTAGTCTCATTTGAGTCGCTTGAACGATTTTCGAATGGTTTCTTACCGAGCATGCAGGGAAAGTAGGTCGATAAGCACTCGATTAGAAACGAAACAAAGCCCATGTCAGTGTTCCTCAGCCCGGCGTCGGTGTTGTCAAGCACAAACATGACTTGCTGCCCAGGCTCCTTGCGTTGAATTCGCTCGAGCCAGAAAATCAGCAGCTTCATCGACTCTTCTTTGTGCTTCTTGTCCGATTTTGAGACGCGAAAGTAAACTGAAACAACAAACGTACGCTGAAAAAGCGGGAAAACTCGCACTATAAAGCTGCTATAGTAGTTTTTTTCGGAAAGCTGGCTGTGAGTTTATTATACAAACTCATTTCACTCTTCAATTTAATTTAAAACCGACGAAGCCACTGCAATATCGAAGGCGTCATCATCATCAAGATATCTAAAGAGCTTTATGCCAAATAGACCAACGAATTTTCGAAACCAAGATATATTGTCTGCCGATTGAAATTCTTTTTTATTGGTGGATTTATGTAGTGATATGAGAACATGACAAGGGTAGGAGTTGAACTAAGGCCATGTCGATTATGGACGATATCACAACGGCGTTTGATACAATTCTACCATGCTACGGCTGAAGTATGCGAGAAACTGAAAAAGACACAAAACAACGTGGACTTTTTTTTTTTTGACTGAAAGCACGAAATAAATTTTTTTATGGCCATGCAAACATTGTACTTTTAGCGTGAAACATACAGCAGCTAAGCCTTAAGAACATCCTGAGGGAAGTAAGTGTAGAAGTTAAACCTAACTACTACCTAAAATTGCCAGTCCGTATACAGTTGTATAAAGAGATTTAATTACAGAGAAAATGCAAAAGAAGTTGTGAAAAAGCATAATCAAAATCCGTGGCACAACACAATAACAATAAATCGCTGCAACGACCTTTGACAACAGTTTGACAACCGTTACAGCCGTCACAACCAAGACAACCGTTATAGCCATCACAACCGATACAGAACAGTTGGCAACTGAAAGAGAAAGGCTTAATAAAAACTCTGCCGCCAACTGTGTGAAAATTATTATTATTATCCAAACCCCAAAAAACAAGTGTAAACTTGAATACAAAAAATAAACAACGATTACCTTATATGATGCGGGTTACACATTTTGAAACCAAAACTGAAGCGATACAAATCTTGATGCTTGCGGTAAACACGTTATGCGGAAAAGAAAGAAAATAAGAACCTCGCGCCAAACTATAGCACCCCAAGCGGACAGATCACCACGTATAATAATTATTGAATTTAAGGTGGGGACAAGAAGAATCAACGCTTACAGTAAGTACGTAATAAGGAATATAAGGAAATAAGGAGGAATAATAAGGATAAGTACAAGGAGGAATATAATAAGGAAGGAATATAAGGAAGGATAAAATATAAGGAAGAATAAGGAAGACTGAAGGAAATAAGTACAAGCTTGTAAAGTTTTTAACTTCCTTAGCCAAAGTTACCTGAAGCTATACTATACCGTAAAACGGGGTAACTTTGTTCAGCGAGGTAACTTTGATCAGTTAAGTATAATATTTGATTTGTAGTCAAAAAACTGAGCTGGAAAAAACCTCAGATGTTCTATGACACCCTAGCTGAAATTAATGTTGGTACCGGTGAGTTTTCATAAGTTTCAGTGAATTTTGGCTAGTTTTGGTGAGTTTCGGTGAGTTTCAAAAAAACGACTTATCGGAAAATTACATATCTTTTCAAACAACTAAAAATCATATTTTTGAACTCTTAACAATATTTAAAAAATAAAAACAGTGATCCAAATGTTGTTCACTCTATTTTTACATTGGTTTTTGACATGACAAAGTTACCCCAAAGTACGGGGTAACTTTGTTCAGCAGTTTGGTTGAAAGCATTCAGCCGCGGAACTGTTATAACGTCATCAAAATATTTTTTTCGGTAGCTCAGAGGCAGAGTGTTATGATTAGTAGGAAATAAGTTTTCTTGTTGACAGCGTCAGGTTGTTAGAAGCTAGAAACCTCCAAAATTGATCAAAGTTACCCCGTTTTACGGTAATTGTTACGGATCCTAACTAGGCGAAACAAGACCTGTCGATACTTATTGAATGACTCGATCATTTCTAATTGCTTTATATGTGCTGTAAAGACAGTTTCAATATTATTCCACTGCAAAGTTTAGTTTTATATTTAAATACAACATTTTCGAATAAAACATTAAAATTTTGTTTTTTGGTCCCTTTTTAGAGCTCACTTGAAACATTCAATAACCATGATTCTAGATGGCAAAAAACCTTCAAGTAATAAAGAAAGCGAGGTAGATAAAGAAAAAATCTTAAATTTAGCCTGGGAAAACAAGAAACTACGTACAACCAGAGGCGCAACCAGGGGGATAATTTGGAGGTCAGGTCAGTCCCCTTTGCACGTTGATACGCAAAAAGATAAAACTTTCGCGCTGATAAGTAAAGTGACGTTTAACAATTGGTTTCCGTTTTCTTTTCTCGAAGGATAGAGGCGAGCGTTTTTTCACTATGCTCTTTCAGCGTTTTTGTAGATACTGTGTTCTTGAAAAAAATTTAAAAGTTTAATCTATACGTCTTATATACGGGTCACTATTGAAACGGAGGTTTTAAGCATCCAAAAGCAGGTGCGGCTTATACATGGGGGCGGCTAATACACGGGTATACACGGTACGTAGATAGCAAACCGAGTGAACAACGTCTTCTAATATTGATTTATTGAAGTCAGCAGTAACATTGCATTGTGCATTATGCTGAACTTTTACATGTGTAATTATTGACGTAATCAAGAATAATTAGTTATAAATTATATCAATTTTACTCTTTCGTGATATAAAGTGGAAGGTTACTTATGGGCACCCCTGTATGATTGCGTTTGCCGTTTTTATTAACTTCGAGTGATCCTTTAACGATGCACTAAACATCGTTCACTCTAAGTCCGACGCGCCTAGCAAAACACGGCGGATGAGTTTTAATAGCCAAAACGATTGCAAAACAGTTATTTACATTTTACCGCATAAAAAGAAACTCGAAACCTTGAAAGTTTTGTCCAATTTGCTGCTTGCGCGCCGGATCTGTGCCCGATGGCCATTGTTGAAGTCCTGGCAATTGTCATTTTATTCCGAATTTTTTATAAATGAAATATCTAGTTTAACATAGTTTTCATTATAACATCATAGGTAGGGTTACCACACGTCCCGATTTTTAGGGCTTTGTCCCGCCTTGTTCGCCAGAAACCCAAAACAGATTCGAAGTGAAGACCTCCTGTTTTTTTTTTTTTTTCAGAAAACACTACGTTTTAGGGGACAAAAATCATGAAATCCGAGACAGATTCAAAATGAAAACTTTTTTTTAGAGAACACTACTTTTAAGGACGAATTTTTTTTATTTACCAACGTCCCGGTTTGCACCTTTGGAAATTTGGTATGCCTAATCATAGACATATTTTATGACACATTTCCTTTCTGAAGATATAGCACAATTTGCGGTTTTGTCTTAGCTTAATCGCATCATTTGAGAAAACAAAAAAACGCTTACACAAATCGAATTTTACGATCGCAAATTATTTATTGTGATGTAACAGTTTAGCTTAGAACCTTAAAATAGCCTTAAACTGTTTTTTTTTTTCTTATTGTAACGATTTCTATAATGTAATAATTTGGCGAATACATTCTTGGAAATTCTGATGGCGTATAAAAACCGAAGATTTTACGATTTAGTCAATTATGGTAGAAAAAGAAAAATATTATTCCGGTGTTTTATGTTATTTACAAAAATAAAATATTTGATAGCACTACTTCGTTTTTTGCTATTGAGCTGAAAGCTGCAGAAAAAATTGCCGCAAACGAAACACATGACGCCATCGTGCAACACGCGACGGAGCCCCCGCGATGGCGCAAAGCTTCGGTCACTCTCGCGGAGTTTACCAAAGTAGGTGGCTACTCGTAAAAAACGCGAAAGGAGTGTGGGGGCAAAGCCCCCATGCTTGAAAATATGTTCGAATTGTGTCAGCCCCTTTTTTTGAAACTGGTTGCACCCCTGCGTACAAACTGGTTGCACCCCTGCGTACAACGACCACAATTGAAGTTTTCTTGCTGAAACTAGAGCGTCAAAAAAACACACGTAACACAAAACTAAAGCTAAACACCAAACAATCCAAAGAAATATGCTAAAGCGAAAATTAATAAAAAGCAAATTGATTGTTTGCCTGAAATTAAGTTATAAAAATTGGTTCGCTTTAAGAGCAACAACCCAAGTATATCTTTGTAGCTTAATTTAGATTTGAACTCACGGACTCGAGAGCCGGTAAGACTTCTTCCGCTGACAAATAGCAATCCGAGCTTCAGCAAGTTTATGTCGATCTGGTCAACAGTGAGATCTGAAAGCAAAAACATGGATAGATTATTAACATATAAAGTTGAACTTGAACTGAAAAACAACAGTATTTCTTAAGTTAAAACACTAATGAGCTCAAAGTTGGTTTTACTATTGAAAAGCTGATAACGAAAAATGCGAAAATAACACGTGTCAGGCCTGGTTTAGATTTGGTTCTTACCCGTATGGACGTTCAATGTAAGATACTATAAAAGATGAGTATAGGGAATCACTCCTAACTCTGCCACTGCTTTAATGAATATAACCAAAATCACTTTTGGCCTGCAATATATTCAATTGATCGAGAAAATGCACACACAGGGGTAATTTGACCTCTTACCATCGAGGCAAATGACACATTACTGTGCAAAAGTACAAAGACTCATTCGATTTCGACCAATATCACATTGGTACTTCGCTGTTTACGACCGCATTGCGCTAATTTTCAACAGCCAGGACAATTACTGGTGAAAATTGATAAAATTTTTTTTTTTTTTTTTTTTCCCCAAATTAGCTAGCTTGATTATTGTTTGCACTTTACCAAGTCAATTTTCACCAGTAATTGTCCTGGCTGTTGAAACATCTTTTATAGTAAATTTCTTGCTTGCCATAAAACCAAAGATCTTTAAAATTCACATACAGTGTCACAATGTAAGATAGTTTTTGATTTTTTACGCTGGGCGTTAAAAATTCACTAAAAAAACGTGAATGCACTGTATCATAAATGAGTGGTGCATTGGTGACTTTCTACGTTTTTTTTTCTTCTACCTTTCTACGAAAGGCAAAAATTAACAATTTTATCAAAATTACCATTGGCTTTAATTTCGGCCAAAATTCAAGGTGAAGACTAAAAAAAAAAGTCTTCACTTTTTATCAGCGTCCGGAACCTCTATTTTTGGCCAAAGTTCAAGGTGGAGACTAGAAAAACAAAAGAAAAAGTCTTCACAGTTCACGTCCTAAAATGCTAGAAATTTTGGAACATAAGATGGATCATTGAATTTCAACTAGTGGGTCACATTGTGACTCGCGGGTCAGTGATTCGCCATCCCTGGTCTAGGTCAAATTGAAGGGAGTCTACAGAATTGAAATTCTTGTTTTTGCACAGCAAATAATTTTAAAATTTTGAATTAAATCTAATATCATTTCATTTTTCTCATTTCATCTCTATTTTTATCCTTCTGACTCGAAAGAAAGCGACGGAGGCGATATACATAGGACAAATAATTACCCCGACTTGCTTCCGTAGATGCCAAGGTATTGCTGTTTGGTTAAATTTTTTTGGTTTATTAGTTTTATAAAGATGAGTAAAATTCAGAACTGCTTGCTAAGACCACCAAGCAGGCAAAAATGCCGTAAAGTATTTTTCTCAAGGACACAACAGAATGGCGCTAGTAGGTTTTGAACCGAGACTATTTCGATCACAATTACGGCGCTTTAACCACTCGACCACCTGCCGACAGAATAATACATCTATGCGCTCTGTTACATAATTATTATTTGAATTCGATAAACTTAATATTTCAAGGTCAGAAAAAACAGATGGTAAACAAAAACTATAAATTCAAAATTTGTATTTTTTGATTATTAAAAGTTATACTTGGTAGGAAAAGGAAGGAACTCACAGAACTGCTCGCTGCAGACCACTCATTTAATAGATAAACCAAGAGTAGGGGTAACTTTGAAGAAAAGACAGGCCCAAGTTTTCAAAGAAACGAGAAAAACTTGATGCTTTCATTAAAAGTTTGTTTCGTTCTTTTACGAAACTGGCAAAAAGATTGTCTAACTAAACCGTACCTTCAACGCCGCCTCTGTTACCAATCACTATCATTGGCTATAATCATGTCTGATTCTAGTTTTCGAACTTATAAAATTCCACAAAACTTCAACTTTTATACAAAACCGACTAAAACTTCATTGTGCTCACTTCATGCACCAAAGGGTGTCGATTTCCGTAACATTTTCGCCGAAGTAATATACCCATTTATGAATAAGGGCAATGAGCCCGTAAGCAATATTGAAAACAGATATGGCCGGCCCAAAAATCAAACCCAAATATCTTACGCCACAATTGTAAATAGTAACCATAACACTAAGAACGCGATTCGAGAATTAGGAAACAAATTCAAAGGTTTTTATGGGCTCCCTTTTAAATGTTGCTTGGGTCTGATTTGAAACAATGACGAAAAAATGAATCAAAAATTAGCCCAAACCAGTAACAAAATTGTAAAACCGCTTAACATTGTAAGTGACTTTTAGTTTGCTGAAAATTTAGCATCGAGTCACGTTTTAAGTTTAAATTGTTACCAGAGGAGTTTTGGCTCAATGCATAACTAAAAAAAATAAATGAAAAGAAAAAATTAAGGTTTTTGAAAGAGATTCTAATTTTTCGGTTTTATTAACAACCTGCGGCATATGCATAAATTTGTCCAGGGGAGAGAGGAGATGATCTGTTTTCGAAAGTCAGGTGAAAATTGAAAGAGTAATGTACAAATTGGTTGTCGCCATAGCTGTAAAGGGAAGGTTGGTTGACCTACGTACTATAATAGTTGTACGATATTATTTACAACGTGGTTGTTTTGGTAAATAAGCGAGGAGATTTAATCGACAAGTACAATTTATAACATAATAGAAAACGAACCGTTTACTTTCTTCTCCTGCCTCCACTTGAAAGCTTTTATAACCATTTTGCCGGCATCTTCGATTTTTCTGTTCCATTGAACGAACAAAGCCGCGTATTTGTCATCAGTCATTAACCTCCGAACATCTCTTTCATCCACAGCGTTTTTTTCGTCTGAAAATACGGCGTTAGGCAGCAATTTTGATCACGATCGACTCTTCGGCTTTTCATATCATCGTAACGAGCAGTGTAATGTGTTTATGACGTGGTGAAATGTTTGGAGATTTACTTAAACAATTTAGAAATTTCATTATAAAACTGCTGAAGAATTTTTGTATATAAAAAACACGCTTACCATTTAAATGCTCTTGAACTGATTGTCGCAGGGTGGCGATATCTTCTAAACTTGCTATTTTAACGGTAGGCATTTAAAAGTTATTATCAGTTTTAAAAACTTTATAAATTTTTTGATTTCTTAGGGTTGCTTTAAAATACGCCTTAAGCAATGAATATTTAAATTTACAAATGCAGATCTCAAGCAAAAAAAAATTAAGCAAACATCTTGTTTAAACAAGAAGCCTCCAGTAAAAGCAGACATTCACCGCACTTAAACATACTCACTAATTTAACGCAAATGCATGCCAAACCTTTATCTTTGTTCCAGTTTATTTTTTCCATTACAGATTAGAAAATAAACTATCATTAAAAGGCTTATGAAACCACAAGAAAATTTGAAAATGAAAACAGCGTCAAATCACTTAACTTTTTCGGTATTACAAAAAAGCAAATTAAAAAGACCTTATGGCACGATATACATTAAGCTTTTACAATTAAAGAGGGAGGGCGGATTTTCAAACTGTCAAAAAAAAAAATTGGAAACACAAAACGGTTCATTTATTTGCTTTGAAACATTGAAACCCAAACACGTTATTAAAAATGAATAGTATTATTAATGGGATCACCTTGTTAGTTTGACAAATCAAAATTAAAAAGTAGAAATTCAGTTTAAAGGTACTTTAAATATAGCAGTTAAGATGTAATAGTTGTACGCCAAGTAATGCACTGTTCATACAACAGAAAAATTAATTGCAATCATCTTATGGGTATAATTCACTAAACGAATTAAATTTCAGGAATTTGCTAGAATGCTTTGCAGTACCAGTAAGATTTGGAAAAAAACTGCAAATGCACAAAATCACAAGTCACATTAGAAACTTTAAAAAAAATTTTGTAATTTTGTAAATGTTATCAATACAATTTTAATTCTCCGACAATTAACTGGTACAAAGTTTATTCAGATAGTAGTTGTTGAATGTCAGTTTCAATGTCTTTTGGCTTAACATTGGGTGCAAAACGCTTTCTCGGAATACCTTTGCGATCTATAAGAAACTTAGTAAAGTTCCATTTCACAGAATTGGTCATAAATCCAGATGCATTTTTGTGGTTTCTTAAAAAATTAAACAATGGAATAGCGTCATTGCCATTAACTTTGACTTTAGAAAACAGAGCAAATGTAGCCTTTTTTTCAGTGGTTGCAAAACTCTTTATTTCAGAATTTGATTTTGGTTCCTGACCACCAAATTGGTTACACGGGAAAGCAAGAATACGAAGACCTTGTTGTGAGTATTTCTCGTGTAGCTGCTGCAATTGTTCATAATTGGAGTTGGTGAAGCCTCATTGTGATGCAACATTCACAATGAGACAAACAAAACCCTGGTAAGTTGAAAGGGAGACTAAATTTCCATCTATATCAGAAACATTGAAACCATAGATATTTTCAGGTTTTCCATCACCCATGGTTACTTTTTCTTTTTGATAAAAGTATGGAAACAACACAGTACTTACTACACCAAAAACTAGGGTACCTGCAAAAAATTTGCCAGATACAAACATATCCTGAAGTAATTATAGGTCAATCAAATTTAAGTATGAGAGGAAAGATTACACTAATGTCTAAGAAAATTCTTTGAAAACATTGAACTGTATAGCACAATAAAATTTGAAGATTATGAGTAAGGTTAGGCAAATTAAGACTTAATAATAAAACATTCTTGCTGACTCAATAAATTGACACAAAAGAATCAAACTTAAAAAGAACCAAATTGGTAAACCAATTACATGGTTTTGTAAGGGCTGTCAAAGCAAAAAACTTAATCTTCAACTTAGCACTGTTAGGTAGTTCATTTTAAAGCAAATTTTTCACAATTTAAAGAAAAGTATAAAAAGACTTTAGTGAAAAAAAACCTCACAAAATAATATTTGTACAATTTGATAGATTGGATTTTCAACATGATTTTATGCAATTTAAGTGAAAAAGTGTCTTTCAAGTTTAAAATAACTTTTTTACAATCCATAAACCTATAGCTTTTACACCTAAGATTAGGTCATTTGAATTTCCGGTTTAGTTTATAATAAAACAATAAAAGAATCAAAGAAAATGGTTTATGAATCAAGTGCATGTGATGAGTGCTAAGCTCATTTCTAACAACACTGTTTAATTCAACAGGTCAAACAATAACAAATTTTCTATCATTTTGCTAAAATTTAAAATTCACACAAAAATAGTAAAATAAAATTTATCTAGTGTAAATAAAATTTCAAATTTTATGAAGAAAGAATGAAGCGCAGATGTGAAAGTAACTAACTTATCATTATGTTTGTCACTATTTTGAAACGAAAAACATAACATTTTTATCAACATCATCACCTTGCCATGAGTTACATGCATTTAAAATGGTTAACTAAACTATAAATAAGCTTTGTTTCAAAAGAGCCTAACTGCCCCAATCATATCAAAACAGATTGAACTTCTATCATTAGTACTGCAGCGTATTTTGCTACCTTATCATTATTTATAAGGTCAAACACTTATATAAAGTATAATAATGATTTAAAATTTATTGGACTCAAATTTTTGCATTTCAACTTTATTTTAAATTTTTGACATTTTTTCAGCTGTATGCATGAAATTTTGCAAGCATGTGGTATAATAAGATAATTGTGTTCTAAAAAATGTTTATAAAAAATTTAAAAAATTTTAAATTGAATAGCTATTCATGTAATATTTCCAGTTAATTTGTTATTTTTAGATCTCAGTAACAACATTTTTAATGATAAAGTTTACGTTAAAACTTTTAAAAATTTAAAATTAAAAAACTTTGTTAATAATTTGCATTAGTGTGCCATTGAAAATAACATATATACTCGCATATAAGTCACACTTTTTTTGAACAAAAAATTGTCCCAAAATTATGGACATGACCTATCACCATAGAATGTGCTGTGTAACTTACCAGATTATCGTGCAACCATGCACAGGTCAACCACAAATACCCACTTTGACAATCACAAATTAGAGTTGCAACCTATTTTCTAGTGTGACCTATACATGAGTATATACGATAATTAAGTAAAAATTTTTTTAGGTATTTATGTTATACAGTTTGAAGCAGTCAGTTTTAAAAAAGCAATACTATGCAAATAGTTCTTTCTGAACAGCTCTCCACAAAGCTCCAATGTTACCAGCACCAAATCCAGATATAGTCTGAAATCGCTGAATAATTTCAAAAAATAATGTTTTTTCTTCAAAAACAGGACTAGTAAAGACTTGCATAATAAACCATTGAGTGTGAGTCATTTTTTTTATTTGAGCTTCAACATCAATGCTGTTTGTGGGGAGTGAAGCAAGAGGATATAAATTTTCTGATAGGCTGAAATGACTTTCAAGCAATATGTTATTAGATTTTAAAGTTTCAACATTGTATTTTAATTTTTGAATTTCTTGACCTTTTGAAACTTCAGAATAATATGATTCGGGAGGTAATATACAATTTAAACCATGTCTTTTAAAACAAGCAACTGTTTTAACAATGTCTTTGGTAGAAAATGCTATATGCTGTACTCCTGGTCCATGATGCATGTGCATAAAATGTGACACTTGATCAGCTTTGCAATTGTTATTCAATGCTTCACAAAATACAAACTTGGGAACATCTGTGTCTTCATTATAAAAAGGTTCTTTACATTTGGCCAAATGAACAAGTGGTCCAAACATAGCTTTTAAACGAAGACCTTGCATTCCTTCTTGAACAACAAATCCTTCATTTTCATCTTCATCCACATTAATAATTAGTCTGTTGAAACCCATGCAGTGATTATACCATTTCATAATACAGTCAGTTTGTCCAATATTTACAGCAAATGCAACATGATCAATCAGCTGAATAAGGTTAGGGATAGCAATTTTATCAGCATTAAGATCCAATGTTTTGCAATCATTCTTAACCAAATGAAACCCAGGAAGAAAAGGACCTTTATAGTTTGATAAGTCTATTAAAGTGTGCTGAACATTTCCAATTGGAGGTTGAATAACAGCAAATTTAACTATACCATGGTTATCTTGAATTTCACTGAGACCAGTTTTCACAAAATCTTTGTTATAACTTTCTGTCTTTTGAATTATTTGTTCTATATTAGAGCAGTGTAAACAAACATCACATACAGTGTCTATGGGATAAGTATTATTGCCCCATAAAAACGAATTATTTACTTTGTCAACGTCACTATCTTTCAAATCAACACGTTTATCAATAATAAATACAACATCTTGATGTTTCAATACAATCGTTTCAGAAAAATTTGGTAAAGCAGAAGGAAGGCTTAAATTAGATCTTGTTGCAAATGGTTGAAACTGCAATTGAATTTGCAACAATTGAACAAATTTTTCAATGTTTTTCACAGCGTAACGAATGTGATGAACATTTAAAAAAAAAGTCATATCATTTACAACTAACTATAAAAGAATAAGAACATTGGCAGTAAAATAAATTTTTCTTTTACAATTTTTTCTAAAATAGAAATAATTAAAGAAAGAAATAGTTTTTAAAAAACAAATACCAACAATCAATACACGTTCATAAAATCGAAATTGATTTTTAATTTTAACCAACCACTAATCTTGTTATGCTTGAACAATTCTAAAAAGCTTAATTACCAACAGAGTATATGTTATTCAGAGCGTCGAACCATAGACTCTACACAAACGTTCTCGTTAGTGTAGAGTCTACGGTCAAATGGTGGAACGGAAGCTGAACCGGATCCGTAAACCGGTATCAACCATTATTATTCCTTAAACCTGAACCAGAACTGAATCCGAAAGAATAAAATTTGCTAAACCTGAATCGGAGCTCTCCCGTGATTTGCAAAAACATAGTAAGCGGCTTTTTGAAATTTTTGAGAAAATCGATGTTTTGCATTTTGAATTAATACAGCTATATAGAACCAGTGACGTGCGGTGAGGCTTTTGGTTGGTGAGGCACAAATAATTTTTAATCAATAACAAATAATACTTACCTAATAAATAAAATAAAAACCAGCATGCTTCCACATTTATTAGAAAATATAATCTATTCGCCTATCCCTTTGGACAAAAATATCTGTGACGTTTTTGTAGAAATCCTCTTTATTTTGTCGCAACTTTTGTAGTCGCTTCTTCTCAATTGCGATTATTGCCAACGATGAAAGGCGCTTTTCTTCAATTTGATTTCTATTATACGTTTTGATCCTCTTCAGTGCAGAAAAGGATCTTTCCACCGATGATGTTGTAGAGGGTACTGTGTGCACTAGCTTCAGTAACTTTGTCGCCTCCGGAACTGTCTGAATTAAATCGTTCTGGTACAAAAAATTGAGAAGTTGTGCTGGAGTTTTACATTCATTTTTAACCGTTTGTGAGCTGTAGAGTCCAATGAGATCTGCCTTTAGTTTTACACAGTCGAAAAGTTTAGCATACTTTTCTGACAGGCTCTGTAATTTGGTGTCATCAAACTCTTGAGCCATTTCGGAAACTTTTGAACAATAGACCAAACCCAGAAAGGAACAGGTCATTGAAATTTTCAAACCTCAATTTTAGTTGAACAATAATATTATCCAAAATATTGTAAAATGTTTGTTTTCTTTTGTCTTTTATTTGACGCATATCGCCGGTGTCAGTAAGATGAAGTGTTGCACATTTCTACTCAAATCGGTGATAGAAACTGTCAAACTTTTGTCTCTGTCGCTCAACATAATTGATCGTGTCGCGTATTTGCGCGTAGCAAAATGCAATGTCCATTAATTTGTTTTGCAGCACTCTGAACAACACATCAGTCTAATTAAAAATTTCCTCATAAGCGATAATCAAAAAGCAGGTATTCGTCTTTAAGAGCCACCGCTCAAATCCAGCTGCCTTCATTACTGAATCATTGTACTACTTGTCTTCAGCGTCACCAATAACACGGAAAACCATAAGTAGACCAGAGTGATAGGCTACATGCTGACCGTTTGCAACAATCTAAAATTTGAGCTCCATCCTGTGGGTGACGTCCTTGGCAAACGACGCTTCACAACATTATTCAATAAGTAACTGCGTTTAGTCGATTTACTAAAAAATGCACTTAAACCCTCAAGCGTTTTAAAAATGCTTTACACTCACAGGCAGGGACGCCGGAAGCGGTGGGGGGCAGATTGTGCTCTTTAAAATTAGTATTACAGATAAATTTTTTTAGTTATGCTATACAATTAACCTATATATCACCATTAAATCCAACAATATTTGTAAAATTACAAAGACGACTATGACTCATAGCACAATAATAAAAGCAAGATAAAAGTTTAAACGTAAGCAATATAGAGTTGTTGGTATCGTAAGCGACCTAAATTTCTGGTAAACATCTTATTCTACTTGAATCAGTAAACTGAAGTATATCTTAGCCGAAAATCCTGAACTATATCTTAGCCAAAAAACGCCAAATTTTAGGTATCAGTATTACTGATACCGTCTGCAAAGATATCAACCGTTTGTAAAGTTTTAAGCAAAAAGCCAACAAGCAAGAAATGCTTTTTGGAAATACATAAATTGCTTTAAATTTACTGCGGCGTAGCTCTCGTTTCGGCTTTTGCAAAAAGGTGTTTCAGAGTCATGAGAAGAACCAAAACATGACTTAAAAGCACTATGAGAGATAATAGTCTCAATAATTGAATGTTTGCAAATATTCATTGAACTTATTGGACTGTATCAATTTACAAGCCGTTGCAGATGAATTTGCCAGCAAGCGAAACACTAATAAATTATTCTGGGTTACAGTTACATTAATTGTGCAGCCTTTATTTTTTTTTTTATTTTATTTTATCTCTATATTTATCCTCCTGACTCGCAGGAAAGCAACGGAGGCGCTAATACATAGGGTAGGCAATTACCCCGACCTGCTTCCGGAGATACCAAGATATTGCTGTCCGCTTGTAATTTAATAGAGATATTACTGTAATTTAGAACTGCTTGTCAGGACCACCAAGCAGGGGAATGTGCCGTAAAGTGTCTTTCCCAAGGACACAACAGAATGGCGCGAGTGGGTTTTGAACCGAGACCGTGTTGGTCACGAGCCCGGCGCTTTAACCACTCGACCACGCTGTCGACCGACCACGCTGCCTTTAATAATTGACATCAAACCTCAATCTAAAGGATCATTCATGCTCATGTAATTACGTTTTTTCTTTTACCAAGTTGTTAATAGCTCTTTAAGTTTTTTATTGTTTTATCCATTTCAACCTTTGGTATTCTTGATAGCGTAAATCAGTGATTCTCAACCACTGTGCCGCGGCACTTTTGTGTGCCGCGAAATTCTAAAAATGTGCCGCCAAATTTTAGATATAATATGATTTAAAAAGATATAAAGACAATATGAGAGTAGCATTGTCACTTTTACAACCAAATATACAATAAATGAAATTATCAAAAAACATTAAGCTCAAATTTCGCATTAAAAGTATTCTTATTATTAACTTGTAATTAATCCTTTAATAAACGTACGGTTATTTTTGTAGTACATATTATCAGTGGTGGATATTAGGTGAGGCAAATGAGGCAGTTATCTCATGAAAAAACTCGATTTTAGGGGCCCCCCCCCAAAAATAGCACATACAATTTCAATTCGCTGCAGATGTTTTTTAGAGGTTATGATGAGGTCGGGACGAAAAGTGGGGAATGTAAAGAGATCGATTCTAGGTGAAGACCTTTTTTTTTAGAGAACACCTCGATTTTGGGAGGAAAATAGGGAAATCAGAGATGAAACCGAAGTGAAGACATTTTTTTTAAAGGTATTTTTTTTTAATTTGAATATACACCACTGCATATTATTTTATTATGCATATTTAAAATTATTATCATAATCTATTTTACGCAGTGTGTTACTGTTATAGGTAAGTAAATAATTTTTAAACTTATCTTTTTCTATGAGTGCTTCCAAATTTTAAAATCGTTAAAAATGTGCCGCAACAAAAAAAAGGTTGAGAATCGCTGGCGTAAATGTTTTAGCCAGTGTTCTATTGTGGGTAACGAAAGACTATTCACTGATTAGCATGTGAAGAACATTTTGTGATATTCCCAAGCAAAATGTATACGATCTGTATGTATCTGCTTTTGGCTGCCGTGCATGGACTTCACAATTGTTGAATGCTGTTTTTGAAACTAGCTTGTGTGCTTTTGACAAAAGTTTAGTTGTGGATAGCCTATGTTGGATAGCTTTTGGTTTAGTAACCAGTTTATAGAGTTGTATTTTTTTAATATCTAGCCTAATTGAGAAAAACTTGTGTAAAATTGGCTATTACTGCGGCTAACGCAGTGTGTGGTCATGGCAAAGTCAACTTAAAGGATTTTGCAAGATGCAGCACACTTTAAGATTAAGGTTTTAAACTCTAGGTTTATTAAAAATATTTGGCATTGGCCGAAAAATTAATCGAAGCAAAATAACAGATTAGCAAAATAAAACTTTTCCGAGATACCGGTCTGTCCTGTGCAGACTGAAATTCTATCATGTCAACCAAAATTTCAAATTGTAGCATGACTGCCAAAATTTGCTTTTGTTGGCAGTGCCTTTTCAGCAAAAAAGTGCCCTTTTTAAATTTTTCCCCCCCTGGCAAAAAAACTCCGGCGCCCCTGCTCACAGGCATACATTTTGCTGAATGTAAGAGCACCATGTTCAGTTTGTGGGCATAACAATGCAAAAACATTGCTTCGGCATATCTTCCTTTATCTTGGCTTGCACCCTATTCAATTCAGATGACATTACAGATGTTCCGTCATAAGTCTGCGCTACCACCTTTTCCATAGAGTTGAACTTTTGTAATATTCCCAAGACATATTAAGCTATTGCAGAAGCTCGTCTGTCATCACTCACATCATTAAACCCAAAAAAGCTTCCTTGACTATATATGAAGCCTCACATACATAACGAAAAATAACAGAAATCTGGACTTTTTGCGTAACATTTGTCGTCTCGTCAACTTCTACAGCAAAAAGGATGCTTTATTTATAGACTTACCATATTTTTCCAATTAAAAACCGGGACGCTTCAGAACAAACGCCTTTATCAGATATATAAAAAAAGAATTTTTGCAAAAAAACTGAAGGCTAAATTAGTAGGATAAACCAGTTTTTCAATCTTTTTTCGTTTGCGGGACATTTTTGAAACTCATCAAAAATCGTGGGTATTTTAGACCATTTTTATTAATTTTTGTTCCCAAAATCAGATGATATCTAAAAAAAAAGTTCGTCACATCGATTTGATCTCTAATTATCTATAATTCTAAAATTCACACGAAAAAAGTTTTTTCAATAACTTAACAGCAAAAAACACATGCCCTCTTACTTAAGAACCTACCCGCTACAATGACATAGCAATTGTATTGTACCCAACAAAACGAAACAAGATAGCGCATCACTCAGTTTAATAAGTCGGGAAAACATTAAAACACACTATACAAAACAAGTTTATATACCTGTTACGTGAACTGGCAATTTAATTGGTTTTTAGAATTTGCCATGACGACTTACGATTCGACCTGTAAATCTTGACTACGTCACTGTCACGGGATCGCGCAATGGTCACAAGACCGCACGAGGCACACATGACCAAAAATCATGGGACCTCATGTGACTCATTGTTATAAAGGCCATAATTTGAAACCGGTGTCTTACTTTGGTCGTGGCTAGTGATAAGTTTGCTACGTGTATCGTCAGCAGCCGCGGTCTATTTTCTTTATCAGTCTATGGCTGTCGTTATTAACTTGCCTTACTTAAACCTATATCCTACTTAATCTTTAAACATATGAGAAAAATTTATTGGCAAGGTCTAAGTGAAGGCAATTTAGAACAAGCACAGCTAAATAAAACCAATTTTAAAAATATTCAATGACTACGCTACCGACCACGTGCATTACAAACTCAAACCAAAAACTAAAAAACCAGAAAGAAAAATTCAACACAGTTAGATGCACATGGATCAAGTGATAAATGTTGCCATTTTACAAAATGAAATTGCATTTCTACCAGCTAGGAGCGACGAAGTAATGCGTGATAAGCAATCCAGAATATGTAAAATAGGTAAAATAACTATTAATTAGTAAATTAACGTGCGCGGCATAATGTGGCAATTATAAATTGTAGTAATTTTTATTATATTTATGTAGACAATGGAATAATCGAATTTAACCCTCCTTTAAATCTTTAATTGGCTTTCTGACGTAATAAAATTAAATACACTATTTGATTGAATTACTCTGATTGCTTGAAGATTTGGTGTTAAAATTCTCCCTAAGTCTTTTCGAGTAGAATCATTCGAAACTTCAGAAGCGTTTGAAGGGACGAGCTTACATTAAATTCGATAACAATACCTGTAGGGCTATATTAGCTGGTTAAAGGGCTTAACCGGGACTTTTCGACCGACCGGCCGGGACGCCTGGACAAGGCCTTAAAATCGGGACTGTCCCGGCTAAATCGGGACGTATGTTAAGTCTATTTATTTATATCTTTCTCATATCAGTTCGAATAACCTCTGCCACTGCTTCAATTATATCGTTCTGTGCAGGTATTCTATTGGACAAACCAGAAAACACTGTGGAAGTCTCCAAATGACGAGAAATTCTTTCATCGTTTTTAGCAAAAGCGTAAATAAGTTCGACGTAATTGCCACGATTAAACGAGGTTGCACTCTCATCATTTCCACGAAAGGCCAACTCTTGATTAGCTAGGTAGCATGTTCCATTAATGAGAACCTTTAAAATTTCTCGGTTTTCTTTAACTTTGGAGTTGTGAAGGCTGATATTAAGTCTCTGCTGTTCATTTAAGACCAAATCAATTCTTGAAGTTCCAAACGTTTTGAAAGAAATTTGACTTTGAATGTGAATATTTGATTTCTCATGCTTGCTAAGACTTCTCGGCAAATTCTTCAAGTCACAAAATCCAGTTAAGTCTTTTGTTGAGAACAAGAGACAGGGATAGCAGAAAAGACGATTTCTTAAAGCACATTCACACAACCATTCCTTTCTTGTGTACCACTCCTTATGAAAGGAGCGATTTACCTTTTTTCGTCCAGTTGTCGTAAGCAAATTTTTTAGATCTGGAATAGGCCTACCTTTTTTTTTTTAAGACGTTAACTTTAGATCGAAAGCTTAGTTTTGAAAAGTTTCTTAGCTTCAATATTAAATCTTCTTCCATTATTCTTAAACTTAAACTTATACTGTAGTCAGAAACTTCTGCAGTGCGCTTATTCCAACTTGGCGAGAATAAAGCGAATTGTTTTTTTCTTTAGGACGTCATATTTGCGGCATGCCTCAAATCCTATCTGTTCAGCATAGATTCGCGCCGATTTTGCCAATAAGAAAAAAGGCACACTTCATTCAGTTTATGAAACTTTCAGTCTCTGAAGAGAGGCAAGATTGTCAATGCCGCACCTCGCCTATATCAGCCATTTTCACCACAAAAACGCGTCAAAGGTAAGGTACAATTAGCTAGAAATGTATGTTATAAATATAAAAATGTTGCCAAAAATTGAGGTTCAAAAATAAATTATAAATATACCAAAATGAAATCGAAAGCTTAATGTTAAAGTTTTCTTAAATTAAATACAAAATCATCTTTCATTACTACAACTTAAAATAAATTTATTGCTTTACAGTTGCACATTGCGTGTATTTTGACTTACTGAAACAAATTGATTTATCTTGTTTTAGCAAATGTCGGAGTAAAGGCCCGTTTCCACTACGAGCGTGGAAAAGAGCATTCTTTATTTGTTTTATTGATTTTTTTTGCGCTCGCTTCAATTTTAACCGCTCGCTTCAATCGAAGATCGATAAAAGAAACAAAGAATGCTCTTTTCCACGCTCGTATTGGAAACGGGCCGCAATTTTCAATTTTGCACCCAAGGAATCGTAATCTACATATTTTCAACCGATCAAAAATCCAAACAATTTTTTCTCTGCTCATAAAAATTCTATCACTCTGCTCTTGGAGCGATGAAGGAGCACTCTATGTTAGTTGTCATGGCAAAGCTTTTTTTTAGCTACTTTTTAAGATGATAAACAAACCAATCTGTTTCATATATAGCGTTTGCAAATGTACCGAAGAATAAATATGATTGATTTGCAAATGTACCGAAAAATAAACATGATTGAACTATAAAAGAACTGAATGAAAATTTTTTGAGCAGAGAAAAAAATTTGAATTTTTGATTGATTGAAAATATGTAGCCTAGATTACAATTCCTTGGGTACAAAATTGAAAATTGCAAACGGCCTTAAGAAAAACTTTTTTTCTCCACGAAGTCAGAATTGCAGCATGCCTCAAATCGCTCTCATTTTAACAGATATTTTTACCAAAAAAGAAAAAAGCGCTATATTGTTTTACTTTTGTTTCTTTTTTTCTCTGAAGAGAGGCAGTCTTGAAGCTGCCTCACTAGCGTATTTGCCATTTTGTTGACAAGAACGCTTGATGAAATGATTACTGCGTTGAAAATACAATGATTAAACCGTCCAAAATTAGGGTTAAAAAGCAAAACTAATTAAACTACTGCAAGTACGGTAGGCCTATAATTTTTTCTAATTTTTTTTTAACCAATAGCATGTTGCAACTATTTTGCAAAGACTATGACTTCAATAATTTATTTCTCTTTATTTAATTTTCACAGGTGAGGCTGTCTCACTTGCCTCCCCTGACGGCACGTTCCTGTATAGAACGATATTGTTCAAACGCTTTATTTGCACTTCATACAGCTTGATTTATTGATGTATGTTTCAAGTTGCCATCATTGTTGATTTGCTTTATTTAGGTCCAATATTTTTTGTCTAATCTTTTTCATAATAAGTAGTATGGTTAAGCAAACAAAATTTTATTTGAAAACATAGCAAACACCACAAATGTTGAGTTACTTTATATATTTTTCAAATTTGCGGGACATCTTTTATATACTTCTTTTTAAAAAAATAGTAACTACCATGAAAAATTTCATACTACAGGTAGTTATACTAAACTTTATTCTGATAACTGTTAACAGTGTTTGCTAAAAGCAGAATATATATAGAACATGGGGATCGCTTACAGTGGTGGATATTGGGTGAGGCGAATGAGGCAGTCGCCTCAGGCCTCCCCTCGAAAACAGCATATACAGTTTTGGATTCGCTCAGAGGACGATTCGGAGTGAAGACTTTTTTTTTTTTTTTTTGGAGAACGCCTTGATTTTGGGAGAAAAATAGGGAAATCAGAGATGAAATTGAAGTGAAGACCTTTTTTTTTTAGAGAACACTTTGATTTTGGGAGAAAATAGAGAAATTAGAGGTGAAATTGAAGTGAAGACCTTTTTTTTTTTTTTTTAGAGAACACTTTGATTTTGGGAGAAAAATATCCAAGCCCAGATCAGACCTCTTTTTTTTCTCAGACAACATGAATTTTTGAAAATTCTTGCCTCGGGCCCCTAAATTGGAATATTTACCACTGATTGCTTACTTCACTTTTTTCAGTTATCACGCTTGACAACAGTGGTGTTAGACCAGGGGTGACGAACCTATTTGCTATCGCGGGCCACTTTGTCAGTTACCGCTGAGTAGGCGGGCCGCACAGCTTTTTAGTCATACCATGAAACCTGTTAAAAACGAACAAAATTGTTCATCAACAGAAACGAACAACAAACGAAAGTAATAAAAACCCACGCGAACCATATGGCTGAAGTTATCTAACGCAATATTGAAGCATGAAATAACAAAAAATTACAAAGAAACAGTTTATAAAATTTTTTGCTCCGTGAGAAATTTGGAAACTTTTTTGCTTTACTAAGCGCTTAATATTAGGACAAACTGACAATGTGGCAGCTTTCAACTACATACTAAGATTTTCGTCTGTTAGCCTTGACTTGTAACGACTTTTTGTGATGTTCATTTTAGAAAAAAATTGTTTGCATAGATATGTGCTTCCAAAAATAGATGACCATTTGAGAGCGCAAGCTCTCAAGTTTGGAAACTCTTCCTTTAATATATAAACACGATAAAATTCCAGCAATAGCTTGTTCATATACATCGCTTTCAGTGTGTCATCACTTTGTAGTTTTATGAGTTCGAGTTGGAGCTCAAAGGGTGCAGAAGCTGGTCTAACATTAAAGGGGATACAAAAGATATCAAGCTCCAGCAGCTTGCTTTTGATATCCTGAAATGTAGCGTTGAAGCTTTCCAAAAGAATAGAATATTTATTGAGCACAAGAAGTTGGATTGTATTTTTTCAATGTGAGAAAATGCTTGCAATCGTTATCTTTTAACTGATTTACCCAGAGTCTTAGCATTGACAAGAAAGATTTGATCTTGAAAAAGATCGAGTGCAGTAGTTGATCTGGTCCTTGAAGTCGTTTAAATGCTTTGTGATATCTACCGTAAATCCTAAGTCGCACAACCAGTTTTCATCCTCCAGCTCAGTCAAAGGACATTTCTGCAAATTTCTAGACTCAATAATTTTTGGCAGAAGAAAATGAAAGCGCCCAAACATATTTCCACAACTCGTCCAACAAACAACATAGAAATAAAGAAGATCATCATAACCAGAGAACTTGCCTAAATATGCGGTTGTTTAGGTCTCTTTTTTAATAAAGTTATACAGTCTGTAACCACTTTAATACCACATGATCAAGCTTCACACGTTTTGCACAAAGACTTTGTTGGTGAACAATACAATAAAAAAATACCAATCTATCATGTCTAATTTCTCTTGCAACCATTTCATTATTCAACATTCAACAATGATACCATCCCTTTATGTTTCCCGACCATAACTGGTGCGCCATCAGTAGTAACACCACACAGCTTACCTAACGGCAGATTGAACTTGCCTAGGGCTTGAAGGAGCTTTTGAAGCAGGTCTTCTCCGCGAGTAGTTTCGTGCATCGATTCCAGAGACAGCAAGTTTTTATCAATTTGAAAATCTGATGTAACTTTTTGAAAAAATATTGCTAGCTGCGAGATATTCTTAATGTCCGTTGTTGCATCGAAACAAACAAGAAGTTAACGAATTTCTCTTCACCATTTCTTTAATGCGTTCACAAACAGTGGGCCGGGACAAATTCAGCTTCTGGTACAAATGAACTGACTTTGGAGCCAACTTTTCAGCTGTTTTTACAAATAGTTCCTTGGCCCATGCCCCATCGTCATACGGCTTAAGCTTTTTAGCGATCAATTTCAATATTTCATAGCTCACAGTGAGCACATCTTCATTTGCGCTGCAAAAGGAAGTCATGACATTTTGTTGCGCGTACAAATTTTTTTCAAATTCTTCTATCTTCATTTTTCTGAGCAAGTTTTTAAACTCGAGATGGTTGGTTTCGTAGTGACGTTTTAAATTTTATTTTTTCATAACTGCTAGTGGCTTTTTGCACTTTAAACAAACCGGTTTTCCTCTATCCTCGATAAAGAAAAACATATCAGTCCATTCGTTTTGAAATACCCTTTTTTCGTCTGCAATCTTTCTTTTCTTTGCTAAAGACATCGAAATAAACTGCTAATTTTGGTTAAAAAAATCAGAATAACGAATAAAAACTTAGGAAACCCGTTAAATTTTATATAATACATAGCTGTGTTTACCAACCGGTGGGCCGCAGATATATAATATCAAGCGCAACGGTGTCTAAGACAGCTGACCGTAGTCCAACTGACCCCATATAACTTTTTATTGTATTTTTTGTATTGAGAACTTATTATTTTTATTTACAAAAATACATACACAGTTTACTCAGCGTCGTCGTCGTCGTCGTTTGAAGGGAATCTACTCCAGATCAGACACAAACAGGACTGAGGCCCGATGGTTTATCCTTTTACTAACCCAGACTGCTGCACTGCCTCAATCAGATGCTGGCTTTGGTGTTATTAAGCCAGCATCGAGTTTCGTCATCCAAAACCGTCAAACCTCGTGCTCCATGTGGTGCCCGATGTATAGAGCACGCTGTTAGAACATGGTCTGCGGTTTGTTCAGAGGCGCCACACTCGCAATTCGGTGAAGGAGCAAGACCCAATTTGTGCATGGACGAATGGAATCGCCCAACACCAGTTCGCAGGCCGTTGAGCTTAACCCAAGCTGCTCGGGGTAAGCTTATCACGGCCTGGCACCGGTCCCGGGCACAAAAGCACGGAGCCTGGAAGTATTTTCATAATATTTCGCTTTCCATTTGTGATTTGTCCATTCAAAAGCGCGGATGCCAAGTCTGGCAAGGTTGTCCAAAAGATTCCGCGCAGCTGACACAAACGGGCGTCTGGATCTTAGTCTCATTTGGCGAGTATCTGAGGACCCACTTAAAAGACCATACAAGATATGATCGGGGTCAAGAGATCCTTTGCCAAATAGGAAGCACTTAAAAGACCCACTTAAGAGGACCCACTTAAAAGACCATACAAGATATGATTGGGGTCAGGAGTTCTTTTGCCAAATAAGAGGCACTTAAAAGACCCATTTAAGAGGACGCATATAAAAGACCATACAAGATATGATCGGGGTCAAGAGATCCTTTACCAAATGTCAAATAGGAGGGGAGCCAAGACCGATCCCTGAGGAACGCTTTTCTTAAGACGGCGTAGCCTGCTTTGCTTGCTGTCACTGGTGGTAAGGGTGAAACTTCGATTTCGGACAAGCTCCATAATCATTCTGACCATGTGCTTGTCCGGAAGTAGTCTTAGCAGCTTGCAGGTAAGGCCACGGTGCCAGACAGTGTCATAAGCAGCTGTCAGATCGATAAATACGGCACCGGCCTTCTTTTTAGCCTCAAAAGAATCCTCGATGTTCTGGGTTAGCAGAACAACTTGATTTACGGTTGACTTCCCGTGTCGGAACCTAGCCTGCTCTTTAGGGAGCAGTGGATCGATTAATGGTTCAACGCGGGCGTAGATAAGCCTCTCGAGGATCTTGTAGGGGACACAGAGCAGAGATATCGGTCGATAACTCTTTGGGTTCCCCACGGGCTTTCCTGGTTTTGGGATCGCGACCACGAGCGCTCTTCTCCAGATTTTGGGAATTTTGAGTCGGCGCAAACAAGAAAGAAAGGAAGTTACGCAACCAGGACTTTAAAGCAGCTCCAGCATGGATTATAAGCTCTGAGCGGATGGAATCAGGTCCCGGAGCTTTATCTGGTTTTAAATGTTGGAGAACAGCAGTAAATTCTCTCCGTGAAAAATTGTCTAGAGATATTTACTGCGTCTGGTGTTGTGGCCCTCCAAAGGTCAGGCATTTCTTGAGAGACAAGTCGAGATGACTTGCGGTCAACAGCCTCGTATTTCCCATTTCTAACCAGCTGAGATGCAATAGCATCGGCTGAAACGGGACAGTGACGAGGATAGTGTCGTGACCTCCAGTAAGGTTGTTCAAAATACTCCACGCTTTTCGACTAGAGTGTGAGAAGTCAATGCTCCGAACTGCTTCGGACCATCGATCCCTCCGCTTTCTGTCAAGCTTGGAAAGCAGAGCTGTAGCAGCCAAGCTTGAGTCGTCTCCCTGAGGCGACTGCAAAAAGGTTTTATAGAGGGATTCACACTCTGTATCCCAACACGGAATATAGTTATTTCGATACCCGCGTGGGATAGTCTTTTTGGCTGCTTTCTTAATGGTGTTACAGAAGTCTTGGTAAGCCGTGTATCAGGCGTATCAGGCGGCAACAAAGTCTTTGCGAATTTATTCGTCAAAGCAATGAAGTGACTCCATTTGGCCTTGTGGAAGTTCCATCGCTTAACAGGCATGCTTGGCACTGCCATAGCAAACCTTGGTGGTGTAATAAGCGAAGGTCGATGTTGTTACCTGGGCAACTTGTCAAGGACACGTCTATCCGGTAAGCAACTGTTTGGACCTACGCTGGCGAAAGCTAGATCCGGATTGGTGCCAGTGTTCCAGCGGCCGGAATAAAAACTGTCAGCGTCCTTGGCATTATATAGGAGGGCAAGACAATTAATACTTGCCCATCCAGCCAAGCGCTCACCGTCCGGACTGTTGTCGTCGTAACCCCAGTCAGCATGACGACAGTTAAAATCGCCAGCGTACAGACAGGGGTGAGGAAACACTGGGAGATCCAGGGTTCGCAATTGCGTTGGCGGTGGTTTGTAGACGTTGACTATTTTATAGCCATCAACGTCCACACACAACCACTCGATCTCCGATGTCGGTGGAGATTGGTCCAAAAGCGTGTATCTCAGTCGCTCGTGGACAAACGTGGCAAGACCATGCTTCCTGCTTAAAGAAGACCCAGCTAGTTGGTAGTTTGGTAGTACCAACTTCTCTGCATCAGTGCAGTGGGTCTCCTGCAATAGGATGACGAGTGCCTCAGACTGCATAGCGAGGTGATGAAGAACGTTCATCTTGCTTGCAGTGAGGCCTTCGATGTTCAGCTGAAGAATAGTGGGTCTTCGGAACTTGTTGGCAATGTGCCCTGAAAAGGGCAGTTTTATCCTGGCATTGTCCCGTCCTGAAAAGGACGTTTGCCGATTAGCAGACCCACACTGAACATCGGAATGGGTGGATACCCTTCCGTTTTGGTAGGTTCGGTTTCGGTCTGTCATTTAAACACCAATGAACAGACTTACTCACGGCCCAGGCTGCAAGAAAGCACCTACCATCTGGGCTTACTCAGCGTATTCAAATGGAAAAGCAAAACAACTCAAGTTATTATATATTTGGTTCTTGCACGAAAACAAGCACACGTTGTTATCGCTTCTCGGTCCATTCTCGCACTGTGAAGCTCTTTTAAGAAAATCATGAATAAGCAAAACCCGCGCAAACCAACTGCGGAGTTTAAGACGCGCTGATTTTAAGAAAAATACAACATTTTTGGCAAGAGCTTTTATTAATTTAAAGAAAAATAATAAAAGGTAAATTTTATTAAACAACTGAGTCCTGAATTAAATAAAAGGTTTGTACTACGTTTGTATGATTCCTGTGTGATATGCGCGTAATTCAATCAGGCTATCAGCTTTTGATATCGCATCGCAAAGATTAGAAGCGGGTCAAAAAAGTTCAAGACTGCTGGTCTCGCCTGAATGCTTTGTGAGCCGCACGAAATTTTTTTTGCGGGCCTTATTTTTGTCACCTCTGTGCTAGACAATTGCTGCTTGACTGATTACGATGGCTGCATTAGCGCTCTTGCCAAGTTAGTTCAGAAACCACTTTCCCTTGTTTGGCAGTTTCGTGTAAGAAATAGCTGCTGCTTTACAGTTATATGAATGGATTAGATTATATTTGCAACAGGCCAAATCATATTTTGCAAACTTTAGAAAAGACTATACTGTAGTTTGAAAAAAGACAGAGAAGCATTGTAGTTCGGTCAGAAGTATGGTTTGAAGATAATACAAAATTTATTTATTTTATTTATTTTCGTTTTTACTCACAATCAACTTGAAATTAATCAAAGTGCATGTAGAAATAAAGATTGTGAATAAGGAAGCAGCGACTAAACGAAGTACGTTATTACATGCACAACGTCAGTTGTGCATGGTCGCCGTACCTTTGAACAAAGCGATGTGATGTTAAGAAGAAAAGGAAAGCGAAAAGAAGATAATTAATACACACATCCGAGCCATATTCAGAGAATGTTGTATAATCATGGGTGGGAGAAACAACAAACTCAAAGACCAAAAGGGTCTGGACCAAAAAGGGTCAGGCAGGCAAAGAAACCCACCAAAAGAAATCCTGTCACGGGTCAAAAGGACCATTTCAAAAGCATATGGCTGGACAAAAAATTTATATACGTAAAACATACAAATAGCAAACAAGAATAGGTGCAAAAGAATTAAATTATGTGAATTTTCATCGAACTGGACGGGCCGTAATGATCTGGATGTTGCCTTTGAAGTCGCATCGGGCTTTTATCACCTTCAATTTCTTTGTCCAATTAGGTGGAGTTACCTGTAATAATAAAAACCAGCAGCAGATGTTTTAAAATTTGTAAAGTCTATTACCATTAAAAATTACGTTGCTATAAGGTGCTTTTGAAATTCTGTTCGAAATTTACTATATCATTTTATCTGTTTAATGCTTGACGGAACTTTATTCCAAGCAAGAGGACCTCTGTATCTTAAAGATTGTTTAGTTATATTTAATCTACAAAATAAAGGATAAAATTTGGACTGGCTTCTTGAATATTTAGTAAAATTGTCGCTTACCAGGTTATTTTGAAAAAAATGATCAAAACATGGTGGTAACATGCCTTTTATATATTTATACATAAAACAAGTTATTTCTAATTCGGTTATTTGATCAATTGTCATTATGTTGTTGTTTCGCAAGATGTCAGTAACGTTAGCTCTGTGATGTAATCCAAATGTCATTAGTATAAATTTATTAGCGATTCGTTGAATTTATTAGCGATTCGTATAAATTTAGTAAAATAACTACCCAGCTATTGGTACCACAACGTACAAAAGCTTAAATTTGGCCAATTGTTGGACAAGCTAGGCGATAATTTATCAAATACTGTACGCAACAGAGTTGAAAAATATTTACCAGTACTGATACTGTTTTTTGCATTAATTGCTTGTACTGGTAAAGCGAAAACCAGCTTTACACTACGCAGTGCGCACTGACTTGAAATTTGAACAATTTAAGCTGTATCAAAGCAGGTTCCATGATACGCTTACACCGGGCAGTGGCCATTTAAACATTCTTCAACATATTCTTCAAAAGATTATGAAAATATCAGATGCGTTTCTGTGCTTACGTAAACTTTAGGCCCAGTAACAATTAACTGAATGACTGCATCCACTCAGCCATTGACAGTTTAACTGTTATCCTTTGTGCACTTTAGTAGGAGAGACCGGGGCACGTAGTAACACTTTTTTTCTTTTTGCTATTTCTCCCATAATAAATGTTTTTTCAAAATTCTTGTTTAATATGAAAAATTTAGGTCACTGTTTAACTAATATCAAAAAAATAAATTAATAATTTTCAAAGCTTATTCCTTAAAATTACGATTTAAATATTTTAAAAAAGCATTACAATGTGCCCCGTCAATGGGGTAAGTTGTAACAGCAACAAAAATCACTAATAAATGTTTAAATATAAATGTAACTTGAAAAAAATTACAATATGAAAAAGTAAACACAACGAAATCACACATAGCTTAGCCGTAGACATGAGTATCAAGCACAAAAAATGAGGTATTTGGTCATTGTCTAAAAATGTTAAAACAGTTTTTTTCACTGCTGGATTAGCCTAATCATAAATTTCATAATCACATTTGTGACAAAAATATGTATTCAAATCTTCGGCACAAGCTAAATGTGACCTCTTTAGGTAACCATAGCATTGTACCACCTACTTCTCATCAGGACGACTGTTAAAATAGGGCTCAAGAAATGTAATGCAAAACTACTCTTTTGCTTTTAGTGTTTTTTCTAAAATTAGTTTTTCTTTGTTTGGAGCTGTAACAGATTGTCCTTTTCTGGTGTGTCTGTTAACATGGCACATTTTTTAGACCTTTTCTTGTTTTGCACCAAGGACTTGGCCTATCTTTAAGTTTTTTTAGCACTTTGTAGAATTTTACATGGTAAACATAATGTTTTGCTACTCCCTTTATTGATCTCTTTTTTCAATTATAGCAACTGCTGCAGCAGCTCCTAAGTTGTCTTGTGATGAGAGGCTGGTTTTCCTGTTAGTATTTCTTTTGTAAATTCTCATATCATTCACAAATGTTGTTGCCGAAGTTACTTTTAATATAAGCTAGTTAAATCTATGCACAAAAATATGTGTTACAACTTATTTCATCAGCCTATGTTACAATTTACCCCATCTCATACTTAGTCAAGTTTTTGTTAATATCTCAAAGAGTTAAGTTTTAGTGGCTAAACCTTGTTAGGCATTTAATAGCCTATTATTTTGTGTTTCGACTGATATAAAACATTTCAATAAAACTGCACCCGCTATCTCCCCAGAACCCAAAACTTAAATTTCGAAAAATTTACTTTGCCTACTCAAAAAGCTTGTTTTAACAGTAAGCCTATTTTTAGTCATTGAAACTAAACAATGTTATTTGCTAGCAATCGGTCTTAATATGATTGGTATTAGGGGCTATTTAAAATTTTGCTAGTTGATGTAAGATTTCGACAAATACAAATGTTACAACTTACCCGATGTTACAACTTGCCCCGGTCTCCCCTAGTTATTCAGCAGTTAATCAACAGTGCTGTCGCTGTCGCTGGTGTTTTAGTGGTGATTTAGTAGCGAAAAATATTAGACAATTTATCACTTGTGGTAAATCGTCACTGTTAAGAGATTTATTCAAAATAACTAATTTGAGATTTTTGACACCCCATTCCATAAATACATTGTAATTGTTTAATCATTATTATATAAACAATATTATGTTTTATGTTGACATTTGCATTGTTGATACACCATGGATTGCTATTGCTAGTATCTGGTTATTTCAAAAACTTACAGTAGACCGCACAGCGAATCCCTCACTTTTTGGCTTCAAATTCTTCAACTATACAGGGAAACTATCCGAGTCTTCCCCAATCACATCGCTGGCTTTCACACAAGTCTTATGATTTTATAATATATATTAAAGTTGAAATTTCGATATATGAAAGTATAACAGGCTTCCACAAGCCAACGACCACAATCATTTACTAGACAGTAGAGCCCAAACGGCGCAGTTGACGATACAGCCAACGATGCAATCGCAAAACGAAATTTTCCGAAATTTCGCTTGCGATCTACAAACTCACCCTTCAAACTATAACACTAAATCAAATCATCGAACCCTTGATGATCAACGACTGAAAGAAATTAAATTTACCAACATCTCAATTTATAATGTGCTCGCCACGTTTAAGTGAATTAATCAGATTTCATTAGGATTGTTGCACGTGATCCGCCCAAAAGGCAGTGACCACAAACAATAAAATTAATTAAGAGGTTTCAAAAAAGACTACTATACAGTTAATTAACTTTTTAAATTACAATGCGAATTCTATTTTTTTTATGATTCTAACAGTATCTATGGTATTAAAGTGGTGCTACTATCACTATTGAATCATTAGTGAAATCAATGTGACGAACCTCCAGCAAAATGAGTCGCGGTGTTAGAAAACTTACCTCTAAATCTACATCCATTCACTAGTGTATGTCGATACCATTAAAATTTTACATTGTGTTGTATTAATTGTCGTAAAATACTGAAGAAATTTTGTTAATTAAAATCTTACTTTGATTGTTGATATTTTATAATAAACATAAAGGGCGTAGTGCGAAAAATTACTACAAACAAGAATAATTTCATATATTTTCTTAAGAAACTTGTTGCGTTCATTGCAGACAACCCAGGAATTGAACCAACGTATATGAAGCCTAGTTGACCAAGCAGTAGGCTCCACTTTCATGATAATTTTTGTTTTTGTGCTTCAACACCATTTACATTAGAAAAAATGTACATGATGTTGGTTTCACTGGTGAGCAGTAGGCCTACCGTGTACTAAAGTATCGCGGTACTTTTTCAGTACCGTTGCCGGTACCGTCGGTACTTGGTACCTGTAGTGTCTACTGGCTATCTTAACGGATTAAATCTAACATAGTCCAGCAGACCTGTGCACGCATCCGCTTACAAACGTGTATTCTTCTAAACTAAAACAATTACACAACAATATGTATAGTGTTGCCAATTATGTTTCAATTTACAATAATAATTATTCACAAACACTACATCCCCTCCTTTCTTGCTTTAAAACATTACTCAATTATCAAAACGTTTCGGTTGTTTAAGAATTTCTCGAGGGCGCAAACATTTCGCATTAACATCGTTTTCTACGTTATTTTCGCAATCGCTATTTACATGATCAGGCATGGAATCAGAAGCATGCATCTCCCCACCGTCATTTCGAGAATAATCACATATATTTGTACAAGGATTAAATCTTTTTACATGCGTTACGTATCGCTTGAGACACCATCATCATTTTGAACTGTTACACAATTTCCTTTTCGTTTAGTTATAATAAACGGATTTTTACAATACACAGTCGACATTTTGTTACTTTCATTTTGTTTCAACAGAACTTTATCTCCTACTTTCAAATCATTATTAACAGCATTACGTTTTACATCAATATACATTTTCCCTTTATTTCAGCATCGTTATCTCTACATTTTTGTACATCAAAGTCGTAATCACAATACATTTCTAACTGAGGCAATTTCGTACGCAACTTACGATTAAACAACAATTCAGCCGGGCTCACACCAGTTGTTGAGTGTGGCGTCGATCTATACATTAACAAAAATGAGTAAATATCACTTCGCCAGTTTTTACCTTCGGCTTGAGCAATTTTTATACGTTTTAACAAAGTGCGGTTTTGTCGTTCGACTTCCCCATTTGCTTGAGGCCATAAAGGAGTAACATTATGAAGCTTAATACCACTTACACGCAAATATTCTTTAAATTTCGAGCTTTTAAATTGAGGCCCATTGTCACAAGTTATTGAAATTGGTATACCATGAGTAGCAAACATCTTCTCAAAACAAGCAATAATTTTTACAGATGTCACTTTTTCCATAACAGCAATATCGAAATATCTACTAAAATAATTAACAACAACGAACACATAATAACCCGACGGTAATGGTCCTAATAAATCACATGCTAAATCTTGCCATGGTCCTTGTGGTAATTTAGTACGATTAATTGGTTCTGGCGCAATCGGTTTGTTTACTAGTTGACAACCATAACATTCTTAACAAAATTGTTCGCTATCTTTATCAATACCAGGCCACCATACTTTACTTCGCAATCTCTTTTTCATCATTACGATTCCAGGATGACCTTCGTGAGCTAATTTAAGCACATGTTCGCGTAACTCGCTAGGGATTACTATTCTCGTTCCCCGTAATACAATAAAACCAATCGTCGTCAACTCACTAAGAACAGGTAAATACGATTTACAATCAAGTTTTAGCCAATCATTCGACTATATACAATTTCTTAAGTTTCTTAACTCTTTATCTGCATTACTCGCTTTTTCAATTTCACGTGTGGTTAAAGCAATAGGCGTAGCATATTTCACAATCAAATTTACATATTCTTCAATACTATCGTCATTTTCAGCATTTTTGATCACATTTTCATTAAACAATCGTGACAAAGAATCAGCAATGTTTTTACTTCCTGCAATATGAATTACTTTATATCGATAAGGTTGCAATCTTAACATCCATCGTTCTATTCGCGCACTAGGTTTTGACCTTGGAGAAAATACAAATTCTAACGCTTTATGATCAGTTAATAAATCAAAATCAGCACCGTATAAATACACACGAAATCGTTCACATGACCACACTAACGCAAGAGCTTCTTTTTCGGTTTGAGAGTATTTTTTCTCTATTTGCGATAATGTTCGACTCGCATACGCTATAATACGATTTTGACCATTTTGCTTTTGCACTAGCACCGCTGCTAGACCGTACGGACTCGCGTCTGCAATTACTTGGGTATGACATGTTTTGTCAAAATAACTTAAAACAGGTGCGTCACACAATTTTTGTTTCAATGTTTGAAATGATTCTTCTTCGGATTCACCCCATGTAAACGTAGTACTTTTTTGTGTTAATTTTCGCAATGGTTCTGAGATAGTTGCTAAATCAGGAATAAATCGTCCGCAATAATTCACCAGTTCCAAAAAACTACGAACTTCACTGGCATTCTTTGGTTCTCTTGCAGATGCTACTGCTTTTATTTTCGATTTTTCTCGTGCAACACCATCTTTGGAAAGTACATGGCTCATGAATTCTAATTTCATCATACTAAAACAACATTTTTCTTTATTGAGTTTCAGGCCTTTTTCTTTCAACCTTTTCAATACTTCTTCTAATCTTTCATTGTACTCTTTCTCTGAAGACGCAAATACAATGATGTCATCAAGGATGTTACGTACTCCTTTACATCCTTCCAAGGTTTGTTGCATTGTTCTCTGATACATATCTGGAGCACAGCTTACTCCGAACATTAATATCCTGTATCTAAATAATCCTTCATGAGTTGCGAAAGTTGTTATATCTCTCGACTCTGGGTCTAATTCAATTTGTTGATAAGACCATTTCACGTCTAGCTTACTAAATATCTTACTTTGGTTCATCTCTTGGAGTAACTCTTCAATGGTTGGAATAGGGTGTCTTTCCCTTTTTACAGCTAAATTTGCTCTTCTCATGTCAACACATAAACGAATATCTGCATCGGACTTTGGCACAACAATTACAGGTGATACCCAATGTGTCGGACCAGTTGTCTTTTCAATGATATCAAGTTCTTCTAATTCGTTTTTGTGACAATTTATCACGTAGATGATACGGCACCCGACGTGCAGTTTGACATAGAGGTTCTATAGATGAGTTAATTGGGATTTTTAATTGAAAATCTTTCAGTTTACCTATCCCTTTAAATAAGCTTTTATACCGATCCACTATTTCAGCCGTAGAATTATCTTTAACTAAATTGTTAATTTCAGGTTCAATTTTCAAAATTCCTAATTTTGTTAGCGTGTCTGTACCTAATATTGGTTCTCCTTCTCCTTCCAAAACAAGAAAATCACTTTATTATTAAAGGACACTTCTGCTTTAAAACCTCCCGCAAGCTTTAGCGGTTCTTTATTTCCATAAGCATAAATTTTCTTCTCGGTAAAGTAACATTTACATTTAATCGAATTCTTTTTTAAAAATTCGATTTCTCGCATTTAAAGCAAAAAAACCCGAGTCATCTGCTAGGGACTTTCCCCGATCGCAAAGTTGTCTTACGGTTTGACATTTCGAATTAAATTCTTTATTTTTATTTTTTTTTTGGAAGAGAGGTAATTTTTAAAATCCACTTAAAAATTATAGCAAGCAAAATTAAACATTTCATTTAGTTTGTAAAATTTTTATTAAAAAGCTGAACGTTTTCGACTATCATCAGTCCTTATCAAAGCATCTAAAATTGTTTAAAATCATCTAAAAATTTTTAACCATAAAGACAATTACAATAAATTAAAATATATAAAAAACAACAATTTTCTCAAGTTTATGCTGTCACTGTTATTACTAATTTAGTTTATAGGCAAACACAATTACACAAAACAACGTCAGAATTCACAGAAAAAAAAGGAGAAAAAAAGAGAAAAAAAAAATAATAATAATAATGCAAATCACATGACTAAATTAGAAGAGTTGTAGTAAAAAAGACGAGCCATTTTCATACAGTTGTTTATTTAATTTAGGTTGATGTTTTTTAATTAGTAACGCTTCGTAAATTTTACAGTCGTAATCTGAGGAACATTTCTTTATAACACTAAAACGATGTATTAAGCTATCCATATCTTTTTTATTACACAAATTACATTCAATAATATGATCTTTTATTTTGCTTTTGACCGAAGAGCCTAAATTTAAGTGTTCCTTTGCTCTTGTTATCACATGACGTGTTGACTTACCGATGTAAGTCAGACCCGCATCACACGGGCACGAAAAGCGATAAACAACATTTGATAACAAAAGCGCAGGTGTGTTAGATTTTAACTTGAAATAGTTTCCAACTTTGCAAGTTTTATATATAGGTGTTAAGTGCACGGCAGAGAATTTCCAAATAAGTTTCGAAATGTCTTTTGCGAATATGTGAGACTGTTTCCCCACATATGGAATTTCAACTGTAATGTTTTCTTTTTTATTGGTAGGTTGCGTCTAATTTAAATTTGTTTGTCTACTATTCATAAATTGGTAAAAAACTTTATCGAAAAAATAATTTGGGTATCCATTATTACAGAAAATTGATCTTAATTTTTCTACTTCATTTTTGAATAGATGGCAATCGGAACAAATATTTTTGGCACGATTTAGCATACAACTAATTAAGTTTGATTTCCACTTTAACGGGCAAATTGCTTTGAAATTCAGAAAAACACCAGTATGAGTCGGTATTCTCCAAATCCACGATTGTAAATTATTGTTGTGTATTTTAAGTTCCATGTCTAAAAAGGGGAGAGTATTAGTAGACTTTTCCATTGTAAATTGCAAGTTTTTATGTTGTGAATTTAATCTATTTAAAAATTCCATACTGTCTATTTCGTTGTTAAATATTGCAAAAATGTCATCTACATATCTAAAATATACTTTTGGGGCGGAATTGAGTTGCTGTTGTAAAAGGCGAGTTTCCGTTTCAGCCAGAAAGAAGTTAGCTATAGTAGGACCAAGTGGTGAACCCATCGAAACACCATCAATTTGCTGATATAATTTGTCTTTGTATAAAAATATTCCTTTGGTTGCTAAATTTAATATGAATTCTTAGAAAAGCTACAAGAAATCAGTCTGAATTCAAATCAAGTAATGGTAAGCTTCGATGTCAAATCCTTATTTACAAATGTTCCCTTACAAGAAACTATCGACCTTATTTCAAATAAAATTTATGACAAGAACTCAAATGCTAATCGCCTACCAATAAAAAAGAAAATCTTTAAAAAAATGCTTGCGGGCCCGCATATATAGCACTAAATAAGCAGGTACGGTATCGCTTAAAAGTTGCCCTTAGTATAACGTCTTCAACGTTTTTGTAAGAGTCTGGAGGATAAATAGAGTTGAAATACGATAAAAATCAATAAAAATTTTAAATCTTGAAAACGATTGATGGGTTTGTATATGAAATTTATTTTATCTTATTTTTTCCATCAATTTAATCATGTTATTAATGTGCATAAAAAAAGAACACAAACTTAAAATTGATTAAAAAAATATTGTTTTAACTTATCGGTTTAAATATCAGGTTTTGTTTTTATTAAATTGAAGAAAGATTGTTAATTACTTATACGCTTGAAGTTTAACGTTATGTAATTACTCGTATCATTTTTTATAGGTCAGCGTCAGTCTATGTCATTCGACCTTTACATACTGTACATATCCAATATCTGTGTTTTTTTTTTGAAACTTTATTCAAACTCCAATTTTTGACCAATTTTAACAGAATAAAAAGAGGTTTCTGAGGTGAAATCAACCAATAAAATTATAACTAGTGCAAAAAATAACACATCATTTTTAAGTGTTAATATTGAACTTACGGAAAACGCACCAACAGAGATTATTTGACTTGTTTTTATTCAAGTAGATGAGACATCAAATGTAGCAGAGTTAAAAAATCCCTGCTCCAACTTTTTTCTTATATTTTTGCTTGCAGCAAGAACAAGCAGTGAAAACTATTTTACAACACTACGCACCGGTATTGAAATTTAGCATAACTGACTTGGCGTGAATAACTATTTCGTTTTTATATCTTATTTTCTGTTCAGTGCAATATCTACTAGATAGGTGTGCGTTCATTTTTCCTCTTTGTAAGTTTATGTTTGAAATAACTCTAAATAGAATAGTTTACTTTTTTTTGTTGCACTGAGCGTACGTGCAATGAAAATGACCGAAAAATCGAACTATATAGATTCATTTAAAAAGTGAAATTTTAAGAAATATTTGTCGCAGTTTGCTTGAGGTAATCGAAAATTATCAAAGGACTTCCGTCCTACTTTTAAATTATGCTGGAGACTGTATCAAACTTTTCCGTAAACAAGGTCAAAAGACATTGGAAGAGAATATACAGGGTGTTTTAAAAAATTTGACATCATTTGACATGTAAATATCATAGAAACTACGCAATCAAATCAAATGAAATTAAATAGAGTTAATGTTGAGCTAAATAAGATTTATTCCTGTAAATTTGAATAAGAAATTCAAAGGCACCTGAATTTCATGAAAGGTTTCACAAATGTTCAATATGCACATCGCCTGTGACACGGCATACGGGAAGTCGTTATTCCGGCTCCTCCTAAACATGATCCACCATGTCTTGAGTAACAGTCTCCAGTGCGGTGGTGTTCTTTGTTAACTACCTGTCTCGCACGAGAGTTAAATTTGTAAATTTTTTAAATTAGGCTGATTATAACATTTTGAAATAATTATAAAAAATACGATGTGACACTTAAAATGTCAATTATTTCTTGGAATGAATGGTATTTCTTTTTATTGTATGAAAAATTCATTTCCAAACTTGTTTAAAAAGTCCAGTGAATTTTGAAAACATTCGTTGTTGCGAAGATCGAAGCATTTTAATAATGAAATCAGATTTTTCGGAAATAGAGTTTCGTCCTCTGTGAACTGCAGTAACCTCCCTAAAGGGATTACAACTGTGAAACAATTTTATTTTTAATCATACAATCAATCAAACCACCGAAGTCGTTAACTTTCTAAAACCAATCTCTGCTTTTCGGCCAATTTACAAAAGTTGACTACCTTTCCGAAAGCTCGCTTTTTTAATCTGAAATAATATTTTATTACAACATTTTAGTATCTTTATCTCCCGATAGATCCTCCGCCATCCCCCCCAGATTCCCCCGCCATCCCCTGCCAGATCCCCCGCCATACTCCGCCAAATTCCCCGCCATCTCCCGCCAGATTTCCAGCCAGATCCGGCACAATTGACGGCAAATGACCTAACCTAAACTACTAGCGTCGTATTGATAGTAAACCAATCGACGCGGTCGCGTTTGGCGCTTGTCTCTCCTTTTTTTCAACATTATACGATCTGCCCTTCACGATTTTTAGAAAGTTTGCTTATGCAGACGATTTAGCATTGCTGCACTCCTCTAGAAACTGGAAGAACCTGGAGGGGAGTTTAAGTCAAGATATCACCACACTTTTAGCTTATCTCCAGATTTGAAGGTTGAAGCTCAGTCAGACTAAGACGGTGACGGAGCGTTTAAAAATCAAGAGGCCAAACGTGAGCTAAAATTCTACAGCAACAATAGACTTTTACCGTTTTGTCCAACCCTTTCTTATCTTAGGGTAAAACTGAACAGATCGCTCACGTTCGGTCGCCATCTAGTGCCATTGCGCATAAAACTATCTTTGCGCGTCACATTGCTGAGACAACTTGTTGGCTCAGGGAGGGGTGCTGGTGCCAAAATTACAGTGAATATTTTGCTCACAAAGAGTTGCGTAGTGTTGGGCAACCAGAACCTAAGAACGTAATTTGTGGAGCGATCTATTACTCTCGAATACTGTAGAAGTTGTATTCATATTCAGTGTATCTCCAGACTTGGAAGTTGAAGCTCAGTCAGACTAAGACGGTGACGGCAGCCTTTCACTTAAATAACCGAGAGGCCGAACGTGAGCTAAAAGTCTAAAACAATGATAGACTTTTACCGTTCTGTCCAATCCCTACTTATCTTAAAGTAAAACTGGACAGATTGCTCACGTTTCATCATCATCTAGTGGCATTGCACAAAAAACTATCCTCGTGCGTCACACTGTTGAGGCGACTTGTGGGCTCGGGATGGGGTGCTGGCGCCAAAACACTATGCACAGCTGCCTTATCCCTGGTCTACTCTATAGCTGAGTACTGCGCACCAGTCTGGTGTTGCAGTGCTCACACTCACCTCATCGACAGTGTCCTGAATGACGCCTTGCACATAGTCACTAGATGCCTGCGTCCGACTCCAACGGACCACCCACCAATACTTTCAGGCATCCAGCCAGCTGAGCTTCACCGACTAGGAGCAACACTCTCCTTGGCGTGCCGATGATCCCTGGACCTTGACCATATCTTGTATACTCTTTTAAGTGGTTCTTTAGAAGCTCGCCAAGTAATCTTAAGATTTAGACGTCCGTTTGCGCCAACTGCGCGGAATTTATTAAATAATTTTGCCAGACTAAGCAGCCACGTTTCTCAGTGGACGATTTACAGATGGAGTCTGTGAGAATACATTGAGGCTCCGTGTTTTCGTACTCATAACCCGTGCTAGGCCTGCTGAATTGAGCTTGCCCCAAACAGCTTGAGTTAGGATCAATAGCCTGCGGACTGGTGTTGGACAATTCCATTCGTCCATGCACAAATGGGGTCTGGCTCCTTCACCGAATTGCGAGTGCGTTGGCCTGAACCAACCGCAGACCGCGTCGTAATACCGTGCTCTATACATCAGGCACCACATAGAGCACGAGGTTTGACGGTTATAGATGACGAAACCCGATGCTGGCTCAACACCATCACTGATAGCATCTGATCCAGGTAGTACAGCAGCCTGGGAAAAGGACAAACACTCGACATCAGTTCTGCTTGTGTTTGACCCAGATTAGATGCCCTTTCAAATGACGACAATATGGTAAGTTTAAAACCTACTCTTGCTGCTCTGTTATGCACGCAAGAAAGATATTTTACGGAACTTCCTTTGTGTAATGGTCATAACAGGCACTTCCAAATTACAATCAGATCACTGAATAAAAACTAAAAAAAAACAAACAAAAATTTTAACCGGACAGCAATATCTTGGTATTTCGAAAAGTAGTTCGGTGTAATCAGTAGACAATGTATCTCAATAAAAACCTCCTGCGTTTTTTTGCGAGGCCGAAAGATAAATAACGATTTCGGGTCCCCTGTCCCCCATAAATCCGCCATTAAAAAGCATTATTATAAAGCAATTATTGCCTAGTTTCTAATCCTGAAACATAGTAATAAATGCTTGAGAAATCCCGTGCAACCAGTGCGAAAAAACTGATAGTTTAGTGCTTGAAGTATTTTTTAAAATCTCTTTTGGGGTTACTAAAAAATTTGCTTTCATATTTATCTATCCGAGAGGAGCAACGCGTTGAAGTAAATGTGTGAAAATTTATGCTATTTATGAGGGATGAACGATGCAGCGGTAGACCTGTCACGCTATAGTAGCTCATTCGTAAAATTTACCAAGTCGTTTTCTAAAATCATGAAAATGAAAAATAGAAAGTGTTTGTTGCAAAATCGTACCCAGTAAAATATTTGACTGCCTCTGGTGTTTGATGCTCTGCTCGTCAAAAGGAAAAACAATCGGTGTACAATGCAAAGAGGTCCATGACTTGAACACTTGTTTTGTTCATTCTAATTCGCAAGCGCTCTGAAAAGCAAATTTAATTTTAACTAACGGAAATAACTAAATCAGGATACGAATCATGGGTTGCGATTAGTTAATCAAATCACCCGCACAATTTTATTGCTTTTTGAAATTTTTTAAAATTTTTCTCAAAGATATCTTCAAGCACCTAGTTTTCTTAGTGTTATATTCTTAAAAATTATTGCTGTTATTGCTATTGGCAGTTTATTTTTCTTATTAGAGTTACTGAACTTGCGAATATTTGATAACTCAACATGATGAAACATGTTCATCTGGAATTCCAGTTCGTTTGATTCACAATCTAATTTTCATACATAAGGCTTTTGTTAATTCAGCCATGAGTTGTTCAAAGTATTTTTTTTATTTGTTTACTGGACATTCAGAAGAGATGTATATTTTCTGGCACATATAGGCACACCATATTTCCGAAAAGGTATACCGGGACGTTTGTTAAAAGCATTGTTCTTTAAAAAAAAGATTTTCATTTTAAATCTGATTCCGATTTTTTAAGTTTCGTCCCTGAAACTATTGTTCTTTAAAAAAAAGGCCTTCACTTAAATCTGGAATGATCAAGACATAATGTTAACGGGGCGAAACGCCGGGAAAAACGCTAAAAATCATGACTGCCCCGGCTGAAACAGGACGTATGGCAAACCTGGTATAAAATCAAAAGAAATCCAATGATAACGATTTTAAAATGAAAGATTTAAGGCAAAAAAAAAGTAAAATCTCATTTGTATGCAAAACTGTTGATAATTGAATCAATATTTTAACGACAATATTTAAACGGCAAAAAGCGACTTGGAACAAGAGGCTTATGACAGTATCCCAAATATTCAAAAAAAACTACATAAGGTACTGATGAAAGATCTTTTAAATAAAATTTTAAAGCCTAATTATAACAATAATATACGTTTTATGTATTTAAGTATTTAAAAGAAAGTATTTTATTTTCATTCATCTTTCACCTAATTTCACAGCATCTTACTAAATACGAGACGCTATAAGCTGATACACGACCTTTGTATTAGTATATCATGCTTTGAGTATTTGGAAAATCGCCTTGCCGGCCCCGATTGAAGTCTGGCAACGTATCTGTCAGAAACGTGCGAGACATTTTAAGAAAATTCAAGCAAAAAAAGCATGCCAGCCCCAAAAAATTGTCTCTGACGTTAGCATCAAGCGTCATTGGTAAACTGAATAAAAGTTCAGTTTGTATGAAGCTTGCTTGGGCGATTTCAAAGCAAAGAGCAGTGCTGCTTACGTGTTATTTGTTCATTATTGCATCATATGAACAAGCATTTTAGCTCGGATTCGTTCCAACTGGATTGTTTTTTTTTGGCAAAACAAGCCTTTTTCAAAGAAATTTAATATAGAATGTCGTTGACGTTGCCTGTATTATCAACTATCTTTAGTGTTATGGCAAACCAAAAAAATTCATGAAAGGAGAAAATATTAGAAAAACGAAAAAGTTATTTATGTCGAGCATTAGTCACAGACTAGTAACTTTATAAATTGAAGCCTAATTCATTTTCCCTTGTAGCGATAGTTAAGCTCATTTTTTTTTTTATTTGGAAAGTTTAATTCTTTTTTTTACCGACAAGTAGTTTAAACAAAACAGCTTTTAAAAACAGGAAGAACTTAAAAAAAAGAAGCATAAAAAGCAACATTAATTGTCTGTCTTTAATGTGCTTACTTTCTTATTATTTAATTCCAGATTTGATTTCACGAGTGCTGCTTTAAGGTTAGCATAAGAAATATTAGTTAAATTTTAACAGATAATTATCACGTTGACTTACGTTTCAAATTATTTTTGTGTGCAATAATAATTGAAAAAAGTGTATAAAATTTTTTTATACGAAGATTGTTTTGCCAAATCCCTGATGAAACCTAAATTAGGGATTAATTCAACAAAATTTTTAGATAGCTTAAAGTACAGTAAAATTGAATTTAAATTTGTTACTAAAAATTTTTAATAAAAATTATGAAAATTTTTCTACAAGAAATTAGATCACACTTGAGATTTAGATAGATTGATTTATACAAACTTCAGATGTTAATTGAACGTAGAGTACTCTTGCTTTTAGACAATTCTGCATTAAATATTGAAAAAAGTCGGAAAATATGAAAATGTACATTGAAACATTAATTTTTGAAAAACCATGGATTTGAAAAATTTTGAACGCATAAATTTGATGAAATTTAGTAAGAGCTGACGACAATAAGGTTATCTAAGGAGCAAAGATGAACAATCTATTTGCTAAATAAACAAAGCATCTGTAAAACTGTCTTATATTGTAGGTCTTAGCAGTTTTTGGATATTTTTTTTCCTCATTTTAGCTCTATACTTATCCTCCTGACTCTCAGGAAAGCAACGGAGGCGCTAATACATAGGGCAAGCAATTACCCCGACCTGCTTCCGGAGATGTCAAGATATTACTGTCCGCTTAAAAATTTTTATTTTGGTTTTTTAGTTTTTTATAGAGATATGATTGAAATTTAGAACTGCTTGCCACCAAGCAAAAAAAAGTGCGGCAAAGCCTCTTTCTCATGGATACAACAGAATGCCGCAAGTAGTTTTGAATCGAGACCATGTCGATCACGATCCCGGTGCTCTGACGACTCGACCACGCTGCCGACTCACTTGAACATTTATGCCTAATTTTCCAGTCTTTCGTGACAGTAAAGGTTAAGTAGAGGTTATAATTTATTTAAATCGAAGCCCAGTTAAAAATATTTCAGGCTATGTTTACTAGCTTGGCTAAGTTTAGCAAACTACTTTTTATATCTTTCTCGTTGCTACTCGTTGATGTAAATAGCAGTGATCTTTTTCATTAAATTTTTTTATCTTTAAAAAAATATAGCACGCATAGCTGGAAGCGATTAACAGAAAGTTAATTAAATTCCTACATTTTTTAAACAGCAAAGATTGCTAATTGCATAACAATTATGATACAAAACAATGTTGTCAGCTAGTGTTTTGGAACGCCGTTTTAATGTCACATAATTTCATGGTTACCATATCAAAATTGTCTAAGTCAGGGGTGGGCAAACTTTTAGTTCGAGGGCCGCATTTACAAGCTGATTTTGTCTGCGGGCCGCACTATAATAATCTCTAAAAAAAAGATCATCACTTTTAATCAATGTCCAAAATACCCTTTTTCGGCTCGAAAAAAAGCATCTTAAATTTTGGACATTGATTGAATGTGATTGTAGCTGTACCTGGCGGCGAGTTTCGAAGATTTGGGCAAAATTCAAATTTTTCGGGTAAATGACAAGAAAAGATTTCGGCAAAACCAGAATTTTTAGGGCAGCGACACAAAAACTTGGGTAAAGTCAGGAATTTTAGGGTAGTGACAATAATCAACCGAAAAAAATAGTTACCAAATTTAGGTGAAAACCTTTTTTCTTTTTTTTTTTGGAGAACATTATGACTTTAGAACGAAATATGGTCTTCGTCCGAGAATCTCAGACAATTTTTTGTCCTTTTCGTAAAGTACTAGAAAATCATGATTTGGGCAAATGTCACAAAATTTGGGAAAAATTTCATATTCACCAAATTTTTTTGTTGGTACGCCTATGAATGTGATGACTTTTTTTTATAAATCTCCAGGACTAAAAAAGAAAAGAGAGAAAAGTTATTTTTTTGAGCCTTTCGCGGGCCGCACAAAAAGTCGTGGCGGGCCGTAGTTTGCCCACCCCTGGTCTGGGTTAAAAATAAGTGAAATCGTTGCCCACAATTGAAACACTTTTCTATTTAACTTGGCAACTCCAGATAAAAGTCCTACAACTCATAAAAAGAAAGAAAATAAGTAGCATTTCTACTTTTATTGATTGTAACAAAGCTAAAATTAAATCTTACTACTTCTTTGATTTGAATAACAAAAGTATCCATTTTTGAGCGTTTTAAAGAAAAGGAATAAAAGCTCTAAAGCATATTACAAACCGGACCAAAGAAATGTTTTAAAAATAATTGTAAATTCAAGCTCATTTTAATTTTGTCTACTTACTTATCAAACTCTAAAGAATTGAAGTTTGATTCAACGTTCAGAAATGCTGTAAACTTATAAAGGTAGAACATTTAAAACAGGAACTGCAAATGATGTTTGGCAAAGATTAAAGTTCATAAAATAAATTGAAGAAATCATAAAATTGAAAAGACCTTAAAAACTTATGCAATATATTAGCATTTAAAAAAAAAAGTTTTTCACTAGGTGGGAAAAATCAAATGTGATAAGACTGTTTAATAAATTAGTTTTTATGTGGACTCATGACCGTAACTTTAGCAAGTGGCACAGATTCTTGCCAAAAAAAAAAGAACTAAATAATAGCTGAACTTACAAGACAAGTCAAGACAAGATCAGACAAAGTTTATTTGGTTTAATCAAACAATACAATTTAAAACATGTTACACTTAGGAAACTACTTATAATACTAATAAGTTAATAGAAGGTTAGTGAACCTGACAAAACAAAAAATAAGGTTGACAGCTAGAATGAATAGAAGCGAAAAGACCATTAAATGAGCATGAAGTCAAAATTGCCCAGTAATAATAAAAATTAATGTCCAAATTATAATCACTAATAATATTAAGTAAAGAGACAGACAATAGATTTTTTGTAAGCAAATAAAAATAAAATGTTGTTCAATTAACTACTCTCATTGAAGAACCTAAATATCTTGTACTGACTAAGATTAATTTTCTCCTGTTTTTTGTCAAACAATTGATTAGAAAGTGTTTTTAGATCGAAAGGAATTTTATTCCAAATCTTAACTCCATAAAAACTGCAAAAGCATTCATTGGTCATAGGATAAATTTTGTCTTTTTAAATAGAAACTTTTATTTGTAATCAACCTAGTAACATATTTGTGATGGTTTCAGCAGACTTGATATGTTGGTCGAACCTTTTCCAATTTTATTATTAAGCTTTTTCAAAAATTTCATTTTTTTTGTGCCAAATACAAGCAGAGAAATGCATATCTGTTGTTTTTTCAGCAGATTGTTAAAGTTTGAGAACAACTTTTTATTCTGTGTACTTGAACCGAAACGGTGAACCGTAAAAATGAATCTCAAAGATATGCTACTGCTAATAACAGCACGTAAGTAGAGTGCTTAAAAAACTGTCTGCTTACGGGAATAAGGTTACTCAATTATTAATCGTGCAGTTACCTGTTGATTGTCTGATTTGCGACAAAAATCGAAAAATCAAGATGATATAAGACAAGATATAAGATAATACATCGTTCCGAATATAAATGAAAGCCCAATTACAAATGCTATTTTTTGCGCTGACATAATTTCAAATATTTCATAGAACAGTTTCTGGTTTTATCACTTGGAAAAATTGAATGTTTTTCATTGATATTTAATTGAATTCATTCCGATCTGACAACTTTCAAAAAAAGAAATAAATTTGTAGATATGGTATTGGATCACGTGGTTGTGCGTTTTGATTTTTATTTACATGAAATCAACAATTGTTTTTGTAAAAGTTTCCTACTCAATGAGGTTAAAACAAAATAATGAGAAAAAAAGACCAATTTTTAAAAATAAATCGACTTTCGCATTGGTTTGTTAATTAGATAAACATTTAGATTCAAATAAAATTAGACTTGTTCTGTGTATCTAAAATTAGACATTAGAGTAGATCGCTTGAAATATAAAAATCAATGTCCTGAATTAGGATGGCTTTTATCATCAAGTAAATTCATGTCGTAGTTATCCAGTTCTGAGGCGCTGGAAATCTGGGTTTGATTCTCATTCAAATTAAATGTGATGCAACGCAGTCTCCCAATTACCGCTGTTATGACAGTTTCACGTAAAAGAATGTGCTACCCTGGTTTAATGTTAAGAGATGGACCCTGCTAAATCTTTACAGTCTTCTGTGTGTAAAATGAGTATAGCGAAAGGAGTTTAGTTAGGAAGAAAGACTTAGAAATCAAGTTTTAAATGGAATGGTTTCTTCTTTATTGCCGCCAAGTACAAAATAATTTTTCTACTTTATAATGGCTGTAAATTTTTTGCAATACACTCTGTCTCTTTATTAGCTTATGTAAAATTTTCAACATAAAAAAGATAAAATTGAAAACAAAAACTTATTAACATAAAAACACATATGATAAATATTATTTTATTTCAGTTTGGATTTCTTTTGATTTTGTTAAATCGGAATGTGGAAAGCAGCATCTCATTGTAAATGAAACAAATCGACAACATAGGTTTCACTATCACGTAACTGGAAGCACAAAGTCTGAGCAATGTCATTGGAAATTTGATTACAAAGGAAATGAAGAAGTTGTTTTGGTTTTGATTATTAAAAGACTTTCATTTCATGTAAAGACTTTACCCACTTACTTTACACTTCCAAACGGTTAGTTTTTAGAAACTATTTTATGTTTGTCCAAGCTATTGTTAATTTTTTAAAGCGGTGTATCACGTAAAATTTGACTAAATACTTTTAAATGACCAAGTTTCGTCCTGATACAAATTTAACGTAACATCTAGTTAAATTATTATTAGTCAATATAATTTGTAAATTTTTTTGTGTTTCAAGTGCCCCGCACGCAAGTGAAGCTGTATTGTATGTGGGTTCGCATGCATTGCAACGTAACTACATTGTTGAAAATTATCTTTTGACTTTTTTCAGGAACACGAATTAAGTCGAGCAATGCCGCAAACTACACAAATAAATGCATGGTATTCAGAAAAAAACAGTCGAACCAATGTTTAAAGTACGCTTATGATGATCACTGCGATGCCACCATTGTTGATGCAAAGCAATGGCCTCCAGTATTATCCAGCTCATCTGAGAGTTCCCGCAAGAATAATAAACGCGTTTCTCTTCTCAAATTGAACTTTTTCTATAGATTTGTAAATTGTACAAAGTCGTCTGGAAGGAAAAACTTACTTAATTTGGAAGCAAATGAAAGTAAGAACTAGGCTTGTTACGGTTAAAAATTATAGGTTGTGCAGGAGCGTAGATTATACAGTAACCTTACAATTTTAAATACCTTTATTTTTTGAAAGATTGCCCCGATGTTGGTACGAACTTTTATTTTGGTTAAAATTTAGGAATTGTACAAGTCAGTAAAAAAAGCAGAAATCGTCATTAGCTTTCAAATCACCGAGTTTAATTCATTTACAATTTTTTTGTATGTAAACAATATTAGTGCGCGCGATCTTTTTGTCAGATTGATCATATTACATTAACTTTTCCTGCGGGTCCTGCAATAGGCACAAATATATTCACATAATAAATTCAAGATAAACGTGGCAAAATTTTTAGACCTTTAGTTGACCTAAACTTAAATCAGATATAAGAGTAGGTCTTTACTGTTGATAAAAACAGTTATCTTTACATCATTAGGTTTCTTTTATAAATAAACTTAATGATTTCCTTATTGGAAAATGGAAAGGAAGAGAAAAGTGTGACTGTCTCAAATCCTGAAAAACCTTGCCTCTTTACACGTTTCAAAATTAATTCGTGTCTAATTACTTTGTCGCAAGTGAGTGAGGCATAGGAGATTTGTAAAGCAAAGAAGAAACAGGAAATCGACTTGATTCCAAAAAAATGCATCATTAAGTAGTATAATGAGATTCTACCAATTAGGATAATTGTTTCAGCTCATTAAAAAAAGTTAGATGTCTTTTTAAGATTGATGATGTATCTGTCTATTCAGTATCAAGTTAAATCAAGGTTTAATCTGCTAAGCTTTAAAATATTTTTGGCGGAAGAATATGCATAAAGTCACAATGCTCGTTAACCTTTTCATGCGGTTTTATAAAGTACAGCATCCTAGACGATTAGAAAAAGTCACAACGGTCTCGACTGAAAATTTCTATCCGTTCTGCTTCCGCTCTTGGCTCTTCAGCAGTTTTCAAGCAAAGAAAGAAAAGAAACTCGAAAATCTTGACAGGTCAATGACGAACGCGAGGACGTCGTTGTCGTCATTTCACGAAAGTAACTTTTTGCTCACGACCCAAAACTCGACCTTTTTTAAAGCGCAGTTTGAAGAATTGAACATGCCACTGCTTCTGCTTGAGGGAGGTCCGCTTTGACGTAACCGCATGACGTTATGCCACTTTTAATTTTTTTGTCATGTTTCCTTCCTATAATTTTTCTACCTGAATTTTCTTCGGTTGCTTTTTAGTAATTTACAAAAGATCAATATTTGGCTGAATTTTCGACGCCGTGAATCTCGTTTTTGCATTTGTCAGGGATTTATACGCTAAGTACATTTCAAATATTTGTGAAACGATTGCGTGTTCATGAACATTTATTGCTACTTTTTGGGAAATAGTGTTTATGGTAAGAGTGTAAAAAAAAGCCTAAAAACAAACCTTCGTTCAGATCGTGTTCAAGAAACTCCAGTAGTTGAGCTGTCGGCAGCGTGGTCGAGTGATTAGAGCGCCGTAATTGTGATCGACATGGTCCCTGTTCAAAACCTACTTGCGCCATTCTCTTGTGTTCTCGGGAAAGACACTTTAGATCACTTTGCTTGGCGGTTTTCGCAAGCAATTCTAAATCTTATTTGTATATCTATTAAGAGATAAAATGAAATAAAAAAGTATTGGGCTATGCAAAAAAAAATCTTCACATTTGTAATAGGTATGTGCTATTATTATAAAATTGTTTAAAAATCAATAAACAATGAGTCATCATCACACTATTTATTTATCTTCCTGATTCGCAGGACAACAAAAGACACATGAAACTTTGAGCAAGTGTCAACCGGTTGTTTGGATTTGCTTTTGAAGATGCTAAAATATCGCTGTTCGTTCAGATTCTTTCATTTATTTTTTTAGTTATATTTGAACTGATGTGAATGTAATTTAGAGGTGCTTGTTACGACGACCAAGCAGAAAAATGTGCCGTAAAGCATCTTTCCCATGCACACTGCAACTCAGTGGTGGCAAGAGTAAAAGCGAGACCATGTCGATCACGGTCGTCATCAAAACAGCGCTCTTTCTTATTACTAGTTTTTCTTGCATGAAGAAACAACGAATTTCGAATTAGGTTGCTACTATGAGTCAAAAACTACTGCGATTTCCCCCTTTTGTGCATTGAATCGATACTTTTACAAGCTAGTAGAAACGGATATTACAAATTCGATTATACCGCTTTCAGTGATCGAACAAAAATAAACTTTCCGATTTCACGATTTCCATATTAGTCAGTGATGTAATAGAATCTGAAATGACATAACTCGCTCCTGACGGAAAAAGCTTTATTAACTTAGTTAAACATTATTTCAGTTCGATTCTGAATTTCGATAGAAGTTAAAAATTAAAGAAAAGGAAAGTAAAGTCACGTTATATAATCATTAAAAATTTATAATCCGGAATATTTTTTTTGCAATAAAAAATTTAAGTTTATTTGCAAATCGCTTGTTTTCTATTAAGTCAGAAAATGATTTTTTATAAAAGCTATTAACAAATTTATCTTGTATTTGCCGGCAAAATAAAAGCCAAACAAATACGGTGGAAGAAATTTTCAAGTGCTGACTTTTCGATTTAAGTGTCTATTACTTTTCTTTTAGAAAGCACAGTTTTGCTTAAGGTTAAACTTCACCTGATCAAAAAATTTAAAAAATTCATGTGTCTAACCGGACAATGAGTGATTGTGGTGGGCTTAGTCGTACCAGTTGAAAAATTTTAGAGAAGCAATACGGTTTTGTCCGAATTTTGTGGACGATTGCCCGAATCATGATCTGGTAGCATTGCAATAGATATGACAAATGTCACACATTACCGTCTCAAAAATCTGGTGCTGACTAAAAAAAGAAGGTCTTTACATCAAATCTTAATTATATTTGCTCAATAATCTGGATCATTCTATATCTGGAAACTTTATCTTGCGCAGGTAGTTCATTCACAGTACCAAAAAAATTGATTTTTTTCCAAAAAATGCCTGTCGCTGGCCAGAAAATTTTGATTTTGCTCAAATTTTGAAGACTTGGAGGGAAATTGCCTTCCTGTTTGCACGGCTATTATGGTTGAACAGCAAGTTTTTGGGATTATTTTCTTTGCTTTGTTAAAGAATACACAACGGTCGGCAAACTGTATACCTCGGCCTGCTTGTGGAAGATTGACCAAAATGTATTGGGCCGCATATCATATTGAAACTAAGTTTAAGAAGATAACATGGCTAGCGGGATATTTATAATGTTTTTTTGAGTTTAGCCTGAGTTTTAGATAAAACAAAAGTATTGCAAAATGAGAAAAACAAAAAACGTTTGATGCCGACTTCCAGAGGTGGATTGAAACATCTAAGAGGTTAAATGGAGGTCAACAAATGGCCAGTGAATCGATAAATAACTGTTTGGGTTACAGGAGCAATAGAATCTCTACCTTTTTTGCAACGGTGTAGTTATTAAAGTAAAAACTTTTTTGGTCTTCACCTGTTTTTCTTCACATTTAATAGAAAAAAAACATAGTTGCATGAAAGTGAAAATCAAAAAAAAAAAGTTTTTGTATGTAACTTATATGTACTGTAACTTGAAAACTTGTATTATACCTTCATTTCAATTTTTGTATATATAAAATAAATTAGGGCAGCGTAGTCGAGTGGTTTGGAGCAGGGCTTTTCAAACTTTTTTGTTCTGCGACCCCATTTTAAAAAATAAATTTTTGTGCGACCCAATATGACCAGGCTAATTTTACGTTAATTTTTTCCTATGAAAAACCACGCGTGTGCATTAAAAACCGTGTAATAAAAACGAGAAATGGAAATAGTGACCTAAAGCGAATTAACAAAATTGCAGAAACAGACTTTATTTCATAAACATTATCAAGCACATTTAATAGAATGGAAAAATTACTCTATATTCTTTCACAGCTACCTTATCAAGACAAATATATGATTTAATTCTTTCGCATTCATCTATAAAAATCAATCTTACCTTTAGAATCAGTAAGTAATTTTTTTTGCTTTTGTTTCTTGCTGTTCTCTTGATTACGTCACACGACTCACCTTCTGATCAGGCTACCTACTAATTTATGACGTAACAATGGTGTAATGACACTTCACTTCTAGTTTTTGATTGTCAATAAATATTATTGTAAAAAAAACAATTTTAGAAGCACAAAAAGCCAACTTGTTTTGCGAAACCATTTGGGGTCGCGATCCACAGTTTGAGAGGCCCTGGTTTAGAGCACAGTGACTGATAGAAAAAGTGATCAACAAGGTCGTTGTTCAAAACCTACTCGCGCCACTTTATTGTCCTTTGAAAAAACATATAACGGCACTTTCTCCTGCTCGGCGGTCTTGGCAAACAACACTGAATTTCGGTTATATTTCTAAATAAAAACTAAAAAAACTAATTAAAAATTTCAACCAGACACTAATATGTTGGTATTTTTCGAGGCCGGTCCGATAATTGCTTGACAGTTGTTTTATGTATAGCGCCACCGACGCTTCCCTGCAAGTCAGGAGGATGAAGATAGAGAATAAAAAAAAATTGATTAATAATTAAAAACTTTAATTATACATTTACATTAGTTAAGAATGTGTACTGGGTTAGGCAATCAATAGAATTTTTTTATCCAAATGGGGTAAAGAGATGTACAAAAAAGTTTGAGAACTATTGTGTTACAGAAATAATATTATAGATTTGCCCTAATTTCTTGACAGTACTCACTGCCGCATCTGATTCATTAAAATTAAGTTCTCGTTTCCGTATTAAAAGACAATTCATGTTCAAATCAAAATAGCGGTAAAAATTTTCGAATGCACACTAATCTAAATATACAAAGCATGCAAAATGAATTTACTCGAAAATAACAAAGTTTGAAGTTTGTATAGACCAAAAGAAGAAAAAACATATCACCTGAAACTGGTTTAAATATTGCGCTATGCATGCGTTTATTTCTTGGCTGAACAGTAAACATACTTTGAGACCTTACGAGAAAAACAACTGATAAGACTTTTGTCAACTCAAAGTGACTATAAGCAATTGCCCTTCAAGTTTTGAAAATCAGCGAAAACACGAAATCGCTTTTCAATTGAAAGTTTTAACCACATTGCGACAGAAAGCTTAGGATACCTGCATCATCATCATCATTCAAACAACTGTTCATTTTTCCTACTAGCTAGGGTGCGGTAAAAGCGTTAGACTTAATGTTACCCTAAAAATTAAAGCGAGCGTCCAACTTGCAATCGGAGTTGCAAAAATGTTGTTTTCCTATTGATTTTTTTAGTAATTTAGTTTTTTGTAAAGTAGTACGACTCCGTTTAAAACTGAAGCAGATAAATGGCTCGCAAATTCTCTTTCTTCGAAGCACAACAAGATGACTACAGCAGAAGCTGAACACAGACTAGCTCTAACCATCAAAATGGCGCTCATACTAATTAACCGGACAGCTTCCTAATAAAATGAGGTCATTTTAAAGCTAATGGCGTAAAGGATGTAGGTCAATAAGATTTTCGTCATTTAACTGTTAATGTTTTATCGGCAGAAATAATTATTTTTTTAATAATAATTATGGGTAAATTTTTGTCAGCAGTTTTATTGGATAGTGGTCAGCCTGGTCAAGTGGTTAAGAACACCATAATTGCTGGGAAAAGCGATCGACACGGTCGCGCTTCAAAACCTACTCGCGCCCTTTTCTTGTGTCCTTGGAAAAGACACTTTTTTGTGTCCTTGGAAAAGAAATTTTTCTCTTCTTGGCGTTCTTAAAAAGCATTTCTAAATTTCGGTCATATCAAACAAAAAAACTTTAATAAAAAATTTTAACCGGACAGCAATATTATGACATCTTCAGAAGCAGGTCCGGGGTAATTGCTGGACAGTTGCCCTATGTATTGCGCCACGGTCGCTTTTATGCGTGTCAAAGGGATAAATATTGAGATAAAAAAATAAAAAATAAAAGGATACTAAAATTATATTTAAAAACGTACTAAAAGTTAGTAAACAAAAATTGATAAGATTTACAAAAATGCAAACATTTGAATAAACAACTAATATATATTTCCTCTGATAACACTTTTAAAAAAAGCATAAAATTTAACCACGAAAAACAACGATACAGCGAAATTATTGAATCTTAATAAAGCAGAACTTATAAAATAAGACTTTATGGCTTCATAATGTAAAGTTTCTGTATCTAAAATTACAGTGTATTTTTAAATTTTTTTTTTAAAAGAAAGCTTGTTGTTAGTTTACAGCCAGTAAATTTACAACTTGCAACAAAAATATAAAAAAGCTAAAAATTCTCAAGTTTGTTTTTGTAAAAAACGTGTCAGATTTCTTAAAATTATTTCCATGTTATTAAAAAGAATTTTCACCTTTTCAATGAACATCAATCACAAATTCGATTGCACAAAATTAAAGGTTAAGGCTTATCCAAAAACGTCTTGGCTTATCACGGCATTAAATCACTAAAATACTTCGTCGGTATGACGCAAGCACCATTACTTGCCAAGTTAATAATGATTCATATGTAATTTGCTTTGACAGATACAAGAATCGATACTTTCTGAAAAAGTCTGAATTCCCAATTGTTTGTTGAAACGATTAAAAAAATTGTTTTTCTAAAGTTAATCGCCGGCCATTTAAAAACTTTTAACTTTTTTTAGTGCTTTGAGTGCAGAAGCAAGTGACCACTATTAAGTTTTTGAAACAGAACCTAAAAGAAGGCATTTTTATAAAAGCTTAAATTCTTCTGCAAAACTAAAGCTTAACTGCCTAGTTCTTCAAAGTCATAAGTAGATCAAAAAGAAATAAGAGGGGGTTAAAAGTCAGCAGCGTGACCGATTAGGTTAGAAGCTCCAACTGACGGTACTGCGTTCGACATAATCTAAGCTCAACTCCATCTCTTATCGTGCTGTGTTTTCTTGGTTATTATAAATAGCGTGGCGGTTTTAACAAGCAGCTTAAAACATAAAGATATAACCATGACATAACTGTTATGGTTATATCTCTATGTTTGAAAAGTAAATAAATTTTTTTTAACTGAAGAACAATATCACTTTGGCTTTTTACAGGTCGCACTAATCGCTTTGCCGTTACTAAGTTTAACGCCCTCGACTTTTTTGCATGTCGGAAGGGTAAATTGGGCTAAGTTTTAATGATAATGTATGAAGCTCCCGTAGAGAATCCAGAGATAGCAAGACTAAAGCTTATATTTAGATTTTCAAGATAGACGCAACGATCAAGCATATCATAGAAATCGGGATGGGACTATTTGGCGAAGCAGTTTTAGCACGGCCGTTTTGGCGCCAGCCATTGTGGCAGTGTGTCGTTTTTTTATTCGTAAAATCTTGAAAATTTTAGAGTTTAGGGTTTAGGGGTTAGGTTAGGGTGATTGATTATACTGTTTTATTCAAACCTTCCTGCTAGTTTCAAATAGACTGGCGCCAAAATGGCCGTGCCAAAACGGCTTTGCCAAATAGTCCCCTGCACCATAAAAATGGCTACCGTTTAAAAAAGATACCGTTGTCGGCCTTATACCAAATCTGAGAAATACCTAAACGGTTCATGGTCTTCAACATTTTTTTTCTGAATACCATATTCCTTCTCCAAAAAACTGAAGATCATTTTTAAGAGCATCACTTTATACTGCCTTGGCCATAAGATTAGAAAAGTTTAAACAGCAATTGAAGAACAAATACCTTGTGTTTCCTCTTTTTATTTTTAAAAATAACCCCCAACATACCAGGTTTACAGGGGTGGGGCAATTTTTTTGAAAATTAAAAAAATTAGCTGATAGTGTAACATTCAAATCGATGGTAGCAAAGTATTAAGGCTTTGAGAGTCGAATGAAGATTTTTAAATATTTATGGGTCGGCCGAAACATATAATTAAAAATAAAAAAATTTTTTAAAAAGCACAGTAATCTACAACGGGACCTTGCGAAGTAGAATGACTTTTCTCTAATTTTGGCAATCTCAACTCAACTACAGTTCCACTCCCATTGCGTTGCTTTGGTTATGTAAGACTACGTCACTTCCTTTTGCATGGTTAACATGTCTTAGCATGCAGCTGTTGCATATCACTCAGCTAATAACTAAAAAAATAAATATCCACGGGAAACATTCCCTTAAGCAGGTAGAGATTATCACCGGTTGCAATATAGTTTTTTTTTAATTCGCAACAAAATAAATAGCAAGGACCTCATTATCAGTTATTCGTTCAAAAACCGTCTATTACATTAATAAATTTATAATTCAATCGCAGTATCATTAGATTAACCCTAATAGTTTTCGAAAATAGCTTTTTCAAATTTGTTTTAAGGAAACCGGGTTCCGAAATGTTAATTGTTTTTATTAAAACATTTCTAGTTGTTGACTGAGACTTTGTGTAAAACACCAGCGGAGGTCAATAGTTGAGCCTTTCGATTAAAAAATATTTTCAACGCAACCATATTAATCGAAAACTCCAAATCTTATGCAACGTTTTCTTTACAATGTTTTTATTAAAAATTTTTCAGATTGTTACTTCACTGCAACCGTGGTTTTAAGTTGTCTTTTGGCGATAACTTTCCTTGTTGCTTCTTTCAGCGTATTTCTTTTGTGTAAAAGATCAAGGTAAGTTTAAGATGTTGTGTCAAGTTTGTTAATAAATAGTTTTTTAAGTAAAATAAGACGCACTTTGGTTAAAAAACACTGATTGAACTTACTAGTAGAAGCAAAACTTGATTCGTCAAAAGACACATGAGCTTTCAATTTCCAACAATCGATCTTTGTTTATTCATTGTAAATTATCGTTATAAACAAGATAAAAATTGAAAAAGAGAAAAAACGTGCAATTTTACAACAGGGTTGCAGCAAAGCAACTATAAAAACGTCACCTGCCCACCATAACCCTTGGAGTTTTTTAATTTATCTTTTTGTAAACGATAGTCTTTCATTTATCGTAATTATGAAGACCAAAGGTGTTTAACCAGAGAAGTTAAACAACTAAAAAAGTACCATAAATTCGCCAAAACCCCAACTAAACTAAATTGGATTTAGAGTTTTTACTTCTTTATGTGTTTGCACCAACTTTCCGCATGAAAAAAATTTTTTTGGTGTTTTTGAACGAATTTAAAAGCGTTAAAAAAAATTTTTATAAAATTTTTTTGATTAAAAATAAATTTCCAATGAATCGTTTTTATTTCAATTTAATTATTAGTTGGAGCGACTACAACGCAAAGCGATACATTTCAATTATACATGTTTTGTAAAATTGGTATAATTGCACCCCAAGCGTCGCAAAAATTTAGTGTTGTGCTTACAAAACTGATTAAAAAAACAAAAATTTTTCTTTTCAGAATTTAAAAAACAAAGCGATGTATAAAATGTCTAGTCAATTTTTTTACATTTGCAGTTATTCACAAAATGGCAAAAAACATTAGGAAACTTAGTTTAACTCTATTCTTTGCTAAAGTATTTAAAAAAATGGTTAGTGGTACAAACTTTAAATATGGCAAATAAGCAATTCATTCAAAGAGCTTTGAGATGAATTTATTGCTGGCAAAGTTTAATCTTTGCTTAAATGCAACTTTACCAACCAAAGACACACCAATATAAATGAAAACCCACAGCTAGAGAAATTTACAATCTGCTGATTTTGTAGCTTAGAAAAATTTTTAGTATCTTAAACTAACACATATTTGTGTAATTTCAGAAACAAAAGTAAAATCGAGCAATCCGAAAGTTTACGGAGAATCAAAGAACCCCAAGTTGAATATAGTGATTCGGATTTTTCAAACTCCAAAAAAAATGCTGTAACCGTGACTCCAGGTAATAACTATACCAAAGTGCAAAAGAAGAACATAACAAAAAAAAACGAAGGAGTTGTTATTTTGATGAAGCAAGATGTCGAGTTTAATGAAAGCATCTCAAAAAAGAAAGAAATTGATTTTACTGCTAACTCGTATCCCCGAATGGGAGGAAGTCAATTAATCCTCGAGGAAGAAAATCCTGAAAACATATACGCAGATATCTCTAACAAGCAAATTGTGGAAAACGAAATTTACGACTCCTACAGCCGCGCTTAAAACGAAGTCAACGGCATCAAAGCTGTGATTGGTCGCTTTTACATGCGAACGCGGTACCAAAAAGCCTTTCAAGAAACCGAAAAGCGAATCAAAAAATCAACCTTAAAATCACACGCGAATGGCAGGTTATTTGATTTTGCAACGCATTTTGCGTGTTAAAAATCGTGTTCATTCACTGTGATAAAATTTTGCATCGTGTCACGACATTTTGGCAATGTCTGCATTATACAACGCGACTATTTTGATTTTTTGTATAAGCAGATGCTGACGTTTTATGTATGAATCAGACATCATTGAAAGTTTTTATATTCCATTGCAAAGTTTTTCTACGTTAGTAAAATTCAGTGCTGCCAGTTAAAATGTTTACATTAAAAAATCATTGAAATATTCTTCTGCAAGCGCTTGAAATTAAAAAATGGTTTTTTTGGCTAAAAAAATTTGAGTTAAATAATCTTTCGACTTTTCAAGAAAGAATTGCACATTTTACGAGTCGTTGTTTCTAAATGCTTAAAAAATCTTTTTTAACATTTTTCAAAGTATTATATTTTATTTATCAAATTTTATTAATTAAATTCATTTTATTAATTAATCTAATGCAACAAGATGTGTAAAAATAGCAATTAGGAACTCAAAGATGCGTTAAGTAGTGTTTTCAATTCACAAGACTTTTCTCATATGTTTATATGCCAGTTTTGCGAAATTTCTTCACCAGTTCAAACATCTTCAAACTCTGCGACGCCGATTGATCTTGCATGCAAAATTTTAATCGCGGTGTTTGAAACGACAGTTTGTCTAACCCATGTACGTTCTTTTTTTTAACAATTCGCTTTTCTGCTATTAATCGTTTTTAAGTTCGAAGCGTGTTTAGCGTTGCTTAAAACTAAATACCAAAATTTTTTATGTTTGTAAAAATTGGCAATTTAAATTGTTTTAAATTTTCATGCTTTGAAAAAAAGAGTTTTGCCTATTGAAATATTGAGAAATGTTAGTGGAATCGCAAATGGGTTCAAAATAAAGCTATTTAAATATAAGTTTGTACCAAAAATAGAGGAACTAAGTGTGGAAACATCACAATTTTAATTATAAGTTTGTAACTGTTAAAAATTGCAGTGGGTCGATTATAGAAAACTCTTTTTTTATTTTCTCATTTTTTGATTGGTCATTTTAGGTTATTCTTTTTCAGGTTTTGTTGTTGCCATTTTAAAAAAATCATTAACTTTTCAGTTTCTGAATTGACTTAGCTTGGCTTTGGAACTCACTGATAAAATTTACGGTTGCCAAAAGTTTAGCAAAATGTCAATTATATGATTTCAATACCTCTTTGTATCTCACGTATTGAATTGTCATTATCTTGTTAATTTTGTTCTGCCGAAGTAATTCCATTAGTAATTGTCACCAGTGGAATTACTTCGGCAGAACAAAAATAAGATTAACAAAAATTTTTCAATACTAGATAGCGAAAAAACACTTAAAAAAGATACAAAGTAGGCCAACTCAAAATTTTTGTTTAGATTACGATGATAGATAGAAAATTGTATGTTCAATTTCTTCTTTAGAAATATTTTTCTTTTAATAAGATGCACAGTTTAGTCATAGTTTTTTAAAAATTTTAAAATAAAAATTTGATAAACCTTTATTTGCGTTAATCGTTAAAAACCAAGCTCATATATGCAAAAAAGTAAGGCGATTAGAATGTAGCCGACTGACAGAGGCGGGGCCTACTTTTTGTAACAACCTGGGACAAACTGCCACCGCCAAACCCGGGATACGGTTTTTGAAATCGAATAATAATCTTCAGTTTTTATTTTAATCGAAGATCAAAAGATTTTTTTTATTGAAAGAACATAAGTCTAATCAATCATAGGTCTTCATTACACTTGCAAAGAAAAAAAAATATTTTGCCAAAGACCGTTTTATATTTAAAACGAAGGCCTATTTTTAGACTTTTCTTTAATTTGAAAAGCAAAAAATTGTTTTTGTTTTTGAAAAAAAGAATGATACAAAAAAATTTGCTCTAAAATTTAAACAATTTATTGTTATGAACACGAGAAATTTAAAATTAGCAGTCAACGCCACTAGACCACAGCCGGACAACAATGCGACTTCAAGTAACCTACAAATTTTCCCAGCTTTGCCGCGCAAAGAATCCATCCAATACAATATGTTATAAGACCACGCCTACACCCTATGACCAGGACTTACCTAACAAGTGCTAAGCATCGCGGCTACTATTCTAGAGCTTCTAAATTATTTGAAGTCGAGTTATTGTCCAGCTGTGTGGTTTAGTGATGTTGTCTACTGTGCGTGGGACAACATCTAGTTGCTTCGAATCCCAGTGAGATTTGCATCACCGTCGAGTTTTAACAAGAGCGAAACTCGAGTGTTGTGCTTTTCGTTTTAAGTGGCTTAGTTTTTTTATAGTATAATTACCTCATGTTCTTAATTATAAATTTTTCTTTCGCTCGTCAACCTCTAGAAGAGTAAGCGCGATGCACAACGCTTTTCGGGTAACTTCTAGTCATGAGGTGCTGCCTTGGTCTTATAACATAATGGATTTTATGGATTTCTTTACGTGGAAAAGCCGGGAAAACTTTTAGGTTACTTGAAGTACTGTATAGTTGTTGTCCAGTTGTATGGTCTAACGGTCTTGTCTACTGTGTGTAGGCAACATCTATCAATAGTAACTTCTAGTTGGTTCGAATCCTAGAGCAAATCTCAAACCTGGTGCTGTTTCCTTTTAAGTGGCTTAGCTTCTTACTTATGCATTAATCTAATTTCTTATCAAAACAAAGCCCGATCCCGCACACTTGGTGGTGTAGTTGCCATTGGCTACAGGCCTACCCTAAAATTATTTTTCAATAACAAAGTACTTTTCCCAGCTTTTATGCTTGTGTTATATTTACGCCAATTGTCAAGGCACTTTGTCTGTTTTGATTTTCATATTACTTCAGGTAATGATTGAGTTAAATAGTAATTCACTTTAATCTCGAATTTCAAAAAAAAAAAAGCATTGCAAACCAAATCTGCAAAACTACTCATGAAAAGAGAAAACTAAAATCTTTTTTTTTATCATAAATAAGTGTGTTCATTCCTAGGTATGAGCATATTTTTTGTATACAAAAGCATTTAAAAAATACTTCAACCTTTAAAAATCGTTGTCAGCAGCAAGAGAAGAGAATTATTTTTTTCATAACCCTCTTCTCTTCAACGGCTGGGCTTCTGAAGGCCGGCCTTTGCAAAAACATTTGCAACAACTTCATTTTTTTAGTAATATTTTGAAATTTCTTGACTTTTCCTAATTTGAATTGCTGAATAAATTGCATTATTTTTAGGTGGCCCTGAACAAGGGATAACGGGTAAAATATACATTTTTCAGCAAATTTGGGTATTTTTGATTGTTATCGCCAGCAAAGCGTGGAATTTCAATTTTACGCTTGTATTAAGTGACATGGATTTTACCAATTTATTGCTTTTGTGTGACAAAGCAAATAGCGTCGATTGCCAAACGTCAATGTGCCTGTAGCGATAAAAATCTTATTTCATGAAAACTGCATTTTCTTTTTCTGAGCTTTTGGCGATTGCTTGGAAACAGCTTACACATTTACATTTTGTTGTATAAAACACATTGTTGTTTCACTGATTAAGACAAAAGTTGCTTGAATATCAATTGAGAGGACGAAATCAAATCTTAACAATAAGCATTTTTTATAAAACATTCTTATAACTATTAATTTGTGTGAAAACAAATTAAATAAGGCACATGTTAAACCTAGTGCTCACGCCTTCAGACAATTAAACAACACCTAACTTTTTATAATTGCCTTTCATTTTGCATTTAAAGTAACAGACCCTTTCCATGTTAAAATTTAGTTTATTTATTTGAGAAAGTTTTGTCCAAAGCTTATAGCTTTCAAATGTGGATCTTACAAATAAAAGAAATGGATTAAAAACAAGATGTTCTTATATACGGTTGAATTTCAATAAAGTAAGGGTTTCCAACTGTTATAAATTTATGACATATTAAAGTCTTAAATTTGCACCAATGACTTCATTTCTCTAAAAAAATTTTAAGCTGAGTTTAAAAAACTGGTCCTTACTTATTGCAGACTGTTTGATAAATTTCTTCCGAAAGTCAAATCGAGACCAAAAAAGGTCTACTCTTGAAGTTCAAAAAAAACTTTTTATTTAAACGTCAAGTAAAGACTTTTTTTTATCTTTATTTGACTTTTGCAATAAATTTTATGTTTGAATGTCAAAAATATCATTTTTGAAAAAGTTTTAATGATCGCTGATCTAATATGCTTATCCTTTTATGCAGTGGTGGATATTGGGTGAGGCGAATGAAGCAGTCGCCTCAGACCCCCCTTTTTTTGGGGGCCCCCCATCGAAAATAGCACATACAGTTTTGAATCCGCTGCAGATGTTTGTTCAGAGAACGATCCGAGTGAAGACCTTTTTTTTTTTGGAGGACACCATGAGTTTCAGAGAAAAATATGCAAGCCAAGATCAGATTTTTTTTTCTCAGACAACATCAATTTTTGAAAATTTTTTTCTTGGGCCCCCAAATTGGAATATCACCACTGCTTTTATGTTCCCATGTCTTTTTAGTTTTACAATGACCCATTATTTGGAAACCTCTGAATAAAATCAACTTAGACTTTCAGTTATAGATGACCTGGGCTATTTGCAAGGGTTCTTCCACGTAAAGACAGGTAAAGCTCCTGGACCTAATTTAATCTTCCCAGAGCTTATAGTCCATGTTAGAGCTGCTTTAAAGTCTTGGTTAAGTGACTTTCTCTCTTTCTGCTTACGTCAACTCCAAATTTTCAAAATCTAGAGAAAAACACTTCTAGCTGTAATTTAAAAGATGCAAAAGGCTATAAAGTACCCAAGAATTTATTGACAAATATAACTGCTTTGTGTCCCGTGCAAGAAATTCGAGACGATTAAATACGTCCGCATCGAACCAATTGATCTATTGCTTTGTAGAACAGGTTGGGTTTTGACGCAAAAAGTCGTGGATCAAGTCGTTCCGTCAATAAAAATATCAAGAATTTTTTTGAAGAAAGACGTCACCACATGTCGATCTGACAGCTGCATATGACACTGTTATTGCAAATCAGAGTTGTAAATAAACTTGGCTTTAACTGTAAACTGTTGAGGTTTCTGCTGGATAAGTACATGGTTTGAATGATTATGGAATTAGTTCGGAACAAAGGAATTGCGATATATGTTTTTGGGTAAAACTACACAGATCACATACGTTCCGTCACCATTGTTTGGCATGGCGCAAAAAAACTTTCTTCGCGCGTCCTGTTGCTGAGGTGACTTAATTGCGGGCTCAGGATGGGTTTTGATACGACATGGAGCTGCTTATTTGTGGTCTGCTGGACAGCTAAATACTGCGATTTCGTTTGCTGTCGCAGCACATACTTGCTTCATAATTAATGTCTTGAATGATGCTTTATGCGTAGTCACTGAATGCCTTGTATGGATCACTGAATGCGTAGCCTCTCTCCAATGGACCATAGTTTTTTCAAACTTCCAGCCATCTGAGTTTTGTCAACTAAGAGCAACATCCTTTTTCGCTAAAATGCGCGTTTCTGTTTGGGCATGGACAAATGGGCTCTTGCTTCTTCCTCCCAATACGAATGCAGAGCCATTGCAAAAACCCTGAAATCACGTTGCATTGGAGTGTCATACGCATTGGGCATTACATGAAGCACGAGATCGGACAGTTTTGAATGAAAAAAAGATACTGGCTGGGTAAATTGCTAACAGCATCTGATTCAGGCATTCATACCAATTTGAAATATTAAAATAATAAGCTAAGGATGCCAGTCTTATGCTTGTGTTTTATATGGAGTATAGCCTACTACATTAATTTCAGCATAGAATTGCCCTGTTTGACCTAATGTTAAAAGAAACCCTTTATAGCTTACCACTTGATCTTCAATGAAAAACTTAATATCTTTTTAACAAATATTTTTGTGCAGCAGTGCAAGTGATTCTTTATAATGCTCACACATTTATACTGGAACGTTAAGCTGTAAAGTCAAACTCGAGGAATAGCTGTCACTTCTGCTCCAAAAATAAAGTCAATCTGAACCAAAATTTGTAAAAAAAGAATAGGAGCAAACCACAAAATAAGTAACAAACAAGTGGTTTAAATAATAGAATTGCAGCACTTCCTTCAAATTTGTGCATTATTCTTTGAACAGTACTTAAAATATTTTTTACGATATGAAATAATAACATTTACAAAAAAATTCTCTTAAGTACCCTTTTATATTGAAATAGTCTAATGGCGTTTTATATATACACAGTAGGCAAAAAATACTTAGCTTAAGTACATCGTGAAATAAATAAAGAAACGATGTGTAAGAAGGGTAAAGGTTTTCGTTTGGGCATTATCAGTACAAGAGACATTTTAAGTCTTTAATAGCTTTTGTAACACGTATAATTATCAATAAATAGCCTATTCAAAATACTTTTTTTTTTGGCAAGACATGTATTCCGACATTTTTTTGTCATTTGAAAAAATCACAACACTAATTAGTGAAGTAATTGAAAGTAGTCTAAAATATTTTCAATAATTTGACAATTTAGGACCCATAAAATAAGCTTTTATCAGTTTCTTCATTGTTCCTAATTGTCGTGCGCGTTGACGTTTAAACATTCGTAATTGTTGTCCTTACTTTCAAATTTAATTAAAGTTTACTACACTTAAGGCTCATTTGCACTACAAGCGTGGAATAAAGTATTCTTTCTTTCTTTTATTGATCCTTCCGCGCTTAAAATCTAAGCGAGCGCTAAGCGGAGCAAAAAAATCAATGAAAAAAACAAAAGTGTCACACTTCATTCATAATGATTTTAATCATTACGATGTAGTTTATTTCCGTTAAAAGTAATTCAAAGTTTTATTATGAAATAATAATTGCGTCGCCGGTAATACTCTATTCTCGTATTGTGTGATGTAATGTCTACAATTAGAGTTGGGATCCCGGAAAATCCCGATCCCGGGATAGTTTTTCGTGCTATCCCGAGATTACAATGTTATTCAATGACCACAATGTAGCTTAAAACAGTTTGCCAATGTTATTTGCTATATAACGAACTCCTTTTTTAAAGTGAAATATTTACAATTATTAACTGTTGACATCAGCGCTTCTTAGTGCAAAATACAAACCACCTATCGTGTGATTGGCATTACAAAACAATGGTCAAATAAACTCCTTCTATTGCATCATTAACGAGCTTCTGGAAGTTTTATTGCAGCCATTGAAAACGAAGTTGGGTCAGTCAGTTACAGTATAAGAGAGTCCGCTTGTAATTTCTCATAAAGCTAACAATAAAGTTTAGTAAAATGTCGAATTTTGAAGACGTAGGATTGTCAAGAAAATCTGAAGTATGGCAAAACTTTACATATTGTAAAACTACTGAAAAAGCAAAGTGAAAGTTGTGCCAAGCAATCTTAAAAGCTGCTGGATCAAGTACGAAGGGATTAATTACGCATTTGAAATCGCAACATAAAATTGTAGTAAAATCAAGTCGGGTGGAAGATGCTAAAATAGATGAGCCAAAATTAAAAATGCGAAAGGTTGATTCCTTTTTTAAATCGGAAAAACAGAGCCTCGGCAAATTGGTTAGTCAATTAACTGCTATAGATGGACTTATGGACTTACATTTAATCAAATTGCCACAAGCGAACGACTACGCCGAGCGTTTAAAGCTGATGGATATGATTTGCCTAGATCGCACAAAAAGGTTCGAGATTTGGTGATGAAGCAGAAGGAGGATATAGTAAAAACTATCCGAGGAGAGCTTAATGCAATTAAACTAAGAGATGGCCGCTTTTTAATCACTTTCTACGAGTCAACTTCTATGAGAAATTGTCAGTACATGAACATGTATGTTCATTTTCAAGGTGGTTTTCGTTCTCTAGGAATGATTCACATTCAAGGAAGCTTGAATGCAGCAAAGGCAATTAAACTGGTTGAAAAACAATTGCAATTGTTTGGTCTGGACCTGAATAAAGAAGTAGTAGCTACTGTTACAGACGGCGCAAGTCTTATAGTAAAATTCGGAAAAGAGACTTGTCCTGAACATGTGACATATTATGTCCATGCTATCCATTTAGCTGTCTGCGATGCTCTATATAAAAAAAAACACAGCACAGGCTGAGTAAAGTTGTGGATGATTGCGAAAGTGACACCGAAAACGACTCCATTACTGAAGGTGAAGATTGTTTTAAGGAGAATGAAAGGAATATCGCTGTTCCTTTGGCATCTAACTTACAAGATGTGGTGCAAAAGTTCGAAAAATTGTAAAGCTTTTTCGGCGATCTCCAGTAAAAAATGATGACCATCTCCAGCCCTATATTTTGGAAAATTTGGTAAGAGAAAAGATGCTTCTTTTAGATTGTAAAACGAGGTGGAATAGTTTATTGGCAATGCTAGAAAGATTTACGTACAAGCTAAAGAAAGAGATCAAAATGGCTATGGTACACCTTGATGTTTTCTTTGATTTTTCTGAGAAAGAGGTGAAAGAAATAAATGAGATGGGTAAAGCTCTTGCTCCCTTTAAGGCTGCTGTTGCTGCTCTTGCCAGCAAGGACGCAGACACGTTGCTATCAGAAAAGATAATTGCATTAATACTGAAGAAACTTGTTGAACTGCAATTAAATATTAGCAAGGATTTAATTGAAAGATTCAGCATTCGAATCGATGAACGTTGCAACGACCAACTTGTACATCTTTTTGAATACCTCAAGAAATCATCTTACATTGATCAACCTGAAGATCATTTTGTACACAAAGCAAGTCGCAAAAAAATTGCTGCCATGGCTACAAGTCTGCTACAAAGATTGTTTGTCAGCAACGGATCTGACGAAGTTGCCTCTCATGAAGAGCAAGAAGTGACAACAAGTAATAATGGCCAAAAAACTTAAACCCAAATGATTTTAGCTCAAGAACTACATGCTTTCGTTGCAGATGACAAAAATGCAGATGACAAAGAAGAACAATGCAATAACGTGAGCTCTCAAGTTGTGCAAAAAGAGATGATGCTCAATGAAATTACTAAAAGAAGGCCAAATAATCTAGAAAAGTTGTATGCAGCGCTAAAAACCATCAAACCCACGTTAGTAGATGCCGAGCATGCATTTTCAGTTCTTGGATATTTTGTGAGCAAAATCAGAAATTGTCTTAACAATGAAACCATTGATGCTTTGGTGTTTTTGCGCCATTACTATAGTAAATAAACTTTGTTTATTTTACAGTACAATCGTTTATTATATTGCTTCGTCAATCCCGAGAAATTTCGGGATTATGTAATGGAAATTCCGGGAAAATCCCGACCCCGGAATTTCTCATTTAGTCCCGAAATCCCAACCCTATCTACAATTCGCTTTCTATTGGTTAATGTATTTTCTTGTCCTTTTTCTCTTTTCGCCCGACAGTAATGACGTAATATGTTTTTGTCCAGCGTCACTATAGTGGAATGTTCGCGCATATACGATTTGGTTCTAGCAAAAGCGTTCTCCTTAGAGAGTTGGAGAATGATCTAGCTCAGCGGTTCCCAAACTTTTTTGTTCACGGCGCCCTTTGAAAACTTATGAATACTCGCGGCGCCGTAATAAAGCCAAGATTTACGAATTTCAAGTTTTACCAAAAAATTGTATTTAAATCATGTTCATTACTCAAAAAGCACAAAAATGTCAGCATTTTTCGCAAAACACTAAAAAGTATTTAATGTGAGCAGTGAGCTTGTTGCTCTATGCACATTTTATTAAACCGCAGTGCAATGTTTGATATAGCAACACGCATGGCACGTTCAATGTCAATCTTGTTGCGATTCTTCAACTTGATTACTGTTACCGCAGAAAAACAGGCTTACAAGTATGACGTTGCAAATGGTACAAGAACACCGAGAGCTTTACAGCCCACAAGTAGAAATTTAAATCGAGCCTTAACCCAGAATGAAATGAGTGAATTAGGGTTGTATATGCTTTTCAAAGTGATGTCAGAAGAAAGATCAATAAATGTTCAGCTTTCAGAGATGTAAACTTCTGAGAGACATTTGCATTATCAACAAAAGGATTTCCGATCCAATTGTGCTTCTCCATGTCTTCAGAAAAATATTTCTCAAAATGCGAGATTAGAGACTCCAAATGCGAACACACCACAATTTTCATATCACACTCATCGGTATTCTGCAGAAGAGATTGCCAGATTGCGAGTTTAAATGGGATTTTAAAAGTGGAAAACTATCACATTGCTCTTCATTTATCAGCAGGTCAGTTTTCCACAACTGTAGTTTTCTTTTAAAGACTGTAATTTTTTTCACTGAGGTGCAGAAGGTGAGTTTTCCTTGGAGTAAGATGTTTAATTGATTTAATTTTGAAAAAATATCACATAGATACGCCAACTGCGTCAGAAAAACTTCATCCTCAGAGGTAGTAGCAAGTGCATGGTTTTCTTCTTTCAAATATATGGAGATTTTGTTTTTCAATTCGTAGACACGTAAAAGAACTTTGCCTTGGAAAGCCACCTTGCATGCATTTACCTTGCCTACAATAAAACAATGAATTATTGTGCTCTGCTCCTAATTCATTACAAAGATGTAGGAATAGCCGAGCTTTAAGCCGGCTTGCTTTAATGAAGTTCACAGTTTTGACAACATCTTCAAGCACTCCATTAAAGTCACCACTGAGCTATTGCGAAGCCAGCGCCTCACGGTGTATTAGGCAGTGGGTCCATTTTGCGTAAACACCAACGCCCTGCACTAACGTTCGCAGCCCGCCAAAGCGACCAGACATAGCTTGGGCACCATCATTGCATACACAAATGCAATTTTTCCACTCGAAGTTATTTTCCTGAAAAAATTGTTCAGTATTGCAAAGAATTCATGTGCTCTACAATTTGTCGAAATGGGTTTACAAAAGAGCAAATCTTCACCGATATTATTGCCGTTATCAATAAAGCGTACATAGCAAATCAAATAAGCATCTTTATTATCGGTACTGGTTGTTGGTTCATCAACTGTAAGCTGAATCCATTTTTACGCATTTTTGCTACCAGGTGATCATTAATATCATCCGAAATTTTATCGATCCTCCTACAAATTGTAATGTTTGAAAGTAGAACTGTGTTTTGTTTCTAAGCAGCTGATTCTCCAATCATTGTCGAGACTAAGTCAAGAGCAGCAGGAAGCACAATTTCTTCCGCAATGATATGCGGTTTTTTACATTTCGCGATTCTGTACGCAATTTTGAAAGACGCAAGCTGTGGTTTGACTAATATGTGCAAAAAGTTTGAAAATACGACGGACTGTTTATTCATTTCTTATAACTTAAGAGCAAAAAATTTGCGTGGTTTTCTAGACAAGTTGTTGTGGTTTGTTGCTAAGTGGCGTTTTAGTTTACTAGGTAGCATACATTCCGCAACTAAAACTTTGCAACAAATAACACATTGCGGATGCTCAACTCCTTTCCTTTCTGCGACTGTAATGTCAAAATTCAGATAACTACTGCCGTATTTTCTATTCCTCTTTCTTCCACTTTTTTCTTTGTTTACATCAACTTGTACCTTTCTCTACTGAGGTAAAGTATCGGTAACAAATGTGTCCATTACGAAGCCAATAATTTGTCAATATTTTACTGCAGTTATTGTTTGACACTACGGAATTTGTTATTTTTTACAAGGTATTTTAAAACGGCAGGCCAAATAAGCTTGCAGTATCGAAAAATATACGTTTAAAGCATAAAACATCTTAGACATACGTACAATAATGTAATTAGTACTGGTGTATCTCCATTAAATCGATTGATTTTGGTTTACTTATTTTACAATCGTTTTTACTATCATAAAGAATAAATAAAGGATAATACCATCAATTGATTTAATGAAAACATACTAACTAACGCTAGCGAGTAGTGAGCATTGAAACGTTACGAAAGCTAAAATCAAATCCAAAAGTAACCTATATTGTGAATTTATTATGGACAAAATCTCTCCAGTCACTGCCAGTCTATCGCGCCCCAACTAACAAGCGGTTCCACACAGCTGCTGCTAACTACACGCTGTAAAATTGTAAAAACTGATAACAACTTTTATATTGTAATTTTTACGAGGAAAGCAGTAAATGCAACAACTTTCGCTTTCGCATGGAACTGCTGATAGCTTATGCGAGTAACTTGTCGTCATGTGACCATTTGTCTATATATGTGTACACTCGCTCGATAGAAAAAGAGACGACGAAGAGAGACGAATAGAGCGAAAAGTGTCGGTCGAAGCAGAGTCGCTTCCAGAGAAAGTAGAAGCTGGGCGTGGGCAGAGGGCCCGTTAAATTTTGTATCGGTTGACGAGTGTTGAATTTATTTTGCGCCAGTGTTTTAAAGTTTTATTCTACGGAGGTAGAATTAATTGTGTTGATCGAATTAAGTTGTAGCGCTGATTTTGCTTTGCAGTGACAAAGCGTGGAAGAGAATTTTTTCTCGGTTGTAAGTTGGAATTTTGTAATACATTCGTTCTTATTAGAGACAGTGATCTCTGTTTGTTTGTAAAGCCAATCTGAGCTTCGTTCAAAGCCAACTGTATAAAAGCTTCAGGCTCATAGCAAACTACTTCTTGAGCCGGAATAAAATAAAATTTAGCACAGCTTTGTTTCAGCGCAAGTATTCGGGTTACCTAGTTCAACTGGTCTTTTAGGATTCCCAAACACAGTCTGTGACACAAAGAATGCTCCATTCGACGCTCGTTGTGGAAATGAGCAATTAGAACAAGGGCTGGGGAGCCAGCCTAATTTAGTTAGGCATCCTAATTAATTCTAACAGCTTTGATGGTAAAAACCAAGGCAAATTTGTCCTTTGCGAAGACTTTATGGCGACAGAGCCTATTGCCCTGCAAAGCGATCAAAAAAATATAATCTGAATATCAAAAAAAGCTTTAATAGGCAATCACAATTAAGGTTGAAAAAAATTTTAGAGATTAAAGGTAGAAAATAATTTAGGTTTTTCACAAATGTTTAACTCAAATATTTTTAATCGAAGGTTGATTGTTTAATGCAATGGTACCGGTCCGCGTAAATTTTTTGCCGGTCCGCGAAGTATCTTATTTTCTGCCAAGATAATTTTAATATGGAATCATAACCATTGCAAAGATGTTACTCTCTGTAAAACTCATTTTACGCCTGGCCGATTTGCAGCAGTAAAACTGACGTATCTCGCCTTTCATCGTTGATACCGCAAAATTGTTTAATAATAATCAAGGTAAACCTTCCGATTACCTTCTAGATTCATGTTTGACCTAAGTTTTGTTTCGTCATAAGTGATTTTGTTAAAATTGCTTCGACATAAACTACGTCTAGCGTTCTAAAAGTTTATTGATGGAATGCTGTGCAAAGTAATTTTTTACTTTTGAGATGCTGTAATAGCTTGTACTGTGACACTGCAGAAGGATTAGTATGGAATCAACAAAACAACAAGGTATTATGGTGTATTTTAACAAAAAAGATAAAACTAAGACTTCTGAAACAGATAATTCTCAAAATGGAAATGAAGCTAGTATTAGTAGGGCTACTGTAAGTGTAGAGCAAACTACGAAAAGAACATGTGCAGATAAGTCGAATGTCACAGAAGGAAGTAAGAAACAAAAAGGGGAATTTGTCAGGCAATACGATAAAAAATACTTGGAGCTTGGTTTTACTGTAGCTCCGTGTAGTAAACAATCGCCACGGCCCTTATGTTTAATGTGCTCCCAAATTCTCTCAAATGACGCTATGAAACCTTCCAAACTTGCTCGTCACTTCCATTTAAAACACAACAATCTTAAAGACAAGCCCCTTGAATATTTTAAACAACTACGCTCTAATATGAATGACCAAAAAAAACAAATGAAAAAGATGACAACTACCGAAAAATCTTTTCTACATGCATCCTACCTAATTTCCCTACAAATAGCTAAAACAAAAAAGCCCTATACAATTGGGGAAGATTTAATAATGCCGTGCATCTTATCTGCGGCTGAACCAATTTTGGGTCCTGAAGCAGCTCGAAAATTTGATGGCATACCACTCTCCAACAATACAGTTCAACGAAGGATTGAAGATATTGCAATGGACAATGAACAGCAGGTAATAGAGGAGGTAAAGAAATCACCCTATAACTCGACGAGTCAACTGACGTGAGTAATTGTGCCATTCTTCTATGTTTCGTGCGCTATAAGGGAAAAACAGATTTTAAGGAAGAACTTCTTTGTTACATTGACTTACCAGGACGTACCACCAGGTCAGAAATATTTAGGCTTCTTAACACGTACTTTAGTGAGAAAGACATAAACTGCGCAAATTGCGTCGGAGTATATACTGATGGAGCTGCGAGCATGACTGGTTATCGCTCTGGTGTGGTTGCAAAAATTAAAGAAGTTGCGCACAAAGAAATGCTGTTTACTCACTGCATGATCCACCGAGAGCATTTGGCTTTAAAGAAGCTTTCTCCTGATTTCAAAAACGTACTTACTAACGCTGTGAAAATTGTTAATGCAATTAGAAGTCGACCTCTGAACTCCAGACTCTTCCAAGAATTGTGTGAAAGTATGGATTCGCAGCACGATCATCTTCTTTTCCATGCAGAAGCAAGATGGCTGTCACGAGGACGAGTTCTTTCTCGCCTATTTGAACTTCGTGAAGAAACAAAACACTTTTTAAGAGAAATGAACTCCCCATTAGCAGAATTTTTGTTAGATGAGATGTGGTTGTGTAAGCTTGCGTACTTGGCAGATATATTTGGCCGTTTGAACGAGCTTAATACTTCTCTGCAAGGCCCTTGCACGAGTATCTTTGTAGTGAGAAAAAAGACTGATGCTTTCAAACAGAAGCTGGCACTTTGGGATAGTCTTGTGCAAAAGGAAGATACAATTATGTTTCCAATTTTAAATGAGTATTTGGCAAGTGCTGATGTTAACTGTAAAGAGTTACTGAGCATTGTAAGTCAACACTTAAAAGAGTTGGCTAACAATTTTGACCATTATTTTTGACCATTGAAGATCCTCGACGTGGAAAACCTTTGGATCAAAAATCCTTTCATCGAAGATGTCAACACATGCGACCTTAATCCCCATGAAAAACAAAGTCTGATTGAATTTTGCTGTGATTCTACTTTGCAGTCCAGATACAAAAAAGAATCATTGACGCAATTCTGGATATCTCTTGAAAACGAATATTCGTGTCTAACTCACAAAGCAATCAAATTGTTGGTGGTATTTTCAACTAGCTATTTATGCGAAAAATCTTTTTCATTGCTAACTTTAATTAAAACAAAGCAAAGAAATCGGCTGGATGCCGAAGCACAGCTACGTGTTTCAGAAACTTCTTTTATGCCTCGCTTGGATCGCATACTGACAGCGAAACAGCAGCAAATTTCACACTAACATTGATTTTGTATGTAAATGAATTAACATTTCGTTGTTTGAGTTAATTTGATTTCCATTTTGTTGTAATTTTTTGTCCTAAATACATAGCTTATGCCAAAATCTTGCAGTATGTTACGCAACGAAAACTTTGGTGAACAGAAAGGTTACAAATATATGTTCTACTCACTACGGATCTTTTGTTGCCGGTCCGCAAACATTTTTTAAAATTTGTACCGGTCCCCGGTGTAAAAAGGTTGGAAACCACTGGTTTAATGCACTCAGCCACTCAGCACGCTTTTTTGCTTCAAGTCTGAAAAACGCAGTATGAAAGTCTCGAAGAATAACACATACATGGCTCCCTCTTGCGAAAATACAATTTAAACTCTTTCAAAAAAGAGCGATAAATCATCGTTATTAAAATGAACAAGTTTCTTGCGTAAAGTCTTATTAATCAAAAAAATGAGCTACAAGGCTGTTTCTCAACGTTCTTGACACCGCGAACCAAAACTTGTAATACAAATGTCACGACCTCGGTTTTCGCTTTATTATGAAAAAAGTAGAATTAAAAGTAAATACCAAAAAAGGTCCTCATATCCCGGGCTGCGCCGACGAAAGAAAATGTTTTTGTCTTCACTTCAATTTTATCTGATTTTTTAAAAATTGTTTGCATCAGAGACACCAAGGTCCATAGACAAGCAATGACAAGGCAAAACAACACAAGACGCAAAGGCGGAACACCAAAAAAAAAAGGGGGGGGAAGTGCAGTAACACAAAAACAAAGGCAAAAAAGAAAAATAAACTAATTAAAGAAAAAGAAAAAAAAAAAAAAAAAAAAAACGCCTATGGTAGAATGAGTAGAAAAATTATCTAATTTTGATAAAGTGTATTGTTACAAATAATCAAGAAAATAGATTTATACAAGGCATCAGGAGACATTAAGCAAGTAATGTATACGTTGGATGAATTGTTGCATCTTTTTTAGAACGAATATAAGTAATTTCTAATTAAGGCATCAAAGGTCTTAATATTACATTGAATTTGTCGAGTTCTAGCAGATTCCTGTTTAGGTAATAGGTATGTCGTGTAGAATTCTAAACGAGTTGTTGTACGCAATACGAACACGATTTAAAGTGCTGATTTTGAATTTACACCATAAATGAACAGAATACGTAGACATGCAGTACGAACAAAAAAGAACATTTTTAACTTGGCTTGAGCAATTATGAAATTTTGAACGTAGAGTATTACCAACACAGTATAAATAACGAAGGTGCCTGTTTATATCAAGCTCATTTTACTAGGCGCCTTAATAAAAAACAATTTGTATTTCGATGACGTTCAAAAATACCAAAGGGTTCTTTCCCTTTACATTTTAAACAACTACAATAAAACGTGCCTTGTGTAGTTTGCTTTATCAAAGAAAATGTTGCTCTCTTCGTCTACGTCAATTTTAAAGGTAGAAGAAGCAGATAAAATGACAGACAAATTAACAAAAGAAGTTTGCAGAGCAACTAACGCCTTTAGTAATTACCAAACTTTTTAATCCTTTTAGTTATGATTGCGTCTATGATTGGTTACTTACTTTGAACCGTTAAAATGGTGTTCGGGTTTGATAATCCTTCTATCACTACATGGCAACAAATGTTTCAAAACTTGCAATATCATTGATCATTTTTAGCAAACTGATGAAAATTCCCTAATTTTATTTTAGCGTTGTAGCTCATAATGCTTATGTGAAACGCATTTTTCCTTGATTGAGCCACAAAGAAAAAGAGAGTTTACTATTTAAATCAGTCGTTAGAATTAACTAAAAGTCGTTTTACACTAAAAGCGGAGGCGAAAAACAGACGGAAAGCGGAAAATTGCGCTTTCCGAGACCGCTTTCAGTATGAACCACGTTAAAATGTTCGCGGAAAATACCCTTTCCGCTTGTTTTGATTTGCTTAGTGTAACTGGCGGGGTCAGTAGTTGGCGATCTTTTAAATTTAGTCGATGGTTGCTACTCAAAACTATAAGGAAAACAAAAAACAGCAGACATCGTTGGAATTTAGTCTTTATTAATTAAACAGCGCTATGAAACAATTTAAACTTTCAAACAACTGCGTTGAGAGCAGAAATATCCCTTGTTGTTAGCTAAACATTGAACTAGTCTTTTTTTATCTTCCACACTTTCCTATCTTTTTAATTGTTCTATATTCAAGATTCTGTGCAAATTCTAAAATTTTATGATACTATTTTACAGGGGTGGCCAAACCTATACCATGTTCGAGCCGCATATCATAAATCCAAACTTTTAAAGAGCCACAAAACAAAAATCTAAAAACATGAATTTATTTACTCATTTACCGATAATAAAAGGTCTTCTCTTGAAATCATCTTAAGATTTCCCACTTTTCTTCCCAAATTTATAGTGTTCTCTAAAAAAAAGTCTTCACCTCGAATCGATCTAGTATTTCCCTATTCTCGTCCAAAATCATGGCGTTTTTTACAAAAAAGGTCGTCGTATGAAATCATTCTCAGATTTTCCGTATAATTTTTCAATTTTTCGAAAGGTTCAAAGAGCCGCCGTTTGGCCACCCCTGCTATATTATTTTAAAATTACGTATCTATAGACAGATACAGCAAAGCATACATTTTATTAACGAAATTACACTCTTTATTGTACAATTAATAAATCAAAATAAAAGATAAAACCTTTTTACAGTAAAGCAATGTAGCAAGGGCCGCCGGAGTTTTTTTGCGAAGGGGGGGTGGCAAAATTCAAATAAAGGACACCTTGTATTTTAAATTAGCAGCTTTTACAAAATTTATCTCTTTAAATCAGTATCCACGTCCCAAAAACATAGTGATCTCTAAAAAAATATCGCTTTCAATAGAGTCTACGATCCCTACTTTGGTCCTAAATTTGAAGTGCAGACAAAGAGCAGAAGGGCAATTTGAAGGAGTCCAATTATAGTTTCCCCTTGTAAAGCCCCTAAATATAGCCTATATTTTTACTTAGCCAATGCAACAATGGTTAAATAATTCTCATTTAAAATGAAATGTATACGTCCAGCAAAAAAAGGTATCAAAAAAACTTTTTGATTCATAAAAAGATTTAGAAATACGTACTTATGCATGTAGAAAACAACTAGGCTAAGCTTAAAAAGTATATTCAACTGATGTTGTAAAATTTTTCTTTTTTCTTTAATAAAAAACACTCGTACAACATAACTAATCAAACTTGGCGAAAAAGGTTATGTATCCATACTAATAATTTTTTCCAAAAAAATAGTTTTAACCAATTATTACCATATTTTATACTTGACCATAAATCAGTTTTATCAGTTACCACTTTTAAAAAACTATAACAACAACCACAATAAAAAAATGAGCAATAGCAATGAACGTGCAATTAAATATTAAAACATATATAAATCTGAATTTTAAAACATATATACCAGGGGTGGCCAAACTGCGGCTCTTTGAACCTTTTGAAAAATTGAAAATTTACATGGGAAATCTGAGTATGAATTCATGCGACGATCTTATTTTAGAGATCACTTTTTTTTAGAGAACATTATGAACTTGGGACAAAAAGTGGAAAATCTGAGGATGATTTCATACATCTCATATATAATAAGTAGCGAAACACCATTACAACTTGGTTTCACACTAAATTCAATATATTGGTAGGCTTTTAAAAATAATTGTATGTGCATCATAAAATAATCTACTCATGTTGTATTCGCACAAAACTTGCACATTAAAATTTGAAAATTAGAGGCTACAAAACTTCAAAGCAATTCAAGCGCGAACAACTGCAAGTAATCACTCTACATCTTCGTACTGACTAACTTTAAGTATGAATTAGCACCTCGATGGTTAATATTAAACTTAATAGTTCATCCAAACAATTCTATCTCACTATGTTAATTCATAAACTCTAAAGGTTTTATATTAGTTAATTCTAAACTTCTAAGGCTTCAACCTGACACTTAACCAATTGAATCACCTCCACAAAGCACAGTAACACTAATCAATGCCAATCTCTATGTAAACTGAATGTATAACAAACTGCGAGCAATTATAGGCCTTATAAGGGAAGGCGAGGCAAAACGGTCATAGTTATTTTAAATTGGCGTAATTTCTTTGGTGCTGGACTTAAACTAACAAAAGAAGATAATATAATTGCTCTGAAAATATACTATCTCATGAATATAATTTAAAATTCGTGGTAACAGCATAAAAATTTTATTTTAGAAAAATGTATATTAGACTGAGATGCACGTTTTGTCCCGGGCTCGGGGCATAAAAAGCTATCTTTGTTTTAAATTTTAAGTATTAATTTAAGTACTTCTGCTTTATGATAACTAAAAAAATCAAATAGAAACATTTTTATAGAGACTTGATAAGGTCAAAAAAATTAAACACGACAAAAATTGCCGAAAAAATTTTTGGCCGGTAGCATATTATCCGAATATCTATCGTGACACCACTGCAAACATTTGGTACATTGAAGCCAATTTTCAGATGGTGGCTCTTCATAAGGTTGTGTGCAACGAAAACAGATATATTTTACTTCGTTATTTTTATTTGCTTTATTCATTGCTTGATGTTTTTTAACGAAGGCTTATTTTAGTTTATTCAATGCTCTTCCACTCACAGTGAGAGATTTTTTAAACCAGGGGTCGGCAACATTTTCTTTCCAGTGAGCCAAGTTGTGAAATTCAATGTCAAAATATACGTTTGCGTGCCGATGTCTTCACTTCGATTTCATCTCCGATTTCCCTATTTTTCTCCCAAAATCAGGATGTTTTCTAAAAAAAAAGTCTTCACTTCGATTTCATCTCTGATTTCTTTATTTTTCTCCCAAAATCAGGATGTTCCCTAAAAAAAAAAAGGTCTTCACTTTAATTTCATCTCTGATTTCCCTATTTTTCTCCCAAAATCAGGGTGATCTCTAAAAAAAAAAAAAGATCCGTAAACGTGTTTTTGAAAAATATTCACGACGCCGCGTGCCGTATAAAATCACCTCGCGTGCCAAGATTGGCACGCGTGCCAGGGGTTGCCGACCCCTGCTCTATATGTACCAACATATTGCAAAGTGGAAAAAATCACTAAGTTCCTTTTGCTACATACAGTTTTAGTAACAACAATTATTAAAATAAAAATTTTTAATTTTCTCTCCCTCTCTCTCTCTCTCTCTCTCTCTCATATTATGATGACTATGACGATGAAGGCGAAGGCGAAGGTTTACATTTATATATAATTTACATTTATACATAATTTGAAAAACCCGTGATGTAGCGAAGACGCGAAACTTGAAGTGCGATTAAGCGAGGGTTTACTGCATTATACCAGAAGCAAATTACGTCATCGCTGCGGCATTGTTGTTTTCAAATGGTTTAAAACTTCAGTCAATCAAAGCGCTTTGAATTAAACAGTAAAAAGACTTTTTACCATTGCTTTTAAAAACAACTTGCAGACAAATTAATGTAAGTAGGGGCTGGTGTACCAATTACACAATCATTACATAACAATGGAAAAGATGATGCCATAATTGAAAGCTTAAAAATTACTGTAAAAGACTAAGAAACACTGCAGGTTTATAAAGTTGGTGTAACATGAACAAAGTAAAGGTATACGAGTGTATTATTAGTATACTGATATGATGACTAACATGATTATGCTGAACAGTTTACCATTGTATTGCAGTGATGTATTGCAATCCAAATAACACATTTTTATGCAATCACTATTTACTGCTTTAATAAATAAAGCTCAAAATTAATATTAATTCGTTAAATTCTTTTTAAAAATTTTATGCTTTTTTACTAAAAAAATAAAAAGGCTACACATAAAGTCCACAAATAGATTATATTTTAAAATTTCACAAATCTTTGAAATTTTTTGGATCCATAAAAAGTTTCCATGCCAAAATATTCTAGTTCTTTGTGTTTGACATAATCTTAAACCAGCTAGATGCCCAATATTTTATTAAAATCAGATTTCAGTAAATAATATTAACTTTCATTTATTCATTCATTTCATTTTATTCTCAATCATTAGTAAACAGTTTAACACTAAAAGATATAAATATTGGAACGATCAAGAAAAGGAAGAGGCAGCACAACGTCAGACGTTAAAACATGCATAAGATAATCAGAAAGTGAAAGTAAAAAACAGTAGAAAGCATGGCCGCAACACTTTAATTGTCATGCATCAAGCATGGCCGCAACTTATTTGCCATATCTAGTTTTTATAACATTAAAGTCGCACTTATCTAACTTTATACCAGTTGACCTGTCAGTCCTTGTACTCCATTAGTCGAGTGAAGCAAAAGCGCAAAAAGTTGAAATATTTCAACTTTAAAATTTTTCTGCTAAGTACAAAAAATTTTGCTCTTTGGTGTTTTTTTTTCGCGTTCGCTTTCAATGTGAACCAACCTTAATGCTGGTGTACAATTTCAATCATGCTACGTGCAATCATTTTTATGATATTGTAAAAGCTACTTTTACATTATTGAATAAAGTTAAGCTTCCAAATATTAACGAAAAAAGTTGAAACAATTGAATCAGATCTTTTTTATTTTTTTTATGTAACTTCATCCTCTTTTTATCGATTTACCGCAAAAACTTCGGCTAAATTTTTTGTTGCATTGATTTTTCATGTGCAGTAGCAAATAGACTAGGGGTGTCTAACCTTTTTTAGACAAGACCATTTTGATCTATCGAAAATATTTGCAGACTGTCACATTTCATCTTGATCTTTTTGATGTTTAACTATTTCATGGGAGTAATGTGTTTCCTAAATGCCCACATTGTGACGATTGACTGTGCCACATAAATGAAAAGTTGCCTCATCACTAAAAACGAGACGTGAAAAAAGGTTTTGATCACCTTCTACCATCTCCAGCATTGACTCACAGAATTTCCGGCCCAGATGGTAGGTGCTTTCTCGCAGCCTGGGCCGTGAGTAAGTCTGTTCATTGGTGTTAAAGATGACAGACTGAAACCGAACCTACCAAAACGGAAGGGTATCCACCCATTCCGATGTTCAGTGTGGGTCTGCTAATCGGCAAACGTCCTTTTCAGGACGGGGCAATGACAGGATAAAACTGCCCTTTTCAGGGCACATTGCCAACAAGTTCCGAAGACCCACTATTAAGTTTAAGTAGGAAGCATGGCCTTGCCACGTTTGTCCACGAGCGACTGAGATACACGCTTTTGGACCAATCTCAACCGACATCGGAGATCGAGTGGCTGTGTGTGGACGTTGATGGCTATAAAATAGTCAACGTCTACAAACCACCACCAACGCGATTGCGAACCCTGGATCTCCCAGTGTTTCCTCACCCCTGTCTGTACGCTGGCGATTTTAACTGTCGTCATGCTGACTGGGGTTATGATGACAACAGTCCGGGTGGTGAGTGCTTGGCTGGCTGGGCAAGTATTAATTGTCTTGCCCTCCTATATAATGCCAAGGACGCTGCCAGTTTTTATTCCGGCCGCTGGAACACTGGCACCAATCCAGACCTAGCTTTCGCTAGCGTAGGTCCAAACAGTCGTTTACCGGATAGACGTGTCCTTGACAAGTTTCCCAGGTCACAACATCGACCCTCGCTTATTACACCACCAAGGTTTGCTATGGCAGTGCCAAGCATGCCTGTTAAGCGATGGAACTTCCGCAAGGCCAATTGGAGTCACTACATTGCTTTGACGAATAAATTTGCAAAGACTTTGTTGCCGCCTGATTCACTTGATGTGGATGCGGCTTACCAGGACTTCTGTAACATCATTAAGAAAGCAGCCAAAAAGACTATCCCACGCGGGTATCGAAACAACTATATTCCGTGTTGGGATGCAGAGTGTGAATCCCTCTATAAAACCTTTCTGAAGTCTCCTCAGGGAGACGACTCAAGTTTGGCTGCCACAACTCTGCTTGCCAAGCTTGACAGAAAACGGAGGGATCGATGGTCCGAAGCAGTTCGGAGCATTGACTTCTCACACTCTAGTCGAAAAGCGTGGAGTATTTTGAACAACCTTACTGGTAGGTCACGACACTCTCCTCGTCATTGTCCCGTTTCAGCCGATGCTATTGCATCTCAGCTGGTTAGAAATGGGAAATACGAGGCTGTTGATCGCAAGTCATCTCGACTTGTCTTTCAAGAAGTGTCTGACCTTTGGAGGGCCACAACACCAGACGCAGTAAATATCTCTGACAATTTTTCACAGAGAGAATTTGCTGCTGCCCTTCAACATTTAAAACCAGGTAAAGCTCCGGGTCCTGATACCATCTGCCCTGAGCTTATACTCCATGCTGGAGCTGCTTTGAAGTCCTGGTTACGTGACTTCCTTTCTTCCTGTTTGCGCCGACTCAAAATTCCCAAGATCTGGAGAAGAGCGCTTGTGGTCGCGATCCCAAAACCAGCAAAGCCCGTGGGGGACCCAAAGAGTTATCGACCGATATCTCTGCTCTGTGTCCCCTACAAGATCCTCGAGAGGCTTATCTACGCCCGCGTTGAATCATTAATCGATCCACTGCTCCCTAAAGAGCAGGCTGGGTTCCGACGCGGGAAGTCAACCGTAGATCAAGTTGTTCTGCTAACCCAGAACATCGAGGATTCTTTTGAGGCTAAAAAGAAGGCCGGTGCCGTATTTATCGATCTGACAGCTGCTTATGACACTGTCTGGCACCGTGGCCTTACCTGCAAGCTGCTGAGACTACTTCCGGATAAGCACATGGTCAAAATGATCATGGAGCTTGTCCGAAATCGAAGTTTCACCCTTACCACCAGTGACAGCAAGCAAAGCAGGCTACGCCGTCTTAAAAACGGCGTTCCTCAGGGATCGGTCTTGGCTCCCCTCCTATTTAACATCTATATGTACGATCTTCCTTCCATAATTTCCAGAAAGTTTGCTTATGCTGATGATTTAGCATTGTTGCACTCTTCTGGAAACTGGAAGGACTTGGAGGGGACATTAAGCCAAGACATGTCCACACTGTCAGCGTATCTCCAGACTTGGAGGTTGAAGCTCAGTCACACTAAGACGGTGACGACAGCCTTTCACTTAAACAACCGAGAGGCCAAACGTGAGCTAAAGGTCTACAACAATAGTAGACTTTTACCGTTCTGTCCAACCCCTACATACCTTGGGGTAAAACTGGACAGATCGCTCACGTTTCGTCACCATTTAGTGGCATTGCGCAAAAAACTATCATCGCGCGTCACACTGTTGAGGCGACTCGTGGACTCGGGATGGGGTGCTGGTGCTAAAACACTACGCATAGCCACCTTGTCTCTAGTCTACTCAACAGCTGAGTACTGTGCGCCAGTCTGGTGTCGCAGTACTCACACTCGCCTCATTGACAGTGTCTTGAATGACGCCTTGCGCATAGTTACTGGATGCCTGCGTCCCACTCCAACGGACCACCTACCTGTACTTTCAGGCATCCAGCCAGCTGAGCTTCGCCGACTGGGAGCGACACTCTCCTTGGCTTACCGTGGATCTCTGGACCCCGATCATATTTTGCATGGTCTGTTAAATGGGTCCTCAGATACTGGCCAAGTGAGACTAAGATCCAGACGCCCGTTTGTGCCAGGTGCGCGGAATCTTTTGGACAATCTTGCCAGACTTGGCATCCGCGCCTCTGAATGGACGAATCACAAATGGAACGCGGAGTACTGTGAAAATGCTTCCAGGCTCCGTGCTTTTGTGCCCGGGACCAGTGTCAGGCCTGTTGGGATGGGCTTACCCCGAGCAGCTTGGGTTAAGCTCAACCGCCTGCGGACTGGTGTTGGGCGATTCCATTCGTCCATGCACAAATGGGGTCTCGCTCCTTCACCGAATTGCGAGTGTGGCGCCTCAGAGCAAACCGCAGACCATGTACTAACAGCGTGCCCCATACATCGGGCACCACATGGAGCACGAGGTCTGACGGTTTTGGATGACGAAACTCGATGCTGGCTTAATAACATCACTGCCAGCATCTGATCCAGGCAGTGCAGCAGTCTGGGGTAGTAAAAGGATAAACCCTCGGCCCCAGTTCTGTTTGTGTCTGGTCTGGAGTGGATGCCCTTCAAACGATGACGACGACGACGACGACCCACTATTCTTCAGCTGAACATCGAAGGCCTCACTGCAAGCAAGATGAACGTTCTTCATCACCTCGCTATACAGTCTGAGGCACTTGTCATCATTTGCAGGAGACCCACTGCACTGATGCAGAAAAGTTGGTACTTCCAAACTACCAACTAGCTGGGTCTTCTTTAAGCAGGAAGCATGGCCTTGCCACGTTTGTCCACGAGCAACTGAGATACATGCTTTTTCGATCAAGAAGTGTCTGACCTTTGGAGGGCCACAACACCAGACGCAGTAAATATCTCTGACAATTTTTCACAGAGAGAATTTACTGCTGCCCTCCAACATTTAAAACCAGGTAAAGCTCCGGGACCTGATTCTACTTGCTCAGAGCTTATACTACATGCCGGAGCTGCTTTGATGTCCTGGTTGCGTAACTTCCTTTCTTTCTTGTTTGCGCCGACTCAAAAATTTCCAAGATCTGGAGAAGAGTGCTCGTGGTCGCGATCCCCAAACCAGCAAAGCCCGTGGGGATCCGAAGAGATATCGACCGATATCTCTGCTCTGTATCCCCTACAAAATCCTCGAGAGGCTTATCTACGCCCGCGTTGAGCCATTAATCGATTCACTGCTCCCTAAAGAGCAGGCTGGGTTCCGACGCGGGAAGTCAACCGTAGATCAAGTTGTTCTGCTAACCCAGAGCATCGAGGATTCTTTCGAGGCTAAAAAGAAGGCCGGTGCCGTATTTATCGATCTGACAGCTGCTTATGACACTGTCTGGTACCGTGGCCTTACCTGCAAGCTGCTGAGACTACTTTCGAATAAGCACATGGTCAGAATGATTATGGAGCTTGTCCGAAATCGAAGTTTCACCCTTACCACCGGTGACAGCAAGCAATGCAGGATATTAAAAACGGCGTTCCTCAGGGCTTGGTCTTGGCTCCCCTCCTATTTAACATCTATACGTGCGATCTTCCTTCCATGATTTCCACAAAGTTTGCTTATGCTGATGATTTAGCATTGTTGCATTCTTCTGGAAACTGGAAGGACTTGGAGGGGATTTTAAGCCAAGACATGTCTACACTCTCAGCGTATCTCCAGACTTGGAGGTTGAAGCTCAATCACACTAAGACGGTGACGGCAGCCTTTCACTTAAATAACCGAGAGGCCAAACGTGAGCTAAAGGTCTACAACAACGATAGACTTTTACCTTTCTGTCCAACCCCTACTTATCTTGATGTAAAACTGGACAGATCGCTCACGTTTCGTCACCATTTAGTGGCATTGCGCAAAAAACTATCCTCGGGCGTCACACTGCTGAGGCAACTCGTGTGCTCAGGATAGGTTGGTGGTGCTAAAACACTAGCCTCCTTATCTCTAGTCTACTCAACAGCTGAGTACTGTGCGCCAGTCTGGTGCGCAGTGCTCACACTCGCCTCATTGACAGTATTTTGAACGACGCCTTGCCCATGGTTACTGGATGCCTGCGTCCCACTCCAACGAACCACCTACCTATACTCTCAGGCATCCATCCAACTGAGCTTCGCTGACTGGGAGCGACACTCTCCTTGGCTCACCGTGGGTCTTTGGACCCCGATCATATCTTGTATGGTTTTTTAAGTGGGTCCTCAGATACTCGCCAAGCGAGAATAAGATCCAGACGCCCGTTTGCACCAGCTGCGCGGAATCTCTTGGACAACCTTGCCAGACTTGGCATCCGCGCTTCTGAATGGACAAACCACAAATAGAAAACGGAGTACTATAAAAATTCTTCCAGGCTCCGTGCTTTTGTGCCCGGGACCGGTGCCAGGCCTGTTGGGATGGGGCTTACCCCGAGTAGCTTGGGTTAAGCTCAACCGCCTGTGGACTGATGTTGGGCGATTCCATTCGTCCATGCACAAATGGGATCTTGCTTCTTCACCGAATTGCGAGTGTGGTGCCTCTGAGCAAACCGCAGACCATGTACTAACAGCCTGTCCTATACATCGGGCACCACATGGAGCACGAGGTCTGACGGTTTTGGATGACGAAACTCGATGCTGGCTTAATAACACCACTGCTAGCATCTGATCCAGGCAGTGCAGCAGCCTGGGGTAGTAAAAGGATAAACCCTCGGCCCGAGTCTTGTTTGTGTCTGACCTGGAGTGGATACCCTTCAAACGACAACGATGACGACAGAATGTCCTTCTCATTTTTTATTTTTATCTCTATTTTTATCCTTCTGATGTGCAAAAAGCGACGGAGGCACTAATACATAAGGTAGGCAATTACCCCGACCTGTTTTCGGAGATGCCAAGATATTGCTGCCCACTTGAAATTTAATAGAGATATGATTAAAATTTAGAACTGCTTGCCAAGAACACCAAGCAGGACAAAGTGCCGTAAAGTGTCTTTTCCAAGAATATTACAGTATGGCGCGAGTAGGTTTTGAACCGAGACCATGTTGATCATAAGCACGGCGCTCTAACCACTCCACAACGATCTCCTTGTTGTCATTAGTAAGTGCTTGGACGAGGCTCAGTTTTTATGGTTTTATGTGCAACCGTCTTTTTAACAGACGCCAGACAATGGTGTGCTGACGACTTGCTCGAAGTATGGACTTACATGGGATGTTCTCAAAGGCATCGTGAATCCATTCACCTGCTCCTCTGCAACACGTGGTCTTCCAGAACACTTTCTTTTGCACAGGCATCCAGTCTCTTTAAACTGTCTAACCCACCGTCGAATGGTCTCACGATGGGGTTTGTCGATGCCGAATTCTGTTCTAAAAGCACGTTGAACCGTGACAATGGCGTTTGTTTTCGCAAACTCAAGGACACAAAATGCCTTCTGCTGAGAAGCCTATTATTTTGACTGTAAAAAACGTGATTTTTTTCACAATTTGATAGTACCAGAAGGATTACTTTCACAGCGGTAAAATTGACACCCAATTAACTTAGATAACTACTTTATTAAAAAATAATTAATTCGGTTTACTGCAATCTTATAGGCCTGAATAGATGCGTAATGACTTTAGCGTATTTTTTTTTTTGAAACTATCTTTATACAATATATGCCGTCGTAAATTTTATCATACATTCTAGTTAAAATGGTTAAAATTGTTTATGTGACTGTGCCTGTGTGGTAAGTTGTTTAAGGGTCAATGTTGACGTCTCAAAAATAATTTTATAGAGAGCTAGAATTGGTTTAGCTATTAAGTTTAATATTAGCCACCGGGTTGCTAATTTATTCTTATAGTTAATCAGTACAAAGTTATAAGCGAGTATTTGCAATTGTTGATGCTGTGAATTGTTTTGACGTTTGGTGAAGCTAGAGAGCTAAATTTTTCGAGAATTGTTCAAGTTCTTTTGATTTTTGTAAATATATTCTTTATAATAGCTATTAAAACCAAGTGATTTATTTGAAACTCTTTTGTTAAATGAGTAGCCTTAATTAAGGCTGTTTTTAAAAAACCCGAACGTTTTCGTCTACCTCTCTTCAGGAGGTTTTGCTAAAGTGAACAGAAGAACTAAATGTAGTATTTGAAAAGTTTGATTCTGTTTGGCCAAAATTTAAGATTAGTAACAGTTATCATAATAATTGAAAACATTTAATAAAGTAAAACCACGTTTCGGCGGCGTAAAAAACTTTTGGCAAAAAAAAGAAACAAAATTATGCAAGTTTTGTGCTGAAATTTGGAACTAAAAAGAAAATTTTTTACACTTATGTTATATTTGTAAACAAACTCTTTTTGTCTACAAAAATCGGGTTTACAAAGAGTGATAAAAATCGATTCTAAGACTGATAGATGAAAATCTGATCGTGATAAATGGAAATCGGAAAGAATAAAAAATTAATAGCCCTTGTAGCGAGATGCACATTTTTGGCTGTGTAACAAATGATTTCTAATCGCCGAGTCACAATGCGGTATAGAATTAGCTGATTTACCTTGGCGTTCTGGTTGTTTTCGTTCTTGACCGGTTCTGTTTCAAATAGATTTTGGCACATGCTGGCAGATTCTGTCCTGCAAACGTTGAGACGTTCGACCCAACCATCGACTATCGCAGTGGCACACGTATTCATATACGACATCACTTTGTTGAAAAATGGGAAGAACGTCCTTATACATTATACATGTAGATAACACTCTTCTGGTAGAAAAGACCATTAGTGGTTGGACCGCTCCAAACAATTAGTAATAGATGATTTTATTTTTCTATCAAATTTCAGGGAATTTTCGCAATCCAAGGTAATTTTAAAAAGACATGACATTTTTTTGGGCCTTCTTTAGCGTTTTGTTGGAAACGTAAAAGTTTTTTGGAAAATCTGGAGTCAATAAGGAATTCTGGATAATCATTTTCTACAAGGATAGAGCGAACATTGTCTGGTCCATGTTTTAGGATAGATTCAAAGCAAATTTTTAAGTCTCGATGTGTTAACATATCTTATTGGTATCTTATTGATACGTTAACACATCGAGACTAAAAATTTACTCTAAATCTACTCTAAAACATGAACTAGACAATATTCGCTCTATCCTCCGAGTTTCATGGCCTGTGAGCCTGTGTAAATATATGCCTCAGTAAATATATGATTTCATTGTTCACACCTGTGAGCCTCAGTAAATATATAGTTTCATTTTATACATATAGGCTGATTTACTTTTATGTTAGCATGTAATCAATATAAAATTTAAATAAATTTCTACTCAGATGTGACAGTTTAAGAGTTTATGACAAGTATCTGAAAAATTGTGTAAAAGGTGATACACATGTTAGATGTATTTCAGCATCCCGTGAAATATTTAACCACGAATACAATATAGCTTTTTATTTCCCCCAAAAGTTGCATAATAAATGTAAAAAGATAAAATTAAACAAAAACACAGTAAAGTGTATGCAGTACATTTTAAGTCAAAACTTGAGACTGCCAAAGATAAACCAACCCATAATAATGATAATCAGTGATGCCCTTACAAAAAGGGGGGCCTGCAATTTAGTGTACTAAAAAAAAGGAGCTAAAGCCATATTTAGTATATGAAAACAAAGTGATCCCAAAAAAAAAGTTCTTCAATTTAGGGCGGGCCACCATTGGATGATCCAAAACATGAAGAGACAAAATAACCACTAAAAAAAAAGGTTTTAATTTAGGAGGGCTACTATTGGGTGATCCAAAGCATGGAGAAAAACTTTATACTGCTTCAAGACATTTTGATCTCTAAAAAAAGTCTATACTTTCACATTTCCACAAGCATAAGTTACAACAACCTAACAACCTAAGGAGCACAAGCCGTTTCTTTTTTAAAATTTTTTTCTTTTTTTTTGACATGCCATCGACGTCCTGGTGCTACTATGAAGAAATAGAGCAATTTCTTGTGTAAAGGGGCCACTTTTTGATGTATTTTAGGGGAGCCTGGTGCGGCCGCTCCGTTCGCACCCTATTGAAGCCATCGCTGATGATAACCATTCATTTTATTTTTATCTCATTATTAATCCTTCTGATTTGCACAAAAGGATCGGAGGCGTTATACGTAAAGCAACCGTAAAACGATTACCCCAATCTGCTTCCGAATTCGCCAAGATATTGTTATCCGAATAAAAATTTTTTAAAAAGTTCTTCAGATTTTATTTAAAGATTTCACTAAACTTTGATCTGCTTGCTAAAGCCGTCAAGCAGGGTAAAATGTCAAAAAGTTTTTTCTCAAGTACGCAACAGAATGACAAGAGTAAATTTGAATCGAAACCGCGTCGATCATGTTCTCCATCGAAAGAGCGCTCTAAACCACTCAGTCACGCTGCCGATATATATTGTAAATTGACTAGACAAACTAGAGATAATTATAATACAACTTTCGTTTGATTTTAAAAATGTTCTTTCTTTGTCTAAATCTAATGTTTGTAATGCTTTTGCCGAAGTACATTCAACGTATTGAAGCACATAATTCTGCGAGCGACACTTTCGCTTCATAAAACAGAAACTGCATTTTTTGTCTACCCTCAAGCACTTTGTCTCCAACCACTCTGAATTAGAGATATTAGAATATTAGTGTTGTGAGACAAGGCCTATAAAAAGTAAATAGTTTTATTACGGTAGTATTGGTTCAATGCATATTTTAATATCAATTCGACGTGCATCCTTTATAATAATACAAATAATGCAAAAAGACTTCAAAGATAACCAAGAAATTGCTGAAAACCAAAAAAACAACTTCTATAAAGTTATCTTTTTTACACTAAAATGTCTGAGATAGCACATACAAAAGCCTCGTGTGATTGATCACAAAACCAGTTTTGCGGAAAGTTTTACATCCGTTTTCGTCTTTCCTAAAGCATTAACAGGGGTCTGCCGACTATTGTTATCTGCCCACTTGATGTTTCTATGCGGCCCACTGTTTACTCAAAGTTTTTAGTTATTTTTTCATAACTGTACAGAATTTGATATCACTGCGGTCATTGTAATGTATAAGAAAACAAACTAAATACATTAATTGATTGCTGCGTCGAGTGATGTCTAATGAAATGATTTATGAAAACCTTTGTGGGCGAAGCTTGTCATAAAGACACTTGCCCCAAGCCTCGTTTTCAGTATTCACATTGTTTTGCTATTAAATTAATATTAATTGCGTTATTTCCAAACAATTTTTACAATAACAAGAGATTGTTTGGCAATGACTTTAGTGATAGTAAAAACAGTAACTTTGAGCCAATGTGGAATGATTTGGAATGAGATTACAGTAGTAGCAGCAGTACTGCTAGTGTTAATAAAAGGAGACATGTTGATTTATTCGGAAGGTGGAAAGAGGATCAGACATTTTTAAAGATGCTTAGTCCAATCTAGGAAAATAACATTTGGTCAGGATCCAGGGATTCACCATTAACCAAAGAGAGTGTCGCACCTAGTCGACGAAGCTTAACTGGCTGGATGCCTGAAACTATAGATAGGTAGTGCGTTAAAACGGGACGCAGGCATTCAGTGCAATGCGCAAGGCGTCATACAGAACATTGTCAATGAGGCGAGTATTAACGCTGCGATACCAGACCGGTGCGTAGTACTCAGTTACTTGGTAGACCAGAGATAGGGCAGCTGTACATAGCGTTTTGGCAGCAGCACTCCATCCTCATTCTGCAAGTTGTCTCAGCAGTGTGCCGCGCGAAGATTGTTTTCTTTTGCAATGCTACAAGATGGTAAGATGGTGATGCAACGTGAGCGATCTGTCTAGTTTTACTTCAAAATGAATAGAGGTTGGATGAAATGGTAAAAATCTAATGCTGCCGTAAACATTTAACACATGTTGGGTCTCTCGGTTATTTAAATGAAAGGCTGCTGCCATTGTCTTAATGTGACTGAGCTTTAGCTTTCAAATTTAAAGATATCTTGATATCTTGATTTAAAGTCTCCTTAAAGGTAGGGTTACCATATTTTCGAAGGCGCAAACCGGGACGCTAGTAAACAGAAAAAAATATGCAAAAAAAAACAGTGTATGCAAAAAAAAGCAATGTTTCCTAAAAATAAAGGTCTTTACTTGTAATTAGTCTCTGATGTCAAGATTTTTGTCCCCAAAAAGAGATGTTTTCTAAAAAAAAGATCTTTACTTCAAATTGGTCTCCGATTTCTTGATTTTAGTCTCTGAAAACTAGTGATCTCGACAAACAACAAGAAGGAAGGGGTCTGCACATGAAATCACATGAAATTTCTACCGAAATGGTTGGGAAAAAGCGGTAAAAATTGGGATGTATGTTTAAGCCTACTTAAAAGCTTTCTAGTTTTCAGAAGAGTGCAACCATGCTAGATAGTCTGCATAAGCAAACATTCTGAAAATCTTGAATGGCAGGTCTTACATGTACATGTTAAAAAGGAGGAGAACTAAAATCTTCTCCAGATCTTGGGGATTTTGAGTCGGTGCAAGCAGGGAGAAAAAACTCACGTAATCAGGACTTTAAAGCAGCTCCAGCATAGCACATTTTCAATGCTAAATACGTAATGATTTTAATAGTTTTACATTTCACTTATATTTTAATTAGTTAATCAATTTTAAATATACAGTACATTTTAATACTCGTTATTTGGTAATGGCATTTTGTTCTAAAAAAAGGAAATTTTATATACATGTAATTTTGCAGCCCGCCACATATGTTTAAATTTATGATCTGGCCCAATATGATAAAAAGTTGGACATCCCTGGTCTACATCTTTTAGATAACCCTTTGTGCGTCCAATATTACAGTGATAAAAAATTTTCTATTCTTTCATTTGGCCGTTCCTCTTTTCTTATATCTGCTTTAGAAGCAGTCTATATCAAATTATTCAAGCTAAATTTATGCCGCTAAAAAGAGTATGTTTGCAACTTGAAACCCTTGCGCTGATTACGAGTTTTTACGCCTTTTTCAAACATCCAATAATCTAAAGTCAATCAATTGTATTTTTCCTTTATTCCGACGCTTATTTTCTGACAAGTGTCAAAGAAAAGCTTAAAGATGAGTTTTTTGCTGTCTATATGTAAATTCTGTACACAAACCACTTGCTTAAATGTCCTTGATTTCTTCATTTTCATCCCAAAACACTATAGAGAAAACTAAAAGTAAAGGTTTTCACGAAAGCTTCTGCTCGTCACCGCCGGTTGAGAAAGCCTGGGCAAAAAGGCCTATCGTCAATTATCAAGTCTAATAACTCAAAAGATAAAAGACATATGTAACAAGTCTAGAAGGTCACATGTCACAGATGGACATTTGCAAGTAACACTGATTTGGATTTCTACGGATGAATTTAAACCTAATATCGAGGAGCTTGCTGATGCTAAACGGTGCCACAAAGTAACCAAAAGAAAAATTGACTGTAATGTCGATTTCATTTATTTTAGTCATTATTTATTTTCGTTTATTGAGCTTTTAATGTGTAATATTGTATGTTGGCCTTGTATTGTGTATTGCGACTCTCAGATAATTTACAATTCTGATTTGGCCCACAGGGCCATTTGAGTTTGAGACCGCTGGTCTATACTCTATACACCTTAAGTCGTAAAAGTAAAATATTTAAAGTTTACTCAAAATCAGAAGCGATCGACCAGCTAAAACATCGCGATCGACGTGTTGGCCACCCCATCTCTATAGTTTTATTGACAAAAAATAATATTTGGTCATTTTCAAGCGTAAAAAGTGCTTTTGAATAGAAATTGCCTAATTCGTCACCTCAAAAGGATTACAAAAAGTGACGATTTAGGCGAAGTGACGAATTATGCAACTTGGTTAAAACTCTATCAAAGCAGCTCGTATACTTTATCATAGTAACTCGGTAACTCGTAAACATAGTGCTTTAATTGCAGGGTAGTAGAATACGAATTTATGCCGTTATGGCTGAATATAGCAATACACATATAACCCTAACCATGCAATACTCTAGAAGATATTAGAAGATATTAAACTAGAAGATATTAAACTAAGTTGGTGAAAGTAAAATTTGCTGCAATAATTCGCAAAAATTTTAATAGCGATATGGCATCTTTGACACGTAATTTTTTATGTGACTTCGCTAGTGGCAACAATTTAGAAATCAACTGCAGAAAGCTCTACTCTCAATGAAAATTAGGAAAACTTTTTTATCGTTTAAATTAAACTCTTTAATTCCTCTGCTCTATCTAAATTCCTCCATTTAATCTAACACCTTTTAAATCATTAAAAAATTTCAAAGACTTTCCACGTTCTCTCAATGGGGAGTTTGGTCGTGCTTTGCACCTCTTTTATAAATTCGATAAACAAATTGCAAGGTGCAACAATTCTCAGATAAAGATCCTTTATTTGTTTGAATTTCCACATGTGTTAGCTAACTGCTTAAACATCAGAAGCCAAAGTGCAAATGACGTATTAGCCGAACAAAATGCTTCTCTGGGATAGAAAGAGGTGACGAATTCATCAAATTGATCGAATTGACAAGTAAAAAGAATGCGAATTAGACGAACTAAAATGTACATAAAAGATATTAATTTTATCGGGACCGAAAAAAAAGTGACAAATTGAGCGAACTGACGAATTAAACGATGACAAATTAGCTAAATTCTATTGTACAAAAATATCTCTTTTTTTTTAATGCTTGAATTATTTTCTTGTTTATACAGTATATTTTTTCAAGGATATGCTGTACACCTATGCTCAACGTAAACGAAATTTTATACGCCTAGTGTAGACCAAGCCTAACTTTATACGAAGCTCTATTGAGTTTTCCGCTGATTCAACTTTTACCGTTTGCCTAATAAAGAAACTGTTTAATTACTTTGCTTTGAAACTATTACGAGCGAATCTTCGTATTCAAATTGCTAAGAGCAAACTTTAGTAAAATATAATTGTCTACTTTAGCTGCAAATTATTTTTTGAAAGCTCAAGCTATCGACCGCGTTACACTATGTAGTTTTTGACCAATTTGGCGTTGCCATTTCTTTTTGCCAATTGGCGTTGCCGTTTCTCAAACAAAAAAACTCACTCATTTCTTTTTCAAAAAGAGTAAAGATTCAGTCTTCCTAGACTCGTCGTCGTCGTCGTCGTCGTTTGAAAGGGCATCCACTCCAGGTCAGATGGATGGCAGGTGCTTTCTTGATGTCCAAGATAGAAGGTGCTTTCTCGCATCCTGGGACGTGAGTACGTCTGTTATTGCTTTTAAACATGACCAACCGAAACCAAACCTGCCGAAACGGAAGAGTATCTACCCATTCCGATGTTCAGCAAGGGTCTGCTAATCGACAAACATCCTTTTCAGGACGGGGGAATGCCTGGAAAAAACTGCCCTTTTCAGGGCACATAGCTGAGAAGTTTTGAAGACCCACTATTCTCCAGCTGAACACTCAAGGCCTTACTGCAAGCAAGATGAACGTTCCGCCTACACTGAAGAACAACCGAAGTACATTGTGGTTTTGCAAAATAGAACTATGTAAAGCGCAGCGCAACTAAGCGCAATTGATTTGTTTAACCTTTGATGCGCAGCGCAATAAAGGGCAACTTATATAATTCTTTAATCGTTACCGCAACACTAGCTAAGAAAATAACAAAGCGCAGCCCTTCAAGTTGCGCACTGCCAACCTCTGCTAACTACGTGACAATAATACGTAGCTGGCTTTGTCGTCCCGGTGCAATGTTGAAAAGATACACGAGCTCATTTGAGGCTTCAGTGCAGGAAACCATATATTTAATAATTTGGATTCGTTTTGTTTTCTTGTTTGGGTGTATTATTTTTTTCACTAGGACAGTTGTCGTTCCGCATTAGTTGGCAATAAATTTGGTTTATAAGAGAAGACTTTATTGCTAGATAAAATGCATTTTAATGGACTCTTTTCTTCAAAATAATAACTTTTTTGTTGATTCAAATAACAATATAGCAGGCTTTTAAAATTAAAAATGTTTTAATATCTTATGCGCAATATTTTTAATTACATGTACCCAACTATGCAGTTAGGCTCCTAGTTTAGCTAGAGTCAGCCATGTATTTACCAGTCAATTATGCAGTTAGATTTCTAGTTCAGCTAGACTCAACCATGAGTTTTTCCGTCAACTAGTCACGCCACACGTTAATTACTCCTCTGTTTATCTTTTTGGCAAGCAGATAAATTGACTGAGGGTTTAACCACGTCTTAAAGCAATTTACGAATAATTTCGTAATCAATGTGATCAAGTATCTTCTTTAATTGAATTTTCAGAATTAAAGTTGCGCTTAGCAAAGACTTCACAAAATAAATTTGAATTTGAAAGATTGATTTTAATAATACTTTTTTTTATCAACCTGTTTTGGTGGTGCAGGGTTATTTTTGCCAAACACCATAAGTCATTAAGCAATACCGATGAACTATGACGCTAGATGAAATTTCTTATATGAAACGAAGGTGCTCAAAAGTGTTTAATAATTATTGTAACTATGCGTCCCCACCTACAAAAGACAGGGAAACGAAAATGTAGTGACTATTATTCCTAAAACTTTGATGTAGTGACTAAACTTTGTGAAAAAGATTTACCGCGAAGTCACAGACGCGTGACACTCCATTGGCATATAGAGTACACATGAACCTTGTTTTTCTAAACTGTATGTGTAGATACTGGTTCGCTAAAAGAAAAATATAATTGATACTCGTATATTGGTCATCGAGAGTAAAAAGGTTCTATGAACCAAGTTTTATAGTTTTGAGAAAATGCAGTTCAAAAATTTTGCTTATTAAGTTTTCTATACAATAAAAGCTGAAACTTATTTTTGGTATAAAGCTAGTAAGGCCCATATATTCATTCTTTATCAACTTGGAAAAATTGTTAACATAAGTTCGTGCTTTCAAACATTGCAGAAATTCACACGCTACCAGAGAGCAACTTTGGAAACTTATTTCTACGTCTGAATGTTTCTGTTTCAAAATGGTATCACGTTAAAGTTCTGCTAACTTCATTTGCAATTTCTCAACAAATGGTGTTGAAAACAGTTGAAAATGGGGCTATAGCCCAACAAAATCTCAAAAGCGCTCATGAAATTGTTGAAACAAATTTGTAAACAAATCTGCATATTCTTTCAAGCATTTATATTGGACTTTTCCCATTGATTTCAGTGTTGAGAAATGAACCAACTGCTTTTCCATAAACCTAGTTTTACTTTGAACGTTTCCATGAGTTTTTTGTGCGGCCTCTATAAAGCAGAATCATGTGAGATTGACTACTGCTGATAAAAGAATACCTTTTTTTTAGAGAACACTACAATTTAGAGACGAAACTCAAGAAAATCCGGACAAATTCAAAGTGAAGACCTTTTTTTAGAAATAGCCTCTTTTTGGCGTCGAAAATTAAATGTGGTGCTCTGAATTATTTTTTCGGGCTCGCCGCATGTTATCTCAAAGCAGCTAAATGCAGTGGTTATTAATACAGTAGACTCTGCTTAACTGAATCACTTCGGGCAGATTACTTTTGATCCAGTTAGCCGAAAAAGTATTTAAACAAAGATCAAGCTTATTAAGTCATAAAAAAATCAAGTTATTTAATTGTAAAAAAAAAGTATTTCTACGGAAAAAACGAAATATAGTAGGCTGTTTCAAGCAATATTCCAATAAGTATTTGACTTGATGCTTTTTCCAACTTTGTCAACAGATTGTCATGGTCTATGAAACCTCGTCCCATCAGACCCCGTTTGGGAGAATTCAAAGCATTGCGGGTCTCTGTAATTGTAACCTCATCTTCATCATCATCATTTTCTTCTTTATCTTCATGGCGAGCTCGCACAATATCGACGCTTTCATCCACATCGAGAACATGCACAACTTGCAGGTCATCATCAGTTTTCATGAAATCTTTCCATTGCTTTTGGATCATTGGTAGCTCAGAAGGAACAATCATTTGAGAAGTGTGAGCAGGTCTTTCACGAGGGCACATTTTTAATCCAGCTTTCACCCAGCAGTTTCTAATTGTGACTGAATCAATTTCTTTCCAGGCTGCCTTCATCAACAGAATCCCATCCAAAAGAGTGATTTTTATTGCCAGTTTACATGCAGTGGCTGTGACTGATTCTTCCATTTGTTGCAGCACTTGCCAACACATGGCCCTGCGAAAAACTGCCTTGCAGCGCGAATGAATTCCATGTTGACATGCAAAAAATAAGCTCCGGTGCTTTAAGGGTTAATTTCACAAAATTTCCTGAATTTAAAGGTTTTTACAGTAAATATCGGTGCAAAAGTGATTCAGTTATCCGAATTAGTACATTTACAGAGAAAATGCACGTTTGATTCGGGACTTAGAAAAATGATCCACCTAACCGAATGATTTAATTATCCGTGAGCCAGTTAAGCGGAGTCTACTGTAATACAGAAATAAATTTGAAAATTTCAGTTGTCAGGCTACAAGAAATGTACACAATGATTTTATATTTTCCGTTTATGACTACAGTTTTTTTCAGTGCATTAGAGCTCGCTTCCACTACGAGCGTGTAATGGAGTATTCCTTGTTTGTTTTATTGATTTTTTTGCTTTGCCTAGCGCTCGCTTAGATTTTAAGCGCGTAAAGATCGTTAAAAAACAAAGAACGCTCCATTTCACGTTTGTAATGGAAACGAGCCTCTAAAGATAAATTCAACAAATGATTCTTCCCAGTGGGTTGTCGCTTGCTTGAAGCGATTTGTTTGAGCGTTTAGTTGAACCAGTTGGTTTACACTTTGGTAACTCAACGTCTCTTCAGTTAATCACTGCATCGACAGACTAAACAAGCCTAACAACTACCCTTTTAAAGTTTAGATATATTCATTGATAGTATTTTTTATATTTAGGTTTGCTGTAATTATACTTTTTTAAAATCACTTAAAATGTTGGTGAGCAAACATTTTCAAAAATCAAATACGTGAAGTCAGGGCACCGAACGAAATTGACTGATGAACATTGGAAGGCGATTATCTTTGTCGGATCCTCCAATAACAGAACAAATCTTGATGACATACTTAAAGATAAACGACAGTTTCATAAATCTCACTAAATTAATTTTTTGTATAGATTTTGTTCGTTATACTTGACATTATTTGATTTATAAAATTTTATACAGTACTTCGTTTGTATCCTGCCGCTATCGCCACTTCTCACAGTAATCTGGCCCTTTAAGAAAAAAGTTTGGCGACCCCTGGTTTATCCTGATTAAGTGCTTTTGGAATTTTGTTACGATAAAATCTAATAACAAAATATTAGTTGCGATTTACAAAACTCAAAACAAACAATTGTTTTTTAATTTATACATGTTAGAGCAACTTAATAAATGTTTGTTGACTGGAAAAAAATATTTTGAAATTTGACCACTTCTGGCAATGTCGAAAGTGTTTTTTATATCTGATTCGAGTCGTGTAAGGCTTTAATCCCTAGTGTGAGCCGATTAATTTCATCAACAGCAACAAGTTCTTTTTGATCGTGTTCATCGGAAGAAAACGTGGACAAAGTTAGAAAATATAATTCGATATTGTATATAAGCCGTCGTGAGGATAGAAAATCAATTGACTAATTAGATTGTTTTATTACCAAAAAAGGTTAAGGAAATAATATTATAACGATATCGTTGTTTTTTTCTGAATGAACTTACAATTTTAAGGTTATTAAAATACTTGCTATAAAAGATGAAAGATGGTCAAAAGATGGTCAAGTCATGTCTAAGAACAATTATGGCAGCTTGATTTTATTGCAATCATGTGAAATTTTTGCTTTGTCATTGGTCGTGGAAGGGAATTTTTCTTCGATTATTTGAATCAATGGAATGGAAGCAGATCTCGATTTACAAGTAACGATTCTAATGACGCTGATTGATAGCTGGTCAACGTAGTGACGTAAAGTACTGTTAATCGGCCAAAAGCTGTTGCAATTAATCTCGTTTAAAGTAGTTCGTTCTTATTTCTTTTCAAAATGTTCGTATCCTATCTATATAAACAAACCATAGAAATTTTAAGTAGATTCTTAAGTAGATTTTTTCAATAAGTAGAAGTAATTTTAAATATAAGAACAAACATCGCACTAAGTAGAATAATTATATTGATCGACAATAATCAGCAGACTTATTAAAGCAATTTGTAATTATGTTAAACTGTTCAATCTTTCTTTAAATTTTTTTCGAGGCATTTGGCAACAGAAAACATGTACACTTGAATACAGTCTCCGAGAAAAATGTAATGGTGAAAATTTTGCATCATTTAACTTTTGTTTGTGTGTGTTTATCTCAATGTTTTTTCATTTGATGCAACCACACATATAATTGATAATAGCTATTGCTAATTATTAATGTCTACATGTTTACACTTGTTTTCATTTTTTTGTATGCCTTTTTTCCGTGGTATAAATATACTAATATAAATATGCTAATGGTATAAATGTGCAACTGAATAGTATTTGTTGGTGTTTATATGTTTGGTGATTTTTAGGATTGCAAAGCTATGATATCGTCTAAACTAGCATCCTTAATCACGATACCCGATGCGTGGTTCGGGGTGATCTATACAAATAAAACAGCATTTATACAAATAAAAAAGAACTATTAATGTCTTTCTAATTATGAGTCAATCACTCGACACACTAAGCTGCACCAGTTTGCTTGCAACTTAAGATAACCACAACTTTTGTCCTCCAACTATCAAATGAATGACGCAAGAAGCTGTTATGCGTTGTGCCTGTAAACTATGTAGGCTATGGTTAAAGTTATTCAGACTTTCATTCAAGATTAAAAGATTTTCTAATGAATCTAGACTAAAAATTGAATCTGTTTTGTTTTATTCAGGTATTTTAATGAAGCCGATTATAAAAAAATTTTGGCGGTTTATATTACGAATTTGTAAAATCTGTAAAAAAATTGAAACGACTTTAATCGTTTGAGGATCAGAACTTTTAACCCTTTTGACACATGTGCAGATAATAAAAAGAATTTCATTTACCATCATAAAATCTTCTAATTTTTACCTAAACAAATAATGTTTTAACTCATTCTTTTTTTTATCAAATTCGACATAAAAACTTTGAAAGATAGATATGTTTTGCTGAAAAAGCAAGTTTAATTAATGATAAAAAAAGATTTTTTTTCCTAGAACTTGATAATGAAAAAAACTTCCGAAAAACTCTTTAAACTTTTTTGATTGCATCCCATGAAAATCATCAGCAATAGAGTTTAAAAAAAACAAAAAATCTCTAAACTAAAAATCGATTCTTTAGCCAACGCGTAACCAGTTTTGTTTTTTGCAGAAATAGTTTCGAAACAATTCTTTTTTCAAAAAAACTGTTTAGGTCATTTGTCTCTTTTTGAAGGGCCAGACAAAAAAATAATCCAGGAAGGGCAAACACAGTAGATTATTCCTTTTTATAGAGCTTGTTCAGAAAGCTATCTTTGTATGAGTTAAGCGTTGCGTTTAGCCACGAGACTTTTTTTATTATTCTATCAGCGATTGCCAACTCATTAGTAATTTACTACTAAGTAAACGTCATCAAATGCAGTGCGTGTTCGCAACAAACATGCCTTTATATACGGCAAAAGATCATTTCGGCGTTAATTTGAGATTGATAGCGTGAAAAGCCAAGTCGGTAAAGATTTAATAGAATAAAATGTTAATTCAAATTTTTTGAAGTTAACTTTATAGTTTAACAAAGATAGTATACATAAAAAAATTTTGTTTAAAGTTGTAATAAGTAATTTGTCGTTGTGCGAACTTCTGCGTCAAAAAAAGCACGTCAGCATGCAGTCTCTTTCGTAAAGAAGTAATCAATCAAGCACCTGGACATCTTGTTGCAGTATATGCATATTAGTAGCGACTTCTACTGTACATTAACTCTGAATTGATTGTGATTTTTTTATCGTTTCTTGTTTTCATTAATTTAACTGCGGCAGTGTTTCTTTGTCTGTTACGATCAGCGGCAATGCCTTCGGGTATTATTGAATCAATACGTTCTCTGTATTACAGAGTCAGGAGGATAAATCAATGTAAACAGTTTATAGAACCAATAGTCGCGACCATTTAGCATCTTAACAGTTAGAGCTACGCTTCTCGAGAGAGCGGTACTTTACAAATTAACCGAAAAGTCTTTTTGTACTGCAAGAAACACCCGAAAACGTCTAGATACCGCAGTTCCAGTTTATGTTTTAAATTATTGTTTTGATTCAAAAGCTGTGAAGGCATCTCTGAAATTACTTTTCGGGGGTGCAAACTTGAAAAAAACATAAAGAACCTATATTTCTTAATTCGCCAGAAAAAGATTTCACAAAAATATACCTGACATCAGTTTGGCTGTAAAAGTTGTCAAAACAAAGTCATTATTGAAGTTGTAGGTTGCCTACAACGCCTTCATTCCAGATATAGGCTAATGCTCTTGTTAAGATCAAGTTTCAAGACTTCAAGTAGGGTTGTCTATTAAATGTTATGACAAAATGATTTTCAGAAGAAAATTGTTTGTCACAGCCGTGTTAAGTAATCCCGTACGTTTTGGTGTTCGCTCTTTTTGAGGCCATATGATAAAAGTCGATTTTAAAATGTAGTTTTTTTCAAAATTTCTTAGAAATGAGATAAAAATTTAAACAACGTGTTTATATAAGAAAGAAAACGATGCTTTGGTAATCTAATTTCTTAAAAACAGTAGAATCTTATTCAATTTATAGATATTTCAACTTACATCGCTGTTGGTCTTACAATATTTTTATTGTAGACGTAACACAAATACTTGGTGTAATTTAAAATAATAGTTATTACTGGGAAATGAATTCATTTTCAATTGCATCTCTGTTGCTTTGTAAGTAAAACTGTTCTACGATTTCTTAAAAATATTTATCTGAATTACAATATGTAAAAAGCAACCACCTTAAGTTATTAAAGAAATATTATCATTAAAGAAACTTCTGTCAAAAGAGAAAAAAAACTCTTTATCCAATGTCAACAGACGTTAAATTCTTTCACAAGCAATAGCATGAAAATGAAAAATCTTGTACAAATCACCGATCAACAAATTCTTAATTGTATTTCTATTTAAGTTTACTATGGTTAATTCTTAAAACTGAAAAAATGCAACGAGTTTTAAAATTTGTTAATGTTGTTCATCTAACCCGTCTCGATTTGGTATTGATGTCTATAAAACGCAAATGCCAAAAAGAAATGCTACACCTATTTTAAAATTACAGCATGGCAAAACGAAATTTGTAATTTAATGTTTCGGTCTCTAATAAATAAATTATGTTTTGAAGCACATTGGCTTTGCTTTTTATTTGAACTTATTTAAACATTCCATGTTTTATGTTCAGAAATCGATTGGCATTTTTAATTGAGCTAAATGCATTTAATTAAACATTTCCAATTAATTGCGATCGTAGATAATATTTTTAATTGTAACGATACTTTGGCATGAACTGTGAACGCCGACTTGGCAAATAAAACCTTTTGCTTTTCGATGAGTAATTAGATAAAATATTCACACAAAAATTCTTTTTTCAAAAATAGTTTTACTATTTTACTTTTTTTTTGATATCCGTAGTGTAACCCAGTGCTCCGCAACCGGTGTGCCGTGAAATAACTGTACTTTGGCATTCTTTTCTAAGAAAAAAACCTTTATTTTTTAGAAATTTAATCTTTGCAACTGCTAGACAATTGAACTCTAGTTAGACTCTCAATGTGCATTACAGATTGTTTTATGCATTAATTTGCCCGCAGCATGGCCGAACAATTAAAAGTACTGTTTGATGGCACGCAATTGACCAACACGATTGCGGTTCAAAACTTATTCGCATCATTTACTTGTGTCCTTGGGAAAGACACTTTGCGGCACGTTCCTTTGCATGGCAGTCTTAGCTAGCAGCTGAAATTTTCTGTAATATCTCTAAATAAAAAAATGAAAAACAAATAAAAAAATTTTAACCAGACACCAATATCTTGGTACCTCCGGAGGCAGGCCAAGGTAATCGCTTGACAGTTATTTTAGTGCAGCGCCTTCAATATTTTTCCTGCACGTCAAAAGCATAAAGAAATCAAATGAAAAAGATCATCTATTTGTGATCATACAGATAAATCAAAGTTTTCTTGAAACTTCTTCGCTTTGCTATTTCAAACATTACAAGGCCAATGTAGAACAATAGTACTCAAAAACTAAGCGCAACAAAGTCTATTTCGTATTCGAATTGAACAGATTTTTTACAATTTTGATTGAAATGTGCTGCAGGATTTTGGAAGTTTTTTAAGTGTGCCGCAAATGAAAAAAGATTTTGCAGAGCACTGGTGTAATCAAATAATTTTTTTCGTCTTGATTAAAGAGTTAAGCACAGTATTAAGAATGTAAAAACCACTTATTTTATTTCTTATAGGTTGGTGTCTTTTGCAAACTGCAAATGCCTTATGCGGAGAAGGAATTTTGAAAGACAGCGTCGGAATACACGATTATAATCGATTCGGATCCAATAATTCAGAAAAATGTGATTGGACATTTGACATTCCAATCGAAGAAGACTCGATGCTGATTTTAAACATTCGGGAATTCACGACTTATCGAAGTGGAACTATGAACAATGCATTTTTAACTCTGCCTGATGGTAAACATTGTTTAATAAAAATGCCGCAGCCTTTTACGTTTCGTAGGTTCTCTTTTGTAATTACAACAAGATTTGCATTCTGCTTTCAATTGCGTTGAAAAGGAATGATACAACTACAAAATAACAACTAACTTTACCGCAAAGACATGAATCCAACGAGTTTTACCAATTTGTTTCTCGAAACTAACTTTTTTGACTTTAAAACAGCTTTTTTGAATGTTATATAAAATCTTCAAAAGATGATTAGTAGGGATCACTCTTAATTATTCCCTTTCAATAATAATTTTTTGCTTGCATTAAAACTAAAAAATCCTTAAAATCTTGCCAGACATTATTCGCAGAAACGTGAAAAACATTTGTACTTAGCAATCTATTTTTTTAAGAAAAAAATGTGTTCAAAAAGTACAACAACAAAATCTGCAAATCACAAGACAGCATCGCAACATTACAAAAAATAACAGCCACGATTATTTCCTGGCCGTGCGATTTGCAGACAAGAGTTATTTACGCAATAGCGTTTGATTGTTCGTCACTTCTCTCTTTAAAAAAATAGCTGCATCGATTGCATTTCCGTTTCCCAAATTTAGCAAAAAATGTTGTTTTGAAAATACGTACAAAATTTTCAAATGGCTCTTCAAACCAATAACATCAAAAAGATAAGCTTGAAAGTTTTTCCGATAAATAAAACCTGTAATAGTGGTTGACAGCATCTATTTGGACTGTCAAGCCTCGAATTGCGGTCTCAGTTAAATTAGTTTTTTAGTCACCAAGTTTAAATTCTTTTAAAAATATTTTAACGTTGCCGCATTGTCTGAAATAACTTGAATTAAGTAGCTTTTATCATTTTATTATTTATTTAACTTTTAACATTTCATATGCAGTAGATTAGTTTTATTGAGTGAATGTATAAGTAGCATTACTAGTTTTTTGATATTTTATGTTAGTATCAAAAACTTAATTGAGAAGTTTATTTGTATTTAAATAAATGACGAAAACTGTTGTAAATGAATAGGATCATGTTAAAATATTAAACAGCCGATGTTTATTTATGACGTCACTAAACTACTGCTAGAACGTAACCCGGGAAACTTTTGTTAAAAATTATTTACATGTGCTACCATTTTCAATTTGTTTCTATTTAACAGAAGCCGTCACAAAGTCAAGCGATTCACGGCACGTGATAATACGTTTTGTCACACGTTTCGTTACATTCCTTTTCTATTTTCGCAGGTAGAAAACTGCATTTTCACAATAAAAAGCATTTTGTGGGAAAATGCTTACGCTTTTCAAAGAAAAATTTCAAGACCAACAAGTGTCTTGAAACGTTAACGGACAGATATTGTCTTGGCGACACGACGGAGTCCGAGCAGTGGCCTCCGAAATTGAGCAGTGTTTCGTTAACCAGCCTGTCTGTTGGTTCAGGAAAGTTCTCTTACGATATAGAATTCCAATATTTTTACATGGTTGTTAGCTGCGCAAATTTGGAGAATTCTGAAACAAGTATGTTCTTCTTTTTCAGTTTTTTTAAAAAGAATTATCGTTAGGTTTTTAAATAGATTATCGTCTGTAAAAAAATAGTTTCTTTATGCAAATAGACAAAAAGCCTAGATAAGATCTATAATCAGAAGTCCTCAGGCTTTTTTGAAAATCGCTATTGTATCGAATAAACAATTGAAGGATTTATTTAAAGTCAATTGCCCTTTAAGAAACTCTTTGTAAAAATCGACTTTGTCTAAAGTCATCCATGACAGTCCTAACCCGGTTTGGACTTTCGAAAAGTGAAATAGCATTAAAATTTAAGTAAAACAGTTTACTGGTAGATAAGGAAATAAAATTAGAATGGTAAAGACCCATAAACTTACCATGAAACTTGTAAGTTATATATATATATTTATGTAGATTAAAGATTAATATAAACAATTTTCGTGCATATTTTGACAAACAAGATTATATTGCAAAAATGATTTTTATAGATAACTTCGTTGGAATTATTGGACTTGGAGCGGCGTTGATCGTTATTCTTTTAATTGCGGCGTTGATCATTTTTGTTTTGATCAAGAAAACAAAGTAAGGTTTTTTTGGGTTAATTTTTAACGCCTAGTTTTGATGCCTTTATCGAAATAACTCATCCCTTATTTATCAACGTTGGTGTTAGACTTAGAGCAACCGTCAAGCGATTTCCCAACATGTTTCGAAGAGGCCGAGATATACTTCAGTTCCGTAGATAGTTTTTTTATTTCATTTTTTTTTTATTTAGAGCAATAAGACTAAAATTTAGAGCTTCTGGTAAAGACTGCCAAGCAGAGAAAAGTGCTGTTAAGAGCCTTTTTCAAGGACGAAACAACACGACGAACTTGCGAATTGAACCCAGGCAATCTCGATCGCGATCTTTATAAAACGGCATTTCAGGATATTCACACTTTTATCAGTAAATAAAACTATTAAAAGAATATAAGGCTTGGAATCAAGATTATAATATAGGCTGCTAATAGAAGAAAAGATCACTAATATTGCTTAGTCACATTGCGTAAAATTTATCGATTTTCGCATTTCATATTCTTGTAAAGGATAATAATTTTCAACTTTGAGGAATAGAACAGGATACAAAAATTAACTGCATCCGCAACTTTTTAATTAAACCCAATGATTTTGATTTTTCCACTAACCGTTTGGACATGTGATGGCAGTAACTTAATGACGAAAGTAGAAGTAAAATTGTAGTGCTGTGGCCATAGGGTTAACTTAAAATCGAATCTTGATATTTCCTATTGGTAAATGCACAGTCTGAATGCAACCTAACTGTAACCATATAAAAAGGTTAAATAAGGCTAGGATAATGTCATTTTTATTGTTATAGAAAAACAAAAGGAAGTGTTCAACGTGGAGTAGACAATTTACCACCACCTTACGTTGCGCCATTGCCATCAAGACATACCACCGACTCAACTAGTGTTCCTCCAAATTATTCAAGCATTCAAGAAAGCTACGAAACGCCCCATTATCTCCAAGTTGATCCTCCTACCACCACAAGAAATTTACACGATTACTGCCAGGTTGAGGAAAGGCCGACAGGAGCCTCCAGTTCGTTCACAGTTGTTTCAAATAATGGAGTTGTAAATAATGCTCTTTATAGCTTGTAACTTAAGATGTTGAGGAAAGTTTATCAAATTTTGATGAAAATATCCAGTTTACCAATAACTGCTCACTTAGTGGTTCTCAACCTTTTTAATTTCATGAACTCCCTTAACCGATATTTAAAACGAAATTTCCCGCCAAAGGAAATTCAGTTTGTAGCCTATTTAGTACGTTTATATCAATATGCAAAGAAAAGAAACTAAGTTCTTACCATTTAACCTAAATTCGATAAACTTTTTTGATTAATCTTCATTACAAAAAAATTATTAATACTCGTATTAGTAAATGAAAAAAGCTCAAGAATATAATAGTTTCATGTAACACAAAAACCATAGTTATTAACACAAAATTAATAGCAGCATTATTAAACAAAAAGCAACAGTTATTCATTATAAAGTAGCAAATCAAAAAAAAACAATATACACAATACGATCGCTTACATAAAAGTCAAATTTAAAAAATAAATCGAACTTTTAAAAATTTTTTCGTATAAAGAATCTCTACAGTATTACAGTTAATATCTAAAACGTTCAATTACATTGAAAAAAATTTCCTCCTAGTGGGTAATCTCCCCCTCCCGGTTGGGAACCACTATGCTTACTTATAGTTGTAGTCGTAGCAGATGAACAACTTGAAAGTCAAAGAAAAAGAATGTGATTTCAAAGTTTCTTTTACGCAACTTGTATTGCTATAAGAGATTATTGGTAAATAATGGGAGGATAAATAATCTTTTAACATAAAGTCATATTAATAAAGCAATATCTCTGTTAAAGTTTATATTTTTAAAGCTTTTTAATTTTTTTGAATAATTTTTGCTGCGAATTTGTTAGTAATTAAAATTAACATTTAAGCTGAGCTGCTGTGTAAAAACGGAAAATTTTGAAGTAATTTCTATTTGAATTTAGATTTCGGCGTAGGTGTTTTTTTTAATTTATAGAACACACTGTGATCGTGCTTTGGCATGTTGCCAACCTGTGCTTTTAAAAATTCGCATCAATTTTGATGTCTAGTCTAGCATTTGATATGTTGGCATTGCTTTGCGCTGTTTTAAATTATAAGTTACTCAGCAATAGCTGTTGTAAACTTTTTGTTGACGTCAATATCTTATACATTCAGTACTTATAGTGCGATGATGTGTCATTTACGTTGCAGTGTTTTTCATTTAAACTGCAATTTTCTTCAATAAATAAGCGCTACAAAAAATGGTTGTTGGTTTTTACAAATTATTTGCCAAAATAAGGTTCGTTTAAAATATGTGATTTTGTTCAATTTATTTTAGTCACATTAAGAAATAGATAAATTTGTCTTCAAAATCAATCTTTTGTATTGTACTCATTGCTACTGCAGCAAAATTCTAATTAGCAATTGCCGTTCAGACAAGTTTCTAAATAACACTTCAACTAAAATCAACGAGACAAACACGAAAAGCTTTTTCAATCATTTTATCGATATTTTGACCCTCTATCGCCCAACTCAACAAATTTGTCACGTTTCAAATTTTTGTATTTTTTTGACTTAAAAATTTTTTTTTCTTGTTTGATCTTATCCACAGATTTGATACAGCTCATATTTTATCATTTTTATTGGAAACCCGGAAAAATTCAATCAGTGGGATTTTTTAACCAAGTTACCTTTTGACTTTTTCTTATTTTTTACGTCGCAGAAAAGAAATTTTATATCGTGTTTGATCAGATTTAAAAAGTAATAAGAAATCTAATAATTTTTTTTCTAGTAGTTGACACTGAAGTATGACTCTCTAAAATGTAACAAAATTTTCAATAAAATTCAACATTTTAATCACTTTAGTTGCTTAATTGACCACCGTTACAAATTTGTAAAGTTTAAAAAAATGGAGGGCTTAAATTTTTTTTTCAAAGTTTTGTTTCAGTTGCATTTCTAATGCGTTTCAACTGAAAAAAAACACGAAATAAACTTTTTTCATTCAAAACCTAAAAGCACACGATAGAGGGTTAAAGAGCACTTTATTTAAAAAAAAAATAGAACAGAAGTTGTTTTGGTTTCTTTTTCCAAATTACTTTTTAAATTTTTTTTGCTGGCTGTTTATTTATAGAAAAGGGTCTACATATTAATTGGGTTGATTAAAAGAGTTGCAACTTCTTTAAGAAAGCATTATTTGTAGATAAAACAAAAAATTATACCATATTTTGCAGCTTTAGCTTGCGAATTAAAGTTTAGAGAACTTACCACAAGTGGAGGTTTTGCTAATGAATTTATGTTGATATTATTACAAGCAAACTTTTACCTACACAACACGTGTGACTTCAAATTTTATATCTAATTGGCAAGTCACACAGAGTATTTTTTTGTTTTTTTTTCATGCAATATATTATTTATCTTGATAAGTAGAAAAAAAATTAGCTGAATTGAACAGAAGAAAACATATTTTTTTCTTTTTTCTTTTTTTATTCTTTAATCGCAAAACTGTGTACTGTAAAGTGCGGAACGTTTTCGAGAACTAATCAAGACCCAATTTAGTAGGCTACTTGCTATTTATTCCAAGTTTTCACTTAACATTTGACGCGCTTTCATAGCTACTGTATGTATTAAAAATTTTCCGAGCAGAAATAGTTGCTAAAAAGTAAGTTATATTAAAATCCGGTCTGCAGCAAAAATAGGAATTAAATTAAAACCACAACCATCCACAAGAAAATCAACGTTCTACCGTCTAGGGCAGGACTTCCAAACCTTTTTACCATCGCGGCCCAAAAAACATGGTGCACAATTTTGGCGGTCCACTATTGTTATATGCAAAGCGAAGACCGAAAAGAAAGACATCGATTTCAGTACACTAGGGCTGCCCAATTGTGGCCCACGAAGTCTTTTAATGAGGCTCGTAATAGAACTTTTAATCAGATGCCTCGTTTTTCATCAGCATATGAACTTGAAAGTTTAATGAATTCAAAAAATTTTAGGGCCAGAAAAGTACTTACGCTTCAATTAGGAAAAAACGTAGGATTTTTTGCAGGAATCTATTTAATAACTCTTTTTTGTTCTTCAACGCAAATCGACGGGGTTTTATAGATCACACCGCTATTTTTGCCACTGTCGCTTTCATTAATATATGTTAAAGTAAACCTAATAAAGTTTGAATATTTTCATTTCAAATCTAAATTTCAATTTAAATGTTGTGCCACATCTGGCACGCGTGCAATAGGTTCGCCACCTCTGGTTTAGTATATCTCACGCTCGCACCTATCAAATTAAAGCGGCCCAGTAAAAGTATAACGGCCCTCAAGCACCGCCCGTTCAGAAGTACTGTTCAAGAGCAGGGCTTCTCAAATTAGGGATCTCCACGCCAATAGGAATCGCGAATCAATTTGGAAAGTACTGCTACTACAAAATTTTTAAGTGACAGACAGTTCCTTTGACATTTTTTGTGGGAGAAATGCCGGGTTCCGAAAATTTGTTTTGTTTAAATCGACCACAATTGATTACTATTTGAGATAGCAAAAAATTAAAAATGACCAATGACAGCAGGAGATGCATTATTATATCATCAATGTTTTAACGGACTGAATAATTTTTATTCTGGCATTGGTAGCGCTTGATTTTTGTCATAAAGAATATCGAATTGATGGCGTCTGTGATCGACGGGGTCTTGCTTCAAAACCAACCCCAGTTATATTGTTTTGTCATTAAAAAAGACAATTTAATTTGTTAAGGCATTTTTCCTCTACTTGGCGATCTTAACAAACAGCAAATTTTAGTCAATTTCTTAAATAAACACTAATGAAAGCAAGTAAATTTTAACCGGACAAGAGTATCTTTGCGTCTCCGAAAACGGTTAAGAGTAGTCACTAGACAGCTGATCTAAGTATAATGCCTCCGACAGTTTTTTGCGAGTTATAAAGAAAGATGGAGATATAAAAAAATAGGGATAATAATAATTATAGGTAACTTGATGCTTGCAATTCGATTTAGCGGGGGCGCCAGAAACGGAGCGATTGCCACCTTTCTTGTAATATTTCTGAAACAGGAGGAGCATGGGAGCAAAAAATTCCCTTAAAAATTAAAATTTCAACCTCAACTTAAGGATTTTAAAAAGATGAAGCTCAAATTACCGAGCGAATAAAACGGCAACACCAAGTTTTTCTAAAAAAACTTTTGGGTCTGAAAAATTTTTATTGTACATGAAGAAAAGATATTTTATTGTTTTCAAGGCCGCAACCTAGTTTTCATCCTCATGTCTTTTAGTAAAGACCTTTTTTTAAATTTTTACTTATCCAGTAAGCTTAGCTTCCCTGTTATTTCGAAAATTTATTTTGTTTGAGAGTACCTTTGTGATAAATGGTGACACTATAACAGTATCGTAAAAAATAGTTTTAAGGTAACGTTTAAAATATTTAAAGTTGATTTTATTATGGACCACGTGGATTGTGTACATTTGTATGATATTGTCATAATAAAAATGAACTTGAGATTTATGATGGATAGTTATTGTTTAAATGTCATTAACGTGAAAGTACCCATAATAAGGTCGCTTAGAAATTTATTTTTTAGAATGGGGTCACAGAATAAACGTGCTTTGATTCTTACCTTCAAGCTTCAATCTAACCTGGAATAGGATCAAAAGCAGGGGTCGGCAACCCCCGGCACGCGAGGTGATTTTATACGGCACGCGGCGTCGTGAACATTTTTCCAAAAATACGTTTTAAAATGTTAAAATAATAAAAAAATTACATTCGGCGCGAAACACGTGGTTATAAAAATTTGGGCAAAGTCAGGAAATTTAGGGAGGTGACGATGATCAACTGCAAAAGATAATGACCAAATTTAGGTGAAGACCTCTTTTTTTTTAGAGAACACCTTGATTTTGGGAAGAAAATGGGATAATGGGAAGAAAATTGAAAATTAGGAGACTGAATTTAAGTGAAGACCTTTTTTTTTTTCATCGGCATGCAAACGTATATTTTGACATTGAATTTTACAAATTGGCACACTGGAAAGAAAACGTTGCGGACCCCTGATCTAAAGGATTTATTCTATGTTATTTCACAACAATTTCAGAGTGACAATCTTAATAGAAGTTTTTCACAGTGGCAAACGGTGGGCTTTTTTAGGGTGTGCGCTTAAACTAAAGTATATAATATTGTGCTATATTCAAACCAAAACCAAAAAACAACTTATTTTTGTCACAATCATGTAAAAAAGAAAGTTGTTGTTTGGGTTTGGGTTTGAATTTCCACGATGCATAATATCGTAAAAAACCTCACTGTTCGCCATTGGTTTTAATCAGCATTTGCAGATGATGGTGGAGATTTTTCGTTGGTTTAAGACAGTATTTCTCAAACTGTGTGCCGTGAGAGATTTCTGATTGTGCCGCAATAAGCATACTCACCAAGGCAACGTAAACACACTCCATAACAGAGGAAAATATTGTTTTTTTGTGGGCAGAGACGAAAAAGTTAAAAAAGTTCGAATGTAATTCCCATTACGTAAAGTTTTGATGATCAATTGTCTTCCACCCTCATTCCGTACACCAAGCATGTCAAACTTGCGGCCCGCAAAATTTTTCGAAAATTTTATTATTAGATGCTCAATACAAAATTGAATTAATAATAAATTCAAAAGTAAATATAAATATATTAAAATGACAAGGTTTATTAGCAAGAACTTGATTTGCTAGCCGAAATTAACAAACCAATTAAATGAAGACCTTTTCGTTGTTTTTCACCTTGATTTCAATGTAAAATTTAAACGAATAACCAAAATCAGCCAAACAATTCAAGTAAAGACTTATTTTTATTGGTCTTCACTTTTTTCTATAACCAGATTGCGGCGAGCGGCAAATTTTACAGCTAAAATTTTACCGATGCGGCCCACACATTCGCGCGAGATTGACATGCCTGTCGCACATGATATGTGGAACTTACGATCGTTGTCGTCGTCGTTTGGAGAGGTATCCAATCCAGGTCAGACACAAACAGGACTGGGGCCGAGGGTTTATCCTTTTACTACTGCAGACTGCTGCACTGCTTGAATCAGATGCTGGCAGGCAGTGATGTTATTAAGCCAGTACCGAGTTTTATCATCCAAAACCGTCAGACCTCGTGCTCCATGTGATGCCCGATGTATAGGGCACGCTGTTAGTACATGGTCTGGCGTTTGTTCAGAGGCGCCACACTTGCAATTCGGTAAAGGAACGAGACCTCATTTGTGTATGGACGAATGGAATCGCCCAACACCAGTCCGCAGGCCGTTGAGCTTAACCCAAGCTACTCGGGGTAAGCCCATCCCAACAGGGCCTGGCACCGGTCCCGCAAAAAGCACGGAGCCTGGAAGCATTTTCACAGTACTCCGTTGGCAAAAACGAGCGTCTGGATCTTAGTCTCACTTGGCGAGTACCTGAGAACCAGACTTGGACAACTAGATAATTCTAGTTGTCTAATTAGACTAATTAGAGCGAAATGCCAGTAATCTAATTCTAATCTAATTTGTGCAATGTTTCTATGCTCTAGTTTTAATTTTAATCTAATTTCTATGCTCTAATAGGTAATCAGCCGCAGAGACAATTGTAAATAAATACTCACTATTATAATATGGAGCTAAATATTAACATGAACAAATCTTCACAAGAAATGGAGTTTAACCTTAATTCAAGTCATTTAGCCGAAGATGAGAAGAAGCTAAAAAATGAAAACCAACTCCCAGAATCACTTCGCCCTTACTTTGAGCTTGCGAATAAAAATCCAAAACATCCTATTTCGCAGTGTCTTCTTTGTGTGAAGAAGAAGGCAAAAAACGCCAAGTAGGTTTCAAAAACTCCTTGTCCAACTGGGAGGCTCATCTGTCTTGTAAGCACCCAAAGGAATGTAGAAAGTACGGGGAAGCCAAAGCTGAAGAAGCTGTGAAAAAAGCAAACGGCCGCGATCGTTTCTGTCCATCAACCTCAAAAAGTCGAGCAACAACAGGAAAGTCTCAGCCGAAAATAACTGAACATTTTCGAAGCAAGAGTAAAAGGAAGTATTCCAAGCAACATCCAAAGCAGAGGCAAATAACTAAGCTTCTACTTAAGAGCGTTGCTTGTGCATCAGTACCGCTCTCAATTGCCGACAAACCAAGCTTTCGCGAGCGTATCGAAGAACTCAATGAGAATTACGCAATCCCTCATCGGCAAACGATCAAAGAGACCCACCTTTCCTTTGAAGAAAAGTTCGTCGTCAACAGCATCACAACTGAAATGAAAGAGTTGACTAGTGTATATGTCACCGTTGACATTTGGACCAACCGCCAAATGCGTTCATTTATCAGATTTACGCGCACTTCGTTGACAACGACTTCAACCTGAAGTCTCGTCTTTTCTGCTGCGAACATTTTTCCGAAAGACACACTGCTGTCAACACAGCCAACAGATATGAAGATGTGGTCATGAGATACCAAATTGACGGTAAAGTTAGACGCATTATTAGCGACAACGCTAGTTCGATGAAAAAAGCCTTTGAATTGTCGCTTACAATTGAAAATATAAAAGACAAGCTACCCGGTGAATCAAAAGATCAACTATCGAAGCGACTGGTGATCAACTCTACCATTGCTAAAGTATCGAAGGTAGCCAGAACACTACGGTCCAGTACAACAGCAAGCAAATTTCTTCGTAAGAAGAATGTTTACGTATTGACAAAAAATCAGAGATAAAATTCGTCTCTGAAAATGCTGCGATCATTTGCAAAGGCAGTCAAAGATGTATTGAATGCGGCCGTTGGAGAATTGTCAAAGTCTGAGAAGGAAAAGAGCACCTTAAAATTAAGCATTACAAACTTCACAGAACTGGTTGACGTGCTGAGTCCATTTGAAGCAGCGATGTCTCAAGTTGAAGGAGAGAGCAAAGTTACAATTAGCAATGTGTGTGCTGTTGTCATCGGCCTGAAAAAGTTGATGGAAGAGATGATATTGAAACTGCACATCTGCCAAACCTTGCCTCGTATCTTACTTGATCAGGTTAACACGAGGTTGAACCCTTATCTCACTCAAGAAGATTTTCGACTTGCGACGTTTTTAGACCCACGGTTTAAAGCCGACTGGTTACAAACCGACGAAGAGAGAGCTTTACTGAAAGAAGCTTCGATACAGTCGACGAAAGAGCTCCTAAAAAGAAAAGCTGCCATTAAAGTCGATAGGTGCGAAAGATCTTCTAGTTCCGACCACAACCAGAACAGCAGCTGGTCCGACTCCGAAAAAAAGAGATGGGTAACACAGGCTTGTTCTCTTTCATGCCGTTAACTACATCAAGAAAAAAGAGGAAGATTGCTTCAGGTCTAACCGAAGAAAATATTGTAAGGGATGAAGTTGAAAGATATTTTGCAGCAGAGTGTGAGAGCATGGACTGTGATGTTTTGAGTTACTGGAAAAGCGAAAATCGTTTTCCTCATCTCAATGCTGCTGCTCGATAACTCTTAGGCATGACTGCAACATCAGCTCCGTCGGAAAGAGTTTTCAGCCATGCAGGCGAACTGTATAGCGCAAAACGAGCCAATCTTGTTGTACAGACATTTGCCATTCTCATGCTTATGAGAATGAACTCTGATTTGATATTCACTGAACTTGATTTTTATTAAATTTCTTTCTAATTCGGCATTTAATTCAATTTCCAAGTTTTTGCGAATTCAGTAATTCTAATTCTAATCTAATTTGGAAAAAACTGTATAGCTATAATTTTAATTCTAATCCAATTTAAAAGCTAAAAATTTTCTAGTTGTCCAACTCTGCTGAGGACCCACTTAAAAGACCATACAAGATATAATCAAGGTCCAGAGATCCACGGTGAGCCAAGGAGAGTGTCGCTCCCAGTCGGCGAAGCTCAGCTCGCTGGATGCCTGAGAGTATAAGTAGGTGGTCCGTTGGAGTGGGACGCAGGCATCCAGTAACTATATGCAAGGCGTCGTTCAAGATACTGTCAATAAAGCGAGTGTGAGCGCTGCGACACCAGACTGGTGCACAGTACTCAGCTGTTGAGTAGACTAGAGATAAGGCGCTACGCGTAGTGTTTTAGCACCACCACCCTATCCCGAGTCCACAAGTCGCCTCAACAGTGTGACGTGTGAGGATAGTTTTTTGCGCAATGCCACTAGATGGTGACGAAACGTGAGCGATCTGTCCAGTTTTACACCAAGATAATTAAGGTTTGGACAAAACGGTAAAAGTCTATCGTTGTTGTAGACCTTTAGCTCACGTTTGGCCTCTCGGCTATTTATGTGAAAGGCTGCCGTCACCGTCTCAGTGTGACTGAGCTTCAGCTTCCAAGTCTGGAGATACGCCGAAAGTGTGGACATGTCTTGGCTTAAAATCCCCTCCAAGTCCTTCCAGTTTCCAGAAGAGTGCAACAATGCTAGATCATCAGCATAAGCAAACTTTGTGGAAATCATGGAAGGAAGATCGTACGTATAGATGTTAAATAGGAGGGAGCCAAGACCGATCCCTGAGGAACGCCGTTTTTAAGACGGCGTATCCTGCTTTGCTTGCTGTCACCTGTAGTAAGGGTGAAACTTCGATTTCGGACAAGCTTCATAATCGTTCTGACCATGTGCTTATCCGGAAGAAGTCTCAGCAGCTTGCAGGTAAGGCCACGGTGCCAGACAGTGTCATAAGCAGCTGTCAGATCGATAAATACGGCACCGGCCTTCTTTTTAGCCTCAAAAAAATTCTCGATGTTCTGGGTTAGCAGAACAACTTGATCTACGGTTGACTTCCCGCGTCGGAACCCAGCCTGCTCTTTAGGGAGCAGTGGATCGATTAATGGCTCAACGCGGGCGTAGATAAGCCTCTCGAGGATCTTGTAGGTAACGCAGAGCAGAGATATCGGTCGATATCTCTATGGGTCCCCCACAGGCTTCATTAGCTTTGGGATCGCTATACTGCTCTGCATTCCATACCAATTGAAATCCAGACCCATACAACAACTTTCTTTTTTACATGATTGTGACAAAAATAAGTTGTTTTTTGGTTTTGGTTTGAATGTAGCACAATATTATATATTTTAGTTTAAGCGCACACCCTAAAAAAGCCCACCGTTTGCCACTGTGAAAAACTTCTATTAAGATTGTCACTCTGAAATTGTTGTGAAATAACATAGGATAAATCCTTTAGATCCTATTCCAGGTTAGATTGAAGCTTGAAGGTAAGAATCAAAGCACGTTTATTCTGTGACCCCATTCTAAAAAATAAATTTCTAAGCGACCTTATTATGGGTACTTTCACGTTAATGACATTTAAACAATAACTATCCATCATAAATCTCAAGTTCATTTTTATTATGACAATATCATACAAATGTACACAATCCACGTGGTCCATAATAAAATCAACTTTAAATATTTTAAACGTTACCTTAAAACTATTTTTTACGATACTGTTATAGTGTCACCATTTATCACAAAGGTACTCTCAAACAAAATAAATTTTCGAAATAACAGGGAAGCTAAGCTTACTGGATAAGTAAAAATTTAAAAAAAGGTCTTTACTAAAAGACATGAGGATGAAAACTAGGTTGCGGCCTTGAAAACAATAAAATATCTTTTCTTCATGTACAATAAAAATTTTTCAGACCCAAAAGTTTTTTTAGAAAAACTTGGTGTTGCCGTTTTATTCGCTCGGTAATTTGAGCTTCATCTTTTTAAAATCCTTAAGTTGAGGTTGAAATTTTAATTTTTAAGGGAATTTTTTGCTCCCATGCTCCTCCTGTTTCAGAAATATTACAAGAAAGGTGGCAATCGCTCCGTTTCTGGCGCCCCCGCTAAATCGAATTGCAAGCATCAAGTTACCTATAATTATTATTATCCCTATTTTTTTATATCTCCATCTTTCTTTATAACTCGCAGAAAACTGTCGGAGGCATTATACCAGCGATGTGCCGTCAGGGGAGGCAAGTGAGGCAGTGCCTCACCTGTGAAAATGAAATAAAGCAGAAATAAATTATTGAAATCATAGTCTTTGCAAAATAGTTGCAACATGCTATTATTAGTTAAAAAAAAATTAGTAAAAATTATACCGTACTTGTAGTAGTTTAATTAGTTTTGCTTTTTAATCCTAGTTTTGGACGGTTTAATCATTGTATTTTCAACGCAGTAATCATCTCGTCAAGCGTTCTTGTCAACAAAAGGGCTAATACTCTAGTGAGGCAGCTTCAAGACTGCCTTTCTTCAGAGAAAAAAAAGAAACAAAAGTGAAACAATATAGCGCTTTTTTCTCTTTTGGTGAAAGTATCTGTTAAAATGAGAGATTTGAGGCATGCTGCAATTCTGACTTCGTGGGGAAAAAAAGTTTTTCTTACTCCGACATTTGCTAAAACAAGATAAATCAATTTGTTTTCAATAAGTTAAAATACACACACTGTGCAACTGCAAAGTAATTAATTTATTTTAAGTTGTAGTAATGAAAGATGATTTTGTATTTAATTTAAGAAAACTTTAACATTAAGCTTTCAATTTCATTTTGGTATATTTTGGTATATTTCAATTTCATTTTGGTATATTTATAATTTATTTTTTGAACCTCAATTTTTGGCAACATTTTTATATTTTTAACATACATTTCCAGCTAATTGTACCTTACCTTTGACGCGTTTTTGTGGTCAAAACGCTGATATAGGCGAGGTGCGGAACTGACAATCTGCTTCTCTTCAGACATTGAAAGTTCCATAAACTGAATGAAATGTGCCTGTTTTGTTATTGGCAAAATCGGCGCAAATCTATGCTGAACAGATAGGATTTGAGGCATGCCGCAAATATGACGTCATAAAGAAAAAGACAATTTGCTTTAAGGCCTGTTTCCACTACGAGCGTAGAAAAGAACATTCTTTCTTTCTTTTATTGATCTTCGATTGACGCGAGCGGTTAAAATTGAAGCGAGCGGTTAAAATTGAAGCGAGCGCAAAAAATCAATAAAACAAACAAAGAATGCTCTTTTCCACGCTCGTAGTGGAAACGGGCCTTTATTCTCGCCAAGTTGGAATAAGCGCAATGCAGAAGTTTCTGACTACAGCATAAGTTTAAAGTTTAAGGATAATGGAGGAAGATTTAATATTGAAGCTAAGAAACTTTTCAAAACTAAGCTTTCAGTCTAAAGTAAACGTCTTAAAGAAAGGTAGGCCTATTATAGATCTAAAAAATTTGCTTCCGACAACTGGGCGAAAAAAGGTAAATTGCTCCTTTCATAAGGATTGGTACACAAGAAAGGAATAGTTGTGTGAATGTGCTTTAAGAAATCGTCTTTTCTGCTATCCCTGTCTCTTGTTCTCAACAAGAGACTTTACTGGATTTTGTGGCTTGAAGAATTTGCCGAGAAGTCTTAGCAAGCATGAGAAATCCAATACTCACATTCAAAGTCAAATTTCTTTCAAAACGTTTGGAACTTCAAGAATTGATTTGGTCTTAAATGAACAGCAGAGACTTAATATCAGCCTTCACAACTACAAAGTTAAAGAAAACCGAGAAATTTTAAAGGTTCTCATTAATGGAACATGCTACCTAGCTAATCAAGAGTTGGCTTTTCGTGGAAATGATGAGAGTGCCGACCTCGTTTAATCGTGGCAATTACGTCGAACTTATTTACGCTTTTGCTAAAAACGATGAAAGAATTTCTCGTCATTTGGAGACTTCCACAGTGTTTTCTGGTTTGTCCAATCGAATACCTGAACAGAACGATATAATTGAAGCAGTGGCAGAGGTTATTTCAACTGATATCAGAAAAGATATAAATAAATAGACTTACCATACGTCTCGATTTAGCCGGGACGCAATTTTCAATTTTGTACCCAAGGAATCGTAATCTACATATTTTCAATCGATCAAAAATCCAATATTTTTTCTCTGCTCATAAAAATTCTATCACTCAGGTCTAGGAGCGATCAAGGAGCACACCATGTTAGTTGTCATGGCAAAGCTTTTTTTTAGCGACTTTTTAAGATGATAAACAAACCAATCTGTTTCATATATAGCGTTTGCAAATGTACCGAAAAATAAATATGATTGACTCGCAAATGTGCCGAAAGATAAATATGATTGAACTGTAAAGAGCTGAATGAAAATTTTTTGAGTAGAGAAAAAATTTGGATTTTTGATAGATTGAAAATATGTAGATTACGATTCCTTGGGTACAAAATTGAAAATTGCAGCCGGGACAGTCCCGGTTTTAAGGCCTTGTCCAGGCCGGTTGGTCGAAAAGTCCCGGTTAAGCCCTTTAACCAGCCCTACAGGTATATAAACTTGTTTTGTATGGTGTATTTTAATGTTTTCCCGATTTATTAAACTGAGTGATGCGCTGTCTTGTTTCGTTTTGTTGGGTACAATACAATTGCTATGTCATTGTAGCGGGTAGGTTCTTAAGTAAGAGGGCATGTGCTTTTTGCTGTTAAGTTATTGAAAAGACTTATTTCGTGTGAATTTTAGAATTAGAGATAATTAGAGATCAAATCGATGTGAAGACCTTTTTTTAATTATCACCTGATTTTGGGAACAAAAATTAATAAAAGACCCACGATTTTTGATGAGTTTTAAAAATGTCCCGCAAAGGGAAAAAGATTGAAAAACTGGTTTATCCTACTAATTTAAGCCTTCAGTTTTTTTGCAAAAATTCTTTTTTATATATCTGATAAAGACCTTTGTTCTGAAGCGTCCCGGTTTTTTAATTGCAAAAATATGGTAAGTCTATAAATAAAGCATCCTTTTTGCTGTAGAAGTTGACGAGACGACAGATGTTACATAAAAAGCCCAGATTTCTATTATTTTTCGTTATGTAGGTGAGGCTTCATATATAATCAAGAAAGCTTTTTTGGGTTTGATGATGTGAGTGATGACAGACGAGCTTCTGCAATAGATCAATATGTCTTGGGAATATTACAAAAGTTCAACTCTGTGGAAAAGCTGGTAGCGCAGACTTACGACGGAGCATCTGTAATGTCATCTGAATTGAATGGGGTGCAAGCCAAGATAAAGGAAGATGTGCCCAAAGCAATGTTTTTGCATTGTTATGCCCACAAACTGAACTTGGTGGTTTTACATTCAGCAAAATGTATGCCAATGAAGCATTCTTTTAAACGCTTGAGGGTTTAAGTGCATTTTTTAGTAAATCGACTAAACGCAGTTACTTATTGAATAATGTTGTGAAGCGTCGTTTGCCAAGGACATCACCCACAGGATGGAGCTCAAATTCTAAATTGTTGCAAACGGTCAGCATGTACCACTCTGATCTACTTATGGTTTTCCGTGTTATTGGTGACGCTAAAGACAAATGGGACAATGATTCAGTAATGAAGGCAGCTGGATTTGAGCGGTGGCTCTTAGAGACGAATACCTGCTGTTTGATTATCGCATATGAAGAAATTTTTAATTAGACTCATGCGTTGTTCAGAGTGCTGCAAAACAAATTAATGGACATTGCATTTTGCTGCGCGCAAATACGCGACACGATCAATTATGTTGAGCGACAGAGACAAGAGTTTGACAGTTTCTATCACCGATTTGAGTAGAAATGTGCAACACTTCATCTTACTGACACCGGCGATATGCGTCAAATAAAAGACAAAAGAAAACAAACATTTTACAATATTTTGGATGATATTATTGTTCAACTAAAATTGAGGTTTGAAAATTTCAATGACCTGTCCTTTCTGGGTTTGGTTTATTGTTCAAAATTTTCCGAAATGGCTCAAGAGTTTGATGACACCAAATTACAGAGCCTGTCAGAAAAGTATGCTAAACTTTTCGACTGTGTAAAACTAAAGGCAGATCTCATTGGACTCTACAGCTCACAAACAGTTAAAAATGAATGTAAAAATCCAGCACAACTTCTCAGTTTTTTGTACCAGAACGATTTAATTCAGACAGTTCCGGAGGCGACAAAGTTACTGAAGCTAGTGCATACAGTACCCGCTACAACATCATCGGTGGAAAGATCCTTTTCTGCACTGAAGAGGATCAAAACGCATAATAGAAATCGAACTGAAAAAAAGCACCTTTCATCGTTGGCAATAATCGCAATTGAGAAGAAGCGACTACAAAAGTTGCGACAAAATAAAGAGGATTTCTACAAAAACGTCATAGATATTTTTGTCCAAAGGGATAGGCGAATAGATTTTATTTTCTAATAAATGTGGAAGCATGCTGGTTTTTATTTTATTTAGTAGGTAAGTATTATTTGTTGTTGATTAAAAATTATTTGTGCCTCACCAACCAAAAGCCTCACCGCACGTCACTGGTTACAACATTGATGATATACGTAATAATGCATCTCCTGCTGTCAGTGGTCATTTTTAACTTTTTGCTATCTCAAATAGTAATCAATTGTGGTCGATTTAAACAAAACAAATTTTCGGAACCCGGCATTTCTCCCACAAAAAATGTCAAAGGAACTGTCTGTCACTTAAAAATTTTGTAGTAGCAGTACTTTCCAAATTGATTCGCGATTCCTATTGGCGTGGAGATCCCTAATTTGAGAAGCCCTGCTCTTGAACAGCACTTCTGAACGGGCGGTGCTCGAGGGCCGTTATACTTTTACTGGGCCGCTTTAATTTGATAGGTGCGAGCGTGAGATATACTAAACCAGAGGTGGCGAACCTATTGCACGCGTGCCAGATGTGGCACAACATTTAAATTGAAATTTAGATTTGAAATGAAAATATTCAAACTTTATTAGGTTTACTTTAACATATATTAATGAAAGCGACAGTGGCAAAAATAGCGGTGTGATCTATAAAACCCCGTCGATTTGCGTTGAAGAACAAAAAAGAGTTATTAAATAGATTCCTGCGAAAAATCCTACGTTTTTTCCTAATTGAAGCGTAAGTACTTTTCTGGCCCTAAAATTTTTTGAATTCATTAAACTTTCAAGTTCATATGCTGATGAAAAACGAGGCATCTGATTAAAAGTTCTATTACGAGCCTCATTAAAAGATTTCGTGGGCCACAATTGGGCAGCCCTAGTGTACTGAAATCGATGTCTTTCTTTTCGGTCTTCGCTTTGCATATAACAATAGTGGACCGCCAAAATTGTGCACCATGTTTTTTGGGCCGCGATGGTAAAAAGGTTTGGAAGTCCTGCCCTAGACGGTAGAACGTTGATTTTCTTGTGGATGGTTGTGGTTTTAATTTAATTCCTATTTTTGCTGCAGACCGGATTTTAATATAACTTACTTTTTAGCAACTATTTCTGCTCGGAAAATTTTTAATACATACAGTAGCTATGAAAGCGCGTCAAATGTTAAGTGAAAACTTGGAATAAATAGCAAGTAGCCTACTAAATTGGGTCTTGATTAGTTCTCGAAAACGTTCCGCACTTTACAGTACACAGTTTTGCGATTAAAGAATAAAAAAAGAAAAAAGAAAAAAATATGTTTTCTTCTGTTCAATTCAGCTAATTTTTTTTCTACTTATCAAGATAAATAATATATTGCATGAAAAAAAAACAAAAAAATACTCTGTGTGACTTGCCAATTAGATATAAAATTTGAAGTCACACGTGTTGTGTAGGTAAAAGTTTGCTTGTAATAATATCAACATAAATTCATTAGCAAAACCTCCACTTGTGGTAAGTTCTCTAAACTTTAATTCGCAAGCTAAAGCTGCAAAATATGGTATAATTTTTTGTTTTATCTACAAATAATGCTTTCTTAAAGAAGTTGCAACTCTTTTAATCAACCCAATTAATATGTAGACCCTTTTCTATAAATAAACAGCCAGCAAAAAAAAATTTTAAAAGTAATTTGGAAAAAGAAACCAAAACAACTTCTGTTCTATTTTTTTTTTAAATAAAGTGCTCTTTAACCCTCTATCGTGTGCTTTTAGGTTTTGAATGAAAAAAGTTTATTTCGTGTTTTTTTTCAGTTGAAACGCATTAGAAATGCAACTGAAACAAAACTTTGAAAAAAAAATTTAAGCCCTCCATTTTTTTAAACTTTACAAATTTGTAACGGTGGTCAATTAAGCAACTAAAGTGATTAAAATGTTGAATTTTATTGAAAATTTTGTTACATTTTAGAGAGTCATACTTCAGTGTCAACTACTAGAAAAAAAATTATTAGATTTCTTATTACTTTTTAAATCTGATCAAACACGATATAAAATTTCTTTTCTGCGACGTAAAAAATAAGAAAAAGTCAAAAGGTAACTTGGTTAAAAAATCCCACTGATTGAATTTTTCCGGGTTTCCAATAAAAATGATAAAATATGAGCTGTATCAAATCTGTGGATAAGATCAAACAAGAAAAAAAAATTTTTAAGTCAAAAAAATACAAAAATTTGAAACGTGACAAATTTGTTGAGTTGGGCGATAGAGGGTCAAAATATCGATAAAATGATTGAAAAAGCTTTTCGTGTTTGTCTCGTTGATTTTAGTTGAAGTGTTATTTAGAAACTTGTCTGAACGGCAATTGCTAATTAGAATTTTGCTGCAGTAGCAATGAGTACAATACAAAAGATTGATTTTGAAGACAAATTTATCTATTTCTTAATGTGACTAAAATAAATTGAACAAAATCACATATTTTAAACGAACCTTATTTTGGCAAATAATTTGTAAAAACCAACAACCATTTTTTGTAGCGCTTATTTATTGAAGAAAATTGCAGTTTAAATGAAAAACACTGCAACGTAAATGACACATCATCGCACTATAAGTACTGAATGTATAAGATATTGACGTCAACAAAAAGTTTACAACAGCTATTGCTGAGTAACTTATAATTTAAAACAGCGCAAAGCAATGCCAACATATCAAATGCCAGACTAGACATCAAAATTGATGCGAATTTTTAAAAGCACAGGTTGGCAACATGCCAAAGCACGATCACAGTGTGTTCTATAAATTAAAAAAAACACCTACGCCGAAATCTAAATTCAAATAGAAATTACTTCAAAATTTTCCGTTTTTACACAGCAGCTCAGCTTAAATGTTAATTTTAATTACTAACAAATTCGCAGCAAAAATTATTCAAAAAAATTAAAAAGCTTTAAAAATATAAACTTTAACAGAGATATTGCTTTATTAATATGACTTTATGTTAAAAGATTATTTATCCTCCCATTATTTACCAATAATCTCTTATAGCAATACAAGTTGCGTAAAAGAAACTTTGAAATCACATTCTTTTTCTTTGACTTTCAAGTTGTTCATCTGCTACGACTACAACTATAAGTAAGCATAGTGGTTCCCAACCGGGAGGGGGAGATTACCCACTAGGAGGAAATTTTTTCAATGTAATTGAACGTTTTAGATATTAACTGTAATACTGTAGAGATTCTTTATACGAAAAAATTTTTAAAAGTTCGATTTATTTTTTAAATTTGACTTTTATGTAAGCGATCGTATTGTGTATATTGTTTTTTTTTGCTTTGCTACTTTATAATGAATAACTGTTGCTTTTTGTTTAATAATGCTGCTATTAATTTTGTTTTAATAACTATGGTTTTTGTGTTACATGAAACTATTATATTCTTGAGCTTTTTTCATTTACTAATACGAGTATTAATAATTTTTTTGTAATGAAGATTAATCAAAAAAGTTTATCGAATTTAGGTTAAATGGTAAAAACTTAGTTTCTTTTCTTTGCATATTGATATAAACGTACTAATTAGGCTACAAACTGAATTTCCTGTGGCGGGGAATTTCGTTTTAAATATCGGTTAAGAGGGTTTATGAAATTAAAAAGGTTGAGAACCACTAAGTGAGCAGTTATTGGTAAACTGGATATTTTCATCAAAATTTGATAAACTTTCCTCAACATCTTAAGTTACAAGCTATAAAGAGCATTATTTACAATTCCATTATTTGAAACAACTGCGAAAGAACTGGAGGCTCCTGTCGGCCTTTCCTCAACCTGGCAGTAATCGTGTAAATTTCTTGTGCTGGTAGGAGAATCAACATAGCTTTCTTGAATGCTTGAATGATTTGGAGGAACAGTTGTTGAGTCGGTGGTATGTCTTGATGGCAATGGCGCAACGTAAGGTGGTGGTAAATTGTCTACTCCACGTTGAACACTTCCTTTTGTTTTTCTATAACAATAAAAATGACATTATCCTAGTCCATATTTAATTTTTTTATGAGTTACAGTTAGATTGCATTCAGATTGTGCATTTACCAATAAGAAATATCAAGATGCGATTTTAACTTAACCCAGGGGTGGGCAATTGTTTTGGTTTGCGGGCCGCATCGTGGCCACGGAAGCTAACTGAGGGCCGCACTTTTTAATAAATGCATTGGTATATTATTCTAGTTAATTTGCATTTTAAATTTGGTATAAAATTATAAACCAACAATTATTAGACAAATAAATCAAAGTAGTTTTATTCAATTTAAAATGCATGCACATTTAATTTTCAAATTCTATCAATGAGAAAAATGCACTCTATCACGTTCTTCTATAATTTTTTCAAAATTAGGAGTTATATTTGTTTTTGAGATTCTCAATAAAGCCTGCAAATTAACGTCTGTCAAGGAGCATCTATGTTTATTCTTGTTGATCTTTATGCAAGAAAAGCTTTGCTCACAAATATCCGTTGACCCAAATATAGAAAACATTTTTCCACCAAATTTCTTCATACATGGGAATTTTTCAGCAGAAAGAGAACTATAGAAAGCAACCAATATCTTCTCATGAAACATTTCTTTTAATGTGTAATCCGACTGCAAATCAATTACCGTAAAACGGGGTGACAAATACCAACAGGGGTGACGAATACCACTGGTCAAAAAACGATTTTCTCGACTTTCGAAGTTAAAATTAAACTTCATTTTATTTTCAAATCTATGTTTTTTAGATTTTAAAATTGAATGTAATTCTTCTAGATTACTTTGTAAAAAAATAGAGTTTCAGCAATTCTTTTGCATCTGACTACGATAGATTAAAAACAGCAGGCTCAAATTCGAAAAATTTTTTAAAAAATTTGACCCTTGGAAACTTTGATATGTATCTCAAATATTGTTTCAAATTTTTACATTTAATTCTGCGTTAATTCGTAGCTTTAATTATAACGAAATTATTTATAGATATTGTGAATGAGCCCCGTTAGGGGTCATTTATGGGATGGGTTTTGTCACCCCGGACTCCATGAACAAATATGGGGTGACAAAAACCAGCAATAAATTGAAGTAATTTTCATCTCTTTATCATATTTACAATATTTTTGAAGTTTAGCGAGCCTCATCACGTTGGTGCTGGGATTGCTTGCGCTCTCATCATGCCAAGGTTGTATAAAACAAAACCTGATGCTCGGCTATACGTAGCAGGGCGACCTGAAAGAGAGTTCTGGAGTCGGAATCGAAGAGTCGGTAGTTTGAGGGTGAGGTGCAGTCGGAAGGTTTTTAGTTACTGGAGTCGGAAGCCAGTTAAAGAAGATCTCATAGATGCCACGCTTTTTTTTTAGAGTTAATATGTGAATTGTAAATGATATTTTTCAAAGTTATGAATTTTGGTGTCAAAAACATTTTCAGATGTCTTCTAAAGATGAAGTAGGAGAAGAAACTTTCCGAGGTGTGGAGTCGGAGTCTGAAAATTTTTATCACTTGGAGTTGGAGAAGGAATCGAAAAGTTTCATTTATTTGGAGTCGGAAATTATTTTACCGACTCCACAACCCTGCTTGATACCCTCCAAAAAGCATAAGAAGAACTTAAAATCATTTGAGCTTAACTTAGGTCAAGGCAAGAAATTTTCTTAAAGCTTTTGTCTCCCTATAGCGAGGTTTACAAATACCAAAAATAGTGAAAACATTGACTGGTTTTTGTCACCCCATGCCGGGGTGAAAAAAACCACCACGGTTTATGACCCCACATGTCATGAAAATGCGATCACAAAATTGAAAATTTTTTTAATTCGACAACATTCATCCTTCCCCCTAATCTAAAACTAATAACAGTACAATTTACGCAAAGTTAAAGAAACTATGAACTAAAATAGCCTCAAAAGTAGTTTTTATCACCCCGTTTTACGGTAGTTCAAGCTGCAAATCCTCAGGTGCGGTGTCGATATCTGCTGTGAAAGGGATACGATAGCAAATTGAATTTCGACTCAATTTTTTGAAAGCCCGGAAATCTTCTCGTAATTTCTTCGTTCAAACTCTTCAGACAATCTGTAATCTTGGTAGAAATACTTTCGGGCACTTTCTGCTTGCCTAATAAAGGGAAATGACAAAAATTGACTTCTACCGCTTGCCTTGCAAATAAATCTAGCTTAGCTTTGTATGATTTTACATGATTCCACATTTAATGTGCTAATAACCCCTTTCCCTGCAATGTCATATTTAATTCGTTTAATTTCTCCAATATATCAGCAGCAAACATCATTTCTTATCTCCATTCCTCACATTTCACTTTTGTAACAAAGTCATGGGATATATTTTTCATGTCTAAAAATAAGAGAATCTCACCCTACAATGACCAAACTCTTTTTATCACTTTTCCCAGGCTCAGCCACCTCACACTGTTGTTATCAGGGCTGCGAACTCGAACTCGAACTCGAACTCGAACTCGAAGAACTCGGCAATTTTGGCCGAACTCGAACTCGAACTCGAACTCGAAAAATAAAAATTTCTGAACTCGAACTTGAACTCGAACTTGAAAAAAGTTTGTGATGTTTGAATTCATTTAATGAGTAAATTTAACTATAACATTTCTCAGCGTTGGTGCCAAATTATAATTTGCTATCCTCTTTTATTTTGTTTAATAATAGATTAAAATTGGTAACATTGATGACAAAGCATTTTTAACATGAGCTCAGTTTTTCGCAGTTGAATTATTCTCTTAACTCTATTCCGACTGTATTTTTTCAACTCTATTTTGTGAACTCGAACTCGAACTCGAACTCGAAAAATTGAAATTTAAAGAACTCGAACTCGAACTCGGACTTGCAAATTTTTTGTGAACTCGAACTCGAACTCGATTAAAAATGCTTCGAGTTCGCAGCCTTGGTTGTTATAAATTACATCACCATACTCTGCCTTCAGATCTTCTGGCAAAGATTTATATTGTCGATGGCGGAGTGCCCTTGGCTTGATTGTCTTCACTACACTTACTATAGGATCTATCACGTGTCTCAAATCTAGGGTAGCTTTACAAGACTCTCCTGATGCAAAATGCAATGAAACGACACGACATCACTGTTTGCATCTTCTGCTTTTAACTTATTCTTTAAAAGCTTGACCATGCCTACACTTTTTCCAGTGAAAGCTTTGCCTCCATCTGATGTAATGCTTGCAATTTTCTTCCAGGATAAGTTATTTTTTTCCACAACAATGCACAGCATGCTCAAATAAGCCTTTACCAGTGGTTGTATCTTTCATTGATTCTAGGCCAAGTGATTCTTTCGTGACAACAAAATTTCTATTAATTCCACAGTTAAAGATTGATAATTGAGCAGTGTCTTCTTCATCTGTGCTTTCATCCAGTGCCAAAGAAAAACAAACAAAATCCTTACTCGCAACCATTAGCTGTTCTGTAAGTTGGTCACTGATTGAGTCAATGCGATGCACTGCAGTTCTTCTTGACAACGAAATGCTTTCAAATTTGCTTTTTACATCAGGACACATTACACTTGCACAGTCTACCATGCACTGCTTGATGAACTCGCCATCCAAAAAAGGCTTATTGCGTTTGGAAAGATTGTAGGCTACCATAAGACTTGCTTCAGTAGCGCTACTTTGAAGAGCTGATTGCTTCGTAAACAATGTCTGTTGCTTTTTCAGTTTTTTAACACACTTCTCAGCTTTTAGTTTTTGTTTTTCCTCAGAAAGATTGCAGCCAAATTTTTTTGTGTTTGGTTTCATGATGTCGTTTCAAATTGAACTCTTTAAGTACTGCTATCGTTTCTTGACGCAATAAACACACAGCTTTATTCTCTGTATCGGTAAAGAAATATTTGCTTGTCCATTCTTTGTTAAATACGCGACGTTTATCAGCAATTTTATGTTTTCTTTTAGAAGTGTGCATGGGTTTACTATTCCTTAAAATTTGTAAATTAACTTTAACTTACCGCAGCGTGTCTGCCACGTGTCATAGTTTGTTCTCAATGTTACGTAACAATGGAATGTTTTACAATCAGTTTTTACAGTTCTAACCGTGATTGTTCGGCAACTAATTCAACATTCTAAATTTTTGCTGTAGTAGGAAACACGCTTAAAATCAAAAGAGTGAAATTAAATATATTTAAATATTGTCAGTGCTGTGTTTTAGCTACCTTCAAACAGTAAAATTGAGCCACCGCAAAACTTTGACCACTCAAGAAAAAAAAAGTTCAGTTCAAAGCAAAGTTTTCTGAATGTTTTGGCGGGCCGCTAGAAAATGTCAGCATGGTCGCAGATGTAGGCTACTCCAAAATATAGTCGAAAATAAGCCTGTCTCTAAATTGTCAGAGATATTACAAATCAAACTTTTTGTAGGAAACAAAACTCTTTATATTATTTTTTATTGATCGGAAACTACTGTCAATCATTGCACTCTGGCGACATAAATCTAACTGTACAGAATTGTAGTAATATGATTTTTATCGAATTTTATTAATTTTTTTAAATTATTTGCTTGAGGCTTCTGCGGGCTGCACAAAAGTTCGTCGCGAGGCGCATGCGGCCCGCGACGAAATTTTGTGCAGTTTTGTGCACTTTTGTGCCGCAGTTTGCCCATCCCTGACTTAACCCTATGGTCACAGCAGTACGATTTTACTTCTACTTTCGTCATTAAGTTACTGTAATCACATGTCCAAACGGTTAGTGGAAAAATCAAAATCATTGGGTTTAATTAAAAAGTTGCGGATGCAGTTAATTTTTGTATCCTGTTCTATTCCTCAAAGTTGAAAATTATTATCCTTTACAAGAATATGAAATGCGAAAATCGATAAATTTTACGCAATGTGACTAAGCAATATTAGTGATCTTTTCTTCTATTAGCAGCCTATATTGTAATCTTGATTCCAAGCCTTATATTCTTTTAATAGTTTTATTTAGTGATAAAAGTGTGAATATCCTGAAATGCCGTTTTATAAAGATCGCGATCGAGATTGCCTGGGTTCAATTCGCAAGTTCGTCGTGTTGTTTCGTCCTTGAAAAAGGCTCTTAACAGCACTTTTCTCTGCTTGGCAGTCTTTACCAGAAGCTCTAAATTTTAGTCTTATTGCTCTAAATAAAAAAAAATGAAATAAAAAAACTATCTACGGAACTGAAGTATATCTCGGCCTCTTCGAAACATGTTGGGAAATCGCTTGACGGTTGCTCTAAGTCTAACACCAACGTTGATAAATAAGGGATGAGTTATTTCGATAAAGGCATCAAGACTAGGCGTTGAAAAATTAACCCAAAAAAACCTTACTTTGTTTTCTTGATCAAAACAAAAATGATCAACGCCGCAATTAAAAGAATAACGATCAACGCCGCTCCAAGTCCAATAATTCCAACGAAGTTATCTATAAAAATCATTTTTGCAATATAATCTTGTTTGTCAAAATATGCACGAAAATTGTTTATATTAATCTTTACTCTACATAAATATATATATATAACTTACAAGTTTCATGGTAAGTTTATGGGTCTTTACCACTCTAATTTTATTTCCTTATCTACCAGTAAACTGTTTTACTTAAATTTTAATGCTATTTCACTTTTCGAAAGTCCAAACCGGGTTAGGACTGTCATGGATGACTTTAGACAAAGTCGATTTTTACAAAGAGTTTCTTAAAGGGCAATTGACTTTAAATAAATCCTTCAATTGTTTATTCGATACAATAGCGATTTTCAAAAAAGCCTGAGGACTTCTGATTATAGATCTTATCTAGGCTTTTTGTCTATTTGCATAAAGAAACTATTTTTTTACAGACGATAATCTATTTAAAAACCTAACGATAATTCTTTTTAAAAAAACTGAAAAAGAAGAACATACTTGTTTCAGAATTCTCCAAATTTGCGCAGCTAACAACCATGTAAAAATATTGGAATTCTATATCGTAAGAGAACTTTCCTGAACCAACAGACAGGCTGGTTAACGAAACACTGCTCAATTTCGGAGGCCACTGCTCGGACTCCGTCGTGTCGCCAAGACAATATCTGTCCGTTAACGTTTCAAGACACTTGTTGGTCTTGAAATTTTTCTTTGAAAAGCGTAAGCATTTTCCCACAAAATGCTTTTTATTGTGAAAATGCAGTTTTCTACCTGCGAAATAGAAAAGGAATGTAACGAAACGTGTGACAAAACGTATTATCACGTGCCGTGAATCGCTTGACTTTGTGACGGCTTCTGTTAAATAGAAACAAATTGAAAATGGTAGCACATGTAAATAATTTTTAACAAAAGTTTCCCGGGTTACGTTCTAGCAGTAGTTTAGTGACGTCATAAATAAACATCGGCTGTTTAATATTTTAACATGATCCTATTCATTTACAACAGTTTTCGTCATTTATTTAAATACAAATAAACTTCTCAATTAAGTTTTTGATACTAACATAAAATATCAAAAAACTAGTAATGCTACTTATACATTCACTCAATAAAACTAATCTACTGCATATGAAATGTTAAAAGTTAAATAAATAATAAAATGATAAAAGCTACTTAATTCAAGTTATTTCAGACAATGCGGCAACGTTAAAATATTTTTAAAAGAATTTAAACTTGGTGACTAAAAAACTAATTTAACTGAGACCGCAATTCGAGGCTTGACAGTCCAAATAGATGCTGTCAACCACTATTACAGGTTTTATTTATCGGAAAAACTTTCAAGCTTATCTTTTTGATGTTATTGGTTTGAAGAGCCATTTGAAAATTTTGTACGTATTTTCAAAACAACATTTTTTGCTAAATTTGGGAAACGGAAATGCAATCGATGCAGCTATTTTTTTAAAGAGAGAAGTGACGAACAATCAAACGCTATTGCGTAAATAACTCTTGTCTGCAAATCGCACGGCCAGGAAATAATCGTGGCTGTTATTTTTTGTAATGTTGCGATGCTGTCTTGTGATTTGCAGATTTTGTTGTTGTACTTTTTGAACACATTTTTTTCTTAAAAAAATAGATTGCTAAGTACAAATGTTTTTCACGTTTCTGCGAATAATGTCTGGCAAGATTTTAAGGATTTTTTAGTTTTAATGCAAGCAAAAAATTATTATTGAAAGGGAATAATTAAGAGTGATCCCTACTAATCATCTTTTGAAGATTTTATATAACATTCAAAAAAGCTGTTTTAAAGTCAAAAAAGTTAGTTTCGAGAAACAAATTGGTAAAACTCGTTGGATTCATGTCTTTGCGGTAAAGTTAGTTGTTATTTTGTAGTTGTATCATTCCTTTTCAACGCAATTGAAAGCAGAATGCAAATCTTGTTGTAATTACAAAAGAGAACCTACGAAACGTAAAAGGCTGCGGCATTTTTATTAAACAATGTTTACCATCAGGCAGAGTTAAAAATGCATTGTTCATAGTTCCACTTCGATAAGTCGTGAATTCCCGAATGTTTAAAATCAGCATCGAGTCTTCTTCGATTGGAATGTCAAATGTCCAATCACATTTTTCTGAATTATTGGATCCGAATCGATTATAATCGTGTATTCCGACGCTGTCTTTCAAAATTCCTTCTCCGCATAAGGCATTTGCAGTTTGCAAAAGACACCAACCTATAAGAAATAAAATAAGTGGTTTTTACATTCTTAATACTGTGCTTAACTCTTTAATCAAGACGAAAAAAATTATTTGATTACACCAGTGCTCTGCAAAATCTTTTTTCATTTGCGGCACACTTTAAAAAATTTCCAAAATCCTGCAGCACATTTCAATCAAAATTGTAAAAAATCTGTTCAATTCGAATACGAAATAGACTTTGTTGCGCTTAGTTTTTGAGTACTATTGTTCTACATTGGCCTTGTAATGTTTGAAATAGCAAAGCGAAGAAGTTTCAAGAAAACTTTGATTTATCTGTATGATCACAAATAGATGATTTTTTTCATTTTGAATTCTTTATGCTTTTGACGTTCAGGAAAAATATTGGAGGCGCTGCACTGAAATAACTGTCAAGCGATTACCTTGGCCTGTCCCCGGAGGTATTAAGATATTGGTGTCTGGTTAAAATTTTTTTATTTAGAGATATTACAGAAAATTTCAGCTGCTAGCTAAGACTACCATGCAAAGGAACGTGCCGCAAAGTGTCTTTCCCAAGGACACAAGTAAATGATGCGAATAAGTTTTGAACCGCAATCGTGTTGGTCGATTGCGTGCGCCATCAAACAGTACTTTTAATTGTTCGGCCATGCTGCGGGCAAATTAATGCATAAAACAATCTGTAATGCACATTGAGAGTCTAATTAGAGTTCAATTGTCTAGCAGTTGCAAAGATTAAATTTCTAAAAAATAAAGGTTTTTTTCTTAAAAAAGAATGCCAAAGTACAGTTATCTCACGGCACACCGGTTGCGGAGCACTGGGTTACATTGCGGATATAAAAAAAATAAAATAGCAAAACTATTTTTGAAAAAAGAATTTTCGTGTGAATATTTTATCTAATCGCTCATCGAAAAGCAAAAGGTTTTATTTGCCAAATCGGCGTTCACAGTTCATGCCAAAGTATCACTAAAATTAAAAAATATTATCTATGATCGCAATCAAATAGAAATGTTTAATTCAGGGGTGCACAAATTTTTAGCTTGCGGGCCGCATTTGGATGTTGAATTTGTTCGCGGGCCGCACTATAGTGATTTCTAAAAAAAGTTTTTACTTTGATTCTGACTCGGATTTTTAAATTTTTGAGCTCAAAATGAAATAATCTCTTAAAAATGAAGATTTTTACTTTAATGCTGTATCCGATTTCTGAGTTTTCAAGTCCAAAATGAAGTGATTTCTATAAAAAGGTCTTTACTTTGATTCTGCCTCGGATTTCTCGGTTTTCTAAAAATCAGTCATCGCTAAAAGCAACGACCAAAAATTTGGTTGAAGACAAAAAACAATTAATAACTTTTTTAAAGTATTTGTTTAAAGCTTTCGCGGGCCGTAGTTTGCCCACCCCTGGTTTAATTAAATGCATTTAGCTCAATTAAAAATGCCAATCGATTACTGAACATAAAACATGGAATGTTTAAATAAGTTCAAATAAAAAGCAAAGCCAATGTGCTTCAAAACATAATTTATTTATTAGAGACCGAAACATTCAATTACAAATTTCGTTTTGCCATGCTGTAATTTTAAAATAGGTGTAGCATTTCTTTTTGGCATTTGCGTTTTATAGACATCAATACTAAATCGAGACGGGTTAGATGAACAACATTAACAAATTTTAAAACTCGTTGCATTTTTTCAGTTTTACGAATTAACCATAGTAAACTTAAATAGAAATACAATTAAGAATTTGTTGATCGGTGATTTGTACGAGATTTTTCATTTTCATTCTATTGCTTGTGAAAGAATTTAACGTCTGTTGACATTGATAAAGAGTTTTTTTTCTCTTTTGACAGAAGTTTCTTTAATGATAATATTTCTTTAATAACTTAAGATGGTTGCTTTTTACATATTGTAATTCAGATAAATATTTTTAAGAAATCGTAGAACAGTTTTACTTACAAAGCAACAGAGATGCAATTGAAAATGAATTCATTTCCCAGTAATAATTATTATTTTAAATTACACCAAGTATTTGTGTTACGTCTACAATAAAAATATTGTAAGACCAACAGCAATGAATTTGATGTTAAAACTCATTGTTCTTTAACTGTAAGTTGAAATATCTATAAATTGAATAAGATTCTACTGTTTTTAAGAAACTAGATTACCAAAGCATCGTTTTCTTTGTTATACTGTATAAACACGTTGTTTAATTTTTTATCTCATTTCTAAGAAATTTTGAAAAAAACTACATTTTAAAATCGACTTTTATCATATGGCCTCAAAAAGAGCGAACACCAAAATGTACGAGATTGCTTAACACGGCTGTGACAAACAATTTTGTTCTGGAAATCATTTCGTTATAATATTTAATGGACAACCCTACCTAAAGTCTTGAAACCTGATCTTAACAAGAGCATTAGCCTATATCTGGAATGAAGGTGTTGTAGGCAACCTACAACTTCAATAATGACTTTGTTTTGACAACTTTTACAGCCAAACTGATGTCAGGTATATTTTTGTGCATCTTTTTCTGGCGAATTAAGAAATATAGGTTCTTTATGTTTTTTTTTCAACTTTGCACCCCCGAAAAGTAATTTCAGAGATGCCTTTACAGCGTTTGAATCAAAACAATAATTTAAAACATAAATTGAAACTGCGGTATCTAGACGTTTTCGGGTGTTTCTTGCAGTACAAAAAGACTTTACGGTTCATTGGTAAAGTACCGCTCTCTCGAGAAGCGTAGCTCCTAACCGTTAAGGTGCTAAATGGTCGCGACTATTGGTTCTATATACTTTTTACATTGATTTATCCTCCTGACTCTGTAATACAGAGAACGTATTGATTCGTCGTCGTCGTCGTCGTCGTCGTCGTCGTCGTTTGAAGGGTATCCACTCCAGGTCAGACACAAACAGGACTGGGGCCGAGGGTTTATCCTTTTACTACTGCAGACTGCTGCAGACTGCTGCATTGCCTGGATCAGATGCTTGCAGTGATGTCATTACATCGAGTTTCGTCATCCAAAACCGTCAGACCTCGTGCTCCATGTATAGGGCACGCTGTTAGTACATGGTCTGCGGTTTGCTCAGAAGCGCCACACTCGCAATTCGGTGAAGGAGCGAGACCTCATTTGTGCATGGACGAATGGAATCGCCCAACACAGTCAGCAAACGGTTGAGCTTAACCCAAGCTGCTCGGGGTAAGCCCATCCCAACAGGCCTGGCACCGGTCTCGGGCACAAAAGCACGGAGCCTGGAAGCATTTTCACAGTACTCCGTTTTCCATTTGTGATTTGTCCATTCAGAGGCGCGGATGCCAAGTCTGGCAAGGTTGTCCAAAAGATTTCGCGCACCTGGCACAAACGGGCGTCTGGATCTTAGTCTCGCTTGGCGAGTATCTGAGGACCCACTTAAAAGACCATACAAGGTATGATCGGGGTCCAAAGACCCACGGTGAGCCAAGGAGAGTGTTGCTCCCAGGAGGTGAAGCTCAGCTGGCTGGATGCCTAAGAGTATAGGTAGGTGGTTCGTTGCGCAAGGCGTCATTCAAGACACTGTCAATGAGGCGCGTGTGAGCACTGCGCACCAGACTGGCGTACAGTACTCAGCTACTGAGTAGACTAGAGACAAGGTGGCTATGCATAGTGTTTGAGCATCAGCACCCCATCCCGAGCCCACGAGTCGCCTCAGCAGTGTGACGTGCGAGGATAGTTTTTTGCGCAATGACACTAGATGGTGACGAAACGTGAGCGATCTGTCCAGTTTTACCCCGAGATAAGTAGGGGTTGGACAGAACGGTAAAATTCTATCGTTGTTGTAGACCTTTAGCTTACGTTTGGCCTCTCGGTTATTTAAGTGAAAGGCTGCCGTCACCGTCTTAGTGTGACTGAGCTTCAACCTCCAAGTCTGGAGATACGCTGACAGTGTGGACATGTCTTGGCTTAAAATCCCCTCCAAGTCCTTCCAGTTTCCAGAAGAATGCAACAATGCTAAATCATCAGCATAAGCAAACTTTGTGGAAATCATGGAAGGAAGATCGTACGTATAGATGTTAAATAAGAGGGAAGCCAAGACCGATCCTTGAGGAATGCCGTTTTTAAGACGGCGTATCCTGCTTTGCTTGCTGTCACCGGTAGTAAAGGTGAAACTTCGATTTCGGACAAGCTCCATAAACATTCTGACCATGTGCTTATCCGGAAGAAGTCTCAGCAGCTGCAGGTAAGGCCACGGTACCAGACAGTGTCATAAGCAGCTGTCAGATCGATAAATACGGCACCGGCCTTTTTTTTAGTCTCAAAAGAATCCTCGATGTTCTGGGTTAGCAGAACAACTTGATCTACGATTGACTTCCCGCGTCGGAACCCAGCCTGCTCTTTAGGGAGCAGTGGATCGATTAATGGTTCAACGCGGGCGTAGATAAGCCTCTCGAGGATCTTGTAGGGAATACAGAGCAGAGATATCGGTCGATAACTCTTTGGGTTCGCCACGGGCTTTGCTGGTTTGGGGATAGCGACCACAAGCGCTCTTCTTCAGATCTTGGGAATTTTTGAGTCGGCGCAAACAAGAAAGAAAGGAAGTCACGCAACCAGGACTTTAAAGCAGCTCCAGCATGAATTATAAGCTCGGAGCAGATGGAATCAGGTCCCGGAGCTTTACCTGGTTTTAAATGTTGAAGGGCAGCAGTAAATTCTCTCTGTGAAAAATTGTCAGAGATATTTACTGCGTCTGGTGTTGTGGCCCTCCAAAGGTCAGACACTTCTTGAAAGACAAGTCGAGATGACTTGCGATCAACAGCCTCGTATGTCCCATTTCTAACCAGCTGAGATGCAATAGCATCGGCTGAAACGGGACAGTGATGAGGAGAGTGTCGTGACCTACCAGTAAGATTGTTCAAAATACTCCATGCTTTTTGACTAGAGTGTGAGAAGTCAATGCTCCGAACTGCTTTGGACCATCAATCCCTTCGCTTTTTGTCAAGCTTGGAAAGCAGAGCTGTAGCAGCCAAATTTGAGTCATCTCCCTGAGGCGACTGCAGAAAGGTTTTATAGAGAGATTCACACTCTGCATTCCAACACGGAATATAGTTATTTCGATACCCGCGTGGGATAGTCTTTTTGGCTGCTTTCTTAATGGTGTTACAGAACTCCTGGTAAGCCGCATCCACATCAAGTGAATCAGGCGGCAACAAAATCTTTGCGAATTTATTCGTCAAAGCAATGTAGTGATTCCATTTGGCCTTGCGGAAGTTCCATCGCTTAACAGGCATGCTTGGCACTGCCATAGCAAACCTTGGTGGTGTAATAAGCGAAGGTCGATATTGTGACCCGGGAAACTTCTCAAGGACACGTCTATCCGGTAAGCGACTGTTTGGACTTACGCTAGCGAAACCTAGATCTGGATTGGTGCCAGTGTTCCAGCGGCCGGAATAATAACTGGCAGCATCCTTGGCATTATATAGGAGGGCAAGACAATTAATACTTGCCCAGCCAGCCAAGCACTCACCGTCCGGACTGTTGTCATCGTAACCCCAGTCAGCATGACGACAGTTAAAATCGCCAGCGTACAGACAAGGGTGAGGAAACACTGGAAGATCCAGGGTTCGCAATTGCGTTGGCGATGGCTTGTAGACGAACACTATTTTATAGCCATCAACGTCCACACACAGCTACTCGATCTCCGATGTCGGTGGAGATTGGTCCAAAAGCGTGTATCTCAGTCGCTCGTGGACAAACGTGGCAAGGCCATGCTTCCTGCTTAAAGAAGACCCAGCTAGTTGATAGTTTGAAGTACCAACTTCTCTGCATCAGTGCAGTGGGTCTCCCGCAGTAGGATGACGAGTGCCTCAGACTGCATAGCGAGGTGATGAAAAACGTTCATCTTTCTTGCATTGAGGCCTTTGATGTTGAGCTGAAGAATAGTGGGTCTTCGGAACTTGTTGGCAATGTGCCCTGAAAAGGGCAGTTTTATCCTGGCATTTCCCCGTCCTGAAAAGGACGTTTGCCGATTAGGAGACCCACACTGAACATCGGAATGGGTGGATACCCTTCCATTTTGGTAGGTTCGGTTTCGGTCTGTCATTTTTAAAATCAATAAACAGACTTACTCACGGCCCAAGCTGCGAGAAAGCACCTACCATCTGGGCCACGTATTGATTCAGTAAGTCTACTAATGCCTTTGGCTATTATTTACGTATTGATTCAATAATACCCGAAGGCATTGCCGCTGATCATAACAGACGAAGAAACACTGCCGCAGTTAAATTAATGAAAACAAGAAACGATAAAAAAAATCGCAATCAATTCAGAGTCAATGTAGAAGTCGCTACCAATATGCATAGACTGCAACAAGATGTGCAGGTGCTTGATTGGTTACTTTTTTACGAAAGAGACTGCATGCTGACGTGCTTTTTTTGACGCAGAAGTTCACACAACGACAAAGTACTTATTACAACTTTAAACAAAATTTTTTTATGCATACTATCTTTGTTAAACTATAAAAATAACTTCAAAAAATTTGAATTAACATTTTATTCTATTAAATCTTTACCGACTTGGCTTTTTACGCTATCAATCTCAAATTAACGCCGAAATGATCTTTTGCCGTATATAAAGGCATGTTTAATTGTTGCAAACACGCACTGCATTTGATGACGTTTACTTTGTAGTAAATTACTAATGAGTTGGCAATCGCTGATAGAATAATAAAAAAAGTCTCGTGGCTAAACGCAACGCTTAACTCATACAAAGATAGCTTTTTCTGAACAAGCTCTATAAAAAGGAATAATCTACTGTGTTTGCCCTTCCTGGATTATTTTTCTGTCTGGCCCTTCAATCAGAGACAAATGACCTAAGTAGTTTTCTTGAAAAAAGGATTGTTTCGAAACTATTTCTGCAAAAAACAAAACTGGTTCCGCGTTGGCTAAAGAATCGATTTTTAGTTTAGAGATTTTTTTTTTTTAAACTCTCAAGGAATTAAAAGGATTGTTTCGAAACTATTTCTGCAAAAAACAAAACTGGTTCCGCGTTGGCTAAAGAATCGATTTTTAGTTTAGAGATTTTTTTTTTTTAAACTCTCAAGGAATTATTGCAGATGATTTTTATGGGATACAATCAAAAAAGTTTAAAGAGTTTTTCTGAAGTTTTTTTCATTATCAAGTTCTAAAAAAAAAAATCTTTTTTTATCATTAATTAAACTTGCTTTTTCAGCAAAGCATATCTATCTTTCAAAGTTTTTATGTCGAATGTGATAAAAAAAGAATGAGTTAAAACATTATTTGTTTAGGTAAAACTTAGAAGATTTTATGATGGTAAATGAAATTCTTTTTATTATCTGCACATGTGTCAAAAGGGTTAAAAGTTTTGATCCTCAAACAATTTAAGTCGTTTCAATTTTTTTACAGATTTTACAAATTCGTAATATAAACCGCCAAAATTTTTTTATAATCGGCTTCATCAAAATACCTACCTGAATAAAACAAAACAGATTCAATTTTTATTCTAGATTCATTATAAAATCTTTAACCATAGCCTACATAGTTTACAGGCACAACACATAACAGCTTCTTGCGTCAATCATTTGATAGTTGGAGGGCAAAAGTTGTGGTTATCTTAAGTTGCAAGCAAACTGGTGCAGCTTAGTGTGTCGAGTGATTGACTCATAATTAGAAAGACATTAATAGTTCTTTTTTATTTGTATAAATCCTGTTTTATTTGTATAGATCACCCCGAATCCACGCATCGAGGATCGTGATTAAGGATGCTAGTTTAGACGATATCATAGCTTTGCAATCCTAAAAATCACCAAACATATAAACACCAACAAACATTACTCTATAATCATTTTTTATTTTCGTCAGTTGCATATTTATACCATTAGCATATTTATATTACTATATTTATACCACGGAAAAAAGGCATACAAAAAAATGAAAACAAGTTTAAACATGTAGACATTAATAATTAGCAATAGCTATTATCAATTATATGTGTGGTTGCATCAAATGAAAAAACATTGAGATAAACACACACACACACAAAAGTTAAATAATGCAAAATTTTCACCATTACATTTTTCTCGAAGACTGTTTTCAAGTGTACGTGTTTTCTGTTGCCAAATACCTCGAAAAAAATTTAAAGAAAGAATTGAACAGTTTAACATAATTACAAATTGCTTTAATAAGTCTGCTGATTATTGTCGATCAATATAATTATTCTACTTAGTGCGATGTTTGTTCTTATATTTAAAATTACTTCTACTTATTGAAAAAATCTACTTAAGAATCTACTTAAAATGTCTACGGTTTGTTTATATAGATAGGATACAAATACTTTGACAAGGAATAAGAACGAAGTACTTTAAACGAGATTAATTGCAACAGCTTTTGGCCGATTAACAGTACTTTACGTCACTACGTTGACCAGCTATCAATCAGCATTATTAGAATCGTTACTTGTAAATCGAGATCTGCTTCCATTCTATTGATTCAAATAATTGAAAAAAAATTCCCTTCCACGACCAATGACAACGCAAAAATTTCACGTGAATTCGATAAAATCAAGCCGCTATACTTGTTCTTAGACATGACTTGACCGTCTTTTATAAAAGTAGATCAGGCAAGTATTTTAATAACCTTAAAATTGTAAGTTCATTCAAAAACAAAACAACGATATCGTTATAATATTATTTCCTTAACCTTTTTTGGTAATAAAACAATCTAATTAGTCAATTGATTTTCTATCCTCACGACGGCTTATATACAATATCGAATTATATTTTCTAACTTTGTCCACGTTTTCTTCCGATGAACACGATCAAAAAGAACTTGTTGCTGTTGATGAAATTAATCGGCTCACACTAGGGATTGAAGCCTTACACGACTCGAAAAAAGATATAAAAAACACTTTCGACATTGCCAGAAGTGGTCGAATTTCAAAATATTTTTTTCTAGTCAACAAACATTTATTAAGTCACTCTAACATGCATAATTAAAGAACAATTGTTTGTTTTGAGTTTTGTAAATCGCAACTAATATTTTGTTATTAGATTTTATCGTAACAAAATTCCAAGAACACTTAATCAGGATAAACCAGGGGTCGCCAAACTTTTTTCTGAAGGGCCAGATTACTGTGAGGAGTGACGATAGCGGCAGGATACAAACGAAGTACTGTATAAAATTTTATAAATCAAATAATGTCAAGCATAACGAACAAAATCTATACAAAAAATTAATTTAGTGAGATTTATGAAACTGTCGTTTATCTCTGAGTATGTCATCAAGATTTGTTCTGTTATTGGAGGATCCGACAAAGATAATCGCCTTCCAATGTTCATCAGTCAATTTCGTTTGATGCCCTGACTTCACGTATTAGATTTTTGAAAATGTTTGCTCACCAACATTTTAAGTGATTTTAAAAAAATATGATTACAGCAAACCTAAGTATAAAAAATACTATCAATGAATATATCTAAACTTTAAAAGGGTAGTTGCTAGGCTTGTTTAGTCTGTCGATGCAGTGATTAACTGAAGAGACGTTGAGTTACCAAAGTGTAAACCACCTGGTTCAACTAAACGCTCAAACAAATCGCTTCAAGCAAGCGACAACCCACTGGGAAGAATCATTTGGTGAATTTATCTTTAGAAAATCGTTTCCATTACAAGCGTGAAATGGAGCGTTCTTTGTTTTTTTAATGATCTTTCCGCGCTTAAAATCTAAGCGAGCGCTAGGCAAAGCAAAAAAATCAATAAAACAAACAAGGAATACTCCATTACACGCTTGTAGTGGAAGCGAGCCCTAATGCACTGAAAAAAACTGTAGTCATAAACGGAAAATATAAAATCATTGTGTAAATTTCTTGTGGCCTGACAACTGAAATTTTCAAATTTATCTAAGCGAGCGCTAGGCAAAGCAAAAAAATCAATAAAACAAACAAGGAATACTCCATTACACGCTCGTAGTGGAAGCGAGCCCTAATGCACTGAAAAAAACTGTAGTCATAAACGGAAAATATAAAACCATTGTGTAAATTTCTTGTGGCCTGACAACTGAAATTTTCAAATTTATTTCTGTATTACAGTAGACTCCGCTTAACTGGTCACGGATAATTGAATCATTCGGTTAGGTGGATCATTTTTCTAAGTCCCGAATCAAACGTGCATTTTCTATGTAAATGTACGCCGCTTATCTGGATCACTAATTCGGATAACTGGATCACTTTTCCACCGATATTTACTGTAAAAACCTTTAAATACAGGAAATTTTGTGAAATTAACCCTTAAAGCACCGGAGCTTATTTTTTGCATGTCAACATGGGAATCATTCGTGCTGCAAGGCAATTTTTCGCAGGATCATGTGTTGGCAAGTGCTGCAACAAATGGAAGAATCAGTCACAGCCACTGCATGTAAACTGGCAATAAAAATCACTCTTTTGGATGGGATTCTGTTTATGAAAGCAGCATGGAAAGAAATTGATTCAGTCACAATTAGAAACTGCTGGGTGAAAGCTGGATTAAAAATTGAGCCCTCGTGAAAGACCTGCTCACACTTCTCAAATGACTGTTCCTTTTGAGCTACCAATGAACCAAAAGCAATGGAAAGATTTCATGAAAACTGATGATGACCTGCAAGTTGCGCATGTTCTCGATATGGATGAAAGCGTCGATATTGTGCGAGCTCGCCATGAAGATGAAGAAAAAAGATGATGATGAAGATGAAGTTACAGTTACAGAGACCCGCAATGCTTTGAATTCTCCCAAACGGGGTCTGATGGAACGAGGTTTCATAGACCATGACAATCTGTTGACAAAGTTGGAAAAAGCATCAAGTCAAATACTTATTGGAATATTGCTTGAAACAGCCTACTATATTTTGTTTTTTCCGTAGAAATACTTTTTTTTTACAATTAAATAACTTGATTTTTTTATGACTTAATAAGCTTGATCTTTGTTTAAATACTTTTTCGGCTAACTGGATCAAAAGTAATCTGCCCGAAGTGATTCAGTTAAGCAGAGTCTACTGTATTATAAACCATTGCATTTAGCTGCTTTGAGATAGCATGCGGCGAGCTCGAAAAAATAATTCAGAGCACCACATTTAATTTTCGACGCCAAAAAGAGGCTATTTCTAAAAAAAAGTCTTCACTTTGAATTTGTCCGGATTTTCTTGAGTTTCGTCTCTAAATTGTAGTGTTCTTTAAAAAAAAGGTATTCTTTTATCAGCAGTAGTCAATCTCACATGATTTTGTTCTTATAGAGGCCGCACAAAAAAACTCATGGAAGCCGCATGCGGCCTCGAGGCCGCAGGTTTCCCAGCTCTGGTCTGTACCAAGGTTTGCAAACATGCGGCCCGCCACAGACTATGAATTTTCAAATAAAATTAATATCGCCTTCAGTGCCTCTGGTTCTCATCAGCATTCTTAGCCCAGTAGCAAATCTTTAAATTTTTGCATCATTTTTATTAAACAAAAAACAGTACAGCATTGTTTCTTGTTATTCGCCGGTTTCTTGAGGCAAACCTTTGCTAAAATGTACGGCAGCTGTATAATATTGCATTGCACAATTTTTTGGTCCTGTATTTCTTCCCAGACTACGGTAATTATTACGACATCAAAACAACAAGGTAAAAAACAGTACATATATGTACGATCGTGTGAAATCGTTCAAAGTAAAACTAAGTTTATGGATAAAGCAGTTGGTTCATTTCTCAACACTGAAATCAATGGGAAAAGTCCAATATACCTCGTAAATGCTTGAAAGAATACGCAGATTTATTGACAAATTTGTTTCAACAATTTGATGAGCGCTTCTCAGATTTTGTGGTGCTACAGCCCCATTTTCAACACCATTTGTTGAGAAATTACAAATGAAGTTAGCAGAACTTTAACGTGATACCATTTTGAAACAGAAACATTCAGACGTAGAAATAAGTTTCCAAAATTGCTCTCTGCTATTGTGAAAATTACTGCAATGTTTGAAAGCACGAACTTATGTTAACAATTTTTCCAAGTTGATAAAGAATGAATATATGGGCCTTACTAGCTTTATACCAAAAATAAGTTTCAGCTTTTATTGTGTAAAAAACTTAATAAGCAAAAAGTTCATTTTCTCAAACGAGATTTTTTCAATTTTTCTCAACTCATTTTCTCAATTTTTCTCAAAATTTTCTGCATTTTCTCAAAACTATAAAACATGGATATAGAACCTTTTTACTCTCGATGACCAATATACGAGTATCAATTATATTTTTCTTTTAACGAATCAGTATCTGCACATACAGTTTAGAAAAACAAGGTTCATGTGTACTCTATATGCCAATGGAGTGTCACGCGTTTGTGACTTCGCGGTAAATCTTTTTCACAAGGTTTAGTCACTACATCAAAGTTTTAGGAATAATAGTCACTACATTTTGGTTGCCCAGTCTTTTGTAGGTGGGGACACATAGTTACAATAATTATTAAACACTTTTGAGCACCTTCGTTACATATAAGAAATTCCATTTAGCGCCATAGTTCATCGGTATTGCTTAATGACTTATGGTGTTTGGCAAAAATAATCCTGCATCACCAAAACAGGTTGATAAAAAAAAGTATTATTAAAATCAATCTTTCAAATTCAAATTTATTTTGTGAAGTCTTTGCTAAGCGCAACTTTAATTCTGAAAATTCAACTAAAGAAGATACTTGATCATATTGATTACGAAATTATTCGTAAATTGCTTTAAGACGTGGTTAAACCCTCAGTCAATTTATCTGCTTGCCAAAAAGATAAACAGAGGAGTAATTAACGTGTGGCGTGACTAGTTGACGGAAAAACTCATGGTTGAGTCTTGCTGAACTAGAAATCTAACTGCATAGTTGACTGGTAAATACATGGCTGACTCTAGCTAAACTAGGAGCCTAACTGCATAGTTGGGTACATGTAATTAAAAATATTGCGCATAAGATATTAAAACATTTTTAATTTTAAAAGCCTGCTATACCGTTATTTGAATCAACAAAAAAGTTACTATTTTGAAGAAAAGAGTCCATTAAAATGCATTTTATCTAGCAATAAAGTCTTCTCTTATAAACCAAATTTATTGCCAACTAATACGGAACGACAACTGTCCTAGTGAAAAAAATAATACACCCAAACAAGAAAACAAAACGAATCCAAATTATTAAATATACTGGATTCCTGCACTGAAGCCTCAAATGAGCTCGTGTATCTTTTCAACATTGCACCGGGACGACAAAGTCACTACGTATTATTGTCACGTAGTTAGCAGAGGTTGGCAGTGTGCAACTTGAAGGGCTGCACTTTGTTATTTTCTTAGCTAGTGTTGCGGTAACGATTAAAGAATTATATAAGTTGCCCTTTATTGCGCTGCGCATCAAAGGTTAAACAAATCAATTGCGCTTAGTTGCGCTGCGCTTTACATAGTTCTATTTTGCAAAACCACAATGTACTTCGGTTGTTCTTCAGTGTAGGCGGAACGTTCATCTTGCTTGCAGTAAGGCCTTGGGTGTTCAGTTGGAGAATAGTGGGTCTTCAAAACTTGTCAGCGATGTGCCCTGAAAAGGGCAGTTTTTTCCAGGCATTCCCCCGTCCTGAAAAGGCCCTTGCTGAACATCGGAATGGGTAGATACCCTTCCGTTTCGGCAGGTTTGGTTTCGGTTGGTCATGTTTAAAAGCAATAACAGACATACTCACGTCCCAGGCTGCGAGAAAGCACCTTTTATCTGGGACATCGAGAAAGCACCTGCCATCCATCTGACCTGGAGTAGATGCTCTTTCAAACAACGACGACGACGACGAGTGTAGGAGGACTGAATCTTTACTCTTTTTGAAAAAGAAATGAGTGAGTTTTCTTGTTTGAGAAACGGCAACGCGAAATTGGTCAAACACTACATAGTGTAACGCGGTAGATAGCTTGAACTTTCAAAAAATAATTTTCAAGTGAAGTAAACAATCATATTTTACTAAAGTTTGTTCTCAATGATTTGAATACAAAGATTCGCTCGTAATAGTTTAAAAGCAAAGTAATTAACCAGTTTCTTTATTAGGCAAACGGTAAAAGTTGAATCAGCGGAAAACTCAGTAGAGCTTGGTATGACGTTAGGCTTGGTCTACACTAGGCGTATAAATTTTGTTTACGCTGAGCATAGGTGTACAGCATATCCTTTAAAAAAATATACTGTATAAACAAGAAAATAATTCTAATATTTAAAAAAAAGAGATTTTTTTTGTACAATGGAATTTGACTAACTCGTCATCGTTTAATTCGTCAGTTTGCTCAATTTATCCCTTTTTCGTCGGTCCCGATAAAATTAATATCTTTTATGTATATTTTAGTTCGTCTAATTCGCCATCTTTTTACTTGTCAGTTCGATCAATTCGTTACCTCTTTCTATCTCTGAAAAGCGCTTTGTTCGGCTAATACGTCATTGCAGTTTGGCTTTTGATGTTTAAGCCAGCTAACACATGTGGAAATTCAAAAAATTAAGGATCTTTATCTGAGAATTGCTGCATCTTGCAATTTGTTTATCGAATTTATACAAGAGGTGCAAAGCACGACCAAACTCCCCATTGAGAGAATGCGGAAAGTCTTTGAACTTTATTAATGGTGTTAGATTAAAAAAGAAAGATTTATTAAAGATTTAAAAGATGTTAGATTAAACGGAGGAATTTAGATAGAGCAGAGGAATTAAAGAGTTTAATTGAAACGATAAAAAAGTTTTCCCAATTTTCATTGAGAGTAGAGCTTTCTGCAGTTGATTTCTAAATTGTTGCCACTAGCGAAGTTACATAAAAAATTAGGAGTCAAAGATGCAATATCGTTATTAAAATTTTTGCGAATTATTGCAGCAAACTTTACTTTCACCAACTTCGTTCAATATTTTCTATGTACCGATATTGCATGGTTAGGGTTTTGTGTGTATTGCTATATTCAGCCATAACATCATAAACTCGTATTCTCTACTGCTCTGCAATTAAAGCATTATGTATACGAGTTACTATGATAAAGTATACGAGCTGCTTTGATAGAGTTTTAACCAGGTTGCATAATTCGTCACTTCGCCTAAATCGTCACTTTTTGTAATCCTTTTGAGGTGACGAATTAGGAAATTTCTATTCAAAAGCACTTTTTACGCTTGAAAATGACCAAATATCATTTTTTGTCAATAAAACTATAGAGATGGGGTGGCCAACACGTCGATCGCGATGTTTTAGCTGGTCGATCGCTTCTGATTTTGAGTAAACTTTAAATATTTTACTTTTACGACTTAAGGTGTATAGAGTATAGACCAGCGGTCTCAAACTCAAATGGCCCTGTGGGCCAAACCAGAAATTGTAAATTATTTGAGAACCGCAATACACAATACAAGGCCAACATACAATATTACACATTAAAAGCTCAATAAACGAAAATAAGTAATGACTAAAATAAATGAAATCGACATTACAGTCAATTTTTTTCTGGTTACTTTGGTGGCACCGTTTAGCATCAGCAAGCTCTTCCATATTAGGTTTAAATTCATCCGTAGAAATCCAACTCAGTGTTACTTGCAAATGTCCATCTGTGACATGTGACCTTCTAGACTTGTTACATATGTCTTTTATCTTTTGAGTTATTAGACTTAATGATTGACGATAGACCTTTTTGCCCAGGCTTTCTCAACCGGCGGTCACAAACAAAAGCTTTCGTGAAAATCTTTGCTTTGAGTCTTCACTAGTGTTTTGGGATGAAAATGAAGAAATCAAGGACATTTAAGCAAGTGGTTTGTGTACAGAATTTACATATAGACAACAAAAAACTCATCTCTAAGCTTTTCTTTGACACTTGTCAGGAAATAAGCGTCAGAATAAAGGAAAAATACAATTGATTGACAGACAGACAGACACACAAAATTTATTTTGTCCAAAACCATATAAAACAATAACAAAGAAATATAATGCAAAAAAAAGGGCAAGGAAGCACCGAACAACCCTAAGGTTTACTAGTCAAGATGCTTCCCGAGTAAATTACAATTACCAATAACAATTGTGTTAGTGCGATTAATAGAAAAAAATAACAGCAAAAATAAAAAGAAGAAATTTTTGACGAAACAAAAGTTTATAAAACAACAACGAAAAAAAAAAAAATTTCAGTCTCACTTGATTATGCATAAACCTATTAACATCAAGTTACGCCAAAGCATTTTTTATTTTTATGTAAAAGTACAAAACTGGGGTTACATTGTAGGTATAGCAAAAGACTATTTATATTTAATATGATTTACAAAACAAAGTAATCTATTCAATTACATAACATATGCTAAAATGTTGGGAGATAATATAAACTCAAAAACTTAATATTGATCAATAAAACTTTTTTTTAATTGTTTTTTAAATGCATTCCAATGTAAGTTTTTCAACTCTGGTTTTAGTTTTGACCAAATCTTTGTACCTTTGTACGAAATTGAGTTTTGAGTACATGGTTTTGACATTCTCGGTAAAAAAAAACGTAGAGTCAGATACTTGTCTTATATTGTAAGAGTGAATTTCTGTAATTTTTTTAAAAAAACTGTTAAAAATTTTTGGTGTTTTTTTATTATAATATAGATACATGACTTTTCCCAGTTCTACTTTATATAGATCTTCTAATTTTAGTAAGTTTAGTTTTTTATAAAGACTTGACATGGGAGTGTACAAGTTACTTGAGCTTAAAGCTCTAATTATACGATTAATTTTTACATTCACTTCAGATAAATATGTTTTAAATGTTGCACCCCAAACTATTATTCCATATTGTAATTTACTATTTATTAAGCTATTTCATAGTGTCATATTTCATAGTGTCCATATTGGTATATAATTTTAACTTGTAAAATAGTCCTGTGTAACGAGCTAGGTGGAAAGATAAACTTTTAACGTGTGGTATCCAGTTTAAATTTTGATCGATGAAAAGTCCCAGATATTTGACTATTGGGGATCTTGTTAGCATAATATCATTAATTTTAATTTCAATAGTACTTTTGATTGTTCTGGAAGGTTGTTTGTGTATTAATGGAAAAGTTGATTTTGAAAAGTTTAAAGATAGTTTGTTTTTTCTCAACCAAAAATCAATATTTTTTAATTCGATATTAATTCGATTTTGCAATGACGTTAAATTCAAGTCGGACATCATTAAATATGTATCATCAGCGTACATGATTGTCTTTAGATCATTGGATGTTTGAAAAAGGTTTTCAAGTTGCAAACATACTCTTTTTAGCGGCATAAATTTAGCTTGAATAATTTGATGTAGACGGCTTCTGAAGCAGATATATGAAAAGAGGAACGGCCAAATAAAAGAATAGAAATTTTTTATCACTGTAATATTGAACGCACGAAGGGTTATCTAAAAGGTGTTGACCAGGGATGCCAACCTTTTTTCATATTGGGCCAGATTATAAATTTAAGCATATGTGGCAGGCTGCAAAATTATATGTATATAAAATTTCCTTTTTTTAGAATAAAATGCCATGACCAAATAACGAGTATTAAAATGTACTGTACGAGGGGCATTCAAAAAATACGCGGAATTCTCCCGTAACAAGAGTGCTTGCAAGAAAAGACGTATTTTAGCATGCTAGCCATAAAAACATGTTCTTTGTGTTCGAATAATTGCTATCACTCATTTTGTGCTTATAAACGAAGTTGTCAAGAGCTAGTTTATTTAAGTTAGTTTTTTAACCCATGGAGCGTAAGGATTTCGAGGAAAGAACCAACATCAAATTTTTGGTAAAGCTTGGTTGGAAAGGAACGGAGATCATTCAAGCTCTGTAGACCGTTTATAAAGATGATGCTCCGAAGAAAACTTGTGTTTACAAGAGGATTGAAAGATTTCCAGATGGTAGAGAAGCTGTTGAAGATGATGAGGGTCGTGGAAGACCAACAATCTCAAAAAACAATAAAAAAATTGATTTTGTTAGGAACCTAGTCAAAGAAGATGGACGATAGACGATTTATCAAGTAGCTGAGACAGTGGGCATATCAGTTGGTTCAGCTCATTCGATTCTGCATGACGATTTATGCCTCAGCAAGCTTTCGGCGCGATGGGTGCCAAAAGCGTTGCGCCCAAATCAGCTCAATCTCAGAAGTGAATTGTCAACGGCGATTTTGCTCAAAATTGAAGCAGATGAAGACCGCTTTTTTGATCGAATTATCACAGGAGATGAAACATGGGTCTACCATTATGATTCTGAAACAAAACAGCAGTCCAAACAATGGCTCTCACGTGAATCATCTGGCCAAATCATATTCAAGTCTGAGTGTTCTGTCAAGAAGGTCATGGCAACTGTTTTCTGGGACTCTGAAGGAGTTGTGCTAGTAGATTTTTTAGAAGGTAAAAAACTATTACAGGCGCCTATTACGTAGAAGTTTTAAGGAAATTGAGAGCAAAATTAGCTGAAAAGCGTCCAGGAAAACTCCATCGTGGAATTCTTTTCCATCACGACAACGTCCCAGCGCATTCTTCTCGGATCGTAAGAGATGTTTTGAGAGAATTTCGGTGGGAATTGCTGCCACATCCACCTTATAGCCCAGACCTTGCCCCATCTGACTTTTTTTTATTCCCAAAACTCGAAGAACATTTGAAAGACGCTTATTTTAATGACACTAATGACGCAAAGCAAGCAGCAAAAACATGGTTCAAAAATGGGATAAAAGGATGGAAGCACCGCCTGGAGAAGTGGATCAACCTTGTTGGAGACTACGTTGAAAAGTAGATTGATTGTATCCATAAATTATAAAAAATTATAAAATTTCGCGTATTTTTTGAATGCCCCTCGTATGTTTAAAATTGATTAACTAATTAGGAATATTAGTGAAATGTAAAACTATTAAAATCATTACGTATTTAGCATTAAAAATGTGTTTTGCTGGAGCTGCTTTGAATTCCTGGTTACATGAGTTTTTTTCTCTCTACTTGCACCGACTTAAAATCCCCAATATATGGAGTCGCAATCTGAAAGTCGATGAAGCCTGTAGGAGACCCAAAAAGTTATCAGTAAATATCTCTGCTCCGTGTCCCCTACAAGATCTTCAAGAGGCTTATCTACAGCAGTGTCGAACCAACTGTTGATCCATTGTTACATAGAGAGTAGGCTGGGTTTCGACAGCGGTATATGACACTGTCTGCCACTACTGTGACCTTACCTGCAAGCTACTGAGGCTTTTGCCGGATAAGCAAATGGTCAGAATAGTCAGGAAATTTGTCCGAAACCGAAGTTTTACCCTACTGTTAGTGACAGCAAACAAGGCTGGCTACGGCGTTTTTCAGGAATCGGTTTTGGCTCCGCTCCTTTTCAACGTCTATATGTACGACCTGCCATTTAAGATTTTCAGAATGTTTGCTTATCCAGACGATCTAGCATGGATGCACTCTTCTGAAAATTAGAAAGCTTTTAAGTTGGCTTAACTGTACATCCCGATTTTTACCGCTTTTTCCCAACCATTTCTGCAGAAATTTCATGTGATTCCATGTGCAGACCCCTACCTTCTTGTTGTGTGCCGAGATCACTAGTTTTCAGAGACTAAAATTATGAAATTCGAGACCGATTTGAAGTAAAGATCTTTTTTTAGAAAACATCTCTTTTTGGGGACAAAAATCTTGACATTAGAAACTAATTACAAGTAAAGGCCTTTATTTTTAGGAAACACTACTTTTTGGCCATACTTTTTTTCTGTTTAAGAGTGTCCCGGTTTGCCCCTTCGAAAATATGGTAACTCTACTTTTAAGGAGACTTTAAATCAAGATATTAAGATATATTTAAATTTCAAAGCTAAAGCTCAATCACATTAAAAGTGATGGCAGCCTTTCATTTAAATAATCGAGAGACCCAACATGTGTTAAATGTTTACAGCAACATTAGACTTTTACCGTTTTATCCAACCTCTGTTTATTTTGAGGTAAAACTAGACAGATCGCTCACGTTGCGTCACCATCTTGTGGCGTTGCGAAAAGAAAACAATCTTCGTGCGCCACACTGTTGAGACAACTTGCAGACTAAGGATTCAGTGCTGCTGCCAAAACACTATGTACAGCTGCCTTATCTCTGGTCTATCAAGTAACTGAGTGCTACGCACCCGTCTGCTTTCGCAGCGTTAATACTCGCCTCGTAAAAAATGTTCTGTATGACGCCTTGCGCATTGTCACTGAATCCTGTGTCCCGTTTTAACGCACCACGTATCTATAGTTTCAGTCATCCAGCCAGTTAAGCTTCGTCGACTAGGTGCGACACTCTCTTTGGTTAATGGTGAATCCCTGGATCCTGACCAAATGTTAATATCCTATATTGGACTTAAAATCTTTAAAAAAGTCTAATCCTCTTTCCACCTTCCGAATAAATCAACATGTCTCCTTTTATTAACACTAGCAATACTGCTGCAACTACTGTAATCTCATTCCAAATCACTCCACATTGGCTCAAAGTTATTGTTTTTACTACCACTAAAGTCATTACCAAACAATCTTTTGTTATTGTAAAAATTGTTTGGAAATAACGCAATTAATATTAATTTAATAGCAAAACAATGTGAATACTGAAAAGGAGGCTTGGGCCAAGCATCTTTATGACAAGCTTCGCCCACAAAGGTTTTCATAAATCATTTCATTAGCCATCACTCGACGCAGCAATCAATTAATGTATTTAGTTTGTTTTCTTATACATTACAATGACCGCAGTGATATCAAATTCTATACAGTTATGAAAAAATAACTAAAAACTTTGAGTAAACAGTGGGTTGCATAAAAACATCAAGTGGGCAGATAACAATAGTCGGCAGACCCCTGTTTATGCTTTAGGAAAGACGAAAACGGATGTGAAACTTTCCGCAAAACTGGTTTTGTAATCAATCACAAAAAGCTTTTGTTTGTGCTATCTTAGACATTTTAGTGTAGAAAAGGTAACTTCATAAAAGTTGTTTTTTTGGTTTTCAGCAATTTCTTGGTTATCTTTGAAGTCTTTTGCGTCATTTGTATTATTATAAAGGATGCACGTCGAACTGATATTAAAATATGCATTGAACCAACAATACAGTAATAAAACTATTTACTTTTTATAGGCCTTGTCTCACAATACTGGTATTCTAATATCTCTACTTCAAAATGATTGGAGAGAAAGTGCTTGAGCGCAGATGAAAAAATGCAGTTTCTGTTTTATGAAGCGAAAGTGTCGCTCGCAGAATTATGTGCTTCAATACGTTGAATGTACTTCGGCAAAAGCATTACAAACATTAGATTTAGACAAAGAAAGAACATTTTCAAAATCAAACGAAAGTTGTATTATAATTATCTCTAGTTTGTCTAGTCAATTTACAATATATGTCGGCAGCGTGACTGAGTGGTTAAGAGCGCTCTTTCGATGGAGAACGTGATCAACGCGGTTTCGATTCAAATTTACTCTTGTCATTCTGTTGCTTACTTGAGAAAGAGACTTTTCAACATTTTACCCTGCTTGACGGCTTTAGCAAGCAGATCAAAGTTTAGTGAAATCTTTAAATAAAATCTAAAAAGCTTTTTAAAAATTTTTAATCGGATAACAATATCTTGGCGAATTCGGAAGCAGATTGGGGTAATCGTTTTGCGGTTGCTTTACGTATAACGCCTCCGATCCTTTCGTGCAAATCAGAAGGATTAATAATGAGATAAAAATAAAATGAATGGTTATCATCAGCGATGGCTTCAATAGGGTGCGAACGGAGCGGTCGCACCAGGCTCCCCTAAAATACATCAAAAAGTGGCCCCTCTACACAAGAAATTGCTCTATTTCTTCATAGTAGCACCAGGACGTCGATGGCATGTCAAAAAAAAAAAAGAAAAAAAATTTTAAAAAAGAAACGGCTTGTGCTCCTTAGGTTGTTAGGTTGTTGTAACTTATGCTTGTGGAAATGTGAAAGTACAGACTTTTTTTTAGAGATTAAAATGTCTTGAGGCAGTATAAAGTTTTTCTCCATGCTTTGGATCACCCAATAGTAGCCCTCCTAAATTGAAAACCTTTTTTTTAGTGGTTATTTTGTCTCTTCATGTTTTGAATCATCCAATGGTGGCCCGCCCTAAATTGAAGAACTTTTTTTGGGATCACTTTGCTTTCATATACTAAATATGGCTTCAGCTACTTTTTTTTAGTACACTAAATAGCAGACCCCCTCACGTTTCTTGTACCAGGCCCCCCTTTTTGTAAGGCCATCATTGATTATCATTATTATGGGTTGGTTTATCTTTGGCAGTCTCAAATTTTGACTTAAAATGTACTGCATACACTTTACTGTGTTTTTGTTAAATTTTATCTTTTTACATTTATTATGCAATTTTTGGGGGAAATAAAAAGCTATATTGTATTCGTGGTTAAATATTTCACGGGATGCTGAAATACATCTAACATGTACATCATCTTTTACACAGTTTTTCACAAACTTGTCATAAACTCTTAAACTGTCACATCTGGAGTAGAAATTTATTTGAATTTTATATTGATTACATGCTAACATAAAAGTAAATCAGCCTATATGTATAAAATGAAACCATATATTTACTGAGGCATATATTTACACAGGCTCACAGGCCATGAAACTCGGAGGATAGAGCGAATATTGTCTAGTTCATGTTTTAGAGTAAATTTAGAGTAAATTTTTAGTCTCGATGTGTTGACGTATCAATAAGATACCAATAAGATACGTTAACGCATCGAGACTTAAAAATTTGCTTTGAATCTACCCTAAAACATGAACCAGACAATGTTCGCTCTATCCTTGTAGAAAATGATTATCCAAAATTCCTTAATATCTTCAGAGTTTCTTAAAAACTTTTACGTTTCCAACAAAACCCTAAAGAAGGCCCAAAAAATGTCATGTCTATTTAAAATTACCTTGGATTGCGAAAATTTCCAGAAATTTGGTAGAAAAATAAAATCATCTATTACTAATTATTTGGAGCGGTCCAACCACTATAGTGGTTTTTCTACCGGAAGAGTTTTGCCTATAATATATAAGGACGTTCTTCCCATTTTTCAACAATGTAATCTCGTATATGAATACGTGTGCCACTGCGATAGTCGATGGTTGGGTCGAACGTCCCAACGTTTGCAGGACAGAATCCGCCAGCATGTGCCAAAGTCTATTTGGAACAGAACCGGTCAAGAACGAAAACAACCAGAACGCCAAGGTAAATCAGCTAATTCTATACCGCATTGTGACTGGGCGATTGGAAATCATTTGTTACACAGCCAAAAATGTGCATCTCACTAGAAGGGCCATTAATTTTTTATTCTTTCCGATTTCATTTATCACGACCCGATTTCCATTTATCAGTCTTAGAATCGATTTTTATCACTCTTTGTAAACCTAATTTATGTAGACAAAAAGAGTTTGTTTACTAACATAAGTTATTAGTATAAGTGTAAAAAATTTTTTTTTCCTTCCAAATTTTAGCACAAAACTTGCATAATTTTGTTTCTTTTTTTGCCAAAAGTTTTTTACGCCGTCGAAACGTGGTTTTACTTTATTAAATATTTTCAATTATTATGATAACTGTTACTAACCTAAATTTTTGGCCAAACAGAATCAGTCTTAAAACTTTTCAAATACTACATTTAGTTCTGTTCACTTTAGCGAAACCTTCTGAAGAGAGGTAGACGAAAACGTTCGGGTTTTTTAAAAACAGCCTTAATTAAGGCTACTCATTTAACAAAAGAGTTTCAAATGAATCACATGGTTTTAATAGCTATTATAAAGAATATATTTACAAAAATCAAAAGAACTTGAACAATTCTCGAAAAACTTAGCTCTCTAGCTTCACCAAACTTCAGAGCAATTCACTGCATCAACAATTGCAAATAATCACTTATAACTTTCTACTGATTAACTATAAGAATAAATTAGCAACCAGGTGGCTAATATTAAACTTAATAGCTAAACCAATTCTAGCTCTCCATAAAATTATTTTTGAGGCGTCAACATTGACCCCTAAACAACTTATCACACAGGCACAGTCACACAAACAATTTTAACCATTTCAACTAGAATGTATGATAAAATTTACAACGGCATATACTGTATAAAGATAGTTTCAAAAAAATTAATATGCCGAAATCATTACTCATCTATTCAGACCATTAAGATTGTAGTAAACTGAATCGATTATTATTTAATAAAGTAGTTATCTAAGTTAATTGAATGTCAATTTTACCGCTGTGAAAGTAATCCTTCTGGTACTATCGAATTGTGGAAAAATCACGTTTTTTACGGTCAAAATAATAGACTTCTCAGCAGAAGGCATTTTGTGTCCTTGAGTTTGCGAAAACAAACGCCATTGTCACGGTTCAACGTGCTTTTAGAACAGAATTCAGCATCGATCCACCCCATCGTGAGACCATTCGACGTTGGGTTAGACAGTTTAAAGAGATTGGATGCCGCTCGGGTTCATAATAGCGACTGTCAAAATAGCGACCGTCATAATAGCGACTTCAAAATAGCGACTGTGTCAAAACAGCGACTGTCATAACAGCGACTGTGTCATAACAGCAACTGTCATAACATCACCGCATCGCCAGGCCTATTCTTGTCCAAACATTCATCCAAACTTTTAGCCAAAATTATTTACAGTTTCTATAAAGAGTTCTGGAAGACCACGTGTTGCAGAGGAGCAGGTGAGTGGATTCACGATGCCTTTAAGAACATCCCATGTAAGTCTATACTTCGAGCAAGTTGTCAGCGTGACATCTGGCACACCACTGTCTGGCGTCTGTTAAAAAGAAAGTTGCACATAAAACCATACAAACTGAGCCTCGTCCAAGCATTTACTAATGACGACAAGGAGGTCGTTGTGGAGTGGTTAGAGTGCCGTGCTTATGATCAACATGGTCTCGGTTTAAAACCTACTCGTGCCATTCTGTTGTTTTCTTGGTAAAGACTCTTTACGGCACTTTCCCCTGCTTGGTGGTCTTGGCAAGCAGTTCTAAATTTCAATCATATCTCTATTAAATTTTAAGTGGGCACCAATATCTTGGCATCTCCGGAAGCAGGTCGGGGTAATTGCCTACCCTATGTATTAGCGCCTCTGTCGCTTTCCTGTGAGTCAAGAGGATAAATATAGAGATAAAAATAAAAAATGAGAAGGACATTCTGTGAGTCAATGCTGGAGATGGTACTGTAGAAGGTGATCAAAACCTTTTTTCACTTCTCGTTTTTAGTGCTGAGGCGACTTTTCATTTATGTGGCACAGTCAATCGTCACAATGCGCGCATTTAGGAAACACATTACTCCCATGAAGTAGTTAAGCATCAAAAAGATCAAGATGAAATGTGACAGTCTACAAATATTTTTGATAGACCAAAATGGTCTTGTCTAAAAAAGGTTAGACACCCTTAGTCTATTTGCTACTGCACATGAAAAATCAAAGCAACAAACAATTTAGACGAAGTTTTTGCGGTAAATCGATAAAAAGAGGATGAAGTTACATAAAAAAACAAAAAAGATCTGATTCAATTGTTCCATTTTTTCCATTAATATTTGGAAGCTTAACTTTATTCAATAATGTAAAAGTAGCTTTTACAATATCATAAAAATGATTGCACGTAGCATGATTAAAATTGTACACCAGCATTAAGGTCGGTTCACATTGTAAGCGGACGCGAAAAAAAAACGCCAAAGAGCAAATTTTTTGTACTTAGCAGAAAAATTTTAAAGTTGAAATATTTCAACTTTTTGCGCTTTCCGCTTCACTCGACTAATAGAGTACAAGGGCTGACAGGTCAACTAGTATAAAGTTATATAAGTTTTCGGCAATTTTTGTCGTGTTTAATTTTTTTGACATTACCATGTCTCTATAAAAATGTTTCTATTTGATTTTTTTAGTTATCACAAAGCAAAAGTACTTAAATTAATATTTGAAATTTAAAACAAAGATAGCTTTTTATGCCCAGAGCCCGGAACAAAACGTGCATGTCAGTATAATATACATTTTCCTAAAATAAAATTTTTATGCTGTTACCACGAATTTTAAATTATATTCATGAGATAGTATATTGTCAGAGCAATTATATTATCTTTTTTCGTTAGTTTAAGTCCAGCACCGAAGAAGTTATGTTAATTTAAAATAACTATAACCCTTATATAGGCCTACAATTGCTCGCAGTTTGTTATTCGGTCAGTTTACATAGAGTATGACCTTCTAACCCTGACATATAAAGCCATGTCTATTAGTAGGTTATGCATAGAAATTGGCATTATTTAGTGTTACTGTGCTTTGTGGACGTGATTCAATTGGTTAAGAGTCAGGTTGAAGCCTTAGAAGTTTAAAATTAACTAATATAAAACCTTTAGAGTTTATGAATTAACATAATGAGTAGAATTGTGTGGATGAACTATTAAATTTAATATTAACCATCGAGGTACTAATTCATACTTAAAGTTAGTCATTACGAAGATGTTGAGTGATTATTTGCAGTTGTTCGCGCTTGAATTGCTTTGAAGTTTTGTAGCCTCTAATTTTCAAATTTTAATGTGCAAGTTTTGTGCCAATACAACATGAGTAGATTATTTTATAATGCACATACAATTATTTTTAAAAGCCTACCAATATATTGAATTTAGTGTGGAACCAAGTCGTAATGGTGTTTCGCTACTTATTATATATGAAATGTATGAAATCATCCTCAGATTTTCCACTTTTTGTCCCAAGTTCATAATGTTCTCTAAAAAAAGGTGATCTCTAAAAAAAAGATCGTCGCATGAAATCATTCTCAGATTTCCCATGTAAATGTTCAATTTTTCAAAAGGTTCAAAGAGCTGCAGTTTGGCCACCCCTGGTATATATGTTTTAAAATTCAGATTTACATATGTTTTACTATTTAATTGCACATTCATTGCTGTTACTCATTTTTTTATTGTGGTTGTTGTTATAGTTTTTTAAAAGTGGTAACTGATAAAATTGATTTATGGTCAAGTATAAAATATGGTAATAATTGGTTGAAACTGTTTTTTTGGAAAAAATTGTTATTATGGATACATAACCTTTTTCGCCAAGTTTGATTAGTTATGTTGTACGAGTGTTTTTTATTAAAGAAAAAAGAAAAATTTTACAACATCACTTAAATATACTTTTTAAGCATAGTTGTTTTCTACATGCATAAGTATTTCTAAATCTTTTTATAAATCAAAAATTTTTTTGATACTTTTATTTGCTGGACGTATACATTTCATTTTTAAATGAGAATTATTTAACCATTGTTGCATTGGCTAACTAAAAATATAGGCTATATTTAGGGGCTTTACAAGGGAAAACTGTAATTGGACTCCTTCAAATAGCCCTTCTGCTCTCTGTCTGCACTTCAAATTTAGGACCAAAGTGGGATCGTAGATTCTATTGAAAGCGATATTTTTTTAGAGATCACTATGTTTTTGGGACGTGGATACTGATTTAAAGAGATAAATTTTGTAAAAGCTGCTAATTTAAAATACAAGGTGTCCTTTATTTGAATTTTGCCACCACCCCCCCACAAAAAAACTCCGGCGGCCCTTGCTACATTGCTTTACTGTAAAAAGGTTTTATCTTTTATTTTGATTTATTAATTGTACAATAAAGAGTGTAATTTTGTTAATAGAATGTATGCTTTGTGGTATCTGTCTATAGATACGTAATTTTAAAATAATATAGCAGGGGTGGCCAAACGGCGGCTCTTTGAACCTTTCGAAAGATTGAAAAATTATATGGGAAATCTGAGAATGATTTCATACGACGACCTTTTTTGTAAAAAACGCCATGATTTTGGGACCAGAATAGGGAAATACTAGATCGATTCGAGGTGAAAACTTTTTTTTTAGAGAACACTATAAATTTGGGAAGAAAAGTGGGAAATCTGAAGATGATTTCAAGAGAGGACTTTTTTTATCGGTAAATGAGTAAATAAATTCATGTTTTTAGATTTGTTAGATTTCATCATTTTGTTTTGTGGCTCTTTAAAAGTTTGGATTTATGATATGCGGCTCGAACATCGTATAGGTTTGGCTACCCCTGTAAAATAGTATCATAAAATTTTAGAAATTGCACAGATATCTTGAATATAGAACAATTAAAAAGATAGGAAAGTGTGGAAGATAAAAAAAGACTAGTTCAATGTTTAGCTAACAACAAGGGATATTTCTGCTCTCAACGCAGTTATTTTAAAGTTTAAATTGTTTCATAGCGCTGTTTAATTAATAAAGACTAAATTCTAACGATGTCTACTGCTTTTTGTTTTCCTTATAGTTTTGAGTAGCAACCATCGACTAAATTTAAAAGATCGTCAACTACTGACCCCGCCAGTTACACTAGGCAAATCAAAACAAGCAAAAAGGGTATTTTCCGCGAACATTTTAACGTGGTTCACACTGAAAGCGGTCGCGGAAAAGGCAAATGGAAAGCGTAATTTTCCGCTTTCCGTTTCTTTTTCGCCTCCGCTTTTAGTGTAAAACGACTTTTACTTAATTCTAACGACTGATTTAAATAATAACCTTTCTCTTTTTCTTCCATTGTGACTGAATCAAGGAAAAATGCGTTCCACATTAGCATTATGAGCTACAATGCTGAAATAAAATTAGGCAATTTTCATCAGTTTGCTAAAAATGATCAATGATATTGCAAGTTTTGGATTATTTGTTGCCATGTAGTGATAGAAAAATTAACAAATCCAAACACCATTTTAACGGTTCAAAGTAACTAACCAATTATAGACGCTATCATAACTAAATAGATTAAAAACTTTGGTAATTACTAAAGGCGTTAGTTGCTCTGCAAACTTCTTTTGTTAACTCGTCTGTCATTTTATCTGCTTCTTCTACCTTTAAAATTGACGTAGACCAGGGTGGTCCAACTTCTGCACTCTTGTGAGCCACTTTTCAAAATTATTCGAGTTTGCGGGCCTCAACCGGCTAAAAACATTTATTTTTGTCCAAAACTCAGGGTGTTCTCTAAAAAAAAAAAAAAGGTCATCAATTGGAATCGATCTCCGAAATTCCTATTTTCGTCCCAAAATCAGGGTGTTCTCTAAAAAAAAAAAGGTCTTTGATTGGAATTGATCTCCGAAATTCCTATTTTCGTCCCAAAATCATAGCGTTCTCCGAAAAAAAGGTTGCCGCTGCCTGTAATCGACAAGACTTCTGCAAAATTGTTCCGCGGGCCCGTAGTTGGACCACTCTGACGTAGACGATGAAAGCAACATTTTCTTTGATGAAGCAAACTACACAAGGCACTTTTTATTTTAGTTGTTTAAAATGTAAAGGGAAAAAAAACCCTTCAGTATTTTTGAAAGTCATCGAACTACAAATTGTTTTTCATTAAGGCGCCTAGTAAAAAATCAGATAAAATTGAAGTGAAGACAAAAAACATTTTCGTTCGTGGGCGCAACACGGGGTGTGAGGAATTTTTTTGGTATTTACTGTTAATTTTACTTTTTTCATAATAAAGCGAAAACCGAGGTCGTGACATTGTCGTGACATTACAAGTTTTGGTTCGCGGTGTCAAGAACGTTGAGAAACAGTCTTGTAGCTCATTTTTTTGATTAATAAGACTTTACGCAAGAAACTTGTTCATTTTAATAACGATGATTTATCGCTCTTTCTTGAAAAAAGAGTTTAAATTGTATTTTCGCAAGAGGGAGCCATGTATGTGTTATTCTTCGAGACTTTCATACTGCGTTTTTCAGACTTGAAGCAAAAAAGCGTGCTGAGTGGCTGAGTGCATTAAACAATCATCCTTCGATTAAAAATATATGAGTTAAACATTTGTGAAAAACATAAATTATTTTCTACCTTTAATCTCTGAAATTTTCTTCAACCTTAATTGTGATTGTCTACTAAAGCTTTTTTTGATATTCAGATTATATTTTTTTGATCGCTTTGCAGGGCAATAGGCTCTGTCGCCAAGATGATAAAGTCTTCGCAAAGGACAAATTTATTTTGGTTTTTGCCATCAAAGCTGTTAGAATTAATTAGGATGCCTAACTAAATTGGGCTGGCTCCCCAGCCCTGGTTCTAATTGCTCATTTCCACAACGAGCGTCGAATGGAGCATTCTATGTGTCACAGACTGTGTTTGGGAATCCTAAAAGACCAGTTGAACTAGGTAACCCGAATACCTGCGCTGAAACAAAGCTGTGTTTAAATTTTATTTTATTCCGGCTCAAGAAGTAGTTTGCTATGAGCCTGAAGCTTTTATACAGTTGGGTTTGAACGAAGCTCGGATTGGCTCCACAAACAAACAGAGATCGCTGTCGCTAATAAGAACGAATGTATTACAAAATTCCAACTCACAACCGAGAAAAAATTCTCTTCCACGCTTTGCCACTGCAAAGCGAAATCAGAGCTATAACTTAATTCGATCAACACAATTAATTCTACCTCCGTAGAATAAAACTTCAAAACACTGGCGCAAAATAAATTCAACACTTGTCAACCGATACAAAATTTAACGGGCCCTCTGCCCACGCCCAGCTTCTACTTTCTCTGGAAGCGACTCTGCTTCGACCGACACTTTTCGCTCTATTCGTCTCTCTTTGTCGTCTCTTTTTCTATCGAGCGAGTGTACACATATATAGACAAAAGGTCACATGACGACAAGTTACTCGCATAAGCTATTAGCGATTCCGAAACTGGGCCCTGTAAGACTTTTTCCGGGGCGCCGCGAAAGCATGCGAAAGTTGTTGCATTTACTGCTTTCCTCATAAAAATTACAATATGAAAGCTGTTATCAGCTTTTTACAATTTTACAGCGTATAGTTAGCAGCAGCTGTGTGGAACCGCTTGTTAGTTGGGGCGCGATAGACTGGCAGTGACTGGAGAGAATTTGTCCATACTAAATTCACAATATAGGTTACTTTTGGATTTGATTTTAACTTTCGTAACGTTTCAATGCTCGCTACTCGCTAGCGTTAGTTAGTAGGCTATGTTTTCATTAAATCAATTGATCGTATTATTCTTTATTTATTCTTTATGATAGTAAAAACGATTGTAAAAATAAGTAAACCAAAATCAATCGATTTAATGGATATACACCAGTACTGATTACATAATTGTAGGCCTACGTATGCCTAAGATATTGCTTTAAACGTATATTTTTCAATACTGCAAGCTTATTTGGCCTGCCGTTTTAAAATACCTTGTAAAAATAACAAATTCCGTAGTGTCAAACAATAACTGCAGTAAAATATTGACACTTTTTTGGCTTCGTAATGGACACATTTGTTACCGATACTTTACCTACTCCAAGAGACAAGCTGTGGGCAGTACTGCTGGAGTATGACGTTAGAGGTCAGCTATTAGCTGCTAACAAATTTTTGTACAAACAGCCAGAAGTTTGGGTTTGTGTCAATAGCATGAAAACAAAATTTTTTAATGTCAGTGTTGGACTACGACCGGACTGTATTCTTTCTTCTCTTCTGTTCATCATAAACATGGACAAGATAGACAAAAACAATTCTTCCAATAGTGGTGTCACATTTGGGGAGTGTTGGGTAATCACCAAAAGACTGAGATCCCGAGTACAGGAGGCTGAAATGGGTTTCTTGCAAAAAATCAGAGGTTTATCCTTACTTGACAAGGTTAAAAGCACTGACATTTGTCAATTTCAACATTGAACCGCTACTACCCGCATAGAACGATAACAACTGCGCTGATATGGCGATGTGACACGAAAGTCCCGCAAGCGAACAGCAAAGCAACTAGTGGATGCTCTTCTGAGTGGCAAAAGGCCTAGAGAGCGACCCAGAACTCGCTGGCGGAATTATGTTGAAAACCTGTCTTGGTCACGTCTTGGAATTTCACCAGCAAAATTGCTGCTAATTGCAGGAGATCGAGATGCTTGGAGATTCCCACTCGAGCGGCTGCCCCCGCAACACCAAAAGGAAAAACGGGCAAAAAGAAATACACTGAATTAATTCAATGTTTTCCCTGAAAGTGATGATGATGATTATAATGATGCATTAAGAACTAAATTCTATTGGCATCCAAAACTGTCAGATTTCCCGCTTTTTTTGAAAAAAAGTTGGCTGCTGAAAACCAAAGTTCAAAATGTTCGCGTTTAATAGTAGCCTATTTACTAAGAATACTAGTTGTAATTATGCCCTGGAATTTTAATTGATATACAGGATTTTGTTAAATGACTACTTATCGTAGGGCTGAAGAATCAGTAATAGATAATTTTTTGTCTATTTATACTACCTATAAGCATTGATAAAAACTACCCTAAGTAATACTTGTGTCGCTTGCTTGAGTCACATTTATAATTAAGCATTTAAGCAGTTTTAATAACCTTCTTGCTGACATTTTTTCAACGCAGTTTAAGAGACTTTTGAAAAAATATCACGGCGAAAAGATTGCATGGTTCCATTTAAATTTGATACATATTTGTATAAAAGTGTATATTGCTTAATTGGAAACCAAGGAAATAATCTAACAAAGCACCAGACTGACGTATAATTGTCAATAGTAGTGAAGAGTAAAACTGTAAGTTTAACAGACCTTTTTGTGTTGCTTATATGCTAATTAGTGCCTCTTCAAGCATCTAAATTTTGCAAACAGTAAAATATGAAATTGATGTTATGAAATTTTTAATTAGAATTTTAAAGTTTATAAATTATAAAGTGTAATTAGAAACATGACCTTCAAAATGTTTTATAAATGGTAATATTTTTGCTATAATAACTTGTGTTATAATACATTATTGTTATAAAAAATTGTAAGCTTCTAATTGCAACATTTTTATTTTGAGTTTGATGCAAATAAAGAATAAGGCTAGTAATTTGATATTGTTTTGAGCATCTTATATTATTATTTTAAAGGGAATTTGACAGATATATTAGCTGTGTTTCACTATCAGAAACTGGCTATTAGTCTTATAAAACCAATTAAAAATTGCAATGTTTCAGTTTTCATCAGATCAGGAAATAAGTTGTTTATAGGTTTATGCTATTCCATGTAAAAACTCAAATATGATTACTTTTCAAATATGTAAGCATAATAGAAGTTATCTTGAAAGTCATTTGAATATGATTTCTGTTGATCAGCTCAGTTTAGTTTCCTTTTATTTGTGCTCCACCACATAGTAATAGCACAACTACACTTATATATTTAGTAATAAACATAATTAAGACAGCAGATTGGAAAAAGGAAGAACCAACAAACAACGTTCCCTCTAAGAGCTTGCTTAGTGTGCGTGGAATCAAAGGCTGTGTGAGCGGTGGTGGAAGTTCTGGTTTTCTCTCCCAAAATGAAAGTGTTCTCTAAAAAAAAAAAAAAAAAAGGTTTTCACTTCGATTTCATCCCCAATTTCCCGATTTTATTCCCAAAATGAAGGTGTTCTCTAAAAAAAAAAGGTCTTGACTTCGATTTCTTGATCCTTGATTTCCTATTTTGTTCCCGAAATCAAACCTTGCCAATGCTCATGCAGCGAAAGAATGTCTTGCCAAAACTTATGCAGTGCGTGGCAAAACGAAAGTACTGTGCGGGGGTTCCCTCGTTACTGCGCGGCCGCGCAGGCGTGCAGCTTAGAGGGAACATAGCCAACAAAACAAGTGTACGTTGTAGCTTGCAAAGATAAAAATGAAATTTTTATAAAAGCAAGGTTGCTTCATCTTGATATGAATTTGTTTATATAAAAAGAAAAAGAAAAAAAAGTTAGCACAAAAATTTTATTTATTTTATCTCTATGTTTATCCTCCTGACTCACAGGAAGCAATGGAGGTACTAATACATAGGTAAGCAATTAGCCCAACCTGCTTCCAGAAATGCCAAGACATTGCTGTCTACTTGAAATTTAATAGAGATATGACTGAAATTTAGAACTGCTTGTCAAGACCACCAAGCAGTGGAAAGTGGCATATAGTGTCTTTACCCAAGAACATAACAGAATAGCACGAGTAGGTTTTGAACCAAAACCATGTTGATCACAATTGAGGTGCTTTGACCACTTGACTACACTGCCTACCAGGGCTGGGTAGTAGGAGTAAAGAGTAAGAGGAGTCAAAGTTTTTCCAAAAAGTAAGAGTAACAAAAATTATTCATTACTCTTACTCCTCTACTGCATTTTTGGTTTGCCATACTGTCTGGAATTTGTAGAACATTGTAATTGAAAAATCGAGACTGATTCTAAGTAAAGACCTTTTTTTTTTTTTGAGAACTCCACAATTTTGTTATGAAAACTAAAAAATCTGAGACTGATTCTAAGTGGAGAAACTTTTTAAAAAATTACTCTTGAGTAGGTGTAAGATTAAGAAAAAACATTTTACTTCAGAGTAGGAATAGGTGTAGGAATTGCCACTACTTTCCAGCCCTGCTGCCAACAAATAATAAAAAGTTACATTGCGATCATTAAAAAAAACTCTGCCATGGATTTGGTGCATTGGTGGAACCATGTCAGTGTTTGGCTCATAAAGCATGATCAAGCCTCAAGTTTAAGGAAGCTTAAACATACTCAACTAGCCAAACAAGCAAACAAATGCACTGAAAGAAATCTTGTTCTGAATCAAAAGATCATTTCAAAGAACAAATGCCTTAGTACCATGCACTCACACAAAAAAAAATCAATTAAATAATGTTTTTATTGCTTTGAAAAATGATTAATGTAATTATAGACATGCTGATAAAAGTTGAAACAAATTTCTTGGAAAATTATTTGAATCTATAATGATAAGGCAGTTTAAATGTCAAAGCACTGTTTGTGTTCCAACATGAAATTGATTTTCTGAAAAATATAAGGAAGAAAAACCAGCAATGAGTTGCATGAGGAATAAAAGTAATTCAAATGTCAGATAGTTCTTCAAGAAAGAAATTTTTGGCTTTTTTAATAAATGTACTTGATGATTTACACTTTTGTATGTTGGCAGGCAATTGGTTTCATATTTTTGGTTCAATGTAACTTATGCTGTAGATTGTTTTAGACACTGTATTTTCACATGATATGGGTATAATTCAGGAGTTACTTCTGGTAATCTCATTTGATGTTTGATTATAGTAATTAAATTAAAATGAACACCCACATATTTAGCTGCTTTTATAAAAAAAACTGCTATTTTACTAGAACAAAAATAATTAAATTGCAATAAATGCATGGAAAAAATAAAATATTCATTTTAATGGCTTTCTTGAGCCTAATGCTGTGATGTTGACACTGAAATCTGTTTTTATGTCAGATATAGTAGTAAAAGTCTTAGATCATCTTTTGTTGCTATTTTCGAAGATTCCTGTTTCTTTGCAAGAGGTTCACATCTGCACTGAACTCCTTTTCCATCAATCAGTTAGAATAAATACTTTTAAAGATTTCTAAAGAAGAGGATAGGTTGATTGCTGTAAATTCCAAAATGACACTAAAAATCTTTTTTTCTGAACAGCCTTCCGCTTCACAGTTGTTTTAAGGTTTATTAAGTCTGTTTACAAACTTTGTTGCACCTGTTACAGATTCACCAACAGGTTTATAACCCATTGAAGCAAGTGGTCATCTCTTTTATCATGGTAAAAACATTATGTTCTTGTGTTTTCATCCCTCAATTCATTCTCTTTATACATCTTTGTACATCATACAGAATCAACTTGTTCATAAACTCATCACAACACTTTTCACTTTGGTAAAGGTGTACTTGCTTTCCTTGCAACTTCAAGTTTACCTCATTTAATTTGTCAAATATATCAGATAGATATGCCAAATCAGCACACCTGTTAATCAATTCCCTACTTATATTATCATCAACTGTTTGTAGAAATTCAACAGCCTGCGGAAATTCAACAACAACAGGAAGGCAACAAGCAAAATATTTTGTGACATCATACTGTGTAGCAATTGAATCTATGCGTAAACAATTTTTCCAAATTTTTCTCATTTTAGAAATGCAATGTAATTGCAAAAGTACTGATTCATACTGTTCTAGCTTAATGGCTAATATGCTGGTGTAGAGGTTAATAAAAATATGTAATTGAAATTTACATTGTGACAAATCCTGCCAAGATTAGATATTCAGTTCTAATTCTTGCTGTTTTTATGTCATTTTTACAGCATTTTTTGTTTCACGCTTCTTATTTAATGCTGTGAAAGTGTTTCACGCTTTCAGTGTGGTTTTTTAAAGATGGAACTTATTATGTATCAGCACCTCCGTGTCAATTTAAAAAAGTTTACCACCCCTTGAAATGGTTGAAATGCCCCTCAGAAGGCAGTACTGCCTCCATTGGGAAATGCTGCTTTACATCTTGACCACATATTATTAATACATGATTTATTAAATGGATCTTCTTGTGTCTTTTATGAGATATTAAGATCTGGACCCCTGCTTGTGCCAATTACACAAAAATTATCTACAATTTTACCAAACTAGGGATCTGCGCTGTTCAACAGATGAATTATGGAACACATAGTAGAAAATTCATCTAGGCTCTGTGCATGTTTGAATGAGCTTGCCCAAGCAGCTTGACTCAGCTTAATTGCCTACAGAACTATTTTTGGGCAGTTCATTTGTCCATATGCAAATCAGGTCTTGCTCCTTTATAAAATCAGGTCTGATGGTTTTGGTTGACAAAATCCACTCCTCACCCAACACCATCACTGCTTAGTGTATGATTTTGGAAGTGCAGCAATATAGAGTTGTAAAAAGATAATCCCTCAACTCCATTTCTGTCTCTATCTGATTGGAAGTGAATGCTTGTACAAGAAAGTTAAAAAAAAAGGTTATAGTTAAGTTTTACTGTAGCTCTACAATGCAATTTATGATTTGCTTTATAAATCTCTGTGTTTTGTGTTGTTTTGATACTACATTTGTTTTTGTGGCCATAATCCCAGTTGCAGTGTTTTATAAAAAATGTTTTACTGACAAATCTGGATATCTGCATTTTTTGATAATCACATAATCCACTTTATTGCTTAAGAATCTCGAACCAAAACCAATCATTTGCTTAGAAAACAGTTCATATTGGTTTATCACATAATCTGGTTAATTGAATAGAAATTCAAAGCTATTTTTTCAATTAACTGAACATTTCTATGCATCAATTAAAATAATCACTGATTGAAAATGTATTGTGAGCACAGATGCAAAATGCTCTTGCAGCACAATCAGTAGCCAATACAAAACAATGCGATATCGAAATTGCTTATGCGCTACTGAGTGTTTTTAGAACATCTGTCAACATTTGATTTTAAAAAACAGAGTTTCAACATTTTCAGCTGATTGAAAACAACATGTGCACTCACCTTTTTTTTCATTTTAAATCACTCTCTGGCCTCATGAGAATATAAGAAACAAAGCATAACAACTTTGTGTTAGAAAAAGCAGACCTTAATGGTTTGTTTTTACTATGAACATAGAATGGAACATTTTTTGTTTCTTTTATTGATCTTTCTATGCTTAAAATCTTAACAAGTGCTAAGCAAAGCAAAAAAACAATAAACTTGTAGTGGAATCTTGGTTTCTTCTATTATCTTTCCATACTTGTAGAACATTTCTTGTTTCTTCTATTGATCTTTCCATGCTTAAAGTCTAAGCGAATGCTAAGCAAAGTAAAAAGTCAATAAAACAAACAAAAAATACTTCATTCCATGCTCGTTGTGGTAAACAACTGGACACTAGCTTGTTTGCTATTTGAAGCAACAAAGAAACCAATTATAATGCCACAGGGAACATAGATAATATGGAATATTAGAAATTTCTATATCCCTGGTAATGCTATAACGAGTTCATTCTGAAATGCCTATCCTGAATTGGTATATATACTGACATGATTCAGCAACAACTATGGTTAAAAGTGGTGTTTTTACTACTTCCAGGTAAGCACATAATGCAATTAATTGCATAACAAAGCTTGGCAAATTGGCTATGCAATTAACCAGATTCATCTGTATGTTTTTTTTTTAAGTACTATGCCACTTGTTTATCTGTTGGGATTAGAAATGGCCAAAAAATAGAATAAGCACTTTCAAGTAATGACTCTGCAATCTTTGATTAGTTTAAATACTAAACAAAAATTTTTCCTGTCATGGGCTTCCTGGAAAAGTTTCTTGCTTTAATATCACTTATAAATAAAACCTTGTTTTGTCAGGATTGATTGCTTGCTATTAATTGTGCTGCACAAAACACTGTGTTTTGATTAGAAATAATAATATGTGGTTTTTAGATAAATATTTTGAGATTGTTAGGCAAAGCAGGCTACTTTGCTAAAAAGAATTGTTTTTCTCATTTCTTTTTTTAGTTTTGTCTTTACAAATTTTTGTTAAATTTAATTATGTGTATAGCAATATTGTATTTGCTTTTTTCTTGGTCATACTTTGTGTACCTTTTTACATGACATAGCCCATTTGTGTAGATCAGTGGCTCCCAACCTTTTTGAATGTATATACCAGAAGTAGGAAACCTTTTTGTTATTGGAGGTCACATTATATAATTTTGAAGAAAAGAGGCTGCATAAATTGAAATATATAAAAAAATTGTGTAATCACTTTGACTTTGTTTTGGTTTTAATTTTCATTGCCAAAAAGAAGTAATATCTAAAAAAAGTCTTTACTCCAAATTTGACTCAGAATTGTTGATTTCCATCCCTAAATTGAAGTGATTTCCAAAAAAAAAGTCTTCAATTTAAATTTGTTTGGATTTCTTTGAGTTTTGTAGGTTTTATCAAGAGTAGTCATTCTCATATGATTCTATTGTCATGGTGGTTGCACAAAAAGCTCATGGAGGCTGCAAGTTTCCCACCTCTGTTTTATACCCTTTTGCTCATTTTAAAACTCTTTATTTGCTCCATAGTTTACATTAAAGTTTTTCTTTTCTTGTTCTAGAAAGTGAAGTGAAAATAAAAATGATTGACTAGGGTTTGAGTGCAAGTTTTTTATCAAACATAAAGGGAAGACTCTTTTTTGTTTTTTACTTGATGTCTTCACTGGAACAGTGGAACTATTTATGTTAAATTAATCAATTTTTCTAGAAAGTCAAGTGAAGACCAAAAAAATGCTCAACAGAAATTGAAGTGCAAGTTTTTTGTTTAATGTAAAGGTAGACTTTTTTTCTGCACTTGATGTCTTCACTGGAAAAAATAATTATTTTAATATCAAATCAAGGACCCCATTTTTTAACGCCAATTGTATACTGAATTTTTATATCATAAAATTTGCCCTCCCCCAGGGAGAAATTTTTTCCTTGTTGGGAACCACTGGTGTAGATGTTTTTACATTAGTTTTGACACATTCTTGGTAAGACCAAATCAGTCAGTTTCTGATAAGATTTAATTCTTAACCAAACCTTCATTGAATGTTTTTCACATACCAAAATGTTTTTTTATATTATAACTGGCCAACACAGCTGCACATGCTGGTGAATTGTCAGCAACACTGTGTCAGATTTGTGGTTTCTGGAATCAAACTCTGATCTCCCACACCTGAAGAAGGATCAATAACCACTAAACTAAGCAGAATCAAAGGTAATTTAAAACATTGACATTATACTACGGTATTTAAAACTCAATTTAATTTTTTAAGGTGATTTTCAATTGAAAACAGAATGTGATGGAGTCAAATTTCCATCTTATTACTGTAAATTGGAGTGACTTTGAACACTTGCATACCATTGCTATGTCAAAAGTGATAGGAATATAATTTAATGTTATGTTAAGAAACCTCTTTTAAATAAAAGGGTTCACAGTCACTTTATTAATGGTTAAATTTGAACATTATTAAAAGTAGACCAAATTTCAACATTCAACTGCCAAAAAATGTCTTTGGACATCTATAGTAGGGTGGTCCAAGTTTTCAACATCAGAGGCCAGAAAGATATTTTTCTAATGTTTTCGGACCACATATTTAAATTTTTCTTTTCAAATAAAATTTTAAATTATTTATCAGTTTTATGAAAATGCTTATTTATATTACAGTAAAAAACAAAAAATTCAAACACTGTTCTCAAACATTTATTACTTGTTCTTGATTATTGCATCTATATCAGCCTTGATTTCACTTGTTGGCAGTTGTAAGCAAGCATCCGAAGCGTCATCTCCCAACCTGTTCCTTGTGTTTAATTTCAGTTGCTTCATAACAGAGAATGTGCTCTCACAAATGTATGTGCTTCCAAACATCGAACAAAATTTCAAGTCAAATTTCCTTATTTTTGGAAACTGTTCATTGCTCAGAAGCTTTCAAAAAGCCTTGTTTTCAACATTCTTATGGAAAGAAAGAAAGGGTCTGACTGCAATTTGCACAATTCTAGCTGCAAATCAGCAGCATGAGTCTCATATTCGATTTCCATTGGATTATTAAAAAGCTGAATTGATTTGTTTTTTTATTGAAGTAAAGTCAGTGAATCTATTATAAATTCAATACTGACATTTTCAATCATTTCTGCAAATCTAGAGAACTGTATAATTTTGCCCTCAGTTAATTTTTGGCATGAAGGAAAATGAGTGACATCATTTTTTTGGAAAGCAACAGTAAATATCTTTAGCTTCCTTTGAAAAGCTGCAATATGCCTGAAAAGTTAAGATAAATTTTTATCGATGAATTGATAAAAGTCAAAATGTTGAGTTTAAGCTTTGAAGGCTTCATTGCCTTATTTGAAAGAATTTTGGCACAGACTAGCAAGCACATAAGATGAGATACTTTTTCACTAACCAGAGCAATAGCAAAACCTAGCTCCAAGTACTTTTTGTCATACTGCTTAAAAACTCTTTTTTTTGCAATCCAAACCTGTGTCGTATGGCCATTTTAAACCTTGTAAATTTAATGTAGTTTCTTGCTGATGTTTGTAGAAACCACAAACTTTATTGTTAAAATTGGGTTTCTTTCTAAAGAATGTAGAAATGTTTTGTTGTATGCTCAATTCCATCAAACTGTCAAATTTTGTTGCTTTTAGTTCTCTACTAATTAATCTAAGCAAATCATCATTTACTTTAATGTTAATCATGTTCCCACAAGGTGTAACTCCCCTTTTTGCATTATTCCCAGCCATAGCCACCTTAGCCACCTGTGTGATAGTGCCAACAACTCATGAAAATGATTTTGTGAACCAGAACACCAGATCTATCACATCAGGTAAATCGACAAACTATGACTGCCAGGGATCACCTTATTGCACAGACAAGAGTCGTTTTTAGCAGTCCATGAATCTATTGAATATCTTTCTAAAACCTTTAATGAATGAACCACACCTTTATTAGCTGAATCTGGTCTTTGCTCAGACCTAATTTCTTCACATTTTTGAGCATTGTTGGTGTAAGAGCCCCTTGAATGCCGACAATGATTCCATTGTATTTGTGTGCACCTGGAGATGTTACACAATGGCAATTATTTCACTAACCCATAGCTCTTCTTTTAGGATTGCACATAAGTGCAGTTCTTTCAAGTGTTCAAAACATTTGTATATTCTTTTTTTTGCACTATAGATCTATTCCAGTAAATCAGGGATCCCAAGACCTCCTTTTCTCAATTTCAGCTATAATTATTCTTTGGAAAAGTTTTCAGGGGCTCGGAGAACTATATTTTTACGAAATGTCTAGCCTCCCGATTTATCCAAGTGAGTAAATAGATCAATATTTTTCCCATAACCTGGGAAGTAAAACCACCTTAATAATATAACCATTAGCATATTTCAATCTTTTGACAGGGCTTCTCAATAAAGCATCTTTCAGATGTTCCAAGGCAACACAGAAATCGATCTTATTCACTATCCCAAAACCTTCCAATTCAAAGTTGATTCCAAGATATTTTATGGTAGCTTCAAGATCGATCAATGGTGCCTCTTAATTCTCAATCATGAGGAAAGGAATGCAGAAAATTTGTAATTGTTTCCTGTTGAACTACTTTCTTTAGTCCAAATGACATTGATTTGCAGTTTGATTGTAAGTCCCTCTCATGATCTTAATACTTTAGTGCAGGAAAGTCATGCCTGTCAAGCTTTTTGATATCAAAACTTGGTTATCTTCAAAAGCCAGTGTTGATACCATGAAGCCATCAAGTAATGTGTAGCCCAGTCTGGACTTAAGACCATCAATAATCTCATCTGCAATTGCATTAAAAAGTAGGGGCAGGAGTGCGCACCCCTGCTTGACTACGCTGAGAATACCAATGTTTTTTGTCACAATTGATCCACTGGAGACTTGGGTTACTGCACTGGTATTGCCTTGCCTTGCAGTCTCCTAACCAGCAAGCTGTGGCTCACTATATTGAATGCCTTCGAATTCAAAGAGCACAATAAAGATGTGATGTGGGCATTCCGCGTAAGTCCGTGGAGTATTATAGTATGCTGAACACACTCCTCGACCTCTCAGAACGCCTATTGGCGCGAATTCAGCTTAACGCATCTCTAAGATCACTTGGCCAATACCTTAAAATACAGCCTCAAGACATAGGACCCAATGGTAATAAGTTTTCAATTGTTTACATTTAGCTAGGGTTTACACCAATGCTTCTCAATCTTTTTTGTGGAGACTGAAATGTTCAGTTGAAAGTTTATAAAAATTTGTAAAAAACCTAACACAAAACAATTTAACATAGGCCCAAACGAAGTCATAACAATTTGAATTTTAATCAATGCAAGCCTTGATTTTGTATTGTTTCCACAACTTTGTCAAATTTTGAAGCAATCTTGCTCAGGACCAGTCTCATTTCATCTTCAAGCCCAATCTTTGTTTTGATCTGTGTAAGCTGGTAAACCCACTCCCACACAGGCAGGTAGTAACAAATGGAAAGAGAGCTTTAACTTTGTGCGTGTGTAAAATTTTCTTGATTTTTGTCCAAAATTGACCAAGGTTTTGTTGCTTAAACGTATTTTACAATGAACTAAACAACTTATAATCAATAAGTTTTTCTTGCAATTCAGAATCAACTCACTGTTCAAGTTTTGTTAATTCTCTCTTGGAAAAATTTTATTGGAAAGTTTTCTATGCTTAGCTTGCAAATGAAGCATTACTTTATGGTCTTTCAATGATTCAGTGCAGATTACAAATTTTGGTTTGACTATACTTTTGTCAACTAGATATGTAAATCGGTCATTTAAGTATGCAATTTTATATTTTCTATTACTTGCCATTGCAAGTCTAGACCTTACATCTAAAGACAGAAATATTAATTGAAAATATTATTTAGCCACTTGCCTCAAGCTTAGTTAAAGTATAGCTAGAACCTTTTCTGTTTTTCAGCAAAGTAGTACTCAGCGGAGCAAAATCGTGCACATTATACAACAAGATTACGTATATTCAAACCATGCCATGCGTCTTTGTCCGACTCTAATATTGTCGCAGCCAAAAAAATCAACATACTCTTCCATAAAAATACACGCGACAATGACGCAATAAAGAAATCAGTCAAAACCACTGTCAAATCATAACAAAAATAATTTAGTTTTTACACAATTGCAGTGCAGTCGTCGGCAACTCATTTTTGATTTGCGATCCAAGGTTTGATAAGCGTTTCTCGATATCAAGGCTGTATGATATCGCTTTGTCCACTCTGGCATCTGGCCTACTTCTAACCAACATATCTTCATTAAAGCCAGGGTTAGAAGTAAGCTTTTGGATACGAGCCACTGATACATTATTACTCTTGAGAGATTTAGTCTTATTTTACACTTTTACAGTCGTCGTCTTTTGGAAAGGCATCCACTCCAGTTTAGACACGAACAGGACTAAGGCCGAGGGTTTATCGTTTTACTACCCCAGGCTTCTGTAGTGCCCGGATCAGATACTGGCAGTGACGTTGTTAAGCCAGCATCGGATTTCATCATTCAAAACCGTCAAACCTCGTGCGCCATGTGGTGCCGGATGTATGAGGCACGCTATTAGGATGTGGTCTGCTGTTTGTTCAGAGGCGCCGCACTCGCAATTCGGTGAAGGAGCGAGACCCAATTTGTGCATAAACGAATGGAATCGCCCAACACCAGTCTCCAGGCAGTTGAGCTTAAACCAAGCTGTTCGGGGCAAGCTCATCCCAACAGGCCTGGCACTGGTCCTGGGTATAAAAACACGGAGCCTGGAAGTATTCTCACAGTACTCAGCATTCCATTTATGGTTTGTCACTCAGAAGCGCGGATGCCAAGTCGGGCAAGGTTTTTTAAAAAATTCCGCGCAGCTGGCACAAATGGGTGTCTAGATCTTAATCTCTCTTGGCGAACATCTAAGGACCCACTGAAAAGACCATATAAGATATGATCAGGACCCAGAGATCTATGGTGAGCCAAGGAGAGTGTCGCTCCCAGTTGGCAAAGCTCAGGTGGGTGATGCCAGAGAGTATGGGTAAGTGGTCTGTTGGAGTGGAACGCAGACATTCAGTGACTAAGCGCAAGGCGTCATTCACGGCACTGTCGATGAGGCGAGTGTGAGCGCTGCGACACCAGACTTGTGCGCAGTACTCAGCTATAGAGTAGACTAGGGATAAGGCAGCTGTACATAGTGTTTTGGCACCAGCACCCCATCCCGAGCCCACAAGTTGCCTCAACAGTGTGACGAGCGAGGATAGTTTTTTGCGTAATGGTACTAGATGGTGACGAAACGTGAGCAATCTGTCCAGTTTTACCTTAAAATAAGTAGGGGTTGGACGGAACGGTAAAAGTCTATCATTGTTTTAGACTTCTAGCGCACGTTTGGCCTCTCGGTTATTTAAGTGAAAGACTGCCGTCACCGTCTTAGTCTGACTGAGCTTCAACTTCCAAGTCTGGAGATACGTTGAATACGGAAATATGAATACAACTTCTACGGTATTCGAGCGTAATAGATCGCTCCACAAATTACGTTCTTAGGTTCTGGTTGCCCAACACTACGCAACTCTTTGTGAGCAAAATGTTCACTGTAAATTAACTCAGATGTTTTGATGTGCTGAGCACACCCTTTGCAAGATTTCCTGATGTTATATTATGGCTCAACATTAAAAAAATGGCATGAGACCTGAGAAACTTTATTGTAGTCCTTGGCACATTTTCCATACCTGATGCCTTGCGACTCATTGTTGTGCAGCAGGTGGAAGTGGCATTTCCAATCCGTCCCCAAGGTGCAGGCTACTCCACACATCAAAGTTTAAGGAACCCACTCCAGTACAACCAAATCTGTCGCTTTGATTTCTTCCGTAACTCATAGTAGTATTTCGTTCCAAGTTCGTCAACTTGTTAGCTATGCTGTTTCTCTTAGGGTATTTAAGTGTGATCTAATTGAACTAGGCCCAATAGGTAATTGGTTGCCTGGGTTGCACAGCACATTCTCAGAACACCTGACGATTGTCCCATGCTTTATGGATTTAGCTTCAGATTTAACCCCAAAAATTAGCTACAAGTTGCATTGAGAGCTTGGGAGGCCCGAGATACATCCAAAGCCTGGGAATATGTGACCCCAAATGCAGACAGTGAGATTCAAGGGCTCACCAGCCCCGAAATTTCCTACACACTAATATTAAACTCTCTCACGGATGGGTACTGATGGTTACTTGCTGACGAATCTGCAGAACGTCCTCAATACTTTTCAAGGTACAAAGGTTTGGATCCTCCACAAACTTGATTTATTTTACAAGGCTTGATAACAATTCTCAGATCCTCAAAACAGTTAAAGTTTGAACTACAATTTAAACAAATACATTACAAAGCCAACTGCTACAACTAAGTTTATTTTCGCACAGAACAAATATGTTACTTTTTTTACTCTTGATACAAAATTTTTTATACAGCCAATATAAATTATGTTTTTACTCTTTGCCACTCTGTAGAATTTAATTAGTTTCATCCTAACCATATTTTAAAAAAAGAACCTTAATCAGCATATACAGGGTGACACAAAAGTTCTAAGACAAAGAATTTTTATTAGAGATAACATGTAAATAAGTTAAACAATATGAAAAAGTACTTAGTTACAATACAAAACACTGTGAGAAGATATGTTAAGAAGTTTATTCAATAAAGCCTCCTTTTTGAACTACAGCCTTCAATCTCTTTGGAGTCGCTTCAACGGCTGCACGCACTACATCCATGGGTAGTTTAGCCCATTCTCGTTTCAGTGTTCGTTTTAACGCTTCAACAGTTCAATGAGGATTTCTGCACCCATTCTTCTCCAGTACTGACCACACGCAGAAGTCCATTGGATTAAGATCCGGACTGGAAGAAGGCCATTCTTCCCTTGCCAAAAAGTCAGGAACATTGTTCTGAAGCCACTCTTGTGCTCTTCTGGAAGTGTGAGCTGGTGCTCCATCTTGCTGGAACAAAAATTGACTTCCTTGAAACATATCTCGTCTGAGGTTCTTCACAACTGGCTGCAGAATGTGTTCTTCATAAGTTTGGGCATTAATTTTGCATCCTTGGGGCACAAAAACCAATTGAGTTTTCCCTTCTGCAGACACTCCCGCCCAGACCATGACGGACTTAGGGTTTTGAGTTTGGCGGACGTTTCTGATATCTTCAGTCATCGTTGATACACTACAAGTAAGAATTCTGTCATTTTGACGGTTAAAAGATTGTTCAACAGTGAAAATTTTCTTGTCTGTAAACAAAACTGTGTCAAGCCCATGAGCTGCGAACCGCCGTATCAACGAGCGACTTCTGTCAAGTCGTTTTTGCCTCGAAGCAGTCGTAAAAGAATGAACGTTTCTAAGTTTCAAAGAAGATAGTCCCAAGTCTCTTTTAACCACACGACGAACAGATTCCCTTGAAATTTAAAGCTCACCAGCCATTTTCCTCATGGACCTTCGAGGATTTCCGGCAATTCTTGATGCATTCTTTTTCTTGACCTCCGGTGTCGTTGCAGTTCTTGGACAACCACTTCGATTGCGATCATTTACGCTTCCAGTCTCATTGTGACGCTGGATAGTGCGATAAACAAAACTGCGTCTAGATTTTGAAAGTTTGAGCGCCTTCAAAATTTCTGATGCAGGCTTTCCTATTCGGTGAAGCTCAACTACAGCACACCTTTGACTTTCCATGGTTGGAAAATTATTAATTTATTAAAAAATAAGAGATGATACCTATTGTAAGTTAAAGACTATAATGAACACTATTAAATCTGAAAAACAAGAAGGAATTACTTCACATAAGTATTTAAAAAACAAATTTGTCGCAGAACTTTTGTGTCACCCTGTACAGTAAAGTATATATCAGCATATACAGTAAATATGACAGTAGTAGATTTGAATGGCTGTTATGGACTAATTCTGTTAATTACTCTGCACAAACCAATCACTTTTTAAAACCAAGAAATTTTTTCAACCATATCACCATTGTATACAGCAGCACTAGTACATTCATATCAAAATAAAACAAAAAAACAATTGTGGTATGGTTAGAAAAAGTATACTCTTCTGAAATCAAAAAAATTTTAATAACTATGCCATTGACTGTACCGCGAAGGTTTAGTAAGTTTAAACGAGCAATGAGTGATCAGTTGAATATAAAAATACTTCAATTCAATTCTTTTGGCCAACTCTCGTCAGAAGAAATAGTTAAAAAATGACGAACTGCAAGAAAAACCTGGTTTATAGTTCGTCCTTTGCCAGCAATTTCTTCTGACGAAAGTTGGCCGAAAGAATTTTTAAGAAAAACAGTCTTTTTAAAGACTATAAAAAATTGAAAGAGTTAGTGGTTCCGTCAATATCATTGACCGTCAATTATTTTTAAATTATTTTTAAATTGCTTTCTTTCTGTACAACCAAAAATTTATTCTAACACATGTACTGCGTCTTACTGACTGGTGCGAGGCCCCCTAGTTAAGAACCCCTACTCAAGGCTCCAAGACTAATCTTTTCTGATTAAATAACGGGTAATTGGTTTTTAAAGCACTGACATAGAAATTTGTTTTTATTGCAAAGAGACTTGTCAACGATTCATCTGACTTGTCAAACGCAATTACAAACTTGATCGTATTTTGCTGTAAACAATCTGCCAAAATATATTGTGTATTAATCGACGACTTCAATAACATTTACAAAAATGCCGCCCTGTCTACAAATAATATTCATCTCTGCACTGCACATGTATTCAATAAATATTATTAATATTCTTAAGACACTGTTTTACATCTGAAGTCGTAGCACGTCTTTAAAAGTTTAGAATTGGAATGAATTGTTGCGTGCTGGCAGAAAAGCTAATGCCGATGGGCGATTTAGAATCACTGCTGTAAGCTGCAATGGTAAGGAACTAAATTTCCATTATCGGGTCAGCAAAACAAGTGCTTGGTTTAATTACATGCTAATAAATACACTATTTGTTTTGTTTCAAGAAGAGGTGATCGTTAATATAAGAACATACAGTGTGATTTAGCACTAATGACTGCAATACTCATAATCCAAACACAACTTTTCAATGCAGAATTGCTATCTTTTCTTACTCTGATGAAAAGATACTATGGCCAAAATCTTTTGCAACCTTGCTGATTTATATTTTTATCACATATCTAATCAACATCGATACTAACTTTATTTCCTGCTTTACAAACAAATAGTTTGAACAGCTCAGTTCGTCGAATCCTTTTTAAAGCAACTTGATTTGTTTGTGATGAGATAAATATCGTCTTGTATGCTGTCATAAAAACGATCACCAATGGTATGACCGTGTGACAATATTTTTGTGAATTTTTACAACTTTATTCATCTTAAAATCATTACATTCTGGTCGACCGTCACATAATGTTGCTGGGCGACAATCTTCTCTTAGTTTGACACGTTTTGGTGGATTTTGTAATGCCCGCATTTACGCTCGTAATGGTTTTATGATCAAAATTTGAATTTGGATTTAAATTTTGATTAGCAAAAAAACTATGTGCAAAAAAGCTGGTGTTGCATAGATAGGAGTCCAAATATTATTCACACAAACTCATCAAACGACACATAACTATCAAATAAACAGCACACTTGTGTTTGAATGAAATCAACAAACGTCGATGAAATCATTAAAAACACGAATTGGTTTCGTAGAGATCCGATTTATCTCTTTACTGTGCAACATCATAATGCAAGTTATGATAAGTTAAAACACATTTTCTATCTGAATCAATAGCAACACATTTAAAACTGTGTTGATGTTGAATTTCATCAATCTTGTTAAAACAGTCAAATTGTTTAGAGAATATGAGGAATAGTTTGAGACACAAATTAGATCAGTTTTACGTATTACTATCGATGGTAGAACAGAAAAAAAATGAAGCATTGCAGCAAGTTCAATTATCACATGAACTAAGAGGATTAACCCATTTATGCCGAATGTTCCATTTTTGGAACTAAGGTAAACTTATTTGCATAATATTTTCTGTTTGACTCACTTTTGATTTTTGTGCCTGTTTTGCTTCTTAAGATGTCTGTGTTTCAAATATTAGTTAGAACTAATGATTTTTGTTAATCTTTCTAAAGATACGATTTTTTTCACCAGCAATTTTGCACACCCGCTCTTTATTGAGTGTAACTGTAAAACTTTCTAAAGTTTTTTAGTTAACATTTACAAGTTTTATATATAAAAAAAATAATAAAAAAAACTTAAAAAATGCAACCTTTGACATAAATGTGTTAAGGTTGCATTATGTTTTTAACTTGTTAACTGTGACATTGCATTAATCACAATTTACGATTTTTTAAATTGATAATTTCAATTGCTTTCATCAAAACATTGTCTGATTCCATCTTTTCGTTCCTCGATGCAACGCATTTAGTACAATCTTCCCAAAAAGTACGTTGTAATCTTTATTCTTGCTATCAACAAAATTGTTTTTAAAACACTGACATTGAAATCTATTTTCATTGCAAAAACAAATTGATTTATCTGACTTAGCAAAGCAATTATACACGTAAGGTTGATCGTATTTGCTTATAAACAAAATTTGCCGAAATATATTAATCGATGAAATAATTTTCAATAGCCCTTGAAAAACAATAAAAGCATAATTGTTATAAAATATGCGAAACAGTTTATGTCTTTGTTGAATTTTCGTAGACTTAATCAAAGGTGGGGTAAATTACAGGTTTCATTAAATATCCGTCGCATAAAAATTCTATTAAATATTAAAAAAATTTAAAAGGTGGATTTTCAACCTAAGCGCTTCCACTTGTTTCGCAAGGAGAAAATTTTTTTCGTACCAATTAAAGTTTAGTAAAAAATGACAAAAATAGAAACTGTGTTCAACGTACCCCAACTTTTTTTTCGGGACAAGTTGCTGAACAAATGAGCATGTGGTTTATCTCGTAAAAACAGAAAATTAATGATAAATAGTCATTGTTTATAAACATACTTTAATATTTATTCTAAGTTTAGATGTGTCATGTGACCTAATCGTTGTAATTTTGAATAATTTGAAAAAATTTACTTTTGTAACCAATTGCGAAAACTCACGTACAAAACACCATAACTGTTACATCTCGTTTATTGTTTAATTTAATGCAATTATTTATGCAATGTTCGATTTGTCCAACAAGCAAGGAAAAAGTAACCTGCTTTTGTCCCCGAGCAGTGCCTTTAATAGTACAAGCAGTAGGCAGCTTTTTTACCACATCTTAAGAAAAGCACATTCATTCTCCAACTTGTATGAAAAAAAGATTTTTTATCGTGTGATAGACCTGGTGCTTAAATTTGGCCTCGTATTTCCCATTCTCATTAATTACATCGATTTCATTAATATAGTATCTGTAGAAATTTTTTTCTTTGTGTTTAAATCTTACTACCATGGAGTCTCCGATTTCAGGTGATTCATCATCACTGCTATCATCTTAAATATCTTCATCTGAATTACCAGCAAAAGGCACAGCGAGGTCTTCCTTCTCACTACTAGAATAAACAACAAACCTGAAGTTATTTTTCTTCTGCACGCCATTTCTTCAAATTCGAGCCTTCTCTTTTCGCGATCTTCTTTTTTTCATAGCTTTCGTTGTTCACGAAGCCTTCTATTACGTTCTTTTCGAGAGTGTCAGTCAAGATAATTGTTTTTCCTCGCCTTTTCTGTCTATTTGAACGTGACACTGCTTTCGGAAATGGAAGAATTTTCATTGGAGATGGCGTTTCTCAGGATTTACAAGAACACCAGTGGAAGAAAGACATACGAACTCATTATTTTTAGCAGTTACTTGAGGCTCAGGTTGTACTGGCATCGCCTTTTCTAAGTGCAGATACATTTCTCCCGGCTCTACAATTTGCCTATCCATCACCATACTCGGAGCAAATTCATCTTCTGAGAAAATATCTCTCCGTAAATGCACTTTTGATATCAGAAATGTTTTGTAACCAAAGCGGGACATGTGATTTTCATTGTTCCCGTAACAAACAGCTTTCTTTCTGGCAATATACCGGCTGAGTATAATCCGGTTGACACCATGCTATTTAGCGGCTTCACTCAGGGACTTGCCACGAGCGACATCTGCTGCAGCAGTCTTTATGATGATTTGGGGGATTTTTCCACGGTCAGTTTTTTGTATGTAGCACGTACCATTTTACCTTTTTATCGTACAACTTACCAACTCAATAATAATACTAACCTCTAGTAACAATAATGTTTTCATAAATTTTTTTTAAGAAATGCAACACGTTGCAATGGGGTAAGTTGAACAGTTGATCAACTGGCCCCAACTCAAAATGTCCAACTTGCCCCTTTTAGACGATTTTCAAAAAAATGGCTAGGAAAGTATGTTTTCTACTCAAAAGAAAATTGCGTTTATCGTTAGATAAACTAATATTTAGCCTGCCCATGTAGAAAAATAAATCATCGCTAGCTAGTCTCGTGTTTTTGCTTGGCCAAATATTCTCTACCCAAAAAGTTACATACCTAAGCTTAGTTTTGACAAAGCCATCCGGTCTTCCAACCACGACAATATACAGGAATTTGCGCTTGATTGAATTTAAAGGCATTGTAGGTAAGATGATTAGATGGCGCTTAATATCTTTTGCAACTTTTTTTTTAGAGGAGTGGGTGTTCAACTTACCCCGTCTTCCCCTACATAGGCTTTATTAAATTTTAAACAACAATTATCAATATTAAATTATTCACAAAATACAGCACTTTGTGAATCCAACCTTATTCAAATAGAATGTACAGTTACTTTAACGTAAAAGCTTCAATGATTCAATTGCCAATAGTTTAAAACAGATGTGCAATTTTAAACTTCGAAAATTATGCTGAGAGATTAGGCGTCCAATGATTACCAAGAGAGAAGGCCTTGTTTAAGAACGAAACGCGTTTCAGAAGAGCGAAAAACATTACGTCATAGCGTTGCACAATTTCATAACAGTCTTACATCTCATAGACACAGTATTTTTTCTACACGCTTTCGTTAAATGCAAAATGAAATTATATCTAGGAAAGAGTGGGTATAGTCGGACAAAAGTTACAATTATAATCAAAAATAAAAATGCAAAAAAATAACAAAAATAAAACGGAAACTGATATTTTCAACAAAAAATAAAAAATATAAAAAAACTCAAATTACTTAGATATTGTTTGTTTTTATATGTCGAGTTTCTGCTTAAGATGACCTGAAGTAAAACATTTTTCTTCTCAAAGCTTTTCATCTGACACTCTTCAGGGGAAATCGTCAGAATAAAGCAGAAATGAAACCGAACTTGATTATAAAGAAGAAAGCGGAGTTCTCATTGACTGAAAGAAGTTAGCCAATGAGAAAAAAGATTAAAAAATTTTCAAAGAGTCGACGAATTCTTTTTGTTTACACAGAAGAGGAATAAAAGATTTAAGGAAAGTCGCTTCAAGAACAGAAAGATGAAAAGAAGAGCGACCTCGAGCGAGAATAGAAAATAATTCTGACGATTTCCCTGAAGAGTGTCAGATGAAAAGTTTTTGGAAGAAAAATCTTTTACTTCACGCCATCTTCAAATTCTGTACCACCAAACGTCTATTCAAATGTTTCTTCTTGAGCAATAAAGCTTATCAAAGCAATTTCTGTTAAACTTCTTGATTAATTCAGTTCATATTAGTAACACACATTAAAAAAAAAAAGTTTAAAAGGTGCTAAGCAAAAAAAAGAAATGCAAAATGAAGTTATATCTAGGGAAGAATGGGGCACAGTCGGACAAAAATTACAATTGCAATCGAAAATGTGCATCTAAAATGAAAATGCAAAAAAAAAACCTAAAATCGAAACCGATACTTTCAACAAAAAAACAAAAACTCAAATTGTTTAGATATTGTTTATTTTTTATAAGTCGGGTTTCTTCTTTAAACTTCTCGATTAATTCAGTTTACATCATTAAAAAAAACAAGCATGAAAGGTGCTAAGCAAAAAAAAAGAAAAGTTGATTAACTCTCAATGTACGAGTACATTGAAAAAGTCATAATCGAATTTCAATGAAGACCTTTGATCACTAGCCGATTCACATTTCTAGGGTACAGGCAGTACAACCCTAATAACTTTTTCCTTTACTAAAGCCGAATCAGTGACCTCAGAAATGAAAAACTCTGTACATTGCTTTTCTCCCGCATGTAAGAAATTTCATAACCGCCTTCTAAATTCTTGTTTTTCGTAATTTCTTTCATAGTCGCCTTCTAATATTTTCTGGGAAATGTGTCGAGTTCAACAAGCACATAGTCATTTATTGCAGGCTCATTAATGCAATTGGGGACGAGGAGATTTTTTTCAGCTTCACAAGGGTCTGAAAAGTTGTCAGATGAATGATCTGACAGAAGAATCTGTATCATCATAAATGTTTCGTTGCTATACAGACGTTTTCTAGTATTTTTAGCTTTTTTGGTGCTTTCTGAACTTTTGAAAAAGTGGAAGAAGTATAATGAAAAAGGTTGGACTAGTATGCAATCAAGGCGCACCGACCTTGTCTCCCTACTTCTATTTGACCAAATCGATCGCAGGGCTCAGGAGCTAGCTTTAACTTCTCTATCTCAGCAGAGATTAACTAACACAATTTGTTATCTGTTACGAAGCAAATAACGATATCGAAACTGGTATGGTGTTATGCGGTAACATGTTATGGTCGAAACAAGTATTCAATATTATATTTAAGCAAGCATAACGTTAAGTTATCACCTGCTATCAAATAGAATCATCTTATATTAACTAACTAAACAAATGCAATGATGAAAGCTGCTTAACAATTATTTAAATTATCGATTAAATTAATGCAGCAAAGCATGTTCACAACTGGCAGCTACCATGTGCTTGTATCAACTGCGAACCAAAAAATCGGGTCGAGTCTAATTCGAAGAAAAACCGATTGCAGTGAGAGTTAGTTTTTTAGGGAGATGCACGGTTAGTTTTTGAGAGAAAGTAGTTCGTCGTCGTCATCGTTTGAAGGGCATCCACTCCAGGCCAGACACAAACAGAACTGGGGCCGAGGGTTTATCCTTTTACTACCCCAGACTGCTGCACTGCCTGGATCAGATGCTGGCAGTGATGTTATTAAGCCAGCATCGAGTTTCGTCATCCAAAACCGTCAGACCGCGTGCTCCATGTGGTGCCCGATGTATGGGGCACATTGTTAGTACATGGTCTGCGGTTTGCTCTGAGGCGCCACACTCGCAATTCGGTGAAGGAGCGAGACCCCATTTGTGCATGGACGAATGGAATCGCCCAACACCAGTCCGCAGGCGGTTGAGCCTAACCCAAGCTGCTCGGGGTAAGCCCATCCCAACAGGCCTGACACTGGTCCCGGGCACAAAAGCACGGAGCCTGGAAGCACTTTCACAGTACTCCGCGTTCCATTTGTGACTTGTCCATTCAGAGGCGCGGATGCCAAGTCTGGCAAGATTGTCCAAGAGATTCCGCGCACCTGGCACAAACGGGCGTCTGGATCTTAGTCTCACTTGGCCAGTATCTGAGGACCCACTTAAAAGACCATGCAAAATATGATCGGGGTCCAGAGATCCACGGTAAGCCAAGGAGAGTGTCGCTCCCAGTCGGCGAAGCTCAGCTGGCTGGATGCCTGAAAGTACAGGTAGGTGGTCCGTTGGAGTGGGACGCAGGCATCCAGTAACTATGCGCAAGGCGTCATTCAAGACACTGTCAATGAGGCGAGTGTGAGCACTGCGACACCAGACTGGCGCACAGTACTCAGCTGTTGAGTAGACTAGAGATAAGGTGGCTATGCGTAGTGTTTTAGCACCAGCACCCCATCCTGAGCCCACGAGTCGCCTCAACAGTGTGACGCGCGATGATAGTTTTTTGCGCAATGCCACTAAATGGTGACGAAACGTGAGCGATCTGTCCAGTTTTACCCCAAGGTATGTAGGGGTTGGACAGAACGGTAAAAGTCTACTATTGTTGTAGACCTTTAGCTCACGTTTGGCCTCTCGGTTGTTTAAGTGAAAGGCTGTCGTCACCGTCTTAGTGTGACTGAGCTTCAACCTCCAAGTCTGGAGATACGCTGACAGTGTGGACATGTCTTGGCTTAATGTCCCCTCCAAGTCCTTCCAGTTTCCAGAAGAGTGCAACAATGCTAAATCATCAGCATAAGCAAACCTTCTGGAAATCATGGAAGGAAGATCGTACGTATAGATGTTAAATAGGAGGGGAGCCAAGACCGATCCCTGAGGAACGCCGTTTTTAAGACGGCGTAGCCTGCTTTGCTTGCTGTCACCGGTGGTAAGGGTGAAACTTCGATTTCGGACAAGCTCCATGATCATTTTGACCATGTGCTTATCCGGAAGTAGTCTCAGCAGCTTGCAGGTAAGGCCACGGTGCCAGACAGTGTCATAAGCAGCTGTCAGATCGATAAATACGGCACCGGCCTTCTTTTTAGCCTCGAAAGAATCCTCGATGTTCTGGGTTAGCAGAACAACTTGATCTACGGTTGACTTCCCGCGTCGGAACCCAGCCTGCTCTTTAGGGAGCAGTGGATCGATTAATGGTTCAACGCGGGCGTAGATAAGCCTCTCGAGGATCTTGTAGGGGACACAGAGCAGAGATATCGGTCGATAACTCTTTGGGTCCCCCACGGGCTTTGCTGGTTTGGGGATCGCGACCACAAGCGCTCTTCTCCAGATCTTGGGAATTTTGAGTCGGCGCAAACAGGAAGAAAGGAAGTCACGTAACCAGGACTTTAAAGCAGCTCCAGCATGGAGTATAAGCTCGGGGCAGATGGAATCAGGACCCGGAGCTTTACCTGGTTTTAAATGTTGAAGGGCAGCAGCAAATTCTCTCTGTGAAAAATTGTCAGAGATATTTACTGCATCTGGTGTTGTGGCCCTCCAAAGGTCAGACACTTCTTGAAAGACAAGTCGAGATGACTTGCGATCAACAGCCTCGTATTTCCCATTTCTAACCAGCTGAGATGCAATAGCATCGGCTGAAACGGGACAATGACGAGGAGAGTGTCGTGACCTACCAGTAAGGTTGTTCAAAATACTCCACGCTTTTCGACTAGAGTGTGAGAAGTCAATGCTCCGAACTGCCTCGGACCATCGATCCCTCCGTTTTCTGTCAAGCTTGGCAAGCAGAGTTGTAGCAGCCAAACTTGAGTCGTCTCCCTGAGGAGACTGCAGAAAGGTTTTATAGAGGGATTCACACTCTGCATCCCAACACGGAATATAGTTATTTCGATACCCGCGTGGGATAGTCTTCTTGGCTGCTTTCTTAATGATGTTACAGAAGTCCTGGTAAGCCGCATCCACATCAAGTGAATCAGGCGGCAACAAAGTCTTTGCGAATTTATTCGTCAAAGCAATGTAGTGACTCCAATTGGCCTTGCGGAAGTTCCATCGCTTAACAGGCATCCTTGGCACTGCCATAGCAAACCTTGGTGGTGTAATAAGCGAGGGTCGATGTTGTGACCTGGGAAACTTCTCAAGGACACGTCTATCCGGTAAGCGACTGTTTGGACCTACGCCAGCGAAAGCTAGATCTGGATTGGTACCAGTGTTCCAGCGGCCGGAATAAAAACTGGCAGCGTCCTTGGCATTATATAGGAGGGCAAGACAATTAATACTTGCCCATCCAGCCAAGCACTCACCATCCGGACTGTTGTCATCATAACCCCAGTCAGCATGACGACAGTTAAAATCGCCAGCGTACAGACAGGGGTGAGGAAACACTGGGAGATCCAGGGTTCGCAATCGCGTTGGCGGTGGTTTGTAGACGTTGACTATTTTATAGCCATCAACGTCCACACACAGCCACTCGATCTCCGATGTCGGTGGAGATTGGTCCAAAAGCGTGTATCTCAGTCGCTCGTGAACAAACGTGGCAAGGCCATGCTTCCTGCTTAAAGAAGACCCAGCTAGTTGGTAGTGTGGTAGCACCAACTTCTCTGCATCAGTGCAGTGGGTCTCCTGCAGTAGGATGACGAGTGCCTCAGACTGCATAGCGAGGTGATGAAGAACATTCATCTTGCTTGCAGTGAGGCCTTCGATGTTCAGCTGAAGAATAGTGGGTCTTCGGAACTTGTTGGCAATGTGCCCTGAAAAGGGCAGTTTTATCCTGACATTGCCCCGTCCTGAAAAGGACGTTTGCCGATTAACAGACCCACACTGAACATCGGAATGGGTGGACACCCTTCCGTTTTGGTAGGTTCGGTTTCGGTCTGTCATTTTTAAAATCAATGAGCAGACTTACTCACGGCCCAGGCTGCGTGAAAGCACCTACCATCTGGGCCGAAAGTAGTTAATTCATAAGAAACAAAGTTCTTCTTGAGCATCTTGACAAATTTTAAAAATTTCAAAAATTTTTTTGCCCATTTCGGTCTTGCAAGTACAATTTGCGCGGCGTTTTTATCTCTTAGAGCAACTACTTTTGTTTCTTTTTACTCGCACTCCAAGCGGTTTTTCTTCGAATTAGACTTGACCAGAAAATCGCAAGTCACCGTGTTGCCAACTTTAAATCGGTGACGCATAAAGAAAATCAATATTGGACAATTAAGGGATCAATTACACGTACTGTATATCGACAACACTTTTACAACTTTTTTAAAGCTCTTTTTGGGGTTTATCAGTTAAAATTATGGTATAACCTTTTCTTCTCCGATGTCTTTCTTTTCTTCTGGGAGCTTTTGGATAACTAATTACTTGTTATTGGAGATAAAAAATTATTTTGGAATGTTTTCAGAATTTAAATCTAAACGTCATTAAGTGACCGTAAATCTTGCAGCTGAAAATCAACAGTGTCCAAGCTTTCGTTTTCTTCCAAATGTCTATTGCTTGTTGATCCATCATTTGGTTGATCAATGACCAGACTGGGTAAAAATCGCATTCATCAAAAATGTGTTCATCTAAGGGGAATATGCCATTCTTTTTAAACCCAGCTATGATATTGGTTGGAGTTTGTAGCTTTTTCATGAGCAATTTTGACCAACCCTCCAATATCATATATGGTCAAAGAAGCTTCTGTTGGAGTTGAACATTCAAAGCTAAAGAATTATAAGATTTAAATGGTCCATAAACTGACACATCACGCGGCTATGGTGAAGATAAAGAGTTAATAAAGTCATCCCATGTTGCTTGGCATATTCAATAATATCAATTGATAAATGAGACTCATGATTGCCCATAATGAGTAGAGCTTGATTATAGAAGCGTTAAAATATTTGACAAAGTCCTCCATAACATTTAAAAACAGAGGACTGGTCATCCAACCAACGTTTTAATTACGAAAAATTATTTTTGAAATAACGTGAATTAAAAGCATTTTTAAAACTTTGTTTTTTTCTTTTTGAAAAAATTGAGTTTTTATGTCGAAATAATTTCTCAATTAAAATAGTTTTTTAACACATGAACACCGTTTTTTTTAAATAATTTTATCTTATTTATTAATTGCAGCTTAGCCTTTGCAGAAAAAACTTTTTACTACCGGTACTCGAAAAAAATTTTTTTTCAGTCACTCTCGAAGTAATTACTTGATAAAAGCACTATTTTTTTCTAGACAAACTAACTTGTGAAAAAAACATTCATTAAATCTTGATTATTATTTCATTTCATTGATTAAAAAACTGGAAAGAAATAAAGGTCTGGTGATATATCACAAGACCTTGATTGGTCGCTTTAGTCTCCCACCAAGAATGTGCCAAATTTTGTCTTATTTGTTATTGCTAATTACTACTGTAGTTTTTGTATATACAGAATATTAATAGTTGTTACTTTTATGAATTGTTCGTTTGTATTTGTCTCGAAAAATAAATTGATGATTCAATAAAAATGAATCTAATCGCAAAATGAAAGTTTAAAAATAATATTATAAACCGAAATTACTACTAAAAATTTATCCAGTTCATTACATGTTGGAATTTACTCGCCTAAAACTTTTTTTTTTTGCTGATGATTCTCTTTAGTATTTTACTAATCACATTAGCTTGATTTGTACGAGCTAAACAAAAAAAATGTAGACCAGCAATTCTATTAGAAAATCTACTGCTTTGCGTGTGATTATAATTGCTATTTTTGATTGTGCATTGATTTTATACGGATAATTCTTGTAGCCTAATCTTGTACGTTGTTTCAGAAATATTTTATTTGAAACAAAAATGTACACCAGTATGTTAGCATAAAAATAGCTGTTATGTTTATTAATTTACAGAAATAGAGAAACACGTAAAAATTCCTTGTGGTGCAAAAGTTACTTATTGAAGTTATGATTTGTCGTTGTCACTATTTGAGGTTTTTTGATAGGACTTACAGGACATCATAGTGCGTTGTTTGAAGCTACAAAAATTATCGCCATAAGTACTTATAAGCATCGATTTCAAATGAATACCTTCGGTTTTATTAGAATGTTATTTATTGTAAGTAAATAATAATAAATAAAATAAATACCGGTAAGTTTTTGTTTGGATGTTTTTACGACATTTATCATTTGAAAAGTGCAAAAGATGTGCCGACAGCGTTTTGGGCTTTTTTTTATTACATAGGTCTATGCTGTCTCATTAGATTATATTAACTTGATGCTGTGCCGGCTCTTAAGAGAAGCAATGCTACTTTTTCATCACCGGCTTATGCATTTGACTGCATTTATAAACGAGTTTAAGAGTCAGCACTGTTGTTCTTACCTACTTCTACTCGTCTTGCAGCTTGCATTATCCCATGGGTTCTCAAACTGAGCGGCATAAAAAGTTTGTCAAGACTCCGAGGTTTGAACCACCTTTTTTGTTTCTTTTGTTTTATAATTATAATTTTTCACGTCATTACTTAGCTGTTTTTGTAATTATTTTTTTTTACTGCATCTTTTCATTGTTTCAATTCTTGCGTTGCACCCGAAGGGTTATGCTTTATTATTTATTTCGTGAAACTTAAGAAACAAAACAGAGCATTAAGTTAAAGCAACAATGGTGTGTTTTATATCTTCGAATTTCCCCACAGAACTAGTAAGGAACCTTAATTAATTGATTTATTTGGCTAAACAGGAAAAAAAGAAGAATGAATACGCAAAAAGGTAGTAGCGGCCTTATTTTTTGTGAACCAGACTAAAACGAAATAAGTAGAAATTCAGGTATGCTACAGGTTCATAAGGGGGCGCGAGCAACTGGCTGCAAACTGAATAAATAACTGCATTGACATAAAATAAATGGAAAAAAGGGAAGGTATGACGACGATTATTTAAAGTACGGATTTGTAGATAAATTGTTCTGTTTAATGCTGTTAAATTTTTTAATATAGGTAGGGCTTGGGTTTTGTTTGCAAGGGCGCAATTTGTGCTTGCATAATGAAAATAAGGTGCGTCTCAAGGAGAACCCCTGCACTATCCTATAACGCTATGTATTTTTATTTTTATTTACAGTAGAACGCCGATTATTGGTAGACTACCGTACTAAAATAGTTCAACGCCATAGCATGGTGTGAACGGCAGAGTGAGTGTCGTTCAACACAGCTCTGCTTCTAAAAAGGGATGGGAGACTTGGCAGCGACGAAAAGAGTAACAAACGTAAAACAAAAAACGAGTCAGGAGGATAAATATAGAGATAAAATAAAAAAAATAAATACTAAGATGACTACAACGCCATAGCATGATGTGAACGACAGAGTGAGTGTCGTTCAACACAGCTCTGCTTCTAAAAAGGATAAGAAACTTGGCAACAGCGAAAAGAGTAACAGACTTAAAACAAAAAAATGAGGGATTAGTTGATCACTTTACTGCTCATAATGTAACATAAATAACCATATGTGTAGCCTATATGGTGCTTTTTATTGCAAGATTGTATTTCGAGTATTCGAAAAAATCAGTTATCCAAACCATACCTGGTTTTAATTAGTTCGAATAATAATCGGCCTTTTACTGTATTTAATACTTTGATAAAAATTTATAACAAAAAAAGTTGTAACTAACTATCAAATCGTTCAATTTTAAATACGTTTAAATCGGAGCTCGAAAGACTGGTTAATTAGCCCAAAATGAGGATCAAACTGAAAAAGGTTGGGGTAAAATTTGTCCAAAGCTTTCTAGAAATTTATCTCGCTAAATACGAGTAGTTTTTCTGCTTTTTCTATAACAATTTTTTAGTAAAAGTTAGTTCTTAAATAATTATGTAACAGTTTTATTTTAAGGTAATTTTTAAATAAAAACCCAATTCAAGGCGGCATGATTTCATCCTATAAAGTCGTCAAGTTATTATTAAAAAAATAAATACACCAAAAAAATGTCGGTCGAGTAGGTAAAACGTTGTGCTTATGGCCTCGGTTCAAAACCCACTCGCGCTATTTTGTTGTGTCCTTGGGAAAAACACTTCACGGCACTTTCTCCTGTGTGGTGGTCTTGGCAGGCAAGCAGTTCTAAATTTCAGTCATATCCCTATAAAATTCAAGCGGACAGCAATATCTTGGCATGTCGGGTTAATTGCTTGCCCTGTTTATTAGCGCCTCTGTCGCTTTCCTGCGAGTCAGGAGGACAAATATAGAGATAAAATAAAAAATAAATAAAATTTAACCGGACAGCAATATTTGGGCATCTTCAAAAGCAGGTGGGGTAATTGCTTGCGCATGCGCCTTCGTGGTTTTCCCACAAGTCAGGAGGATAAATACAGAGATAAAAGAAATAAATGAATTTGTCCCAGAAATGCAATTGCTATACAATCAGCTAATTACATGGGACTAGCAAAAGATGCTTAATAGTTTTTTATCTGCTTTAAAATTTGCTTGCCTGGAACGATCAATAAGCTGTTTTCCAAAGATTAAATTATGTAGCAGCATAAATCTAACTCAAATTGAGCAGATTCTCAGGTTGATTAATCCTTAAATTTTTTAAGGATTCTTTCAACAGTTATGCAAAATAATTTGTTTGATTTTGGAAACTTTATAAAAACAGTTCTAAACTTTCACCAAACACGGTTTAGAAAAAGTAGATTAAGTCCCAACCGCAGTAGACAACTTGGATAAATCGAATGTTGAATTTATAAACTATGAATTAAAGATTAGTGGGGAAAAACTAATCTGTTAGGGAGGTTTTCTCATAAAAAAGCAAGTGGCATGATTTAATAAATTAGTTTCAAAAGAAGAAATTAAAAAATATTACAAAACCAACCAGGATGTGCCAAAAAATACATTTGTAGTAATGCTCAACAAAATAAATTAGACAAAAATATGCTTCACTCTAATGCGAGGGGGAATCAAAAAGTTCTCCAGACAATTGTCATAAAATTTTCTTTTTTAAATAATTGCATTTACTTTTCTTCATGAACTCCATTAGTGTTTATCCATTTTTCCAACCTATGTTTTACCTATGGATTTTTAGTGCGGCCCGCAAACAAATTCAACTTTTGAATGCGGCCCCCGAGCTAAAAAATTTGCCAACCCCTGGTCTAGAAAGTCGCTTATGACATTTTGTTTTACCACACTGCAAGTAAGTGACCAAAACAAATTATGGCAACTTTAAATTCAAAATTGTTATTTATCTAGGCCAATAAAAATAAATCTAAATTAAAATCAGAGCGTCTGAACCGGAACCTTCAAAATAAAACTCCCGCTCTGGCTCGGCAAATTTTATTTTATAAGCTGAAGAAAAGATTTTACCATAGTGCCTAAAAGACAAAAGCTTTATGGATGTACGAGGATCGTCGTATAGACTCAAACTCAAATTGATTCAATAGGGCCATGGACTTGGAATTGAAAGAACTTGAGTTTTGGTGGACTCAGACTTGAATTTAGACTTGAATAGTGAATACGTATTGTTGGACTTAGACTGAGATGAATTTCTCTAAATGTAAATGGAGCAAGTTAGGCCCTAAGTCGGCAGCGTAATCGAGTGGTAAAGAGCGCTGTAATTGTGATCGACTTGGTCACGGTTCAAAGCCCACTCGCGCCATTCTGTTGTGTTTTTGGAAAAGATATTTCACAGTACTTTCCCCTGCTTGGCGGTCATGGCAAGCAGTTTTAAATTTCAGTCTTATCTCTATAAAACTAAAGTCCAAAATAAAAAATTTCAACCGGACAGCAGTATTTTAGCATCAGTCATTTCTATAAAAGTAAAAAAACTAAACTAAAAAATTTTAAACAGACAACGTCATACAGAAATATCTTGGCATCTCCGGAAGCTAGTTGAATTGATTACTTGGCGAAGTACGTAGCGTCTCTGTCACTTTTCTACGAGTCAGGAGAATAAATATATAGATAAAATAAACATAAAAATGGAAGGATGTTGGATTTGATTATTTTTTTGGTTGCAAATACAGTTGTTGTTGTCTTGTGATGTTAAAACTCTGAAAAAAACAAAATTCAAAACAAGAGAATAAAAAAAGAAAAAATAATTAAGTTGAGTAGAGTTTAAATCGAAAGCCTTTAAAAAAAACGCAAAAAGACGTTTTACTCAGGGAGACAAACCGTTTAAAATAACGCTCACGCTCAGGTTCAGGTTCGGCAAATTAAATAGTTCAGTTCCGGTTCTGGTCCAACAAATTTTATTTTTAAATGTTTGGTTCCTGTTCAGGTTTGGCAATTTTTTTTTTAAAGGTTTATTTCTGGTTCAGCTCCGGTTTGGGTTTAAAGAAAACGAATTGGGATTAATGTGATTTATGATACATGTTTGGTTCAATCCATAATTTTATAAAAAAAATTTTCTGTCATTTTTGCAAGTGTATAAACCAAGAACATGGCTCATAGATTGTGGCTACAGACATACCAGATCAAAAGATTTGGGAAAGGGGGCCGAAACAATTTTGCCGCATCATGCATGGTTTTGCCCGATTTTACCAAGAAGCCCGAACGTAACAAATAGGCTTATAACTGAGCAGAATCAATTAGTTTTGTTATAAATGCGAAATCTTTTGGGCCAAAAATCATTTTAGAAGTGTTATGCATTAACAGAATTAATTTTATCCCAAAAAAGACAATTGTATGATTGAATCTAAAGTACAGCACATTGGAACAAACTATCATTTGGATGTAAAATAACTTCCATTCTTCGGAGAAACTTTTTTACATGTACATTTTATGCCTCAAAAAACATACGTATTCATTGCCCAAAAAATCAGATGGTTCTTGAATTTTTTTGTTGATGAATAGGTTGAGATGGAGACGATTTCCCCAAGTTGTAAAGCTATGTTTATAGCCAAATGATGTCTCATGGGTGTCAACTGACATGTTTTGTGGAATATTATGGCAAACAATTCCATACCAAAGAGTTTTAAAGTGGAGGTATTTCTTGTCGTCGTCATCGTTTGAAGGGCATCCACTCCAGGTCAGACACAAACAGGACTGGAACCGAGGGTTTATCCTTTTACTACTTCAGACTGCTGCACTGCCTGAATCAGATGCTGGCAGTGGTATTATTAAGCCAGCATCGAGTTTCGTAATCCAAAACCGTCAGACCTCGTGCTCCATGTGATGCCCGATGTATAGGGCACGCTGTTAGTAGCCTACATGGTCTGCGGTTTGCTCAGAGGCGCCACACTCGCAATTCGGTGAAGGAGCGAGACCCCGTTTGTGCATGGACGAATGGAACCGAGGTATTTCTGATAGACATATAGGTTTTAGAATGTTAAATATTAAATCTTTTCACCGGTAAGCCATTTAGGTGTGAATTGCAAAACCAACTTTGTATAATTAAAGAAAGTTGAATGAATGTATAATAATAATTTTGGAAGCCCTAAAAGAGCAAGCAAAAATTTTGGGTAATTTTTTTAATATAAAATTTTTAAGATATTTTTCGTTAGTGACAAGCAAGGGCATTGTACGTAAACAATATATTAGCGATTAATAGACTACGATAGTACGGTATAAGCTTTTATCGATTTTCACTTCATTTTTTTAAACGTAATTAGTAATTTTACAAAAGATCGTTTTTTCTATCGTTGCAATTGAGTCATAGTTTGTTAATCTGAGTAAAACTTTCAAAAACAAAAAATATTTTAATATGAAGTCAGGTCTTCTATGTTTCACTTTGATGTTTATTTATGCCTATTGTTTTTTTGAAATGAATTATTGAAATGTTTATTGAATTGAGTTATTGAAATGTTTTCAAGTGAGATGCGAGCCTAAGTAGGCTTCATTGCTAAGAAAAGCGAAACAAGTGCAAAGCATCTAAGGAGGATCTCTAAAAGAAATTCGATTATAGCCTACTATGAAAAAAAACGATAAAAAACTTTAAAATAAATGCAAGCTTATTGTAAATGGTTCTTCAGTTTTAAAAAATTTATTTATGCTGGTAGAGCAGTGGTTCTTAAAGTTTAAGTCGTACACTTCTCTTTCAAGGCTTAGCCATTCCCCAAAAGTATATCACAAAATTTGTTGAAAAAAATTCCTTTTTGTTATAAAATAAAATAAAAATTGATTAAATAAATTTTGTATGTAATATTGCTCTAATTCTTTTATTTAAAACTCTGCAAGAAAAATTAATTTACTCTTGCAATATATAGGCTACCTAGGCTATAACCTTTAATTTACAAGGGATAATTATAAACAATTTAAGACAATTAAGGGAGAAACACTGTACATCAATTATCCCACTCATTAAGCAAGATAGTTTAAAAAGAAATAACAATTTGGTAGTTTATTATAACGAGCCAAATGAGGAAATTTTAGATAAAGTATCGGCAGCGTGATCTAGTGGTTAGAGCGTCATGGTTGTTGTCGACGTGATGTCTGTTTAATACCTGCTCGCGCCATTCTGCTATGTCCTTGGGAAAGATAGTTTACGGCAGCCTACTTCCCCTGCTTGATGGTCTTGGCAGGCTGTTTTAAATTTCAGTGATATTTCTGTAAAACTAAATAACCAAAATAAAAAAGTTTCTACCGGACAGCCATATCGGCATTTACGTTGCTTTCCTGCGAGTCAGGAGGATAAATATAGGGATAAAAAATTTAAAGAAAAAGAAATGACAAGAATCGGAATCGGAAAAAGTTGGCATCGTCCCATCTCTAGTTTTTTTATTTCTTGATACTATTTCATTTTTTGTTTTTAATTGTTAAAGGTTTTGGTTCAATTAGAGTCGTTTTTGATTGAACAAGTCATGATATAATAGAAAGCCTACGATTTTAAGAGTAATCCTACTTTAGGCTAATTTTTAAGATGGGTTCTGTCATTTCTATGGTTAATTGAATGGTAATTGTATGTAAAAGCAACATATTTTTGTTAAAGTAAGTAACGATTTTTACCAATTAAAAATGGATTTCAAGGTGAAATTAGACGTCGTTTTAGCCTAATAAGATTGAAGTACAAGTGACTCTAAAGTATAAAGTAACATGACAACTATTTTTGTTAGTTTTTTCTACAATGGTAAATACTCATTATGCTTTAAATTATGGGGTGAATTCAGTTTTGATTTTACTGTGATCTTTACAAGCTTGGATGGCATGAGTTAATCTATTCAAGTTTTTTTCAGTGATCTGGGTTATAAATAGTCTTAAATGTTTAGTAGTGTTCAGTGATAGCCTTGCATAATAGTGGTCTCTAAAAAAAAGTCATCACCTTTATTCAAGTACATGATCCCTCCTTGCTTCTTAAAGTTAAGATGCAGGTAGGGGGGCACCAACATGGTGCTACTATAAAGAAATAGAGCAATATTTTGCATATGGGCCCACTTTTTGATGTTATATAGGGGGGGGAGTGCAGCCACTTAGTTCACGCCATATTGAAGCTATCACTGCTAGTATTGCCACTTGCCAGATTGGCTTACTTTTTTCTGAACCTAATTGAGCATTTTTACAATTTTACTTATACGAATCATTAACAGAAGTTTGAAAGAACAAAATAGTTCATTAAATCAATTACATCCCACTTGAAAAACTATATATTTGATAGTATAACCATGTAACATGTTGGATACATATTTATTTGTTTAACCCTTTAAGGGACAGTGGTACATATGTGTACCATGATTGTGATTGTAACGTAACAAAAACACTTTTGTAAAGGCATTATAATTCTGATTTTTAGATATTTGTGATGTCATCATTAAATCATTGTTATTTTATTTTACTATCAAATTCTTATATCCCTTAAAGGGTTAAGGACACTAGAGGCTTTTCATCTACTAAAAAAATTTGCTCAAAATTTGGTTGCTTTGTACTTTCCCCATTTCAAATTCTGAAATAGAACCAACTTTTTGTATGGTTGAGTGTTTAAGAGTGCTGTATTGATGTCGAATGCTATCAACACAGTTGCAATTCAAAACCTAGTTGTGTCATTCTGTTTTGTTCTTGAAAAAAAATATTAGCTACCCTTTCCTCTGCCTAGCAGTCTCAACAAGCAACTTTAAATTTTAATTGTTTCTCCAAAAAGCAAATAATAACTTTCAATTAGACAGTAGTATCTTGGCATCTCTAGAAATAGGTCAGTGTAATACCTTGGTAATTGCCTCAAGCATAAAATCTTTGATATTGTTTTGTGAGTGAGAAGAATAAATATCTTCAGTTTTATGGCAAGCAAGAAATTTACTATAAAATGGTTATTCAGATTTTCTGTTTAATTTTAGCTCTTGACTTTGATGTTAGGATTCCAATTTACAAAAGACTTCTTTCGGTGCTTTAATTTTTTTTTAATTTTGACATTCTGTAAAAATCAAATTGTCACTTTTGCCTTTCGATTTTTCAACATTTGCAAAAATCAAACCGACACTGACGAGACTTCAATAGTCAAAACACCTGTCTGGCAGAGGATTTTGGTCTCCAATAGCATCTTCTATTCTTAATTAGGCTATATGCACTAAGCTAAATTATACCTTTGATTTTTTTCTATTGTTTTATGACAAAATTACCTTTTCTTTTTACAATTTGAGGCCCCCAAACTATGCTTTCAATCTTCTAATATTTGTGTGTAGATAAACAAAAAAAAAATTTTTTTTCCTCAAATTAGCTAGCTTGATTATTTTTTGCACTTTCCAAGTCAATTTTCACCAGTAGTTGTCCTGGCTGTTGAAAATTAGCGCAATGCGGTCATAAACAGCAAAGTACCAATGTGATATTGGTCGAAATCGAATGAGTCTTTGTACTTTTGCATAGTAATGTATCATTTGCCTCGATGGTAAGAGGTCAAATTACCCCTGTGTGTGCATTTTCTCAATCAATTGAATACAGTTTATTGCAGGCCAAAAGTGATTTTGGTTATATTCATTAAAGCAGTGGCAGAGTTGGTAGTGATTCCCTATACTCATCTTTTTATAGTAAGAATAAATATAGCAATAAAATAAACTTTTAAAGTGATTTCAACTGTTAGACATCAAACCATTATAAACTTTAGAAAAATATTTGAAGAAAATTAAGAATTTGGTTAAGTTTTTGGGAAAGTGATGTTATTGTATTGGTTTTGAATCAGATAATGACTTTTTATTTTTGTATTAAAATGCCAGTGATTTTTAGCAAACACTTTTTTATTCATAAAAAGGAGACTAAATGTCTGGTACACCTACTGTGAATGCAATCATACTTAAAGTTAATTAACAAATTAAGTGTTTTGAGATTCAAAATTGTAATAATCAGTTTAAAGAAAACTGAGGATAGCAATATACACTTTGTTGTGTCTATACTCAGAATCTTTTTCCATCTGGCAACATTGGTCTTTACTAGATCACTTTGTAAACAAAACTTTTTCTGGCTTTGTTTCATTTATATGTTACTTTTAGAACACATTGGCCTCTACTAAAAATTTTGCCTAAAATTTGTTTTCGACTTCTTTAGACTTATAAGTTGTGTTCAATAGTAATTGTAGTATTTGTTTTGAATCTTTATTATTTTGTATTTTAAAAGGCTATACAGCTTGCTGATTATGTCAAATGAAAAAAATTTTGTATAAAAAAATTAGGGATGTGCTGAAGCTAAAGGTAATTTTTGCCAAAGCTTTGGCTTTGACAAGCAATTTTTCATTATTATAAGATCCTTACACCTGATAGCTGATGTAATTCATTTATTATATCAAATATAAAGCTTATTACAAAATCACATCCTATTGCTACTCTAATGTGTTATTCATCTGTTTTGAAATATGTTTGTTTACACTGACTCACAGTTAGCTCCACTTTGTTCCATCTTTCCTTCTGTTGTACTAACACTAAGCAACGAGTATGGAAGTAAGATGCCTTACCTTCAGATTGATAGTAGTGTGTGCTATGTTATCATAGTCTGAACTTTCAATTTGTAACTTTCTATGGTTTTAATATAAAATTTAAAAACTGCTTGTGTATCTGAGTGCTTAAAAAACATGTGTTGTAAATAATGTTGTTTTATAATTGGTCAGTAGCTGATTAATTATATTGCTAAAGTGTATACTGTATTATATAATTGTTATAAACAATTGCATCTTTTTAAGTGTATAAATATCACCATGTTGATCATTGATGTTTCAGATTTTAGCATTAATGATATGGAGAACTAACCTAATCATTATTCATAATGCTTAAACAAGGTGAAAATCTCTTGTGGGATTACTTAAAATTAAGTAATGAGCATGTTAGCAAAGCCGTCTGCATACTTTGCGAAACAAATTTATCAAGAGGGAGCAAGGACCCCCACAAAATTACAACAACAAATCTTTGCCAAAGCTTCAGCAAAGATTTGTTATTTTTCGGCTTAAATTCTGGCTTCAGCACATCCCTGAAAAAAATCACTTGATATATTTTTGTTGATTTTTCAATATGTTTTTAATTTAACTTTTTGACTGGGTCAAACTACACTTTCAAAATCGTATAAATAATAAGTTGAAAATGACTGTTTTGTGTATTTTTATGATCTACTCTTTTATATAGAACAAATAGGTGTAACTAAAGAAGCAACGACTCTGCGATAAATTAATTATTCTTTCTAGAATATTTTAATTTGTTTAACCTTTTTATTATAATTACTTCTCAATTTACAGATTGTAAATCAGGTGTTAATAATTTATTTTGTAATATTATTTTACAAATGACTTGATCTTTGAATAAAAAAATCTGTTTAATGCTGTTAACTTGTTAAGCAAACATTTTTAAGCAAATTTCTGAATATGTTTTATCTCTGCTTGATTCGGATTTCAATTTTTTTGATGCACCTGCATCCCAGGAAGATAACTTTGTAGATGCACCATCCACATTTCCTACTAACAATAACGGAAGTAAATTACGATTTGCTGACGATAGCTATTATGAAATGCCTTCAACTACTGTAAGTCGTTCTCAGTATGATGATTATTACCAATATTTTATGCCTTCAACCAATAATCACAATACTGATAAATCCTTGAAATACAATAATAATAAAACAATCCCATTTAGTGAACAACAAAAAATTGCTCATGACGAGATTGTACAATTTTTTAAAAAAGAAGCATTGAATCAGGACAAAGAAAAGACGGATACAGACAAAATCAAAGAGCATAAGAAACGGGATAAAGACTCGTTAAAGAAAAAAAAGTTAAAGAAACGCCGCACGTCCTTAAATCCTAATGAAACTGATGATGTGTTGTTAGAGGAATTTAAGGCTTTGTGGTTAGATGAAGACGATGACGACGCTGAAGTAGCCGAAGAGCTGCAACGGTTGCTGACTGCTAAAGATGTATCGGATTCTCCTAGTAAGCAAGAGCATAACACAGAAATCTACGATCAGTATATGAAATTGTGGAGTCCCCAACAAGAAACTGGCGTGAAGACATATTACCCTTTGTACAGTTCTTCAACCTACGAATATACTGGGGTAAAACCAGGCACCAGTAGCTATGAAAACGTTAACTCAAATAAACAGTATGACACGCTCGGAAAATACGAAAATATCGGCTCCATAAAATCGTCGGGGAGTTTTTATGAGAATGTAAACGTTACTAAAAAAACGCCTCCTACAGATATAACAAAATAATAGCATCACAATATGTTTTTATTGTTTTTAAGAAACTGGAGTAGAGCTTCATTCACCGTGCATCGTGTGTATACTGTATATAATAACATGCACCGTGCGCAAAAGTCGATTTTCATTTTAAGAATTTATTTACTTTTGGAAATTTTTTTTTATAACAATCCTTCAAATGCTTTGAAAACTTTTCTTGAAATAACTAGAGTTAGGTAGTAGATTCTTTGAGTTATGTTTACTCTCAGATTTTCAGAATTGTTAGGGTCAAGTTAGGCATGGTATTTAGGTAGTTAAGAGATATCACAAAACGAGAAGTCAATTAACTTAAAAAATTGTATGGAGCAATTTAATTTTCTTTTTTGTGGTATGAGCTCTTGCACCATCTTGTTAAAATCACATATCATTTACCTAAAGATAATATCATCCACTTGCATTTTTCTTGTTGTTTCTAATTTTTCTTTTTGAGTTGTCAATTACCACATTTAGTATTTTGTAATATTTATTGTCCTTGGAATAACTGTGCATTATTGGCGAGCAGTTTATCAAAGAGCTATTTTGCTGTTCTTAATGCACTATAATGTTTTTGTTTAGCGATAATCAAATGCAAATAAATCTTATTGTTTTGATTAAAAAGGTATGTTAAGTATATATATTATAAATATATTTTATTACTGTCTGAAAACCCTAATGGTGTCTTTATTATCCAAATTAATTTCTATATGATTTTTGGACACTTCTATTGATTTTAAAAAATCAGTTTTTAACTAATTTTGCTGACTATATTGTTTGCTTAAAAAAGATCATTTTTTTGCTTTAGAGCTGTGCGTTATAGATAATAAATATTAGTAGAAAACGTAATTTACGATAATGTAACATACTCAAGCATTATCACTTACAGTAGACCAGAAGTGGTCGTTGTAGTCAGCCCACCTCTGATAAGTCAATGACTAGACCTTATCAACTGCAGTCATTGACATATAATTCTACGTATTATCGCAGAGACCGCACAACAAACTCATGAAAGGCGCGCGGGGCGACGGGTATCCTGGTACATTTTACCAGGTAAAAGGCTTAGAAATGAGGTTAGGGGCGTAGTCTTTGTCGAACAAAGAAAAACTCCACAGTTTCCGATCGAGTTATGGCATGCACGTGACCGGGGTGGAATATACGACGAACCAAGCCGCTGATTTCGCGCTTCTGACGTAATCTTATCTGTCATGTTCATGTGAGTTTTTGTTTTTTTGAAGAAGTCATCTAGCAAAACTTAATTATACGAACATTACGATTTCAAATTATTTGTCAAAACTTCATCTGCATTTTGAAATAGTTTTTCTATTTATTTGAAGGTTATGTTTACTTTTTAAGGCTGAGCTTACTGTTTACCCTTATTCCAATAATCTATTCGTAAAGCGCATCTTATAACATACTCTTAATTTCAAACTGTAAAAGGAAAGTAATGTATACCGTTTCACAGTGTTTATTGATAAAATTTCGTTTGCATAACTTTGGGTAAGAAATTTGAGCAGCAATCAACAATTAGTAAACGATTAATACCTATTGCAGTATAAATCGTGTACAATGGCATAAGCTTTAACAATAAAAGCGTGGTCTTTACGTACGGAGACAGATTAACAAAAATACAAAAAACGTATGAAATTCTTCTTTTTTCAAAACTTATTTACATTAATGCTCCTTTTCGTTTCTCTTTTTGAGTTTCTGGGAAAATGATAAGTTACCCGGCACGGAAAGGTGATCCATCTTTTCGCTCCTTTCTTGCTCGATTTCTTGTTCCTCCGATATTGTCGCAAGATGAGTGGGCAAAGACATTTCGCTACTACTGGACTTCACTGTCACCGTCGAATGTAAACTTGACTCATATTCGTCGCTTGCTGTCGTGGTTTGGTCGGAGACCTCGGACGATTGCGAAATCGATTCGCTAGGCGTAGAAGCACTCGATTCCGTCGTTGACGAGTCCCCAGTGGTAGTCGTCAATATTGTAGATGTTGTACCTATAGTGGTGCTTTCAGTTGCTAAAGAAATGTCACTTGTTGAAGTTTTGTTTTGTCGCGCCTCGTACTTTTGTTGCTTTTGCGATTCGGCATCCGTTTCTGGATCTCTTTTTATTAAAGATAAAGGGGAATCTTGAGCTACGTCGTTAGTCATGTTGCCTGCGTCCAAACTTAAATTGTTTTTATCATCTTTGTTTATGTTATTTAAAGCTGCAACTTTGTGCTCACTCTCATCTTCTACAATATTCTCGACATTACATTTTGAAACCCCATCTGCCGTAGCTTTGCTACCAGAAGAATCAGTTATCTTACCATCTGGGGAAGCTTTCGCTATTTTAACGGCAAGCGATTGATTAAGGTCATGATCATTTAAACTAGGAGTTGCCAAAACTTCATCGTTTATTTCAGATTCTTGATGAGTTACGACCCCACTTGCTGCGTTTCTGTTGGATTCTTTAACTGACTCCTGGGAAAGAACAGCTTTTGAGACCTCGGAACCTGTTTTTAATTCTTCGGGTGCAATGCTAGTAATAAAGTTAGACATAACATGCAAAATGTTTGATTCTTCTTCATAGGGCGCTATCGAGTTATCGCTTTTTACATTGTTAATTTCTTTTCTCAATCCTTCGTCAGTGTTAATTTCCGCTATTGTTTCGGAAGTATGGTGTTCGGAAGTTTTTTTCGATGCTTTAATCAAATTAATTACTTTATCTGTTTCGCCTCCTTGCTTAATATCGACCGTAAAAACGTGGCAAGGGTTGTGTTGCATTTGATTGATCAATACACCTTTAGCTCCAAAGGAAGTTTTGAAATCGTCAGACGGAATACCTTCCCCTGTGATTTTTGGCTTTGTTATTATTTCGAAATCTTGATTCTCTTTTTGAATTTCGATTGCAAGTAGTTCAAGAACATCAGAATCGATCAAAATCGTGTTGTCATTACCAGGCTGATCAAATATGACAATGTCGTTGTTTTGGAAAAGAGGAATTTCGTTTGGATCGTAGTCTTGAGAATACATTTCATTGATTTGAATTTGGATTCCGTCAAACTCACTGCTTGATGTGGTTTGAAGTAAATCGTCATTGCTCCCGCGGCAATCCGAACAGGTTGTTGAAATACTAGAGCGTGACGGCGAGTTTTGAAAAGAATTCTGAGAGTGAAAGCTCTCGTTGCTGTTTATTTTTGGTTTTTCAAACATTTTAAATTTGTCAAACGCGGTGTTCTTTCGAAATTCGTCATTTGCTGTTGTCAACATTAGTTGGTCGCTTTTAATCGCAGCAATAGCAATTACACCGAAGGTTTCTCGTTGATTGTTAGGGACCGATGGGTCACTCAAGCTAGAAACAAAGCTGAGTTCACCTTTTAAGCATACCTCAAGCGTTTTGTCTTGCTCCCTATCTTTCTGACTTTTTGATTTTTCTTCATTGACTCTGTCAGTCTTGTTGTCAGTTTCGTTGCTGTTGTTGTCATAGTTCTGTATAGAAACAATCTTGTTTTCTGTCTCGGTGTTTTTTTTTATTTCCTGTTCGCTTAAATAAAAATCTACGTAAAAGGCTTTATTGCATTTAGCTTCAACTGTCAACTCATTGGCTAGAGCGTTATGCCAATTATTTTGATCGTAAATCATCTTAGGCTTCTCGTCTTTTGTGGCTAGTTCAGCCTTATTAATTTGTTCCTTGTCTTTAGTAGTAAAATTGTCATCAGGAATATTAATCTTGTCGTTGGAGTTAAGCTGTGCAGAACTCGCCGAGAAAGGCCGATCGCTTTCAGACGAAATCGAGTCTTTATTTTTTTTATTCAATTCTTGCTCAGCATTTCCCTCGCATGTGGCAACGCTACTAATTTGCTGCTCCTCAGAGTCAATTGACGTAGCGATTACGTTTCGTACGTCGCAGAGAGGCAATTTATCGAAAAGAAAATCAATTGGTTCCATATTCGATTCATCTACATCTACTTGAACAAGAGCGTCTGGTTCTTCTTGCACTTCTAGGAAATTTTTATCACTCAGATTATTAGACGCTTCCAAACAAAATTTTCCACCAAACACTGGCAAGCATGCGCTAGTTTCCATTTTCGTGTTTAGTTTAAACGCTGATCCTTGTTTGCAAGTTCTGACGCTGTCACTTGAAATCCTTCCTCTAACTTTATCTGTCGAAGGAACCAGGTAGCCTTTTTCCAATTTGGTGGACTTATTTTGATCAAAAAATGTCTGGTCTGTAGTTTTGCTCTCAAAATCGTCGCTAATGCTGGCGGACATGGTGCGATGAAATGAAACTGTCAATATTGAATTGTCGGTTTTGTTCCAGCAATCCATGGTCGGGCTTTTTTTGTGTTCAAGTTTTATGTCAGTAGGTCGAGCCTTCTCTAGGTTATTCCGATTGATTTCAAGTGATTGGGTCGAGGCGCTGTTATTTATTTCATCGAAGTTTATTTTGATTTCTTCGCTTGATTTCGAGTTACATCGATAAGAAGGACACTTCACCGATTCCATTCGCTCGTAGGATTCGCGGATTACTTTTGGCACCGGTCCTCGAATCATTTTTAGGATTTTCGATCTATAAAGGAACGAGAAAGGATTTAAAAGCAGTTTAATAGAAATAGCTCTTCTAATTAAGGATAAAGCGCTGTTTACAATATAATGCTGGGGTACATTTTATTTCTTTTGATTTGCTTGTTTGCGTTTCAAACTTTCGTATCAAAAGTAAATCAAAATTTAATTTGACTAAAATAATAATATATTGGCTTAAAAGGTTCTGATAAAACCTATTTCTTTTAGTGGATTTACTGGATAAAAATCTTGTTACTTTTATTCCTATTTAGTTCCTTAAATGTATTAATGCTATATTGTATTAGAATAAACAAACTAATCTAGGGGATCACTTTTCATAGAATTATTTGCATTCATTAAACGTTTTTAAATATCAAAAACCTAAATTTATTTCAAAAAAAAATCTTAACCGGCCGCAATATCTTGGCATCTTTTGAAACAAGTCGGGGTAATTGTCTGTCCTATATATAACGCTCCCGCCTTTTTCTGGCAACTCAGGACAAATATACTGTAGATATGAATATTATTGAAAAATTATTATTGTTTACCGTCTAAAACTAAATAAGTGGATATTGAAAAAGGTTTTCGTTTTAAACTGATATCTAGTCCGAAAATTAGCCAATCTTGTGGCGATAGCTTTTATATTATAATCTAAAAGTTAACAACAAACAAAAACGAATATGTCTAAGGAGAAAAAGGTGTACATCTAAACTTGATTTATATTTATTAATTGGGCCTTATTGTTTAAAAAAAGCGCTTAAACATAAGAAATTTATCGTGGTCGTACATGCCATCCTGCTTTCTTCGCGTTGTCTTCAAGTTTATTTTAAAATTAAGATTAATTTTATATATAGAAAAAAAAGCTCGAACATTCTTAAAGTTATAGCCTACTTTAACCTGTTGGTGATTTAAAAAATCAATATGTTTTTTAACGAATTTTAAAAGACATAAATTGCTTTGAAGGTTAACAATAACAAACTGTTTTTTGTTTACAGCGCTGTAATTAACATGTATAGAAATCAGTGATGAAGGTCTCGAGACCGACTTTTTGTGGTCTTGGTCCTGTTTCAGTCTCGACCTTGCGTTGATGGTCTCGGTCTCAAGTTGATGTGGTATCGGTCCCGTGTTTTTTAGATTGATCTCGAGACCGGACATTTGATATTTTTGTTACTTGATGTTATTGTGATGAATTATGCAATTTGGTTAAGAACGACACTCAATTGACAGCTTTGCCTCAATTTGAAGTGGCAAAAGCTTAGAGCCAAACTTCTTTAATCTATAGTTTTGCAACGTTCTTGCGTTTATTCCCAAGAAGATTTTTATCATTATCATGGCCATCTGTTAAAAGATAATCCGATTACAAAAAAACTTTGTTTTATTTTTTCTTTGGGCAACAAACAAGTCTGGTAATGCTTTGAATGTTTGTATTTACACCCTTGCCCGCAACCGGTCAGTTATTATAGTGATAATACTTTTTTGGTCTTTACTCTGATTTTAATGATTATTTCGAATTATTTTCAACTTGAATCGAACCCTTCCCCCCAAAAGTGATTGCTTTGATCTGAGGTATTTCTGTCCTAAATAAAGCGAACAAAGTCTTGTAACAAAATTTATCTAAGCAATAATTTAAACACCATACTTCTATATATTTAGTCATTATAGCCCGCGGTTTTTTATAAAAACGTAGAGTTGCTGGCCCTCTTAGTCACAATGATTGCCCAACCCTATAGTTTGTTTATTGATAACACCGTAATTGATGGCAAATATGATCAAGAACGTCGCCGTTCAAAGCGCGCTCTCGCCATTCTGTTGTGTCTGTGGAAAAACTCTTTACGGTACTTTCCCCTGCTTGGCGGTCTCAGCAAGCAATCTGTAATTTCGATCATACCTTTAAATATAACCAAAAAAAGAAAAGAAAAATATCAACTGGACAGCAATATCTTGGCTTCTCCAGAAGCAGGACAATGAAATAGCTTGGCAGTTGCTCTATGTATAGCGCCTCCGACAGTTTCCTGTGAGTCAGCGAGTTAAGATGATAAAATAAAGGTAAAACAATTATACCAAAAATAAAAAAATAAATTTTTTTAAAGTTAATCTTTAAAAGTGGCTATCTTTTATTTGTTGCACCAGGCCTTCCTTTTATAAAAGACATCAATCATTATAGTGATCGTGTTTTTTGCTCTCAAAAAAATTTTTGCATACGCCTCTGTAGGAATCTTTTGGTTGGCAACTAAGTTCCCGCCGTTTTTTTAATTTACACTTTTTAAGGTTTAATAAAAACTAACAACTATTAATATTTAATCAATAATGTATTCTCTTTTGCACATTTTTTTCAACTTCACAGTGTATTTTGATGATCTGAAAATAAATAAACAGAAAAACCCTCTACGGACAAACATTACAAATTTGCCACCTTTGAAAAACAATTTAAAACTTAACAATTGTTTGGTTTTTTCGCTCAAAAAACGATTGTTGGACTTCTGCGATAAAGTTTCTTAACAGCGACCTTTAACTACTTTGATCTCTAAGCAGTCAGTGTTGTAAACAATTTTTAAAAATGTTTTTAAAAAAAAAAGCTTTGTACAAAGAGGGTTAAGTCTGCAGCGATCGCCGCATCACACATGTGACATGTTTGTGTGAATTTTCTATTGTTCTTTATTCCTCAAACTTTATAGATATTCTTTAAAAAACAACTGTACAATTTTTCACATGTGCTTGACGCTTCACACTTCGCAAGACTAACGATCTTGTTTTTATCAAAGAAAAAAAAAAATGATTAAACGAACAAAAGTAAATTCGCACAAACATGTCACACGTATAATGCGGCGATCGCTACAAGTTAATCTCGAAAAAAATAAAAAATTAAATAAAATTTTAAAAAACGGCGGAAACTTCGTTGCCAACCTAATAATTGCTTAAAACAGAATACGAAATTGCTTTAAAGTTAAACAAAAAAGCGATAATACGACGAGGTAAAGAAGGACAATGTCCTTAAAGCTACTCCGAATACTCGAATAACCTACCCAACGATACACGGAAAATAACAGGGTAATACCGAAAGAAAAATTGGCGAGTCGTTAAACAATTTTTACTTTGCATAATTCGTCATTATTTTTAATCTTTTTGAGGTGATTAATTAGAAAAATTGTATTCTATGCAAGCCAAAAAAGCCAACAAATCGAATTTTTTAGATACCCACTGTAAACTACTCTGAATGACCTACCCAAAGATAGGCAGAAAATAAACAGGGTTAATATTGTAAAAAACTTGACAGTCGTTAAACAGTTTTTATTCGTTTGCATAATTTGTGATTGTTTCTAATCTTTTTGAGGTGATTAATCAGACGAATTCTATTTATGTACGTAGGCAAAATGGTAGGCAGTGTGTCGAGTGGTTAAAACGCCGGGATCGTGATCAACACGGTCTTGGTTCAAAACCTACTCGCGCCATTCTGTTATGTCTTTCGGAAAGACACTTTGCGGAACTTTTCCCCTGCTTGGTGGTCTTGGATAGCAGTTCTAAATTAAATTCTTATCCAGTAAAAATTTCAAGCGGACAGCAATATCTTGGCATCTCCAGAAGCAGGTCGGCGTAATTGCTTGCCCTACGTATAGCGCTTCCGGTGCTTTTCTGCGAGTCAGGAGGATAAATATAGAGATAAAAAAAAGATAAAACAAAAAAAATTCCCCAAAAATCCAACAGCTGCAACATGCCAAAACAAACAGACGAGCTAATCAAATATTTGAATGAAATTTCAACCATTACCTTGATAACCTACCTTCAGGATTTTTGAGTTTTAAAAAAAATCTGTAAAAATATCCTTCTTTTTTCAACATAGTCAACCAACATTCCTTGTTTGTTTCAGCTTTGTTCTGTTCTAGTTGAGTTTTTTTTCAAATAAATTGTGTAATGATGCAACCACACAAGCGCTTTCCAACATGTTTAAGATGTTTTTTTATATAATTTATATAAAAATTGAAAATGGACTATATTCTGTAAAATTTTTCGGTCTCGGTCTTGGTCTCGTTGGTTTCTGGTCTTGGTCTTGAACTTCAAGTCTCAAAATTTGTCGGTCTCGGTCTCGATCTTGGCCTTGGAAAAATTATCGGGTCTCGGTCTCGACGTTTGTGGTTTCAATTACATCATTGATGGCAATGTGTAAGCTATTTTGTTTTAAAACAAATAAAAGTAGAAACAAGAATATAAAAAAAAATGACCTAAAAACTTTACAATTAGTTAGAATTAAAAGTCTACTTTGGTTTTTTCCAAGGACATTCCACTTCAGATAAGCCGACTAAAGTAGCCACAAAAATAGAAGCCAATCCCAAGGCAGCCACTTCATGATCGCTTGCATCTATTGTTTCCCCTGGCAAGAAACGGTCTTCAAAAATGTCTAAAACATAGCAAATCGGCATGAATAGCTAATTACTATAGAGCTTATTTATTCCATTTCAGCCTTCAACAAAATTGTTTTCCAACATGAAAAACTATAACTGAAAATACATCTGAAAGGTTTTCATTAGCCATTTCCTTTTCTCATGCGCGATTTGGCTTGTAGGCTGCTTTCTGTTTTCAGTGCAGTCACCACTAGGTAGGCAAACAGCGTGACACCATTGAAAAATTTGTCATAAAATGTCTTTCCTAAGGGTACAACACAAATTACTAAAGTAGATTGAACAATGAAGTGATGTTCCTTCTGCTTTCAATTCAAATAGTAGGGCTTATCACTCAAAGCTACCTTGCCGAGAAACACTTATCATGAAGAATTAAAAGTTAATAAATTTCGTCATAGCCAACTACTAATATAAACTTACATGAAAAATCTTTGAAAAAAATTATTATTTTATTTGTTATTAAAAAGTTGTAGAATAGTCTTCGGATAATAGTACATAATAACACATAAAATGCCATCTTAAGTTTTATTCTTTTCTGTAATCAACAAGCTTAATTAAATCTCCTACAAAATTTAAAAGCGTTAGTGTAGTCAAGTGGTCAAAGCGCCTTGATTGTGATCGACACGGTTGCGGTTCCAAACCCTACTCGCGCCATGCTGTTGTGTCCTTGGGAAAGACACTTTACGGCATTTTTCTCTGCTTGCGTTCTTGGTAAGCAGCTCTAAATTTCAGTCATATTTCAAAAACCAGAATAAAAAATTTCAACTAACAGCAGTATTTGGCGGAAGTAACTCCGGAAGCAGGTCGGGGTAATTGCTTCACGGTTTCCTATGACTCCGACGCTTTCCTCCGAGTCAGGAGGATAAAGACAAAAAACTTAATAAAGCAACCAATAATTTTACTTTTTGTTATGTTTACTTGTTGCAGCAGTAAGTTGGAGAAGATATTGTAAAAACACAATTGACTTTTTACTTTAAAACATTTTTGCCAAAATGGACCTTAATTTTTCAAACCAAGACCTTATCTTAATTACAATATTAGCAGCTATTAATAATGCAAGTTAACATCATACTATACCAACCTGTTTGGTCTGAAAACATTGGAACTGTTTTAATAGTTGCAAATGTTTCACTAGTATGCATTGTATTTGCAGTTGGATTACTAGAACCAGATGGTTTGGGTGACTTCTTTTTATCTTTTTTTCCTTTTTTGTCTTTTTTCCCAGATTTTTCCTTTTTACCTCCTTTTTTGTCTTTTTTTCCCTTTTTGCCAGATTTGCTAGATCCAGAATCAGATTCTGACTTTCCTTTTTTTCCTTTCTTTTTTTTTTTCTTACCCTCTGAAGATTCGGAATCTTTCCCTTTTTTACTTTTCTTTTTTTTGCTTGATCCTCCGGAATCTTCTGATCCTTTCTTACTCTTCTTCTTTTTTTTGGAGCCTTCTTTGCCGTCATCGGAATCTTTTTTCTCCTTTTTACTTTTTCTTTTCTTTTTTCCTGAACCTTCTTTACCATCATCGGTAGCTGCTGATTCTGCACCAGATGTTCCTTCAAATTTAACACGTTTTTCATCATCGCCGCCTTCGGATGCAATAGAAGTCTTTTTCTTTTTACTTTTTTTCTTAGAATCGTCTGATACACCAGAAATGGATGCCTCTCCTGTCAATGTTAAGACACTCTCTGGTGCTTCTATATCTGCAGCAGTTGGCACATTGGTACTAACAAATGATAGATTTGTTGCTGATCCGTTGCAGGGTCCGCCTCCAATAGAAACTTGATATTGCTGCTGCATCTCACACGGCTTTGGAGGTGGTTGAGGCTTAGGAGTTATTTTAATTTCCACTGACTTTTTATTATCGTCAGTGGCTAGATGGGCAAACTGAAGACTTTCTAAGTCAAGCGAAAGATGTTTACCAAGGGTAAATTTTTTATCATCCATATCTAAGCTCTTGATTGAAATTGTTGCCGATGATCCTGAGCCTCTGCAAGATTGCCTTTTCATAATTCCTTTAGTTTTTATTTCTACTGATGACCCGCAGCTTGTATCTGAATCATCGTCGGTAGTTATAACAACTTTTGAAGATTCATCGCTTTCTTGGCTGGAATCCACAACTATTCTTGCCGTCTTTATTTTTCTACAGCCTCGACGTTTCCGGTCTGGCGTCGATATTATCAATTTTGGATACTTTGATTTTGAACATCTTTTTCCTTCAGGCGTCGACACTATTACTTTATTCGGTGACTTATTTCGAGATCGTCGTTTACAAGGCACCTCTGGACTTGCTTCAATTACTACTTTTGAACTCTTCTGTTTTCGGCGTGGACATGTCGGGCTTGCTTCAATGGTAATGTTTGATTTTTTCGATCTACCACACTTTGGACTTGACTCAATTGTAAATTTGGATGCTTTGGAACGGCGGCAAGGCTCTGGGCTTGATTCCACAACAACATTTGACGGACAAGAGCGACGACTGGTGCTCTTTGGCGACACTAGAAGAATTTTAGACGGTTTCGAGCATTTTGATAATTTGGATCGTGGGCTGGCGCATTCTGGGCTTTGAACCATAAACCTTGATCCTCCTTTGGAACGGCGACTGATGGTGAAGCTCGGTGACGTTGATGAACCACTTCGCTTGGTCACTCTAATGTGGCTTGTTATTGAGGTATCAGAACCGCCGGAGTCGGTTTGAATTCCCAAAATGTCAAACCAGCCTGCTTCTTCATCATTTTCAAATGTCAACTGCAATTGAGTTTCATCTGGTGAAGATGTGTCACTTTGTGCGAGACAGCCACTTTCTTGTATGGGAACTTCGACGAACTGTCGTATTTCGTAATCGGAACCCCGACTTGAATAGCACTCAATCGGCACGCAAGTGGACTCGGGCAAGAGCATCGCTTCGTACGGTTCTTGCACAATGAATTCATGATAGCCGTCCTGGTGGTTAGGACACGTATTACAAAATTCTACCGGCATGAGATTTGTACTTGGTATGACCATTGAATCCAACGGGCAGCTGTCTTCGCAATAACGTGATATATGTATAGTATTATCATTGCAAGCCACATCTGTATTTATGGGAATGGATATTTCATCGACAGAGCAATTGTTATTCTTTATTTTGAAATCAATAGACGACGACGATTCCATGGGCGTTTCTTTTTTTCTTGACGCGGAACCCCTATCTATTGACCTAGTTCGCGAATCTTCGGATCGCCGAGAAGTTCCTGCAGCTCCTGGTTCCCTATGTTCTTTGTTTTTTTTCCTAGAAAATTACTGTAATTTGTACATTTTTTTTGTAAAAAGCGTTCAAAAAGTATAAGTTTAAGACCAGTTGCATATATTGTATATACACAGTATATATTTAAATCTAACCATTTTGATTTTACATTTTTCTTCTTAGTTATATATAATCTATGAACTTCTCAGTAAATAAACAACTGATACCGCTATTAGTTACAACAACAAGAAAAGCCAATGTACAGCGAAAGTTTATTTGTAAATGTTAAAATTTTAAAACTTCCTAACAAATTATGCTTTTCATATGTTTTTTATTTTAGTTTATTATTGCTTGTTTTTTATTTTAGCTTACTTAAACGTTTTAAATTTTATTTTTCAGAATTAAGTTGCTTGTTTCACTGTAATCCAATGATACATCAAGCAGGCTTTGAACAGCTATTCAAAAACCTTTTATGACTTACATCATTTTCAAAATCATGTACAGGAGAACTGCAATCACAACCATTCCGGCGATCAAAAGCATTGCTAACACGATGGTGGTTCCTCCTGGACTGGTCGCTGTAACTTCAATCGAAGAAGCGTCTTCGGCTTGTCGCGCAGAATCTGAAAGACAATTTACCGAAGTTACTTGAGCGCAGCACCCAAACAAAAGAGATTGATTTTCTTCAAATAAAGTTGATGGGTAATATAAAAATTAATTGGTTTGGAAAAAGTTTTAACCAATGTGAAAAATAAGTAAACTGGGACGTGTTTCTTCACACATGGAATAAACGAGGTATCATCTCTTAAGAGCATAATTGGAGTGATATAATTTGAACAAGTCACTATACTTACTCGACCGAGTACTTTACATAATTGTGAAACATACGTCACTAATACATTAACTATAACATTGCTTGCTTTCTTATCGATGAACAAAATTAGGCTAAAGCTATGCGATCCTTAAAATACTTATTGTTTGATTGGGGTCTAGGTCGCAATCCCGAATGACAAAATCCCGAACGTTCATAATCCGAAATTGAGATTTATAATTTAAATTGACAAATACATGCATCATAAGATTGATATTTACATGTACAGGTGTAACGACTTTAAAATATTCTTCCACTTGGACCTCATTGGGCCAATAGGATAGGTTTATTTAAAATACAAAAAATAATGTACACTTTAGTTTAATGTTTTTATGTAGTTTTGCTCCAGCCTTTGTGTTTACACTTTAGTCAGCTTATCAAGCCACTCAGCACTTCGTACATGCAAATAAATATCTTAATAAAAATTTTTATTCTTTTTTTTTAATTTTTTATTAAAACATTCCGATCTTTGCCTTTCAGGATTTTTGTCATTCGGGATTTGAAGAGATTTTGATATCCGACAATGGATCTAACGCTCTTTGCAAGTTCGAACCTGTTTTAGTTTTTGAAAGTTTTGGGTTATTTTTGTTATACATTTAACCCGCTAAAAAACAAGTGACCATAGAATTTCAGATCAAACTTTAATCATTAAAATATTTTGATTTCAAGTTTTTGAATAGGCCTACTTTATATATACGCATATTCAGTATTAAATCCTTTACAATATGTTTAGTAAACTTTGTCTTTTTTTTGGCAGCCAAAAATATATCATAAACATTAATAAAAGAGTTTATCGTTCGAAGAAGATTCAAAACGAATTGAAGTTTTAAATTGTTGAAGATGTTTACGTTTGCAAAAAGTTAAAACACTCACTTGGGACTCTTCCGCCTCTATTGTCGCTACTGCATTTATGAAATTGGTAGCGAGCTTGGAAACCAGGGTAGTAATAAAACCCGGGTTCGTTTCCTGTTGAAGGGATTGTCGTAGCACTGAGTTCGAATGGTCCCAACGCTGTTCGCAGGTTTTCGTTAGGGCAGTGAAGTTTAGCCACTTGCTCCAAGCATGACGAGGGCCTCAAAGCAAAGGTGTAGCACTTCGGTTTGCTGTCTCGATCGATAGATTCGCCAGTTGGCAAAAGATGACCTGTAAAATTAATAAAAATGAGCAATTATGTGTACTGGGTAGTTCATTACTAATTAAACTCCTTAAACTAAAGTTTAAAAAAGCTATTTGAAAACAATAAACATTATTAAATAAAACATTTAAGATGCTTGTACACATACATGCAAAATAAGAAAAGCAAACGGCAGTCATAAATCAAAAACGCTATATGAATTCTAATAGAAAATGCTTTTAAATTTGGTTTTCGACAAAAAATCTGGCCTCTTAAAAATTCTAGTCATTTTTGAGGACCTATTAATAAAATAAAATCGAATGAGTCTTTGTACTTTTGTACAGTAATCTGTCATTTGCCTCGATAGTAAAAGGTCAAATTACCCCGTGTGTGCATTTTCTCGATCAGTTGAATATTGCAGACAAAAAGTGATTTTGGTCATATTCACCACACTTTGGCAGTGGCAGAGTTAGGAGTTATCTTTCTACTCATCTTTCTATAGTAAATTTCTTGCTTGCCATAAAACTAACGATCTTTAAAATACAAACGGTTTTTATATTGCTAAAGAGTCAGAGTTTTCACAATTTTGTTTTCAATAAGTGAAATGGGCTAATTTTTTTTTAATCGTTTTCGAGAGTTTACTTTGGAATAAATTTTGTCTTTGGACGAAAAATAGAATAGTTAAAAGCATTCATTTGTTAGATTTTGACGTCATAATAGAATAATAAATCTTGCTTTCAATGTCATAAAAGGTAACAGAAGGTAAAATGACTTCAATATTCATATCTACCACATTATATAGATATTAAAGCAGGGCAACGTAATGACTAAAACCGGCATTGCCCCCAGCCTTTCGATAAACTTAAATTAGATTACGAACATTTATAGCTCTAACAATTGATTATTATGTTCATACCATTAAAGACGTGTTCTGTTTATTGCAATTTTATATCATTTCTGGGATAAGTTGCGAGCATTTTACATAAAACGTTGTGTCAAAAGTTGGGTTCCCCTACCCTCGCCATCTTAAGACACTTTTTCTCACAAAATTTTTTCATTAAGAACATATAGAGTGTTAATCTAAATAACAAATGACATCATTTTTTAAGTCTAGTTAGAATACTTAACACTTTAACAAGATACGAATACCAACTTGGAAAACAGGGCAAAAAGAGTTTTCAAATTATAAAACCAGCTACTTTTTTTTCGATTTTATTGCATAAAAATTAGAATTCTAAAAAACTAAAACAATAGTTTTGTTTTTTACCATTTATTATTTCAATACTTAGGGTTACAAAAACATATTTTTTAGGAAAGTACCTAAAATAAGCAACGTCGTTAAGCTAAATCAATTGACCCAACTAGGCTGCGGACTATAAAAACCAATAAAATTAAAAAAAAAGATTTGTACATTCATTCGAAGTTTACCGTCTGGAAGATAAATTTTGTCGTCATCATCATATTGAATAAGATGCCTGAAAAAAATCACTAAAACAGCATCTTCATCAGAAGGTTCAAACGTCCACGAGCATTTATTGACAACTTCACCACTTCCCGGTTCGGGATAGTAATTGATGATGCCTTGGGTCGACGATATAAGTTTTTCGCATGGCTCCGTTCCTTGAGCCCGATTAAATATCGGTCTCAGACCTAAATCAAAAAGCAAAAGATTTTTTTCTCATCACATGCTTTTTTCATATAGCAAATAAAGACTTGTTACGTCTTAAACTGGCACGTTGTTTTTAAAAGATAGATTTCACGGTAACCAAAAATTAGATTTATCAAAAATTGATAAAAAAATTATGTACTCACCGATTAGAAACAGTACAAATAGTTTTAGCGACATGGATAAATTAGTTTCAATTTTTTTTTACATTTAGCCACAACTAAATTCAGCTAAGATCTACTTAGCTATATTTATACATATTACCAAAAATACTCTGGGCTTTAATTGCTACTTATTTAAGTATAGTGAAAACTTTATTCTAAGAAAAGAAAACAATACAGCTTATATTATTATCAAACATTGTTTGTTATGACGTCATTGGAGAGTATTGTGATAACTTTAATTGTCGCTCAAAGCTATATTTTTGCATTGATTGATAAATAACTTAAAGGCTTTTTTTTTCACGCTTTTCAAAATTAACTGCTTCAATTTACCCTAATAAAAATGATTTGCGATAAAAGTGAACGTTTATTTTCCCTTGGCAATTGGACTCCAATTGTTTACAGTCAAACTTAGAATGGGCTTTACGCGGACTCATAGCCATATTATCGCTTCTTAAAAAGATCCTTTTTTCTCTTGGTTTCTTTTTTATTTCCTCCTGGCGCTGCAGAGGGATTCCCGGTTTCAGCGTAACAAACAGCTACGGTCGCTCCATGTTAAGTCCAGGTAAAAATAAACAACCCCAAAAATTTCCAGGTGAAAATAATCAATCCTGAAAATAAAAGGGTTTCTTATCTTTACCAGCTCCAAACTATGTCTCCAAAGTTAAAAACAGTCCAAGTTTTCAACTAACTTGTAGGTTAGGCAGAATAAACTCCCTTCATTAACACAAGCATCGAAATCTCCATCTTTTTCTTTCTGCTTTTTACTGATTAAGGGTGATCGCCACGGCAGATTACTTCAGTTTTCGATCTGCTTTCTGATTTGGCAACAGCACTTTACATTGCGGATGCCCTTACTGACGTGTACCAATGATGCTTACAAAAGCTGCAAACTCCATTCATTTTTAATCGAGTTCAAATTCGCAAAAAATTGGCCAGTTCAAGTTCTTTATTTAAAACTTATCTAGTTCAAGCTCAAATTCGAAAATTAATTTCAACAAAAAGCAACCAGACACCGAAACCAAGATGAAACGCAGCTGCCTTTAAAGCAACATTTTATACCTATTACTATCAGCCAAATTACTTAAATTATATACTCAAACTCGATAGATTTTTTTCAAGCTTGAATTCAAATTCGAGTTCAGGAATTTTTACTTTTCGGTTCAAGTTCGAGTTCTTTAGTTTAGAATTCAGAGCTTTTGCTCTGAAGTCTAGAACGCTAACCACTACACCACGGCGACTCTAATAATAACAAATATTCTTTTTGATTTTAATTACAAACTACGAGTGGATGAAAGAATTGGCTATACAGTATGTATTACTCGTATATAAAATTAAAAACATTAATCGACGTTTTTTTGAAGAATGCATGGTGAAAACCTCAGGCTTGTATAAATTTTAATTTTTTTACAATACGCCCTCTTACAACCTGCTTCATTCTTTTAAAAAAATCATCAGTTTTTGTTTTTTTATTTGAATGCAAATAAATTTTTAACAAATAGAATTTGAATTTCTTCGAACGAGTCCTAAAAGCGAAATAGGAAGTAGAGATTTGCTCTAACGTGCGATCTGGCGACCTCATAAGATCGCACGTTGAGCAGCACCGAGATTTTTATATAAACTTGTGTATTATTAAAAAAAATAAATATATAACAATCAAAAATTTCAAGAATTGCTTAAACAAACTAGTGCGTTATACAGTACAAGAGGGTTTCTAAATTCGTTGGAACACATGGACATCGAGACAAATTTTTCAAAACTTTGTGGACCTTCGAGTCCAAAATATTTTTCAAAAGTCAAATGAAGACCCAAAAAAAGTTGTTACCTGAATTTTAATTGATAAATTTTTTTGTCTTGACTTGACTTTCGGAAAAAAATTGAAGACGTTTTTGGGTAATGCGCTTACTATTGGCAAGTTTTTACGATCTTGTAAGTGCTGTTGCACAAAATAGAATGTACATAACAAATTACTATTATATAAAAAAGATCCTGTGGCCCCCTAGATAGGTCGTTATGGATTGTCAGTTTAGAAAATTTGTTATAAAAAAAAAATAGCAATAATAAATTAGAAATAACACTCGAAAATGATAAAATGAAAAATATTCTACGACAACTGTAGTAAATCCGATTTCTATTTAAATTAAACAATGATCTTGATTAATTATCAAGAGACTATTCTTGCAAAACTGCCGTTATCCCAGGTAGTATAGCAAGCTATCAATAAAAAATCACCTTCTATTCTAAACATAAGCAACCCAACGATAGGATTTTTTTGAAATAAATAAATTCATTGATACGGTACAACCGTACACTACAAATTGGCAATGACATACTGTATCGGACGCACGTGGCTGTAAAAAAATCAATAAAAAAAACGAACATTAAAGTCATTTATTTAGCTTAGTCACTTTAAATTTTGTTCAAAAAACAAACAATTTTCTTTTCTTTTTTTGCTTAAAAATAGAGGCGTTATCAAATTAAAACGAACGAGACTTAGAGAACATTGTTTTAAAGGAATTTTGTATAAAATAAAACGCTTATAGACCGAAAGTCCTACATTTCATTAACCAAAATTGGTATCACAAGCTAGCTGAAACAACGTTGACTCTTGCAAAGATGACTTTAAAAAAATCACATAACTGATTAAGACCGTTGTGTCGATAACGTCCGCGATAAACACGGTGATCATTTATCACTTATTCTAGTCATGCTGTTGTCTCTTTGGGAAAGACATGATACGACAGAGCTCTGTATTACAATTAAATTACCTTGAAATTTTTCAACGCTCTTGAGAGAGGGCAGCCTTACTGGTTTAGTTCACACTGGAGCTTAATAATTCAAAAACAAGAGAAAGAAGCCGTTTCTCTGGTAAGGGGATATACGTAGTTGTTGATTGTACCAAATTTTTGTTACCAGGTCAAAAAATGAGATTTTTTTTATTCGTCCTTGCTCTTATGCCTTGCTTCAAGACGAACGCGATAATGCTTCTGTGACAGGGCCACAGCTTTGTGGTCCGTTGAGAACATTCCAAACGGTCCAAAATCTGACGTAAACATAAACATAGATTGTAGAGTGAAAAATAGTACAAAATACAGAGTACAAGAAAACGTGTCTTTCGCGTCCGAGGTCACACAATTGACGTTCCAAGAATATTGCATTTAAAAGTATAAACTGAGCACTATAAATATAGTTGCAAATGCCGTTTGTGTGCCGCGAGTGAGCCACGTTTTATCTTTGATTTAATGCTTTGCGAAGGCAACTATAAAGTACATTTTAGTTTAAAACAAATTTCTTAATCTGTTTGATTTTTGTTTTATTTTAAGCAAAAATTACTGTTGCATTTACAAAAAACTATCCGAAGATCGCCAACCCCTTAAAAAAACACCCAATCACTTTATTAGAATTAAAAAAGCGAAGATTGTGCCGTTTGCATAACCCAAATAAAACAGTGCTCAAGAAAATCTATTAAATTAATTTATTTGATCTTGTGAACGGGGAAAGTTGAATTTTGTGATTAATTCGACTAAATCGATGTTTGCACGTGTTCCGACCACACAAGCCACTAAATTGCTGCAAGAAAACTTTTGCGTGCTGCAACACTTCACAACTATTTACAAAAGCAGCAGCTTTTGTTTATTTCTGTGAAAATCACAAAACGTGTTAATGGGCTCAGAAATGGATTAAAAGTTAGTTACAGGTCTTAAGAAGAGAAGACCTATTTTTCCAAGCTAAAGTGAAGACCATTTTAAAAGCACAAATTACCAACAAGTGTGGTAAAAATCATAGGATATTTAAAGAATAAAAAAGTTCGACGCTTTGTGTTGCTCAAACGTCATTACGCAGCATGACGGTTACCTAATGCTTTATGGCAGTATTTCTCAAACTTTTTTTTCGGCGACTCAAAATCGCTAAAAACAACGATTTGCAAATATGACTGCGACCCAAAAAAGGTCTTCACCTCGAATCGATCTCCGTTTTTTTGATTTTTATCACCAAAATCTAGTGTTCTCTATAAAAAAAAAAAGGTCTTCACCTCGGATCTGATTCCGATTTTTTTCAATTTCCTTTTAATTTCGTAACGACAACTCAAGAAGGTCCTTCACTTCTCAAATCTTCTGCGCACAGATCTTTTTCTTTTACGCGCGATAATTTATAATTTACCTTCGCAACCCTCCCGCATAGCCTTGGCGACCCACTTTTGGGTCGCGACCCATAGTTTAAGAAACACTGTTTTATGGGGATATTTTCTGGGTGAGTGCTTTGATGTTAGCAATGCTGTGGGGCCAGCTTTCGGACAGAAGCGTTTTAAACGACTGAATAACGCTATCACTGAAAATAGACATATGCAAGTTGACAAGTTTAATTACACGTTCTTGAGGCAGAAAGTTTTCAAAAACTGAATTTTTTTGTTTGTAACAGCGGTTGGTTAATGTCGTGTAAAACACGGCTTCAGATCAATTAAGCTTGTTGGGTCTACTTCAAGAAAGGTATTTTTAAAAACCCAATTCAACTAGTTAAAAACTACAATCTCCATAATGCTTGTACATTTGCAATAGAATCAGGATTAAGAGTAAAATTCGGTAGCCTTGTTGATGAAGACAATAAAGACCTTCTGGTACAAACTATTCAAACTACCTCGAACACCCCACAGCGTTAAAGATCTTCGATCAGGGTTACGGAATTATAATGCTTGTTTGAAAAGTGGGCCGGTATATCGCATTATCCTTCGAAGAATTTAGCCAAGCCTGGATCGGGTTGTTGGTTGATCAATTCAATTTGACAAAGATTGGCTGATTTTTTATTGACTGCAGCTTCCGTTTTATGACACAGACAACAGTCTTTTTACAATAGATTTACTTCGAGGTTTCGGTAAAAAAAGCCTTAAATTACATAAAACAAAACGAAATCGAAAATATAATGTTTTTGTCACACGATAAAATGTAGAATAACAAATTGAAATAAAAGTTGATTATAAAATAAAGTATGATTAGCTTGCATTACAGTTCATCATTAAAATTTCTGGACTAAACTACGCACAGCAGTATGAACGCTTAAACATTCGCTTTAAAGGTGGGTTTTCTGAGAAGCTTTCCATATAAGATTAAAGTACATGTTAAGATTGTACAACTAAAGCAAATCACAATAGACTAGCAGCGTGAAAAATATGAGCTTAATTTTTTGAAATGGTTGGAACAAAATCTTTTATAATAAAATTTCGTACGATTGCACCAAAAAATCCATCCTCTAGGACGCTCTCTATAAACAAAAAACAAATTAGTAAAAAAAATAATCCAAGTATTAAAAAGGCAGAGTCACTTGTAGGACAGTATTCTTGTACTAAACTTGACAATACTCTTTAAGAAAAAAGCGTTGCCATTCAAAAGTTTGTTCAGACAAATACTTCAAATTTGAATTTCTATGAAAAAAACACTCAGTAAATCAAACCTATTTCCCATGTTCTGAAAGAGATATGTTTTTTAATAGAACAAACGTTTATTTGAACTTGGAATAAAAATAAGTTTTTACTTCTATATTTAAGGATGAAAATGAGGACAGCAATGGCGATTATGGCAAAAGCAATAAAAATTCCGAGAACGATGTTCGCCTTGTGGATTGAGTTTTTTTCTTCACTTTTTTCGGAAACTGGTGGAGCTTGTCTGAAATCGTTTATATTCACCGGACTTCTCTGTTTAATGGTTGGTGGCACTACTGAAAATAAATAAACAATGCTTATATTTAAAAAATGTTTAACAGATGCCGAAAAAAATTTATTTTAATTTTGCTAAATCTGTTATGGACAAATACAAAGTATAGGAAGGCTAATTCGAAACAAAAATTTTATTGGATAGCTTTTTGAATAGTAAGCGGAAAATTAATTCAAGAAGATGAACAGAGAAAATAACTCTTCTAAAGAAGAAAAATATCAACATAATAATTTTTGTTGTTTTAAATGTCTAACTGATCGTTAAAATATATACGCAACGCACAAGGGTATTTCATCAATCTAATAGGTGTTGTTTAATACCAAAAACAATTTTCTGTCTGGCAAAGTTAAAAGACTTCTGCTTATGTTTGTATATTTTTTTGTAATTACATAAAACAAATATACTGTAGTATATATCACAAACAGCAATGACAAATTTAATAGCAGTTTTTGTGGTGCCATGTCTTTTGTATAACATATGCAATATTAGATGGTTTTACGTCAAAATCTTTCCATATTTTTTTCTTTTTTATTGTATGTCTCTTCTTCTGTCGCAAACAAACAGAAAATGTTCATGAATTTTCATATATTTTTATAGATCTTACTGATTGGTTGATCAAATATACGCTATATCTGTAACTAATCAAGATAAATTACCAATGTCAGTATCTGTAACTAATCAAGATAAATTAAGTCAAACTATTTATGTAAAAAATTAATGAAATTCAATTTCAACTAACTTAACTTGGTTTATCATAGTTTCTAATTAATTTCTATAAAACTAATTGCATATAAATGTAAAACTGGTGGAGTAAATAACTAGGTTTTGTTTAAACTCGACTGACGCTAAGCCACCAACATGTTCAGAGTAATATTTTCACATCCAATATCATTATCTTTACGGCTTCAGTTTAGAGCAATTTGTCAAAAATATTTCCAATCGCGCCCCTAAAAAACACTGATAATTGAAAAAAACACAAAAAAAAACAATTTTTCCTTTTTTTCATTCAAAACCTTTTTAATCTTGAACAAAATAGTTGAGTGGTAAGAGCGCCATGATTGTTATCGACATTTGGTTCAAAAGCTACTCGCGCGATTACGTTGTGTCCTTGGATAAGACACTGACGGCATTTTCCCCTGCTTGGCGGTCCTAGCAAGCGGTTCTAAATTTCAGTCATACCTCTATAAAAAATATATAAAACAAAAAATTTCTACCGGACTGCAATATCTTGACATCTCCAGAAGTAAGTCGGAGTAATTACTTGCCCTATGTACAGCTAAAGATAAAGTAAAAGAAGAAATTAATGAAATAGAAATGAAAAATAAAAACCGAAAACAAGAAGCTGATATGTGACTTTTTGTTCAAATTTTTTCGTTCAGTCACACAAAAATGAAAGATTATAGTGTCGTAAACTATTTAAGACCGGAAAAACACATTATAAAGCACTTTGTAAGATATTTTTATATAACTTGCGTCATGTTCAAATATCAAGTAGGTTATATTTAGCTAGCTCGACAATATGGCTTTCAACAAATGATCTTCACAAACTCACCGACTCTCGCGGCTGTTGGGGTAAAGCAATATTCAAAGGTATACTCAAGTTTGAATTGAGTAAAAAAGTTGAAGCTCGGGTTATTGTCTCTATCACGCACGGTCTCGATCGAAATGGTAATTGGACTATCTAGATCACGTGGCATACGTTGGCTCGGACAAAGCTTCTGCGATACTTCTTGAACGCAGGATTTCTTTTTACTTTGTGAAAGAGCGAACGAATAGCAAACGCTATATTGAGGCGAACGAACACTTCTGGTTTGCATGCGTGAGCCTAAATAAGAAAAAAATGAAAAAGGTTGTTTTTCCTGCTTTATCAAAGGTTTAATATAAAATTTCAAAGTTATAATGAAATCTTATGTTTTTAAAGAATGGCAGGAACAAATTCTCAAAATAAAATATTTATGTTTTCTGCATGCACCATTTCCTGTAATCATACATTTTTTTACACTTTGCGGTACTCGTACGTTTTTTAAGGTAAATTTAATTTGCGGCAAATCGCAAGTTTCTTATAAGCATTAAAAAATATTTATCTCAAAGTGGAAAAATTTTTAGTATTTCGTAAACAAAATTTTGGTGGGTTTAAAAAGTTTAAATTATGTTCTATGAACGTTGTAGTAGAGTTAATTTTACTTTACATTAAGGCTGCCCAAGCAGCGGTCCGGGAAGTCTTTTGATGCGTTTTGCGAGGGAATTTTAATAAGATCCTTAATCTCAAGATCATTTCACTGGCGCGCAGAAAACTCGGGCTACAATGATTTCCGGTTCAGTAAGAGGTTCTTCGCTGGGAAAGAAACACAGGAGGAAAGCGATAACCTTTTTTTTTTGGTCTTCAACTGAATTTGTGGTTCGAATTCTAGTTATCAAGAAAGTTAACTTAAAAAAATCACGTTAAAATCAAGTGAAGACCAAAAAAACGTTATTATTTTGACTAATGCATTGATTGTGGCCCGCGACAAACTTGCAGACGAAAATTTGGTCCGCGATCGGTAAAAAATTGGGCACCCCTGCTTTACATCCACATGCTTACAACAGGTAAGTGTAATGATTAGCATTTTTTATTTTGGCGCAGAAAGCTTAGGTTCGCTTTCGGGCCAGCCGAATCTGACATGCTTCGACTTTAGGAAATAGTAGACTAGAGTAAAAAGATTAAAGTATCTCATCATAACAAAGTAATTATTCTGATAAAAAGTATAATAAAACGGAATGTGCAGGTCAAGTTGATATTAATTAAGATTGACCTGGAACAAGTGGTTCAAGTTCTTCAATTTTATAGGCCACTATTCAAAATTGTTGAAATTAATAATTACTTTGTTCAAAACATGCGAGTTAAAGTCTAAAAGTGCTGTTTTGACATCAAACATTAACTAAGAAAATGGTTTCAAAAGTGAAATATAAGGCCTATTGTCTTAGTTTTCAGTTGACTTTTCAAGACATTACGGTTCTTAAATAAAAATTTTAATTAGATTTCCTCAACTGTTTGCTCTGATTGTTAGAAAAGGCTAGAGCGGTCCTTGATCGACAGCATTGACAATATTAAAATTGTTCTGCGGGCCGAAAAAATTTCCAATGTTTGGACAAAAATTTTCTCTAAACCTTTTTGGGAAGCACATTTTGGTCTACAACTTTAAGTGCGGTTTTTACTTTATTTCAGTTTTCAAGACACTTGTGAAGAAAAATAAAATAAATTTTGGCTGTTCAATTTTATGTTAAGACCATTTTTTCAGTCCTTAACTTAATTTTGGTAATACATTGTGCTTTTGGCGTTTGATTTCAAGCATTACTAATTTATTTTATTTATTATTTGCCCCAACAGTAGAAGATTCCGGCAAATTTTCTTTCCACCCTTAAAATTTTTATTGCCCTTTTACTTGTGGCCTTGAACTTGAAGTAAAAACAACAAACTCAGTTTTATCACTTACCATCCGGCAAAATTATCTTGTCATCGGATTGGTATCCAGTCAGCCTTTTAAATGTAATAATAAAAGCAAAATTAATATTTGGTTCAGGAGCTATAATTGTCCATCTACAAAACTGCTTCCAGTTCGTTTCAGGTGTAGCCTTTAGAGAATATTCGATTTTGTTTGATTTTCCGACAAGTGTGGTGGTTCCACATATTCTACTTGACTTCTCATCACCAAACACTGCAAACAATCGCCAATAAAGGCTTACATAGAAATTAACAAATAAACTTTACAGAAATAGGCTACTTGAGATTATTAACTTACCAGAGAGTACAAAAGTAAAAATAATAAACTTCAAAAACATGAGGATTGGTTTAACACTTTTGACATTTCATAATACAGGACATAGTATTTTAAACAAGGATTTTTTTATTCTACGAACGCAAAAATGTCAAGAAAAAACTAAGTTAAAGTAACAAACAGGTTAAAATTTTGCTATATTTTGTTGAATTGTGACGTTCTATGAGCGAACAAAACATATTTTTGCAGGAGCGAAGATCTGTGCTTAAAAACCAACGTGGTTCCTATATTGGATTTCAAAAAATGAGAAAAAAACTTCTCTTTAAACCTTCGTTTAAAGCAGTGGTTTTCAAAGTGGTCGATATTAACCTTAGGAGCCCATTAAACAGCAAGTGGTTGAATGGTTGGTTTGGTTGGGAATAAATAGGAAGAGGGTTGATAAATAACTGTTGGGGTATGAAGCAACGGTACCCTTTATTTTTTTCTTTTATAATATTTATTTTGTGTCTATTACACGTATTTATCCTCCTGACTTACAGGAAAGCGTCGGAAGCGCTATACATAGAGCAACTGTCAAGCAATTGCCCCGTTTTGTTTTGGTTATTCACTAAACAAAAAAATGTATAGTTATTCAGATAAAGATTTTTTTAATTGGCAATAAAATAAAACCAAGAGAAAAAATTTTTTGTAACATTTTATGATTAGACCATAGACATCCAAAAAAAATTTTTATTTAAAAAAATAGACTTACAGAAAATTGTGTATTACCTCATAAGGCTACTCTAACACTGACCCTAATCTACAAAATTTTATCAAAAAGTTTTTTTTGCTACCAAATTAAACTTTTTTTCGATCTCAAAAAATTAAAAAAATTGTAAGGATTTAAGATCTTTTTTTATGGAAGTTTTGAATATAAAAAATAAAATTAGCATCAAGGGTGCCAGAAGCGGGGGAAACAGGGGGAAGATAGGTTTCACTAAAAGCAGCTGCGCCAACGTGGTTTATGTCCACTACAATACTATGTGGTAATTCTTCTAATACAGGACTTCTCAAACTGTGGGTCGCGACCTCGAATGGGGTCGCGTAAAAAAATTTTGGGGTCGCAAAACAAATTGGCTTTTTGTGCTTTTGGAATTGTTTTTTTACAATAATATTTTATTGACAATCAATGATATATTTTTTTAATCAAGTGTATTATCTATTATTACTTCTTTGCTTTATAACTCTCAATAACTAAATATCTTGTCCTAATGTTAAACAATATGTAATGTGTACTGTTATAATGTAATATGCTTGTTTTCTACACTTGACATCGAAATATTTACCATGACTGTCCACCATTATTAGCCGTAGTTTTTTTCTTATTGTTTGTTATACGTATACTGCTTTTTCCCCTTTTGTGTATAATGTAATTATAATCGCCTAATTTTTTTGCGCTTGTGTAAATAGCGCATATAAATAATAATCAAATGATTACTATACAGGTTAAATTACTTAATTTGTTTTTTGTAAAATTATTTTAGTATAAAGATTTTTATACTTTGTTTGTCTCCTTGTTTCTTGTAACCATATTTATATTTATTTAACTTCGTTTAAGTTATAACGACATTGTTTTTCCATATGTAAATAAGTTTTTAATAGTGTGTGAGTGAATATTAATATATACGTAAATATATAACATAAAGAAAAGTCTTCGAGGAATGACACGACACGCTTCTTAAAGCAATTTCTTGCAAATTATTTTTTTAGCTTCAATAAAAACTTTGCATCAGTTGCTGCTCAAGTTATTACTAAATGAACTTGAGGTTTCAAATACGGCTAGACCTTCTAAGATTTTCTTTAAATGTTGACTGCTGCAAACCGTCACTAACTACAAGTGTGAACTATTACAATCTCGCCGATTTTCTTTGCAATTATAAATTGGGTAGATTGAACTGCAGAAACATAATGTTGATTCAAATATATTTATTTTATTTCATCTTTATATTTATCCTCCTAACTCGCAGGAAAGCGACGGAAGCGCTAATACATAGGGTAAGCAATTACCCCGACCTGCTTCCGGAGATGCCAAGATATTGCTGTCCGCTTAAAATTTAATAGAGGTATGACTGTAATTTAGAACTGCTTGCCAAGACCACTAAGCACGGAAAAGTGCCGTAAAGTGTCTTTCCCAAGAACACAACAAAATAGCGCGAGTGGATTTTGAACCGAGACCATGTTAATCATAAGCACGGCGCTTTAACCACTTGAACACGCAGCCGCCAAACGTGATATTCAATATAAGAAATTCTGAAACAGCTGGGATTATTTTTAAGAAGATTAACTTATAGCCTACGGCATCTTGTCTTTGTAACCATATCGAACTATGCGAAGTCTGTTAGTTTCACCTGAATGAGATTAATAAACATTTTTTTTGTTTCTTAGTTCTGATAGGCGATGATTTGATTATAGATACAAGCTTCAATTAAAATTGAAAATATGTTGCAAGCGGAAGCAAACTGGTATGATTTGGATAAGATCAAATTCAACCTGTGGCTAAAGCAAAGCAGTTGAACCGGACTGCAAGAGGGTTTTAGTTTCGAATAGACCTATGCTTGCACACCATAGCACCATGTAGCACCATAGTTATTTTAACTTCTGCTTTTTACTGCGTAAAAACCCAACTTTCTTTAAGAGCAGCGCCAGTTCTTTTTCATTTAAATCAATTGCATGACTAAAGCATACAAACTCTTTAGCTATTATACTAAGATACTATTTATTTTTTATATTTTTTATTTATTTATTTATTTAAATAAGACTCACGGTCCATAACAGAAAAAAAAACACAAAAAAAATAAACAAATAAAACAGCAAAAACTGCACAGAATAAACTCAAATTCAAAAATTTATAAAACTTATTTCAAACAGTACTGTCCACATAAAATTAACAATAAAACAAATGTACACGTTAGAAAAACAACCATTATGAAAAACAATAAAGCATGTGCCTATAATAAGTAAAAAATTGACTATCAAAAAAGCAATAAGTGTTAATCATGTTGGTGACAAGGAAGTTAGAGGAGTTAAGGCAGCGATTAATAAAATTGTACAAAGTTTTTCTCAAAAGAGTTTCAATAGTAGGTATATGATTTATAACTTGTAATTCACGCGCGCTTGTGTATCTAGGTAGGTTGTGTAACATCCTATAGCAGTCATTATAGGCTACACGAATACTGTGAAAACTTGATTTTAGGTATTTACTTCCACAAATGTGAACCATAGAAATTTGTACAATATGATTTGAACTATAGGTTTTTAACAGCAAAAGAACACTGTGAAAAAGCAGATTTCAATTGATTTGCGGAACAATATAAAGATCTTACTTGCCTATTTATATCATCATCGTCTGTTAATGTATTGGTTAAATATACACCAAGATATTTAACTTTTTTACTAAAATTCAACGTTTCATTACACAAGCGGACTACAGGGACATTCGTGAGGTGAAATGATTTAGGGAGAAACTGCGTACACTGAGATATATTACTATTAAAAACAATACCATTTTTATAAGAAAAGCTATCACACACATCAAGTAAATCTTGTAGTCCTGTAACGCTAGGACTGAAACATCATATATTATCTGCATATATGATATGGTTAACCAAAGTGTTTCCAATATAACAACCAGCAGGAACACGATTGAGATCTTTTAACAGTTGGTCGATATAGACGGCAAATAAGTAAGGACTAAGTATTCCCCCTGTCCCACACCGTTAGAGACTCCAAAAGATTGAGACAGTTGAGATCCCCACCTCACTCGCATTTGTTGTTGACGATGCTAATACAGCAGCAATCGTATAAAACACGGCGGAACAACACGCAATAACAGCTTTTTAAATAAGAGTTTATGAGATACTCGGTCAAACGCTTTAGAGGCATCTAAAAATACTGAAAAAATAGGGCTACCCTATTGAAGGTAAGACGAAATGACTTGCTTGAGCAAGAAGATACACATATCAGTGCCAGTACCACGCTTAAACCCGAATTGGTGATCACTAATTGACAAAAAGGCTTTATGTGAAATGATATAAAATGTTCAAAAAGTTTAGAAATAGTAGTAGCCACAGCTATAGGCCTGTAATTACCTACATTAGTTGCATCTTTATTTTTACACTTGAGAATAGGAACTATATCAGTAATAAGACAATCGTCAGGAATAAAGCCATGACTCACACATAAATTAAACAAAACGCTGAAGTAAATACAAACACAAAAGTGAGCATACCGTAAATGTTCTGCCGTGATACCATCAGCACCACCAGATTTCTGTAAAGGTAATTTTTTTAATTAAATTACACATCATAGGGGCTGTGCACGGAAAGTTGGTTATATTGCAAAAACTGGATCGGCGGGTTAGAAAGTTATTAACAAAAATTTTGTCACAACTTTTACCAGATGTACTGTTTAGAAGTCTACTGTAGTGGCATTTCCACATATTTGCAACATCAGTCTGACCAGTGGCGTTGCCAACAGAGAGTGGAATGCTGTTGTTATCTTTTCTGTACACTGCACGTACTTTTTTCCAAAATGCTGTTCTTAAAGAACTTGATTGAAGAGCAGCTGCTAAGGCATCCGATTTATGCTGTTCCTTAAGTTTTCTACAGTGTCTTAAGATTAGCTTAAATTTTTTACGAGTAACTTTCATTTTTTCAAAGTAAACTCCATGTCTAGGACGGCCATTATGCACCCAAGTCAAACAAGCATAACGAGCAGCTGAATGTAAAGATTTTACTTTTTTGTTCCACCCTGGCACCTGAGAATATTGAGGAGTATTCTGATAATAGTTTATTGCTGCTTTGGATGCTTAGTCAAAGCAGAGATAATTTCTGAGTAACTATCTTCTACATACCGTTAATTTTAATAAATAGCCAGAACCGGCCTAGCATTAACTTCGTCGTTTGAAGGGTATCCACTCCAGGTCAGACACAAACAGGACTGGGGCCGAGGGTTTATCCTTTTAGCATTAACTTAAAAGGCCATAGCCGTACGAGCCAGCGGGCCAAGGGGAAATAATTTACTCCTCCAAACTAAAACAATTTGGGCAAAGCCAGAATTTGTTGGACACTGGCAATAAATTATTTGGACAAAATCAAAAGTTTTCGGGCAGGTACAAGGAATTGTTTCGACAAAAATCAAAATTTTTTTGGCATGACAACAAACTATTTGGGAACGATAAAGTGTCCCACCATAGTACGATTCGGATCAAATTTAAGTTCTTTCTTTTTTCATCTAAACCTTAAGGACGAAAATGGCGAATAACGACCTGATTAAAAAAGAACATTTTTTTGTTTTCAGTAGAAATTTTAGACGAAAATGTATGACATTTTTTCATCATCGTGAATTGTTTTCAAATCATAATTCGGGTAATGATCGATAAAATTTGGGCAAAATAGTATGGCCAGCAATTTATTTTTTGGCTGGATATGGCTATGACAGCGTCTAAAGTGTTTTTGTCCGGTCTATCAGAAACTTTATTTTATTAAATAGCTCTTGAACTGTTAGGATCAACTCCACAGTAATAACTTGTCGGCAGCGTCGTCGAGTGGTTAGAGTGCTCTGATTGTAATCAACATGGTCTCGGTTCAAAACCCAGTAACGCCATTATGTTGTGTTCTAAGGAAAGACACTTTATAGTATTTTTCCCTGCTTGGTGATTTTTGCAAGCATGCAGTTCTAAATTTCAATCAAGCGGACAACAATATCTTGGCATCTCCGGAAGCAGGTCAGAGTAATTGCTTGACCTGTGTATTAGCGCCTCCGTTGCTTTCCTGCGAGTCGGGAGGATAAATATAGAGACAAAAAAACTCTATTGCTCAAAGATTTATTGTGGGCAACGCGTGGCCTAAATAGTACCCTATAAATAGTAATGCAATGGATGCACTTGTGAAAGACACTTTACGTTCCTTGTCTCCAATATTGGCGGTCATAGTAAGCAACTCTAAATTTTAGTCATACGCCTTTACTTCTAAATAAAAACAAAAAAATCGAAATAAAAAATTTCAACCAGACACTAACATTTTCCATATTCGATAGTAATGCTTGGAAATTAAGCTAAGTATAAATTTACCCTCGGATGTTTTCCTGCGGGTCAAGAGGATAAATAGATGGAAACAGAAATAATAATACAGTGGATAAATCATAAATTGTTTAAATTTATTTCGGGGGAATTAATGAGTCCGATATTATGCGATAGAATAAAGTCGTTTCCAAAGAAAGTTCATAAGCTGTCACGGCGTATTTTAATAATCAAACACGCTGGTGTGTGGAGGATCTATTCAAATCTTGCATCTTTACGTCTATTTCATAGTTATGAATAAACTCCAAAAAATTTTCTAGACACCTTAAATTCTCTACCGTATGCTGCAAATCCATTTAACAGCAACTTTAATTCTAAACTGAGTCGGACCAAAGACTACCTTTGCATGGTTATTGAAAAGTAAAATAATTCTGCTTTTTCTTTTGGCTTTCCTTTTTGATCAGGATTTGCCACAGCGGATGGTGCTCTGCCATAGCGCCCTGTTTCTAACATCTGTCTCTTTCGCATTAGCTTCTTTCATATCCTCCTTTACTACATTCAGAAATTTTCCCTTTGGCCTCTCTCTTTTCCTCTTTCCCGGTAACTCCATTTCCATCGCCCTTCTTCCTACATACTCGTGGTCTCTCTGCATAACATGTCCATACCACCTCAGTCTGCCCTCCTTATCTTCCTTCTTAAACGTTCTACCTTAACTGTAATTCTGATGTACTCACTTCTAATCTTATCTTTTTTCGTCACTCCCATAGCAAACCTCAACATTCTCATTTCTACAAATTCCATCTCTTCTACTTGTTTCTTTGTAATGGCCACCGTCTCAATTCCATACATCATTGCAGGTCTCAGCACTGTGCTGTACACTTTTCCTTTTATTCTAGCTTGTAACCTCCTGTCAGAGATTATTCCCAATATCTTTCTCCATCCGTTACATCCTGCCTGCACTCTCTCTTCTTTACCTCCCTCTCACAACTACCACTTTCTTGCACCGTTGATCCCAAATACTTAAATTCCTTTACTCTTGGGGCTTTTGTGTCTTCCATCTTCACTATTTTTTGTTATTTTCTCCATTTACGCACAGATATTCGGTCTTTGACCTACTTACTTTCATCCCTCTTCTTTCCTATGCATACCTCCAGCACTCTAGTCTCCACTCTACTTCTTCCCTGGTCTCTTCACAAATCACAATATCATCAGCAAACAACATCGTCCACCGGAGTTCTCCCCTTACTTCCTCTGTTAGCCTATCCATAATCACAGCAAACAGAAGCGGACTTAACGCTGTACCCTGATGCAGTCCGACCTTGACCTTAAAACTTTCTATAGTTCCTATTGCATAACTCGCTGCTGTTTCGCTTCTCTCGTAGTCTACATATCCTGTACAAGTCGCACATACTTTCCCGCCATTCCTGATTTTTTCATACAGTACCACAGCTTTTCTCTGGAAACCCTGTCGTAAGCTTTCTTTAAGTCCACGAATACGCATTGTAGCTCTCTTTGACCTTCCCTCTACTTTTTCATCAACATTCTTAAGGTAAACATGGCATAGATGGTTTCCTTTCCTGAAAAATTCCTGAATCTAGCATAAATCCATATTGTTGTTTATTGATCTCTGCACCAGTGGCGTGCGGTCAGGGCATGCGAGTCATGCGTTGCATGACCACATTTTTTGGAATTACATAACGAACTTTTGCGCGATATCGTTGAATTCGATGAGAAATATTACTTGTTCGGGATGAAATCTGAGGCCAATCCGAGACAAAGACCTATTTTTTGTGTCATTTTTCGAATATCGTGAATTTAGGATGAAAAGTAAGAAATCGGAGACTGGTTAAAAGTGATGACCTTTTTTTTTTTAGAAATCACTGCATTTTGAGGAAAAAAAGTGCATGACTTGGAATGATTTCGGCCGATGACTTTTTTTTTTGAGCTCACTGCATTTCTAGGAGAAAAATTGCATTACCTGGAACGATTTCAGGCGATGACCTGATTTTTCTTTGGAGATCACTGCATTTTGAGGACGAAAAGTGCATAGGCTCAGTCGGAATGATTTCAGGCGATGACCTTCTTTTTTACAGATTACTGGATTTCGAGGACAAAAAGTGCATTACCAGGAAACGATTTGAAATGATGACCTTTTTTTGTTTAGAGATCACATTGATTCTAGGACAAAAATGGTTCTTGAACACCATGATATTAGCACTAAAAATTAGGATCTCACACAGAATTCTTTTCCTACCAGAAATATAATGCAGGTCTTACTCATTGACTACCCATGAAATACCCAATTTCATGACCCGGTTTTGGCATACAAATTGCATGACTAGTCTCAAAGGTCACCGCATGCCACTGCTCTGCACTATCCCTCAGCTAATTGGCTTCAATTATTCTTTCCCATACCTTCATTGTATGGCTTATCAACTATACCTCTTTAGCTTCCAAAGCACTGTGCGTTCCTTTTGTTCTTATAAATTGAAATGAACCCACTCTTTCTTCATTCTTCTGGCATCCGTTCACCCACTAATATCTTGTTGCACAGTTTGGTCAAAAACTCTATTTTCATCTCTCTCATGCACTTCCAAACTTTTATTGGAAACTCTTCTGGCCCAACCGCTTTACCTTTTTTCATTCTTCTTAGTGCATTCTCCAATTCTTCTCTACTAAAACAATTTACCTCTTTGACTTCTTCTATCTTACGTTCTCTGTCATTTTCCTTGTTCATCAGTTTCTCAAAGTACTCCTTCTATTTCTCTAACACTGCCTCCGAACTTACCATCACACTACCGTTTTCATCTTTCATAACCCTCACGTGCTGTATGTACATCTTTCCCCGCTATGTCTCTCTACCTAGCCAATCTGTACAACTACTTCTCACCTTTTTTGTTTCTAATCTAGCAAACAAATTTTCATACGCACGTGCCTTCGCCATCGCACTGCCTTCTTTGCCTTACTCTTCTTTTTTTTGTACGTATATCTTTTTCCTATTTTCATCCCTTATTTTGTCCCATGCTTGCTTCGCCTTTTTTTTTCTTTTATGCTCTTCCGCACTTCCTAATTCCACCACCATGTCTTTCTATCTTTTTTTCGTTTCCCAAATGTCTCTCCCAGCACAGTTTTAGCTGTTTTTCTCAGCATTTCCGCTGTTTTGTCCCACTCATCAGGTAAATCCATCCTTGCCTCCCAAAATCCTGGTCAACTCTTGTCTAAACGCTTCTTGACAGCTTGTCTTCTTCAGTTTCCACCATCTTATCTTTGGCTTTACTTTCTGTACCTTTTTCTTTTTCATCATGAAAACCATTTTGCATACCACCATACGGTGCTGCTTTGCGACGCACTCGTTTACCATTACCTTACAATCGCACATTTCCTTCAGGTCCCTCCTTCTGCACATCATATATTCTACTTGGATACTTTTTCCGACACTTTTATACGTCACTCTGTGTTTGTCTTCCTTCTTGAAATAAGTGTTGACAACCGCCAATTCCATCCTTTTTGCAAATTCCATAACCATCTGGTCTTCCTGATTTCTCGTTTAAGCGCCGTATCTCCCCATTATTTCCACATCCTCTATGTTTCCTTCGCCCACGTTTCCATTTAGGTAGCACCTAGCACTATCTTCTCCTGTTTTGATACACTTTCTATCATCAAGCCATTCAAGTCTTGCCAAAAATCATTTTTTTCCTCTTTTTTAATTGCTGTTGCCAACCTGTTGAGCATATGCGTTTACTATGTTCAGTATCAACCCTTTTACCTCCAGTTTCATGGCCATTAGTCTGTCTGACACCCTCTTTACCTCTAAAACACTTTCAACCAGCTCCTCCCTCACCACTATTCCTATCCTATTTCTTTTTCCATCAGCTCGATTCGGTATGAAATTCATCCGCATTTTGTATGATTTAGCAAAAAGTTTTACCCCGGATGCCCTTCCTGTCGTAACTTCCCCACTTATCCCGGCTTGGAAATGGCATTAGAAATATTGGAAAGTGCCCCCGGTGACTGGGTTGAAAACTAAAATAAATAGTATCGCTTTTAATAAAAAAGATTGTTATTTTTTTTACTTCTTCCAAAAGAAATTGATGACGTACGGGCACATCGTAGCTACCAGAAAAACGTTACGAAAAGCAACTACCGGTGTTAGCATATGTCAATCAAATCCATCAGCGTCAGCGATATTTTTATGCGCAATTCTATGTAATTTGCAGCTTGTCAGTCCGTTAATTGTAAAAATTTTCTGTATAGATATGCAACAATGTAAGGTTTAACTAAAAATTCAAAAATTCAACCATATCATTGTCATAATACTGGTATATTATATGAAATTTATTATCATAAATTAAGAAAATATTTAAATGCTACTTTAAACTAGAAACAAAAAATATGAAACAATTTTTTCTCTTATGTTCATGTATTTCAGTTAAAAAAAAACTTGTTTTTAATTAGATTCTGCTTTTACTGTTTTATTCAATGTGCCTATTTTAGTTGCAAGTGAACAACATTCTTTTTTTTTAATATCATTTTTCATTTAACTAAATTTTTACATTTTTAAGAAGTTTTTGCGATTTTAGTACTGCTAAGTTTTCTTTAGGCCCATTAGTTTTAAGTTAAATTTAAAGTAACATAATTTATGTTGTATTGTGATTGGCTTTCATTGTGCAGAAATTTGAAATTAGTAGCTAGAGTAATTTTTAAAAACTATAACTAAATTAAAATTTTTAAAAAATTTATAAAATATTTTAAAGAACCTAAAATAAAATACTCTTATTATTAGATCTTATGTCTAGGCTATTGTGTTGATCGTATTATGGCTGGAGATACTGGTGCAGATAATGCTGAAGAAAATGAGAAAAGTGTTCCCACAGATTTAAGCAATGCAGTTGCACTTGCAAAGACTGCACAAAAAAAGTTTGAAGTTCTTAAATCTTTAATCCAAGCTGTGGAAATTCCTGATAGAGATGTCTTAGATACTATTTTTAATTTGGTAAGTTCAGTGCTTATTGTGAATCTTGCATTATATTTGAATAAATTTTTTGTCAAAAATTCAAATATTGTAACATATTTTCATTTGCTAGAAATAATTCCTATTGCAATTATTAATTTTATTGAACCTCATTCACTGTTCACTGTTACTAACTTTGTAGGCTTTGGGATTCCTCAAAATTTAAAAGGCTATCAATTAAACTTAGGAATAGTGAACAAGAATCATTTTATTTTATCATTTGTTTAAACAGAATCATTTTTATACGAAAGCATATATCTGAAAGCTGTTTTATTGATCTTAAATTTGTTGTGACACAAATTTAAAAATGCAATTTATTGTAATCACTCAAACACTTCGTCCATGGGGCTCATGCAAAAAACTATAACATCTAAATCCTTTTTTTTTAGCTTTTTACATTGGTGCAGTTTTTGTCATGAAAAGATTCTCATTTTGACAGCACTTTGTAACCTAATAATCACAAGTAGACTGCCAAATCGTAAAGTCAAAGCCTCACTTCAATCTTCAATTAAATTTTTTTAGCTTTTTAGTAAAATTAGTGTAATCTTTTTTTATAATGTAGGTGAAAAGCATTAGAACTAGATTTAGTTTTGGTTTGAACCTTAGTGTTAGTTAACAAGAAAAAGTACTTTTGTGTAATTGTATCATCATCATGTTATCTATTCATTCTCTTGACTTGCACGACAATGTTGGAGTGTAAACGTAGGACATACATCAAGCAATTACTATAACCTGTTTTTAGAGTTGCCAAGATATTGCCGTTTGGTTAAAATCTTTTTATTTTTTAGTTTATAAAATAATATGACTGAAATTTAGAGCTGCTTGCTAAGACATAGTGTCAATCAGAAGATATAGTGACATGAACTGTTTTTCCCATATATATATAAAGTGATGAGAATAAAGAGTTGAATTAAGACTATTTGACCATTATTTACCATTAAAATATCATGCTGCTGATATGATGATTGACTTGATATGATTGACTTGATTATTCAAAGAAATATTTGCAGAAATCACTTAGAAATAGCCACTAATAACTTTTTTTTATTTTAATGATTTTATAGTAGCTTTGATAACTGACGAGCTCTAACAAAAGCAAAACTTGAGCCTGATGTTTCTCAAATTTTAAGTGGTTTGGTTTCTTAGTAGTTAGCTGTGTATATGTTAGGTTGTAATAATTTCAAGTAGCACAATGATTGGGCAAGTTTTATGTATGAAATAAATATGAATGAATAAATGTATGAAATAAATAAATTTAGTTATATTTGTAGTCCTACAAATACAACTGGATAGTAGAATGTGACTATTCAAAGTAATTAACACAGCTTTAAAACTTGTTTTTTGTTTTATAAACTTCTAAATGTATTGAATTCATAAATTGCATCATGTAAACTCCTTGCTGCATTTTTAAAATGCAATTTAAGAAAAGTAAAGAAAATTATTGGCAATAAAGTTAGGTGATTCAAATATTTTGCTTCATTTTTATGTTGATTTTGCTGATCACACCAACTGCAAGCTGGCTTACAATGATTTTATTTTTAAACATAAATTTAAGATATCTTTGGTTTTTTTTTTAGTAAAGCAATGTATTAAAAAGCCAGAATGTACCTTTAAAATTTGTTTTTTTAATACCTTTTGCTAAAACCATAGCTTAATAATAAAAACTCAAATTTGACAAAATGTATTTAATATCTATTTGTGTTTTGGTTTAAAATGTTTTATTTGTTTACTGGTTTAAAATATGATTAATACCAAGCTTGCAATGTCTTTTATAATTCTTTATTTTTATTTAGAATGGTTTAATTATTAATTATGCCTTGAAAGTTCATTAACAATCATACAGTTTTATGTTTTGCTTATATTTTTACTCAGTTGGTTGGAGGCAACTTTGATTTAGAAGTCAATTTTATCATTCAAGATCCTGATTGTGTTACATATATGCTGGATGTTTTACAAGTTTGTTCTATCCAATGTCAGGTGATTGCATTGCTAAAATTTATTTTTATTGGATTTAAGGAAACTGATTGAAAATGAATAAATACTCCATTAAAATTATGTATTTTACCATTTTAATTTTTGTACTGAAGTACATTTTTCCAATTTTTATCAAATTCTGTCTATCAAACATATATAACAATAAAGTGCTTTTATTTTGGACAATTGTGATTCTAAAATTTTTGTTACACATGCAGAACAACTGCATAGATATTATCCCAGCCTTTCAGAAATACAAGATATTTCTATCTCATTAAAATATTGTGTTTTAATTGTAAATTGATATGACTGTAATTTAGAATTGCTTGTTAAAACTGTAAAGTTTCATTTAATGCTTTTTACAAGCACACAATAGCATTGCACTATTATAAATGGAAATTGTTTAAAAACCATGCATGTTTCACTTAGTCATGCTTTTCTTACTTAGTTAGTTTGTTGAAAATTTAATTGATTAATAATTTTGTTTTTTTCTCTTAAATAATGTTAAGCCACTCCTTATATTTGGTGGAAGAATTTACCCATGGTTTAAACATAAAATGTTCTTCAAATCGCTGTCTATGAATCCAGAATAAACTTTTGAATTAGATCTGCAAGTACTGTATTTTTAAGGCTGAAATATGGAGCAAGTTCAAAGGAATTTGTCGTAAAAGTTATCAAAATTTACAAGCTTGTGTTGAAATTGGCTTAGTTCAGAAGTTGCTCGAGTTTCTGCCAAATGTTGGAGATGTGATATCAGGTAAACTAAAATGGTTGTATGCTAGATAAATCTGTTTATTATTCTTATACTCAAGATGTACAGCTTTCCAAAAATTTGCTTAGATTTATTATATTTTTGTACTGAATTGCATTGCAGATCCTATAGTTTTGATTATTATTTAACTTTTTTATGTTTGTTGAACTGTAGTAACATCTATCATTTACTATTTAAAAATATATGTTTTATGTTTAAAATATACCTTTTTACAAAATATTATTGTATACTAGTTCTATGCATTCGTCGAGATGCTAAGAGTTCTAAACCAGTATGATTTGCTTCACACTAAACAACAAAAATTTTTTTTGAAATACTTTTTAAAAAACTTCTATGGTTACATTATTATTAGGCCAAAAAAAGATACAATTTGTTCAGTTTTTTATATTTATTTAAATTTTTTGCAGAGATACTTATAGATATGCTGTCACTGCTTACCAGTTATAATATCACTGTTAAAGAACTGAAACAACTTTTAAGTATGTTGAAAGGTGAAAATGGATCATGGGTATGTAACCATTATTAGTCAATAAAAGAGTTTTAAAAGAATTATTAATAATAATTAATAATTAAAGTATTTTACTTGGAAAATGTTTTTTGGCTTTTCAAGGTGAATTAGCTTATAGTGCTTTAAAAATAAGATAAAATTACAAGAAGTTTAAAGGTTCATTGATGTTAAATTATAAATTACTTGATGAGAGTCATAGTTGTTAGTTCAACCTCCAAAACGAGAGGTTTGGGTTTGATGTCTGATCCAGTGCTGCCAATGGCCCGCTATTGCTCTGACCGTACGACGTCAATGGCTATGTTGCCCAGGGCAATGTTGCGAAGATGGACACCGCGAATTGGCGACACGCTTCGGTGTATAAATCGAATGTAACGAAAGCGTTTGGCTTTTTTGTTTTGTGAAATAGAGAGTCGTTTTTAATTTAAATTTATCTCTCATTTTAAGAGTGATCGAATTTATTGATATGAGAAAACACTACAAAGAAATTTTATTCGGTTTACTTGAAAAATTGATTTGGAAGTCCCGAGAAGTTTTCGTTTTTCTTTTTATAAAGTCTCACATTGTGACTGTTGATCCTGCACTTTTAGTAAAGCATCCAAAAAAATTCATTTGAACCATTAGAAAGACTTAAATCCTTTTAATAACTTTTTTCAGCCGCCGTTTGCCGTAAAGCTTTTGGGAGTTTTGCAAACCACCACGGAAAAACAAGGACCTGACTGCTTTTTTAGTTTTCCGGGAAAGAAAAACGCGGCAATTGCATTGCCGCCGCTTAAAGCTTGGCCCTATTCTAACGGCTTTACCTTTACCACTTGGTTTCGTTTGGATCCATTAAATAGTCTCCGGGCAGACATGGACAAGCCGTATTTATACTGGTTAGTTGCTCTCTGAAAGAAACTTGATGTTATGTTTCCTGTATTTGATTCACCTCATGACACGATTAGATTGTTTATCTTGACTTTTGCATTAATGTTAAGTAGGCACTAATCGTTGTTTAGAAAAGCAAAGCTGCTTTGACTGAATAGCATGAAGCGTTTTATTAGTAGATCATGTTTAAAATTTGAATAGTTGTAGATATGTCGACGCAATCTTCATTAAATTTTCATACTTTTAAACAGCTTTCGAAACAGCAAGGGGATGGGCTATTCTGGTCATTTTGTTGGAAATTGCTTTATCGTAACCGTTCTTAAATCGAAAGGAAAAGGCTTTCAGCATTGTCTTAAATATGATTTTAAACCCAGAAAGGTAATTTGTTATTGCTTTACTATTGCATTTTCACATGTTTTTTATTTTATACTTTTTACAAGCAGCACAAAGGCTTGACAGAAGTAATGTGTAAATTATTTCACTATTAATTGTGAAGTCACTAGTTAAAATTTATACTTAAGAAATGATCAAACAGTAAATGTGCGGAAATTTTCCGTAAGAAGACGTTTTTGTAAAATTTTTATGCAAAGTAAATTTGCCACCAAAGTGGTTCAAATAAAAAAAACAAAAGCTACAACAATCTCTTGCAAAATTATTTTATTCTTGAAAATTTCTTACGTTTTGGTGGTTTGCCATTTATCCTTTGGGTCATTATTCTAAACGCATCAATCCCAGTTAAACGTGTTCATTTAAATAGCTTCGGCGCTTATTTTAAAGCATATGGATTTCTACGTTCGCCAAGAAAACCTAAAGTAAGACGTTTGTGTAATAGTCTATTGATTTTTGTTTCTTCCAGTGGTACATGGTGACGATTGTGCATATCTATAACCGTTGGCGATCGAGTGAAGTAAAATGTTATGCCAACGGCCAGCTGGTTTCTTATAGCGAAATGAACTGGCACATTACCACTAGCGACGTGAGTTTACTATTCTTTGCTTTGTTACTAAGACTGGATTTCGTTTTTAGATTGGCTTTTACTACTTTTTTCTAGCCTCGTTTTTACCTTTAAAAATTCTACGCGACTCTCTTGTGATTTAATGGCACTATTTGTTTGCACTTTTTAATTTGTTTTAAAAGAGTTAATGAGTGATAGATGACTTCTATTTGTAGTTAAAAAGTTTAATTGACAATACTGACTGGCTTGTCTTGCTGTGCATTGTTAAGTTTTCCAGTTTTTGATAAAATTATTTGAATTTTTTTTACTATAAACGTCTATATGAATGAAATCAAATAATTGAATTTCTGAAACAGAAAAGTAACTAATTTCTTATCTGCTAAAAGAAAAAAATTATCAAAGTAATTTCTTTGTCGAGATTTGAACGTTACTCATTCAAAACCAACTTGGCTGTCTTTTAAACAAACAATTTGTTCTGTTGATCTCTAGCAATTCGACAAGTGCTTCATTGGGTCCGCTGAGACCGGGGACGAGTCGAGGGTGTTTTGTGGCCAGATGACAGCTTTGTACGTGTTCAGTGAAGCACTCAATCCCGCTCAAGTGTACGCGATGTACCAGCTCGGCCCGTCGTACAAGGTTAGTTCGAAAATCTTTATCTAAACACTATTTGTTGGTCTTTTTTTGGTTAAAAATTTTTAACTTTTAGCTTTACTACGTTCTCTGGGCACGTTAGATAAGTGTAAATTTAATTTCCATTCGGATTTTATTTAACGGAACCATGCGCTTTGCAAAGTTTTCTCTTAGGCGGTTTTGCAAGAGAACCTCGCCCATGTGGAACCCGCTGCGTATAACTCAAAAATCTTTTCCATATAAAATATAAGTGTATTTGCAGAAGAATTAATTATTTTACTTTGTAGTAAAGTGTGACATAAAAAATTTTAAATCAGTAGTTTTGTTGTGTTTCTACTTTTTCGTTACGCATTTCAAATGACTTTGTAATTTTTCACTTGTTTTCAAAGACACAGTTTTTCTTCAGATGTTGCACGAGCTTGCACTTTGCTTCCGTAACATCGTCTTTGCTCCTTTCCAGAATCAATTTAAATTTCCCACCGAAAGCGAAAGTATACTCGCAAACTATCACCGGAAGGTTTTATACGAGGACAGCAAACTACCGGAGACGCTGGTGCTTGCCTACAATCCGAAATCGACAGACGGCCAGCTCTGTCTCGAATGCTCTCCTCGTGTCAACATCCGGGATAGTTCCGATTCTCAACGCTGGTTCGTTCACAATCCGCACGCCCTTATGCTGCAGGTAAAGTTCGAATTGTTGGGTTTTGCTTTTGGGTTGGGTAAGACCAGTTCTACTGGATTTTTATTTCTTTGAAAGTGATAGCTTACTCCAAATTTTGCTAAGTTTTTCTCCAAGCAAGAAGAGTTTTTAAACCCAACTAAATCTTTTGCCGCCAAAACAGTTGAAATCATTTAAGCCAATCAGATAAATCTTCTGTTTTACTCAGTATTTTTTAATAAAATCATAATCTGGTGATGCACTTTATTAAATTAATTGCAAGAAGTTTGTTTCGAGGTTGAGATTCGTAAAAAGTCTCTTGACGCAACCAAAACACTTCATGTCGCAAAATGAAAATCTTTTTAACACTCATATGTTGACATATTTTTGCAGGGCGTCAAAGCCGTCGTAACCCATTCCATTCACAGTGCTTTACACACGGTTGGGGGGGCGGAGGTCTTGTTTCCGTTATTTGCCCAGCTTGACTTCAAGCAGGCTGACGGTTCGGTTGAAACCACTGTTTGGTGAGGCGTCGTTGGTGGAGTTTTTGTTATTGTCTGGCCACGTGGAAAAAACGTGGCTACGTAAACGTTAATAGCAGACTTCTTTTCGTTGATAACTGCTTTTGATCAGTTGCATTGTTTTTCGATAAAAATCATAATATGAAAAATACCAAGAAAGTTTCTTATTAATTCTGACAAAAGGTAATATTTTTTTCAGCGCAACTCTTCTCAATTTTCTTCTGCAGCTGTTGCAAGGCTCTGTTAAAACTCGTCAACAAGTTTTACACGGAAAAGGGTTTCTCGTTATCGGTACTTTGCTTGAAAAAGCGAACAAAGACCACATATCAAGTACGGTTTGATGTGTGTGTCTATGCTTTTTCTGAACACAAATTCTCTTTATCGGAATTGATTTTTGTGGGTTCATTTGTTGTTTTTTGTCTATTGATAGCTCTCTTGATTCACATGGCTTGTATTTTAGATTTTTAGAACTTCGCAAATTTTCCGATTGTTACTTACAATTGGTTGATTTTATTGTATTGATGAATTAAATTTTTCGTTTTTAACTGGAAAACATCTCAAGAAAGATGCTGTTCGAATAGTTAGATTATATTTATTTAGATCAAGATGTACTGTAATAAGCATCAGTAAAAATAAAACGGTGATCTATGAAATGTGAGACACTCGGACTATGAGGTTCATATGGATTTGAATCACAACATGATCTTGGTGGTGAAAGCCTTTTAATATACTGTCGGTGGAGGTTACGGGTTTACCGACCCATTCTTTGGGATGGAGGCTCCCTCTGGTACCTCCATAGTCTCAATAGTCGGGTGACATCTTAGTGAGCCATTATCGGGATTTCTCATATATCCTGAATCGGGGTGGAGGTGCGAAGATCAAAGGGAGGCGGTTGGCAAAGAAAGGGTGATCAAGGGATAGGTAAAAAGACGGATTATAGAAAGTTTACACAAGATATCAGGCTCGGGCGTTAGGACATGGTTTTAAAATCTTCATTGTAATGTATGAATGCACTGATGACTAAATACGAATAAAAATTACAGTATATCTTCAACGCTTTAACTAAAATCTGTTTATCAAAGTTTTTGTAATAAAACCACATTTGTTAAGTTAAAATTTAACAATTTTTCTGTCAAATAAAAACGTCATCATTTTATATTGTGAATGCCAGAGTGCCATGCTATGCTCGTATATCAAACAAACACTGATGGTGTGCGGATATTTGCTGTTGGTTTGTTTATTTGTGTAAACCCGGCACTCTTGCATTCTTGAAAACGCAGCTCATCTTAATCCTAAACTAATACATCTAGGAAGCAATCTAAATAACAATAGCCAAGAGCTAATGCAGTATCAATTTTAATATAGTTGATGAGATATATTTTCAAGTAAATCTTAAGGAAAAAGCACAATAGACAACTCGGCGGTACTATTCAAGTGGCTTTTTTTCTGGAAACAGCCGAAAAACAAATTTTTCTTTATTTTGCTACTTAAAAAACTGTCTGTAAAACGCAATTGCCATTATTGCTGCGAGAATTTTTTTTAATGCTATTCAGTGGACGTTCTCAATGTGCTGATCTCCATGGCTAAGTTCCTCGATCAAATGCCCAACGCCGTGTCGCTGGTTCGTCAGTTTTGCGATTACGTCATCTTCAACCCCGCCCTGTGGATTCACACCAAGACGAAGGTTGGTTTGAAGATGCTCCGTCAATCAGTTGAATTACAACTTCTGTCAATCAATTTTTGACTGAAAGCCGTCGATTTAATTTGCATCAACTGCTTTATTTGCTTTTGCTTTATAAGTGTTTTCGGTTTTTTTTCCTTACATAAACACGCGACTAATGTGACATAGTACATATGAAGCAGCAACTGAATGGCAGCCCAGGGACCACATTATTTTTGATGCTAAAATTTCGCGTTTTATCTTCCTTGCTATATAATCATATATTCTGAAAATATTTATAGATGTTATGTGTTTGATTTAGCTGGACTCGGAATCGAGCGCGCGCCCATTGCTTTATTCCGGGTTTTGTTCACGCGGTTGCTTATGCGAGCATCAGAAGTATTGAAAATCCTCAAATATTTCCTGCTATTTTAACGGAAATCCACGCTTCTGCTGGCAACGAAACCAAATCGCTTTTCTCTTTAATGCGTCAATTTAAAATAGAACAGCGCGCTCAGAGTTGATTCTGTGTTATTGACACGTCGAAACTAAACAGAACGCATCTGTGTTTTCAAGGTTCAAGTTAGCCTTTACACGTTCCTCGCCACCGAGTTCGTTTCTTCACCCACGATCCAGACCAGTCTGCGACGTGTCAGCACTGTTCTTCTCATCATCCACGCCTTGAAGCATTATTACTGGGTTGTTGATCCTCAGCCCAGATCTGGAATTCAGCCGAAAGGCCTCGGTTTGCATCCTGTCGATTTAGAGTTTGTTTGAGTGATGATGCAAGGTTGCGATTAATATTGTAACTTGTAAAAAGCCAATACAATTTTATTAAAATTTTCACTTTTTTGATATCATTTGGTCGAGATTTTAACCTAGAATTTACCGAACTTACAACAAAAACGTTACGTAAACCGCAGAAAATTTTATGATCAAAGTCAAATCATGTTTTTTCTGATGCTTGTTAGACTGTGCGAGTTGTTTTTTAATAAGTTTTTTTTTTTTTTATTAAGTTATATAACTGTTGACTTCAAATTCAACTTCTCTTGTGGCAGCAGGACAGTTCCTTATGAAATATATGAAACATCGATTATGTGCCTGATGCAGTTGTGGAATCTCGAACCGCTGCATTGATACAAAGTTGCATTGAATTATTTAAGTTCAAAAAAATCAAAGCGACTTTCTCGAGCACCAATGATTGAGTGAGAGCTTGTTTGTTCATCGAAGGCGATGTAGCGCGCAGCAATATTCAGCTATTGCCACAACTTTGAACATTCGAACATTCGTCTTTCTACCTGATATCCGACCAGCGCTTTTCAGCATTGCGCGCCGATTTATGGCTCAATTCGTCTATAAAGCGCTTTGCCTCTGTGTTTCCGGTTTGAACGCCTCGCCACCAACGTCGAGCGTTGACAACTCGCTGATATGATTCTATTTGCAGCCGGACCGCGTCCGACGCGCGACGAGATTCTCTCGCTTCGCGCGTTCATTCTCTTGTTTTTGAAGCAACTGGTGACTCGAACGGGAAGTATTCAAGAAGACGAGCTCCAGTCCCTGCTCGGCTACCTCCTCACAATGCACGAGGTACGCTGATTGTGCGATGTTGCTCATTGCTTACTGTTGTAATGAGAAAGAATTAGAAAGCCGAGTGAAAACTCGATTTGCTGGAGGAAAGCGAGACGAGAAAATTGTTCTGGTTTTTAAAATTTTGACGCGGAACTAGAAAATTAACTCTGATTGTTATTTTTTAAAAAAGAGTTTTTAGTTTTGGAAAATATTCAGACATTATAATTTAATATAATCGAGCAGAAGTGAAGCGAACCAGAAATTTCTTGAACTAACGAGACTGACTCGGAATCAACCTCGTCATCAACGTGACCAATAAAAGAAATCTTGCACTCTAATGAGGTTAAATGAGATAGCGCGCGATTTCGAATCAAAGAGGACACCGCACAGGCTAATGAGAACGATCGAAAGATTGCCGCAATGCAGCTATCAATCTAAACGCGTAATTGATCGGGACCGAACGAGACGTCGCGTGATCTGACGATGTCGAACTGCGCAGGACGAAAATCTTCTCGACGTCGTCCAGCTCTTGGTGGCGATGCTGAGCGAGCACGGACCCGCGGTCGTGCCGGTGTTCGATCGACAGAACGGCATGGCGGTCATATTCAAGCTCCTCGGCTCGCGCTCCGAGCAGGTCCGGATCCATTCCTTAAAGCTGCTCGCTTATTTCCTCAAGCAATGCGAGAATAAGTGAGTCTTGCGATCTGCCTTTCGTTCGTTTCGGGCGGCCGCAAACTTCTTGATCGTTTCGAAGGCGAAAGATCGAGATCATGGAATCGCACAGCTTGTTCATGTTGATCGGCGAGCGGCTCTTGCTCTACCCCGACGAGATAGGAGTGCCGACTTACAACGCGATGTACGAGCTGCTGGTAGAAAACCCGTGCACCCAAGTGCTGCGCAAACCACATCAAGAACCCAATCCTTCGACGTTGATACAGAATCCTGGTAAGAAGATGATCTTCGGGTTTTACTTGGTTTTTATCGTTCTTAGGCTTTGAATTTTAATAAAATATTGTACACCTGTATTTGGAATTTGTTTAGCGTCAGCTTTTTTTAAAGTGTTTTTGTTTCTTAATTTCAAGGGTATGCGCTTAGGTATGCATAGGTATACACGCCACCTAGTGTGAGCTATCTTAATTTATTCCTACCCCTCCTGAACTCTAAAACAACTTTCTACTTTGATTTTTTAACTTTTATTCTTGCGTAGCCATGATGAAAGTGACAGCCAATATGCTACGTCAATGTACTCCCTCTCCTGCTGTTCAAGAAGTGAAGCTCCTCTTCCTCAACGATCTCAACTTTCTGTTCCAAGCTAACCGCGAAAACCGGCGAACTCTACTCCAGCAGTCTGTCTGGCAGGACTGGATGCTTTCGTTGGGGTAAGTTGGGCGTTATTCGTGCTGTGAAGAAACTGCTGGAAATTTCTTAAGCCGAGAGTGTAAACGGCTTTGCCACTTTCAGTTGTCGCTGTTTAAATATAACTCTGCCTTTTTCAAGTTGCTTGTCAATTGAAATGTGATTCTCGGAATAGTTTTATGTTTTAAACATTATATTTATTGACGCAGGATTTTGTTTCGCAATGTTGCTTATTTTCTCGAGTGCAAATGCGACAATAATCCCGTCGTACGCTCCACATTCATGTGAATTTATTTTCTAATTGCCGAACGATATATCGATCTGTTAAACCAACTTTGCAATGTAAACGCATGTAATATAAACTTGTGTCCCATTAATGACATAAGCTTTTTAAAAATTTCTTCATCTCGTTTCAATCGCCGATTAATATATTTCGCGTGAAGTAAAGTTGTCGAAAAGCCAAATATAATAAAAGTAGTGGGGTGCATCCGGCCCCCTCCAGTCACAGGAAATTAAACCAGATTAAAACTGGATTAATGATGATGATTGTTACGTACAATTCACTCGTTTCAAAAATCTGCTTAATAATTGTTGATTCTTTCTGCCGCAGTGACTTTGGATTTGTTTTAGTTACCTCCATCCTAAAACTCCGGAAGAACACAGATGTCAGGAGCTCGTTTATCGCCTGTTCCGTGTTCTCCTCTACCACGCCATCAAGCTGGAGTGGGGGGGATGGCGGGTGTGGGTCGACACGCTTGCGATCGTGCATTCAAAGGTAACAAATCTTTCTTGATAGTTGGGAAATCCATCACTTTTTTTCTTCGCTTTTTAGCCCAGCGTTAACAACTTTTCAGTTTTTGATGATTACAAACTGATTTTTTGTTTTAGTTTTAAATTGATTTTAAATTCTTTCAGGTTTCGTTTGAAGAGCACAAGCAATACCTCGAGCGGATGTACGAGGAGTATAAGAAGTCGGAAAAGCGGAACCAGCAGAACGGACACGTTTCCACCATCACCGGAATGAGCGCAGAAGCGAGCCGACCCGAAATCGCCGTCGTCGCCAATCTGGAAACGGACGCGTGCATCGCAGGCGACTCCGTCGCCATCCAGGAGACGGTGTGCGAGCTCAGTCAGGGTCCGGGTGATGAGGAGGACGCGAGCATCACCGTGGTGGTGAGCGAGAGTTCGCGCGGCAACGTCGAGCTTCAACACGATGAAGCGGAAGAGATTCACAGCGAACCAATCAACGTCGAGGAGGAAGCGGCGAAAGCGAGCTATGACCACGACGGAGATCATCCGGAAGCGAAGGACGCTGACAAAACGCCGCATCGATCCGATTACGGCGATTCGGAAAACGAAGAATCCAATTTGGAAGTGCAAGAAACTCCTGAAACGGACCAAAGCGAAAAACTTCAGTCCGAGTCCGAAGCGAAAAAAACATCTCTGGATGACGCTGTTAAGTCTTCCGTCGATGACAGCGACGTTCGTCATGGTGATGAAGGCGAAGAGCAAAATATTCAGGAAAATGTGGAAGCAAAAGACCATTCCGAGCACGTTGACGATGAAGTTGAAAAGTCATCTGAAATTCCGGAGGTTGCCGCCGAATCCTCATCAGCTGATGAAATCGACAAAAGCTCCATCAGTGCGAATGCGGAAGATGAACTTACTCCTGATGGCAATGACGTCAAAGAAAAAGGTGACGTGCCAAGTGAAATTTCGGGGGAAGTTACGCAAGAAAAAGAAGATGCTGCAATAGACAATGCCGAAGTTGCTTGTTCAACCGTCGATGAATCGAAAGATAATAATGACGCCGCGACCAACCTTCAGGCTGAAAATTCTTCTAATTCTGTTGCTCCAGATGACAACGTAAATCAAAATGTTATTCAAGAATACTCTCAAGATGACGCTGAAACCTCAGCCGAGGTCAAAATGAAACCGGACCCGAGCTTGGATAAAGTTTCAGCTGAAGTTGGCGATCACCTTACAAGTGATGATAAAAACCACGTTGTGCCCTCCAAACCGGAAGATAATGAGGTTGGTTTACTTTTCAGGGTTTTCTTATTTTAAATAATAGTGCACAGGCCGTTAGTCTATGCCAAGGCTGCCCAACCGGCGGCCCGAGAAGCCTTTTGGTGCGACCCGCCAAGAAATTTTTTAATCAGATGCTTAACCATCTTGAGTTATGGCAGTGCCTCTGAACCTATTCAATGGTGCGCAGATAACTTGGAATGCAATTATATTTGTGCCAGTGAAAGGTTCTTCGCTTTGTTTAGAAAAACAACACGTATATTCAAAGTGATGACCTTTTTTTGTCTTAAACTAAATTTGTCATTAAAATTCTATTTATTACGGAAGTTAATTTAAAATAATCGTTAAAATCATTGTGACCAAAACAGACCAAAAAAAAATTCTAGCACTTTGACTCTAACATAAAATTTTTAAATTAACTTCCATGACAATTTCAATTTGACATCCTTCTCATTACTGCATTAATTGCGGGCCGAGATAAACTTGCAGACGAATATTTGGCCCGCGAGAAGTAGAAGGCCGGGCACCCCTGGTCTATGCAATTACGTCTTGTCGAAAACGAATGCGTACGTTTCATGCTAATCACGTGACAATTTTTACGAAGGTCGATCAACCTCGCACGTCACAGCAGCAGTTCAGCCCCGGGCCGCGGACCATCGTGTTTCGCGTGCCCGAATTCAAGTGGTCAGACGTCCATCTGCGCTTGTTGGACGACTTGTTTCTCTGCCTCGAAGCCGATATCGACTCGTGGAAGAAGTGAGAGCGTCCCTTGTTGAAGTTTCTTCCTATCGTCGCTGTTTTGAAACGATTTTTTTCCAGCACGAAGAAGGATCTCTTGGATGTTGTTAACAGCGCAGACAACCTCATCTTCCTCCACAACACCATTCACGTAGTGTCGCAGATGGTGGACAACGTTATACTCGCTTGCGGCGGCATCTTGCCCATCCTGTCATCTGCAACCTCCCCCAACGTGAGTCGCGTCTAACTTGTGCTTCTGTTATGCTTCGTATTTTAAACAAAAACATGCAGGTTTGCGAGGTTTGCTTGTTGACGTTTCGTCGCAAATTGTCTTCTTCGTATCTAATGGACGATTGAGCCAGTTAAAATCTACAGTTTGAAGTTAACATATAATCGATTTGCCAAAACAAGCTATTTAACCACACTCTGATTGGAAGTAAAGCTCATTACTGAATATTTCATCATTAGCAGGACAACCTTTCATTTAATTACTCTTGTTTCATGCACCAAAGTTAGTCACGAAATCGTGTTGCCTATCTTTTATGCAGCAAGGGTGAGTCATAGGCAACATTTGCCATGTTTAGCCGGCCGTGGAATCGAACCCCGATTTCATGCGTCCGTGGCAGGGATGCTAACCACTGTGCTAACTTTGCGATATCAAAATTTTTTCTGCTCAATTGATTTGGCAATGTTTTTCAATGCTGGACGAATTGCCGTGCATCCTTAAAAAATCTTCCGGCCAACGAGAATTTGAATAACAATTGACAGGAGCACGGTTTCAAAGTCATTAAAAACTTTTTTTATATACTCGGTCGAGATTTGAATCCACAACTTTCTGCTCTCGAAAAAGATTCGCGTGCCATTGCGCCGTATAACCGTTTTTTTTTTCAATTTAGTACGAGTTGGACTCGATCGATGCAGGCCAAGGTCTGTCCATGGACGCCGCTTGGAACATACTGGACAGGATCGTCAACATCTTCGACGTCCTCGTCCTCTCCTCAACTGTCAACCTGGGCGAGATCGAGTCGGACAAGAACATGCAGACTGGAGGAATCATGCGACAATGTTTGAGAGTCGGTCAGTCGCGCTCTGTTCTGTGTTTGTCTCTGAAGTTTTTTGTAATTTTTTGTTATTATTAAAAACTTTGCGTCAATAAATTGGTAACGATCACATTTCCTTGTCCACTGTTAGTCCATCTCGACAAAATAACGAACAGGTTTAATGATAGCTCCTCTTTTTTAAGGAAAAGCCCCATTTGCCCATGCGGTCGAGTTTTGAACCCATCACCTATCGTTTAGTTCAAGCAACTTATTAAAATCACTCAGATCGACTGAGCATCGAATTCGCGTCCTTCTGCTTCCTAATCAGAGTGTTATCACACTGAGCTATCCAGCTGACAGTTACTTCGCTGCAGACCGACCAATCACTGATTGTTACGTCGTGCAAATCAACCAATCAATCATTGTTGACTGTATTTTGCGTCTTTTGTATTTTTTCCAAAAAAAATGCAGTTTGATATAAACGTGGTTTTGTCTTGCAGCTTGCATGTGCGCTGTACGTAATTGCTTGGAAGTGAGATACTTGAGAAAAAATTCAAGTCTCCCTCCTACTCCTAAATATTCCTCTGCGCAAAACAACTCCTTCGAACCGAACGTAGTAAGTTCGAACCGACACCGTTTCATTTCTTGATAGAATATAGCAAATTTTTTAATGTGCAGAACATATCATAATGATGTACTGTGATAGGTCATTAGAAACTTTTTCTCAACTCATAGCTACAATAGAAAATAGGGTTTTTGTTGTCAGTGATGGAATACTTCTCTTGCCTATCACACGTTTTAGCAGTTAGCGATTCTACCATCGTAAACCTGCTTTACTATCTTTTTTTGTTCAATTTAATCTACTTATTTTTGAGGAAGGGAAAGCGAGAGTTGTAAACTTTTAAAAAAATTTTTTTCATTTTCACTCTAGAATTTTTTCTTGTTCGTTTTGTTCCAACTATTTGAAGCGATTGACTGACTTTGACTAAATTATTTGCTCATGGTGGTCGATAGAGATATCTCAAATATGTTATACGAACCATGTTCATATTTGATTTGTTTTGGTTCATGTTTATCTTTTGCAGTGTTTATGTTAATTTTACAAGATCCAATAAAAAATTATTTTTTTGCTTTCAGCAAATGTCCGACGCACCTTCGTCACCAGATGGCGATATTTCCGCGGTGGAAGCTTCTCGAATCTTGTTGTCGTTAATGCCAAACCGCTTTTCGCCAATCATCGATCAGCTGCTTCTGTTACAAGACAATGACATCGAGAGATTGCGAGGTTCTATTTACCGCGACGCGGTGAGGTTTTGTGAAAAGTGTCGTGTCGCGAGTGAACTCGCTGATCTAAGTATCATCTTGTTCATTTGAAGTCTCGTTATCTTGCAAATTCGATTTTGGTCAATTTTTAGCGATTAATTTTGTGTTTGTTGCTTCAACGTTCTGCTTGATTCCCGGCGCGTATTTCGCGTCCCAATCGTGGCTTTGATTCAAAAAATCTTTCCAATCAACAGGACGACACGAAGCAAACCCAGTTTCTTGCTCTGGCCGTCGTTTACTTCGTGTCGGTCCTGATGGTGTCCAAGTACCGGGACATCCTCGATCCGGACAGTTTTGTAAAGCTCCAGCAAGCCACCGTTGCCAAGCGATTGTCAATCAGCAAGGGAAAGAGAATTAGTAAGCGAAGCTGTGAAACCTTTTTCGATAATACATCGTTTTCCTACGTAATCTTGTGATTCGATAGTGAAAATTAATCGTTATTTTTTAAGGTTTTTTTAGAGCAAGACGTACTGAACTTTTTTCGAAAAGGAAAGATAACAAATAACGCTTCACCCTAGAGGCCGGGTAATGTTACCACATGGCTATTATTTGTAACAAGAGTTCTCAGAACCTTCGGTGTTCACAAAAAATTTCATCGGTTTCACTGGGAAAAATTATTTAATTGGGATCCATTACATTCGTTTGGTGATCCACAACACAACTTAGTCCACAAAATATTTTCGGTTTTACCACCCTAAAAACTAAAAGTCGTGTCTCAAAGACTCACCCCCCAAAAAAGTCATATCAATTTGACTTTTCTAAAAAGGGTAAGATTTCTGCTAAAAGACTTTTAACATATCAATTTAATTTGCATTTACATCCGAAATGCTTTCGCAAACCAGAGTTCTTCACCTCACAGTTAGAAGGATAAACTTACCCGTGACACTTTTCGAAAGGTGTAATGTAGATGGCGAATTATTTTTTTATTAATAATCTTGTGGACCCTTTGGGCTCCAATGGATTTCAGTTTAGAAATCCTGATCTAAAGCAAATGTATTGAAGACCAAAAACCTTCACTATAATTTTTAGATATTTGCTCATAGATCTTAAAAGGAAGCATGTGGCTTCTGGTTTATGGTATTTGGTTTTGATTGCTGCAATGTTAGGCTGATCCAAAAATTAACCTCTTTAGCCGTAGTTTGGTGACCACTGTTATAGAATGAATATTTTACGTTTAAATGGTAATTTTTTGTATTTTTTTGTTTTTGTTGTCGTTTTATGAAAAATTTCAAAGCAAAGTAGTAGTTTTTAGCTAGTTTGACTCTCATTTTAAAAGGAATTAATTATATTTACTGCCTCGGTGTCTGATCGTGTCTTGTTATATCATGATTTGTTGTTACGTTGGTAAAGTGGTAAAATGGGTTTTGTCGTATGAGTGAAGAACCCTGAGGGCAAATCCAAAATACAGGGGGGTGCGAAAGTAGGTATACAGTGATAAATTACCGGCTATGGTTGAATTTCCAATTTAATAGGAAGAATAAAATGAAATGATTAAAAGTAGATATGTCGCTTTTACTTCAATGTAATATGTCACTAATTTCACTGATGTGACACTACTGTATAACTTACCTTTCTAACCCCCTGTATATGTTGGAAAACAACTGTATAAATGTTTGAATGTTAATTCGTTCTTTCAGTTGTTTGGTTTCTATTTGTCCAAGTTCAATCGCTGAGTATAGGACAGTGGTTTTCAACCTTTTTCATACCGTGCCCCACTTTCCAATCCAAGGTAGTTTAACTATCCACTTCGTTGAACAGAATTTAATTTTCGTCGCAAAAATCTGGTGATCTCTAAAAAAAAAAGGTTTTCACTTAAAATTTGTCTGCGATTTCTCAACTTTCCTCTTAAAAACATAAAAAAAATTCCACTTGAAATTTGTTTCCTATTTCTCGATCACAATGGTATCATATTGCTTTCATTCTGATTCATGATCTGTGACCCACTGAAAACAGCGCCATGTCTCACCGGTTGAAAACCACAGGTATAGGATATAAGTGACGTCTGATTGGCTGTTGTCTGTTTTCGATTTTTAACCTGCACTTGTTCGCGTGTTTTCTCTTGTTTACTTCTGACATCTCGACTGCGTCACAACAATTTTGACATAACGCACCTATTGTGTTTCTTACATGTAATGATTAAGCCCGCTTTGCATTAAACAAATAATAAAAAAAAGTTCGGCCGCTTTTTACCCTTCTCGTTTACTTATCGTGTTTAGGCTCAGGTGCGCGCTTTCCCTCTCTATCGAAATCGGCGTTTGAACGACGCGTTTCCACGCCAACGGCTAAAGTAAATGGCCATGTCGAAAACGATGACGTCAATGGTGCAGAAAGTAAGTCGCTTGATATGCACATCGATGAATGACGTAATAAGATGTATACTTTAAATTTCACTTTGTGTACCGCTAGAGCATTTGCCACGTGCAAACTTGTCGAAAAGCATTCATTTGTGTGAGATTTTTACCGTACAATCGAGGTACATGCTTTATCGCCATCGTCGCTTGGTAGTTGCTTTGTATTTGTTTGGTCATAGATTGAAAACTCGAAGTGCCGTTAGTGTTCGGATAGCTTTTTCAATGTAAAAAATTTGTGTGCTTATGTCGGAATATGTTTGGTGAAAAGTTTTTCGGGTTTGCATACGGGTCCAAGTCCAGAAGTCATTATCATTTCGATAGTTTCTGACAATATTATTTCAATCAGACAACGAACAGAAGGCCACCGAACCTGCGACCGACGGTGGAAAAATGAGCAGTGCAGACGTACAAGTAAGCTTTTGCTTCCATTTCTCATTAGCAAAAGGCCTAGATGAGCAACTGCATGCCACGTTTCAGTATTATTCTGCGTTTTTTAATTTTTACTGATTTGTGAAGATCGTTCGCGTTTGCTTGTGAAGTAATCGGTGAATCGAACCCTGACGTTCTGAACAGTAGCCGGCTTGGTTCACGATCGTATGATTTTACGATGAAGCGCACTCGCTCACGATTTGTTTTTAATGAGATAATTAAACACACAGATGATCGTTCATGTCCTTTTTAATAGCTCTTATTTTTTTGTTGACACATTTTTCTAACCATCCAAGCTTTTTTCTGAAAAGCAGGAAAAAATTGACGTCGTTTTAAATCGTGGCGTCACCACCCTTCTAATTTCTAAAAAAATAAACAAATAAAACGATCTTACTATCTTTTTTAAAACAATTTCTTAATTTGATTATCGGTAACCACCACTATTACACTGCCTTTAATATTTTTTCTTTTAAGCGTTCGCTTTTAGTCGGCGTTGTTGTTTCTTAAGATTTGTACAAAGCACGATGTGATTTATTGATTAAAATGGAACGGTTTTAATACACGAATCTGCTAATTTGTTTGAAGTTTTATTTGGTTTCTTTTTTTGGTGCTTTTTTATTTGTGTTTTGCTTGAATCTTTTTCTCCGAAAGGTTATTTTGCGAACTTTGGTAAAACGCGACCCCAAAGACCCGGATGACGACAACCGAGAGAGGGTGGCACCCCAAGTGCACCCCATCCAGGTAGCACGCAGCATGTCTGTCGCATGACTTGATCTACCTTTGCCTGTTTTTGATTTTCTATTTAATTTGGCGTGAAAATATGTTGATTGTTTTTAGGCGTTTACTAGCTTGACTTTGACAATTGGCCGCAGACTGACTCCACACTAGCTTTCGAAGTCTAATGAAAAATATTCTTAGAATTTTATGCAGCTATCTTCCTTCTTACTGCGATGCGTACAAACTTTAGTTTTCGACTTTGAATACTGGAAGTTGCAGTAAATCTTGCTTTGTAAATTGATCCTTGGTGTTTGTTGATGCTTTTAAAACTTTTCACTTTTCATAATGTCGCTGTCTATAATTTTTCATGTGAATGCGAAAACAGCTTGGCAATGTACTGCTGAAATCACGCAAACTGCTTATGCAATCATGACTCAGCATTGCTAGTTTTCTGTTGTTTCCAGGTCACTTCTATTCAGTCTGCCTATCATTCCTTCGACAGAAGCGTTGTGGTCAAGTCTAAATCAATTGACGCAGGTCGGTTTGAGAAACAATAGGAAGTTTTACTTTGTTTTAATACACAGCAACTCGTTTTTGCATCATTAATAAAATTGATTGCTTTGGTCAAGACGGTTACGAAAATCACCTCCTCTGAAAGCACTCTTGAGAAAAAACGGTTGTATAGATATGAGCAGATATACTGAAATCGAAAAATATGTTAATAAATTGCCTCCCCTGATTAAAAGGAAAATCCTTATTCGGCGTTGACGACAAACTCGCGACGACGACTTCGACGATGATGAGCGTTTAGAGTTCATTCGAAACTCTGATTTTGTTTGCTTGGTTTTGTTTTTTCAAACTTCGCGGTCCTCACTTGGTTACGTGATTCGCGCTGCAGACACCGACCAAACGACGAAGCAAGACAAAGTCGCCGAGCCGGAACGATCTACGCCTGCCGAGGAGGAAGAGAAGACGACCAACGGAGAAGTGGACCACACCGACCTCCCGCAAATCGATCCCACCTCTGTAAACATGATGAATGACGTCGGTAAGGCATGACTTAGAGGAATTGATTGCACTAAATTGGGGGGTTGGAAACTTTTTATGTTACCCAAAATTTAAATACTTTTTACTAGTCGGAAAACCAAACCAATTACATTAGTGATTGCTCCACAAACTTATTAGAAATTCTTTAAAAAAATTTTGAAGGACATCCAACTTTTTTAATTTGGTCCAGTTTAGCAACCTCTGCTCTAGACTCATAATTTTTTCACCGTTTTTCAAATCAATGTCTTTTAGCTGCTTGACGAGGCTTGATTTCGATGTAAATGTTCACAAGGCTGTTTAAAGTGAAGTTAACTCTCAAATATCCGGCGCTCAACATTAACATATTCCGATCACTCTTTCGTTTGTCATTATCAGGCGATCTGTCCTTCCGTCTTGAGCGCTCGATGAACCAGCTCGCGCCCCTTCTACGCGACATCTTCCTCGACTTCGCCCAGTACCTGAGCAAGACTCTGCTCGGAAGTCACGGCCAAGAGCTGCTGATCGAAGGTACCGGCGCTGTCCTCTGCAGTCAAATTCATTTTTTTGCTGATTTTCCAATCAGTTTTCGTCGCTCCAACAACTTTTTGATATTAGAGTTTTTCATTGCTTCAACTGCTGAAGGTCGCTTCTTATCGAAATTTCTTTTTTTCATTTTGAAAACTTGATTTCGATACGCTACAAGTGGTTCGCAACTAGCGCAATGCTTTTTGAATAAATGCCGCGTGGTCCATCGCGTCGAATGACGGACGGGCTTTTCGACCGAGAAATAACATCTTGACCCTTGCGCAGGTCTCGTTTGCATGCGATCGTACACGTCGGTAGTCGAGCTGGTCATGCTTCTGTGCTCGCAGGAGTGGCAGAACTCAATCCAGAAGAATGCCGGCCTTGCATTCATTGAGCTTATTAACGAAGGAAGGTGGGTTGGGATTCTTTTATTTGGTGTAGTCTACCCCAGGCTATGGTTGGTCATTTTCTAAATTTATGTTATCTTTGTTGAATAAAAAAAATAAAATCGACGAGTAAAATCGCGCTCCTTATCGGTTTCGAAAGTCGCTCATATTTTTATATTTTGGTTTATGTTATGTCTGTTCTTCGCTATCAACATAAACAACATCCTAGTAGTTTTTGTGTTGCATCGGCCTAATCAATTTGCCCGACCGTCTTTCAACGCTCTGCCATGTTTGATTTGAATGTGGTGCAAAACGCAACAATGTTTGCTGATGTGCGACGATAAAATCACCACTACGTTGTATTGCTATTCTTCATGCTGTCGACATCGGCTAGTTCAGTCTTTTTTTTTTTGAAGTAAAGCAACTTGTCTATAATCTCCTGTGTGTGGGTGCTGGTGATAGAATATTTAAGTTAAAAAAACTCTTCTACCTTTATCCCAGGTTACTCTGTCACGGAATGAAAGATCACGTGGTTAAAGTAGCCAATGAGGCGGACTTTATTCTGAACAAGCAGAGAGCCGAGGACGTCAAGAAACATGCGCAATTCGAGGTTAGTTCGTAGTTCTTTGTTCCTCTTGTTTTTTGATTTAAATTTTTTTTGTTGATGATTGCGATTTAGGTTCATCTGAGCTCAGCGCTTGTTTTAAACCCTCGTTTTTCGGACCACCCCTAAGTTTAATTACAATTGCTTAAAACTAAAGAAAAAATCGGCACAGCAATTTCAATTTGATTCCTTCGCTTATAATGCGACAATCCAAACGTTTATGCTGATGTAGCTTTTTCTGGTTTTGAATCATCTATTTCAATATTAAACACGTGACTTCGTTTTTAGTCGTCGAGCGCCCTCTACCTGGCGCAGCAGAGAGACGAAGAGAAGCAGTGCGACGGCCTCATCACGGCCGCCAAGCACCGTGACCACGCAGCCGCCCACGTCCTCCGCAACCGCATCACGAACATCCTCACCAACAAGCTGGGGGCCTGGGGATCCACCTTCACCGAGTAATGAGCGCTTTAAGATCTTTTAACAAAGCTTTGCGATGCCGCATCGACTGCAAATTGCAAGCTGCGCGGGGCGCTGAAGTGTTTCATTGTTTCCAGTCGCGCGCGTGAATACTGGATGCTCGACTCGTGGGAAGACGACACTAGGAGGCGCCGAAGACTCGTCAGGAACCCTTACGGGACTTCCCACAGGGAAGCAGTTTTGGCTTCAAGCAGGGAACAATGTGAGTTACCCGCGAGCAAACAACGAGACTTCCACAATCAGTTTCTCGTTCTGCTCATCGACTTGTTTTTTTAGTGGCTGTCCCCGACGCTGCGAACCCCGGAGCTGTTCCGAAATCGCCGTCGCTGCCTGCTCAAAGGATCGATCGGATGTCGTCGAATGAAGACGAAATCAATCTTGATGATATTGAATTAGAAGAATTATTACAAGGCAAACGTTATTAAATTATTATTTTTAAATTAATTATTAAAGCATTGTCGTTGAAATCAAAATCCTGAAAATGTAACGTCGGATCGTAATTTTTTGGAATGCTTTGTAAGATGTTTAGCGGAATGCTTGTATAACTAGTTAGTCTGCTAGAATTTAAAAAAGGAAATTAGAATTTTTGTGAAATAAAAAGTACATCGACTGTTGTGACAGCTTTAGCGTACGATTTCATAAAAAATAAACATTTTTCGGTTTATTTTGTAATGTCTCCACTAAGTTTCTTTCCGAGAGTCGAGCGTTGCCATGTACAACCTGGTCAGTGGTAAAGCTGGTGATTTTTGATTTTCCAAATCTTTTTCATCGGTAGTACACCCATCTGCTGTTATGAAAAGCTTTTATTTTCTCTTGCCTATCTGACGTAATAATGACGTATGATAACGTAATCACTGCAGACTTGAAACCAAGAAGCCGTTTATCCGAGCCTTTGTTGTCTGAATGTGACGTAACCCCTCTCGAAAAATAATTTACTTTATGACAAATAAAGCAATTCGTGTTGATATAATAATATAGGTGGAGCAAATCAGATCTTTTCAGGCCCGGTGTCGTTCAGCGCGGAAGCGGACCTGATTGCCCCCGGAGCTTGTCTTCACGGCATCTTTTCCGTCACGCCCGATGAGTTCTTCTTCGAAGTGAACGAACACCATCCTTCCTTCACGAAGCTCGACTCGAAGGTAAGTGACTGAGTCGGTCGCTTGTCTCCTCCCGCTGTACTAAGTTATCGATCTTGTTATGACTTGTTTTTTGCGATCTGGCAATTAATGCGGTATTATGTTTTCGTTTACGCGTTATTTTTGTTGATGGGAAAAATTGCAATCTTTAGCACGCAAACCTAGTAGTCGCGACATCACAAACAACAACAATGTCGACTGTAAACGTGTGCTCACAAACTCGTACAAACAAACAAACGAACACACACACGCCACAATGACAAGCAAGTATCTATCGTACACCCACGCCAGATTGAGCGGCAAACTCGCGTTCGTCTGATCACGTGCCTGATCATACGTCAGTCATTAAGACACACCGACAAGAATACGAGATTTTTTTTTCGAATCGAGTTGATGAAATGAAGATAATATAGCTCAAATACTTTTCAAAGGTACAGCCAACTCTAATTTAGTGTCACTATGCTTTATATCTGCTCTAAGTTCTTCTCATTTTTCTAGTTTCTCATTGTTTGCGTCGTAATTAATCATCCTTTGGGGATTATTTTTACTTTAATCCACATAAGCTTAAATCGTAGTCCTTTAATCTAGTGCTTGTATATTGCGCTTCGAATTCTTTTTTCTAAACCGCTCCTTATGTTCACTTCAGTGAACCAACTCATTAAGATTTTATTGAGTTGGTATTTAAATTAATAATAGATTTTGCTTAATCGTAAAGTCCTTGATGAATTGAAGTTTAGAATATCGCCGGTAAAGCATTGATTTTCTTGCGCTTTGATTACTTGATATTTCGATTTTACGCCGCGCCGGTTCGCCCTATTGATTTTCAGTCTCGCGGACCTGTAGAAAATTTATTTTAACCTTCGACTCGGTTTTGACGGACAGAAGATTATTCTGTCACAGCATCTGCGTTTCGCTTGAAGCTTGTCAATTTAACATCGGATTATTTCATATTCTGACCAGATCACCGATTTAAAACTATTCGCCGCGTTTAATTCTTCCAATTTGTTTCTATTTGGCGGCAACTGAAAAGGCCACCTTGCTAGGACCCCGTTCAAGTGGCTTGTTTATCGGAGAAGCTTTTGCTTGTTAATTATCACACCGTTTGTGACTTGACGTTCGTACTTCTCGCCCTGCTCGTCATCGCTCGATCGGCATCACGTGTGTCCGGCTGAGTTCGGCTCTCATCAACTGACGTTTCTTCCTTCAAACGAAAATCGCCGAGATAAGGCGTCGAACTTTTCTTGAGAGACGCGACAATGATTGTCTCATTTCGGAGATTTGTCACGCGAAACTATTCTCGATTTTCATAGAAGCGTGTTCGATGTTCGGTAGTTTAATCACAGTAACAATTGCGACACAGTGTGACCCAACAAGGTGACTCTTGCTAGGAACGAACATAAATCACCGTATCATTGCGTCGTCGCTACGTAGCGCATTAATAAATAAAGAAAAAAAGATTTGAATCAAACAAGGATGAAATAAGCCGAAGCCGCTCTTTAAATCGAATTTGACTCCGGTTTAATTCGAAGCGTTTGGCCCCGACTTTTCGTCGAATATGGGCGTCTACACGACAGCTCTCGCTTTTTGTTTATAAGTTGTCGAAGTTCTTGCCGTTCGTTATAATCTCCCTGGTCAGATACCAGACTTGCTTGGTCGCCATGTCGAGGTAGTTCGCAGGTGAATTGGCGAAAAGATCGACTGCCGACACGAAATAATGTGGAAGCTTGCGACATCTCAGGCAAGACACCAGCTGCAGCAGAATACCCTGAGTTCGAAACACAACGCGGTTTAGTTAGGCAAAAAACTTTTAAAAAACTAAATGCTTTTGTAGAATTAAGTATTTTGCTTGATTTGTGTACATTAGAAAGTTCAAATTATCAGTATCTTGAAATTGTGCTGCTTTTGTCGTTTCTTTCAGCGTAATGTAAATACACGGCTCACGTCCTAAGGATAGGAGCCTGTTACCCCTTAAAAACAAGGTTACTGGAAGCATTTCGGCTTTTATTAAGAAAGCTCCACATTGGAAAATGGAACATCTAAGAAAAAAGAATACCCTCAATCAGTTAAAAGAGGTGAAAATAACACGTACCAAAAAACAAGTGAAGTTATTTTGAACAAAATGCCACTGTCCATAAAATGACCCGATAAATTCTGGGCATTGTGATTCATGTAAAAACACAGGGCTCGCCCTCCACCCCGGGCGGTGTACCATCGTTGGTTGGATTTGTATAGATATGCACACCGACGTATAAAAGGCAATCCAAGAAACAAAAAGATCCTTTACTATGTATATCGTAGGCCAAATCCGATGCAACACCAAGTAAACATAACCTGTGGCACGTATGTTCAAGTGTATGCATACATTTGATGAAAATAAGCGGAAAAGGTACCTGCAAGCGATCTCCAATCGCAGCCTCGCTCCAATCTGCTTCGTCCTGGTGTTTGTCGCATTCGAACAGCAGCAACGTTTTCATGTGGTAGTTGTTCAACGGACTCCCGTGGAAATCTAAGTGCCTGGGAAAGATACTGGTCGTTTTAACTTCATGTTGTGGACGCGACGCGTTGCTTTTAGATATAACAATTTCAGCATTATCTTGCAGCTTACATCTTGTATGGATATATTACTTCAACTACTGTGATCGCGAATTCAAAGTTAACTTAAAGCAGCATCGCTGTATTTCGACCCACCTGTCTCTTAAAGTTTTAAGTATTGACAAGCATTTCTTTCTACTTCCGGTTCCTATCAGTTTGTCCTCTGCTTCCGTGAAGGAAATAACCCATGCGTCACTCTCCACCACGCTAAAGAAATCGAACATTCTCGACTTTGATTTGAGTCAAGCCGAAAACCTCTACCATCACAACTTAAAAAATTTGAGGTTTACTTATGCTTGTCGGTCGTCATGACAACTTGCTTTGAAAGCAAATTCACTCCCCCGGCCTTCACCTCCGATATCTTGCTTGGCGACGGCCAGACTGTGTTGGCGTCCAAGGCCGGCCATCGAATCGCGCTTTGTGGCCACAGACCCGAGCAGTTGAAAGCAGGCACCATCCTCACCTGGACAAAATCAGCAAATTTAACGTTCGGCCCGCGAAACGCTTCAGTCACGTCACGTGTTATCACTATTTCGAATATGAAGTCATCAATTTTCTGCTGCTCCTCATTCCGCTCTCGGTTGTTTTTTTGTTGGTTTCGCGCGGCTATACCCCGTAAAAGTATAGTTTCTTTTTACCTTGCTTGTTAGATTCTACGACAACGCTTGCTTGATCATTAAATAAATGTTTGCGGTTTCGTACCATAATGACGTCTTGTATGACCAGTTGCACATCCGTCGTGTTCGGTTGGACGCGGACATTTTGACCTCCATGCAGGTTCTCGACCACCTGTGACACCAGACTCTGATAACGAGACCGAACTTTCCTCGCCGACAAATATCTAAAATTAACTCGAACCTTCTAGTCAGTTTCATGTCATCGAAATCTCGATTTAATTTGACGTCGAAAAATCGCGCTTGTTCGCTTGTCTACTACAGTAAAAACTTGAACGCGGCATTAACTTGGGCAAACACAGCAAGCAAACTTTGAGGTGCCACCGTTTATTACCATACCCGGATGCGGTTATGAACTCGACCCACAAGGACATACTCCTCTTCCTCCCATCGATCAGCTTCAGGGCAGCACATCCTGGCACCGTGCCATCGTCCATGAAGTTAAAGACTCCCGTCTGGTTGAGGAAGAGCACGATCTGGTATTCGTTTGGAGAAATCACTTCCAACCCTTCGAGTCGCCCATCCCGCTCGTTTAGACAGCTGAAAAGGTCGAGGATTAAAGTTGACAGCACTGATCAAATCTCAAATATTCCAGACTTGTAGTTCTGTCAGTCTTTGGTTGAGAAACAATCGTTCAAACGATATTAACGGCTGAGAAGCTTTTTACAAATAGTCTAACTGACGCTAAATGTTTACTTAATGTTAAAATAAACCGTTATACCGAGGTAAATCTTTTCATTTCTCAAAGCAGAAAACAAACTGACTGGAACTGGATCTACTACTACTTTGATTCGGCTTTGTCCATTTTACAAAACATTCCAGATAGCTGCTTAACGTAATTATTTGCTACAGTTGATGGACGATTGTTGGTTATTCTCGCTTTAATTTAACGCACACTTGGGCTAGCGAGCTAGGGGTCACATGACTGACCTTGCGAACCGCGGCTCCTGCTTGACCACTTCCTTCAGAATATTGTTGACAATCTTGGCGACCTCCTCCACCCTGCTCGCGATCCCCGCCTTCCTTGGCAGAGTTCGCTTGTTGTAAAACTTGCTCACGTGATAAGCGAGTACCGCTTGCGACTCGATCATTGTCACCAGTATTTAAAACAGAACAAACGCAATCTGCAGAATAGAAGAAGCGTGTTTAAAGCCACTTTTGACAGTTGGTTGCCCTTTTTCTCGCTTTCTACCTTTTCGTATTTCTTTTTATCTTTTCCTTCAATTCGCCTTATCATTGAACATTTATCATTAAAATTCTGGTTTTTGTCTTGCTATAAAGTCTCTGTCATCTATTTATTTAAAATGCCAGTTCTATTCTTCGGTGAAATTACTTTAATAATTTTTTTATGTTTTCTATTGAAGCAATTGTTTTGAAAGCGCGCAAGCCGACACAATTGCAAGACCAAATTTTACTTCCCGCTTTGCAAAGCCACTTTTCTTTTTCAATTTCGATTTTTCTCGCCGTCCTGCAAGTTCGAGTTTCTCATCAATCGGATTTTTTTAAAAACTTTTCATTTCGTTCATAAAGCTTCGATTGTCGCGCGACGAGATAAAAGAAATTCGCCGCCATCTTCGACACAAACCAGGCTCGATCTTAAAGTGGAATGCGAGTTAATTGATGGGTGATGCGCGACAGCCGAAGCGGTTGCTGATCTCATCGCAAGCTCTTGCTTCCATTTATTCCTTACTACTACAAATTAGCTAAACTGAAGTTATGGGCGTTTATACTGCGTTCGTACGTTTTCAAATCGACTCTTTAAAATCTTGCAAAGTCGAGAAGTGTAATTCACTCGGGTGCAAGACGTTGGAATCATTGCCGAACTTTTATAGACATGTGATTTTGCAGTTATTTTTCAACGACATATTGTAGATTTTTAATTCTCTTCCAATCTGACTGTCCGATGTATGTTAACAACATCTTGTTTTAACTGTATCATTCAATAACCGAACCAAGTCGCTTAGGCTCTTACTAATTCCTCACTTCAATATTCGGTTGTGTTTCCAAGCAAACTGTTGCTTTTTAAAGTGCGTGATTTACAGGCGCAAATTAATAATTCATTATAATGAATTATGCATTGTGTTTGATCAATGCCATCCAGTCTCCTAATCTCGTGATTGTTATAGAAGGAGAGAGATTTTTTTCTTTTTTTTTAAGCATTTTTTGTTTTGTGTATTTGATATTGTTTTTATGTTTCCGACCGTGCGTTTATTCTTTTAATGGTTGTATGCAAAACGCTTTGAATGCATATCATATTTAAAATATTTTGTATAGAGATTGATTCGCGATAGTATGCCTTAAGTTTATACTTGGCGCGTGGCTTTAATGTTTTTGCTTAAAAGCAGCTTTAGGTTTTGCTTTTGATAACTGATTTTTCCACCAATAATATTATTCAGTTTAAAACACGTGATCGTTACGTAATGTGACGTCTGCTCAGGTCTTGGCATACATCGAGGGCGTCCACGGCAAGTGGCTGCTGCAGGAAGTGCGAGGAGTCTTCTCGCGTCGGTATCTCCTTCAGAACACTGCGATCGAGATTTTCCTGGCGAATAGAAGTAAGTAAAAGTGTTATTGTGAATCGTCTGCTCCAGGAATCGAGGACTTGCGGAACATTTACCGAAGTTTATTGAAAAAGAAATTCATCCGAAAATCTTGTAAGAGCTTAGAGATTAATTTGCGGAAAAACATATTAGGAATTTTTATAAATCTTAGGATAACATTTCACCCTCAACTTTTCTAATTTTACTTCATTTGGGGTAATTTTTTCCAGTTATCGGACCTTTGATCTACTCTCTAATCTTTCTCAAAGGCCACTTCCTACGATTACGTTAAAAATGAAAACCGTGGTTTGTAATCCTTCTAATGATTGCATGCCCGATTGGCCGTGTACATAAAGTACAGTACGTAAATGCGAAAGTTATTTTAGCCTGGTCACTGTTTGTTGACAGCCTGTGTGATGTTTAACTTCTCCGAGCACGAAACTGTGAAGAAGGTGATTGCTCATCTTCCTCCGGTCGGTATCGGCACTGGATATGGCTTGCCGCAAGAGAGGTAAAAGTTGATATACAGTAAATCGTAATGGCGCTGGTAGTCTGCTCGTTATGGTCGTTGTGTTTTTTACGGTGCTGTTCATAACTTTTTCAAGTCCTCGTTTGAAATTACAGTCTTTGCACGCTTCACGTTCGGTTCACGCCGTATTTAAACCTCAAACCCTGGTAAATGCTTTTCTTCGTTTTTAATTCGTTTCTAATTATCTTTTCTGCTGAATTTAGTTTGTTTTCTATTTCTATCACTTGATTCACGTGACCCGCTTTTCGACATAAATCATTTACTTGCGGGTCGGTTCTAACCAGCTTCATATTCGCAGACGAATCTCCCTGGCAAGTCCGCGCCAACTGCTCAAGTCGTCCAATATGACCGATAGGTGGCAGCGAAGAGAAGTTTCCAACTTTGAATACCTCATGTTTCTCAACACGATCGCAGGTCAGGGTCAAAGGTTAGATTTATTCCTCTTTCTATGCCCGACCTAATTCTTGCCGTTCGCAGGTCGCACCTACAACGATTTGAATCAGTATCCCGTGTTTCCCTGGATACTTTCCAATTACGACGCCTCCGAACTCGACCTGTCGCTGCCCAGCAACTACAGGGATTTGTCGAAGGTGCGCCGCGAAAACGCTTTATATCCGATGGAACCACGCGTTTCACGTTCTTTTTGTCGTTTGCAGCCGATCGGAGCTTTGAACCCGAAACGCTCCGCTTACTTTCAATCCCGCTTTGAGGACTGGGACGATCCCAACATTCCCAAGTTCCACTACGGCACCCACTACTCCAACGCCGCGTTTACGATGGGATGGCTGTTGCGAGTGGTGAGTTCGCGAGACACGTGATTGTAACGTGTTTAGTTGAATGTTATAATCACCTGAAGCTTTGCTTTGGTTTGTGGACCTAAGCTTTGCTTTGTGGACCTACGACTTTTGCTTTGGCTCTCTGTTCCTTTCAACCTTCCCACGCTAGCACAGTTTCATGCGCTTAATCTTTATTTGCGTTTTCCTCCAGGAACCTTTCTCCACGATGTTCTTGTCCATGCAAGGAGGCAAGTTCGACCACGCGGATCGCACCTTTCATTCCATTCTGCAGTCCTGGAAAAACTGTCAACGTGATTCGCATGACGTCAAAGTGCGTAGATCGCGTTCATGAAGTTTTAAACCAACTTAATATCCCGGATGTGCATTTCATAAAACTCGTTTGTGTTCAAATGTTGTCACGTCGATTCTAGAATATCGAGCAAGCTTGATGATAATTGACTACAGTAAAGCTTTGAAAACTGCTTTCCTACTATTTCAATCTATGTCATTGTCATGTTGTCGTCCTGGTGTTGAAACCATTGTTTTTCATATTGTATAGGAACTGATTCCGGAGTTTTTTTATTTGCCCGAAATGTTAGTCAACACCAACGACTACATGCTCGGCGTCACCAGCAATGGTTCAAAGGTTGGCGACGTAGTCCTGCCGCCGTGGGCCAAGTCAGCCGACGACTTCATCCACATCCACAGAATGGTGAGAGTTCGTCCTTGTCCTTCTTCAAATCGTGAAAGTCTTCGTAGTCGATATTAAGCGCAAATTAACGTGGATTATGGATATTTTCCCATTTAAATTTAACAAAGTTCCGCAACACCGGAATTAATTAATTTGTTTATTTCAGGCGTTGGAATCTGACATCGTCTCGTGTCAGCTCAACCAGTGGATCGATCTTATATTCGGTTTCAAACAAAGAGGTCCCGAAGCTCTCCGAGCCATTAATGTCTTTTACTATCTCACCTACGAGAACTGTGTTAATCTCGATTTAATCAAGGTAAGTTGCAGGTCGCTCCCGGAATTCGTTTGAGTCGAAAATAAAGTTGCATCGACGCTTCAAAACTAATTCGATTTTTTTATATTTCAGGATCCCGTAGAAAAGGATGGAATCCTCGCTCAGATAAAGAACTTCGGTCAGACTCCGAGTCAACTCCTATCAACTCCTCATTCAATGAGAAGCTCGGCGATGCACGTGGTAAATGAATCGTTTAATGAAAAAAGCGATTGAACATACGATTTGTAGCTTTGTTAACCCCCTTATATAAAAAAAATAACAGCTGCTTTTAGTTAGAATTCGCTATAACGACCATCATAAATGGTTTTTTTATTATGCACGGCTATATTTCAACTTCATCTTAACACAAACAAACATGTTCGAGAACGTTCGACCGTTTCAGACTCCGATGATGCACAAGGACTCGGACGTGGCGGACGTGTTGATGGTGCTCAAGTTTCAATCCAACTCGCCCGTCGTGCACTTGGCCGCACACACGCACCCGAGCCTCCATGTTCCCGCCGTTGTCACCTGCACCAAGAACCTGCACTTCTGCGTCAATAAATGGAACGACGTAGGTCTTTTTGCGATTGCGATAGTTGATTCAAATCCAAAAAACGTTTCCTACTTCATGCAGTCGGCTGACATAAAGAATCCATCAGCAGAGGGCGACGAACCCCCGCGCTTTCGACTGATCGAACCAGATCCCCTGAGTAAGTCGACGCTTGGTTTCCGTTCTACCACCTTGTTTGATTTCGCGAAAAGCTAACGGAAACCCTGTTGCTTATTACAATTACTGCAACGGAAACCCGCGATATTCGAGTGTTCTTCGCCATCATGCGATCAGGTTTGTTTATTCAGACGTCGGCGGCGTCCCGTTGAAGCGGCAGATCAGCGACATGCTCGATCAGAGCGTGCTGGTCCACTCTGGCTGCTTCGTCATCACCGCGGACAACCGATTCATGGTCTCGTGCGGGTACTGGGATCGAAGCTTCCGGCTTACTGTTCTCGAAACAGGTGACGTCACTTCTATCTTTGCGTCCCGTAGCCTCGCTTGTTGTATGTTTGCTGTCGATTTCCAATCTGAGTTTCAAACTGGCGCTGCCGAATCATTGTGATTTTGATGTTAAATCTTCAGGAAAGCTCCACCAGGTGGTGTTTGGCCACTGGGATGTGGTTACGTGTTTGACCCGATCAGAAACGTACATCGGCGGCGACTGCTACTTTGTGTCTGGGTCGAGAGACGCAACGTTGATGTTGTGGTACTGGAGTGGTCGGAAGAATCTGGTCATTGGTGATACCACGTCAGCAGGTGGGAAGTCGAAAAGTTTTGTACCTATGCCAGTTTACTTGATGACGTTTTGATTGACAATACGTAAATTTAAATTTTTCAAACTTACGCCTACTGTCAGTCAAAATTGTGCAAAACTTTAAAATTGCTTTCAATATTATGAAGGTGACATGATTGATCGGACTAATCACATTCAATTACTTCGGCATTTACAGCAGTGATTTTTCTTAATCTGACGTTTCTGATTTAAGTCTGTCGCGTGAAAAGCATCGAGTTGTTGCACTTCTTCGTCTAACTTGCTCTTCTCGGCTTGGCAGACGAGAACCCGTCGCCGCGCGCAGTGCTGACCGGCCACGACACGGAAATCACGTGCGCATCGGTCTGCGCCGAGCTAGGCTTGATCGCGAGCGGGTCGCTCGAAGGACCGATTTTATTACACACAATCACTGGGGATCTGCTGCGAACCCTGGAGCCCACTCATCCTTCCACCAGCGAGTAGGTTTTTGCACTTTTCATCTGCGGTTGTTTTGGTTTCGGCAAGTTTTTATTTTTACTTGTGTTTCAAGCGCTCCTTTTCCTCGTCCGGAAATGATGGTTTTCACCGGCGAGGGAATGATCATTGTGTCATACGGGGGAGGGCTCCTGTGCAGTTTCACCATGAATGGACGATCCCTGAAGAGCCGCGTTATCGACGACAACGTCAAGGTATCGAATTTTATTCCACGTTTTTGTTTGAATGTGGCGGTCACGTGACGAGGTGTTTCGTTTCCAGGCGATGCTTACCAGCAGTGACAGTCAGTTTTTGGTGACTGGGGGTGACAAGGGAGTCTTGCAAGTCTGGAGAGCATGGGACTTCCAGCACCTTCACACTTATCCTCAGTGTGATGCAGGCATCCGTTCGGTGGCTCTTTCTCACGATCAAAAGTAAGTACTTGGCCTCTTATCAGATTGCAATCTGATTTTGAGTCCCACTTTTGCAGACGATTTATTGCTCTTATTTATTACCCAGCATTGTTTGTATTTTTTTCCGATTGCGGCTTATAAGTTTCTCGACCATGAACGCAAAAGGTCAATGAAATTGAACGAAGAAGCTTTCTTGTGATGTGATTTATTATCTCACAGTAACAGCTCTTGATGAATCCCCCTCGACATCGATCGCTAGGACGAGCTTGATCAGTCTCACTTGCAATTACAGTTCGTCCCACTTTATTTTTTAGTTGATGTGTCTGCGTTGATTTAAGGATTTTGTGTTTAACACGGGTTTAGACCGTACATTGACTTGCCCTCAGAAAAGCTATTCTTTGAGTATTTTCTTGCCTTGGCCGATTTTATCACACGTTCTCAAATACTCGTGCTACGAAGATCTTAACATATGACTCAGATTTCTAAGTAATTCCGTTCTTAGTTCCAGTTAATTAACTTGCTGTTTTTGGCCAGAAACTTACAAAAGCATACATTGCGATAAACATTATCAAGTTCTGGCTTTATATTTTTGTGAGATTGTGTGATATTTTCGTGAGATATGTGTGTCACGTTGATGTCTTTGGATCATGTTCCGGTATGAATTTCAAGCAATTTTCCTCTTCCAGGGTTGTTATCACCGGGATGACATCCGGGAGTATTGTTGCATTCAGCATCAACTTCAACAAGTGGCACTTCGAATACGAGAACAAGGCTTAAATTGTTATCGCTGCAAGCGTGAGCGGCTTTTTGACACCAACTTTTCTCGAATGTTCGCTTGACGAGCGAGTTAGTTTTACGCGTTTGTTTTTAAAGCTACACGAAATTAGTAAGAAAATGGATGTCTGTTCGGCGTACGTGTGTTTTTAACTTAGACAAACTTTGTATGTTTGCAGTTTGTACGACAGTTGATTAGCGGTGCTATTTATCGTCTATTTTTAACCCGTTCAAGTTATTTACATCTCATTGTGCGGCGTTAAGTAATTGTTGTCGACTTTCTGTGTAGAGCTACGTGTAATTTCCGTATTGCGTGCAATTTGTTAAACGTATACATAACATAAATATATATCTATGTAATATTCCTTATCGATATTCAAATCGAACGTCACTTTCAATTTGCGTCAAAAACGCTTTAACGGCAATCTAATTGTTTCAAGTTTGATAATTTGCCGCAAAGATTTACTGTTTGTTAAAGGACGATATTAAACGAGGTTGTTGCCTTCGTGACCGCTTTGTACATAGAGCTTTCCTTCTGGAAAATAAACGCATTGGTGACGTTGCAGAGTGCTTTAAATTGATACCAAGGCTTTTCTCAAACAGGTTCAACTTAAAATTCAAATATTTCGAATTCATCAGAATTTTGCTCGTATGAACTGCTTAAACAAATGTTTAAGTGAAATTGAAAGCGTTTGTTTGATGCATTACATTGAAGTTTGAATATGAATGAAGTATGAATGAACAAGTTTGAATGATCAAATCGGTAAATTCCGCATAAATAGCTTTAGGTTCAGCGATAAAAACTAAAACTTCGTAACCAAAACGACTCAATCAAAAGCGAGGAACGTTTGTCACACTTAAGTTGATTTTCAGTCTTTTGTAGTAATTGTTAAGCTTTTTATTATGACGTTATTTTTTCCAACCCCACTTATTTTGTCTGGAAGTTGTTCTTATAAGTAATTATAAAGACTCATTTTACTGTTTTATTCAAAGCACGTTGACAGCAATTGCAACGTTTTCACGGCAGCGATGACGTAATTTTGGCTAGAGCATTCAAGAAAAGATTGGTATCTTTTGATATTCGAAGCTGTTGAGTGATTATTTGCAGTTGACGCTGTGAAGTGCATTGAAATTTTGTGAAGCTCGAGAGTCAAGTTTTACGAGAGTTGATCAAGTTCGTTTGATTTTGTGGATAATATATTGTTTATAGTCAGAAACCGTGATTTCTAGTTATCTGTTAAGACAAGTTTCCAACTGGTTTTATTCTAAAGAATTTTATACTAAAGAATTTTATTCTCGCAGCAAACTATTTCTCGAACCCGCATAAAAAAAATGCCACACAGCTTTATTTCATCAGCACAGGTATTTGGGTTGCTTATTTCAACGGTCCATTCAGATTCCTGAGTAAAATTGTGACAACGCTGTACAGTGTAAGAAGCTTAATACCACTTTCGTAAATCAAAAGACTGTGCTCTTGCCCGAAATTTAAAAAGAAAATTTTGCAGCCAGTTTTTAGTAAAGTAATTTATACTCCAACAAATACAGTGTTTTTCGATCTATTTCGTCTCCTTTGCAATCAATTTCGTCTTTGTCTCAAATAATAATTTTTAAAAAATAATTTTATAATTTAACCCGATAATTTTTTTTTAATTTTTTTAATAACAGATTTTATAATACCTAACCCGATAGAGCAGGAGTTCCCAACCATTTTTGCTGTCCGTACTCTCTTTTTGGTTTGGGTTTTTCTTGTACCCCTTTAATATTTAGAATAATAAATTTATCTTTTATTAGATATACTACCTTCGGTTATGCGTAGATTTTTTTACAAAACACGTGTTAAAGTAGCAGCACAGTTTAGATTTTATTTTTTAGAATAAAATTTATTGTCAGTTTTATTGCGCAGTTTAATAAGACTTTTGTCGTTGCTTCATCGTCACTAATCTTTTAAATGATGGTTCAGTTTTGCTAAAAGTAACCCGTAAGTTATCTTCCAATTGCAGACGGTTCCTGCGTTTATTTTTCATATACATCATTGCCGAAAACTCACTTTCACCAAAAATAAGTTGTTGAAAGAGGAATTGTCATTCTCATGGTTTCCTTAGCTAGGTTTGGAAAAGCTTTCATTACAACACACCAAAAATTGTCTAACTTGGATTTTTCAAAGAGCAGTTGGAATTTTTGGCAACTTTTTATTTCAATAAGGTCTTCCTTCAAATTATCATCATTATTGTCAAATCGAATAGAAATGGATTTATGATTCATTGCTGAGCTGCATTTAATTCACCATCTGAAAAGTATCCATCAAAAGAGTTTCCCAGCATTACCAAATGAGCAATAATATCATGCTTGACATTTTGCAGAAGATAATTTTTTGCAATTCTGTTAAGAGAAGGCAAATTAGCAAGGTTATTTTTGCAATTCGGCTTGACCACAGGGATAGCTTTAGTTTGAAAGCTTTAAGTTTTTCAGAAGCTGTAATCACGTTCATTTTTTGTCCTTGAAGTGACAAGTTCAGCTCATTCAGGTGATACATAACATCAGCAATACAGGCCATACGTTGAATAATTTCATTGCTTTCAGAGAGCCCACCAAACCAGAGTTGTTATACTGCAAAAACAACTTGATGGTTTCTCGAAGTTTGAAAAAGCGTGTCATTACTAGGCCTTGAGAAAGCCACTGTATATCAGTGTGGTACAGCAAGATGCAATGTTCATTGCTCATTTCATCACAAAATAATTGGAAAATTCTGTGATTTGTATCTTGCTTTCTAATGAAATTAACCATTTGAATGCATGTATCAAAAACATTTTTCTTACTTTCCGGCATACTTTTTGAGGCGAGATAATCGTTTTTTCAAAACAAAAGTAAATTCTTCAACAAAACCGTTCAAATAGCTGCTCTGTGGCAAATGATCTTCGTACCCCTTGACATCTAATCTCGTAGGTACGAGTACCCCCGGTTGGGAACCTCTGCGATAGAGTCTATATACATATATCGTAGATAATATGGAGTCTCTGTATTAGGTCTCCATAATCTATAATCTCCATAATTAGGTTTCTGTAATATAGTCTCCATAAAGTATATATAGATAGGTATGTAGACTATCGGAGATCCTATATGGGGACTATATTATGGAGACCTAATATCTATTATTGAGACTACATTATGGAGACCTAATATTATGGAACTATATTATAGAAACCTAATTATGGAGACTATATATATATCATGGAGACCTAATGTTATGGTGACCTAATACAGAGATTTATATTATCAATTATATAGACTCTATGTGATCAAATATATAGATACACATAATATAAGTCTCTGTATTAGGTCACCATAATATTAGGTCTCCATGTATATAGTCTCCATAATTAGGTTTCTATAACATAGTTTCCATAATATTAGGTCTCCATAATATAGTCCCCATAATATTGGGTCTCCATATAGGATCTCCGATAGGTCTACATACCTATCTATATATACTTTATGGAGACTATATTACAGAAACCTAATTATGGAGACTATAGATTATGGAGACCTAATACAGAGACTCCATATTATCTACGATATATGTATATAGACTCTATCGGGTTAGTTATTATAAAATCTGTTATTAAAAAAATTAAAAAAAAAAGTTGTCGGGTTAAATTATAAAATTATTTTTTAAAAATTATTATTTGAGACAAAGACGAAATTGATCGTGACAGAACAGAACAGAATTTATTGTTTTACCTTTAAGATAAAAATAACACAGCGAGAAACAAGGAATTGACAAATTAAGGCATTGTGGCATGGAAGGCATGGAAGCATCGAATAACCATGAGGTTTTCTAGTCAAGATGCTCCCTTGTCGGATTATTAATTGATCGATTTCATTTTATGGTTTGTTGGTTATTCAGATTAATTAACATATTAGTAGTGATGATATAACAAAAAGATCACCAGGAATACAAATAGTTACGGTACGTAGTATGATAATATAAACACATGAATTGTAAAGTAATACTATATACGATAACATAAACACAATACGATAATACGATAACACGATTTATATAAATTGTAAAGTATACGTTAAAAATATTATGTAAATATAAAAATGACAACATTTTGCACATAATCTTGCTGCTGCATAGGCAACAAATTAGATTTACTGTATATCATCAATTTTTATAATTGTTGATTAGCTGTTATTTTAACAATTTGGTAAATGCATGTATATGATGTAATGATTTAATAGAATTTGGTAAATCATTCCAATATTTTGCACCCCTATATTGTAATGTCCTCTGACCAACTGCTCTTTGTGACAAAGACGAAATTGATTGCAAAGGAGACGAAATAGATCGAAAAACACTAAGTTAGAAGTTATATAAATTTATTGGTCATTCATTGGCCAAATCATAAGTTAAATTATTTTGTGAGAATGTATGTATGATAAGAACTAGTACAATTTGAATGAGAAAAACAAAGTAGCTACAAATCTTTAATCTTATTTTAAATCTGGGTTTTTCACTTAAAACTTTTTCTAAAACGTGTTCGATGGTAAGCACTAAAAAAACTACAAAAATCTATTTGTGAAAGCTATTTAATAAACGCAGATATAACAATAAAGTGGAAAGTGTAATTAGTAATTGAGGATAATTAACTTTTAAAAGTAGGGTTGTTATATTTTCAAGATCAATAATTGGAACGTTTGTTGAAAGCGTTGAGAATCGAGTAAAATCCAGTGAAAAAAGTTCTTCACAACACATTTTGGTCGCTTTTTAACACTCAAGATAAAAAAAATCGTTGCGAATTAAGCTCCCCCCGAACAGGTGTTTACTTTGGTCGATGCATGCAGAAATAGGTTTGTAGAGGTTGCTGAGCGCCTATTAATTCAAAGATTTGAAGTTAATAGCAAAAGCTAATTTCAAATCATAAATACCGGGACAAGGGCTCAGAATCGGGACTGTTCCGGCTAGACCAGAAAGTATGGTAGGCGTATTTAAAAGCAACTTAATGTTTTAGAATGAAAAAACAAGGTTAATTGTCTCGATTTGGTGACTGTTCAAAGGTTGAAGCAAAATATTTTCCGTTTTAACGAATGCATGTTTTCCTTTCACAATAAAACTTATTTTTTGTAGGCTGTTTAGCTTGTGATAATATTCGACCAATACTGCTTTTTGGAACGCATTTGATTGACAATCTGAATGCTTTAATGTTAATCTATTGAAAGCTTTATAGATCTGAGAGTATGTCATACATGAAGCTAAATACTAAATCGAGATTTACAAGGCATTTTGCGCACCAAGTGCATCACTAAGTTCGCATTGCAATTTAATCTAATAGACCTACGTACATGTAATTTGTCGGTGTAAATAGAGAAAAAGACGCAGAATGAAACCATTCCCAGCATTTTCATTGAACTAATTTCACTGCTAAATATGTTTAAATTTTAAAAGCCCAAAAAGGATTAATCAATTTATATTCTTTAAGGTTTGCGGACTTTGCTGGTCAATGTACTTTTTTCCTCACGCTTGTTCATACTTTTAGTACTTCATGAAAATCGAAAATTGATTTTGATATTCGTCCGTTTGGTTATACACATTACATTCAGGTATTAATTCTGAAACAGCATACTTCCCAGATTGGTCTTTGCCAGTATTTTCATGTTAAAGAATTTGATAAATGTTGTAAGCTAATCATAAAAAATCTTACAAATTTCAAGGTTTAATTCGTGGCGATATTAGGAGAATAAAACTACTTTGGAGTTGTATTCGTTAAATCAACGCATATTTGAACTATTTTTAGATTTGTACGGCTGTAAAAGTCACTAAGTTTGCCATTTGAAATAAACTGTTTGTTAGAGCGCTGACCTACAAAGTTAATACTGTTTCATTAACTTAAACACGTTCTGTAACAAGATAACAAACTTCCTGGCGCAAAGCTTTGCAAACTGCATCGAAAGCTTCGCTAAGTTTTCAGGAAAAATTATATTATGATTTAATTGAACAAACAACACGTTTTTAAAAACGTATTTCCTAAAAAAAAAGCGTTCTATCACACGGAAATTGAAGCTGAAAATACAACACCAACTAAAACCACCAAAATTATATCACCTTAGATTCCAAAACCAATTACACGGCCCCCACGCAAGCAAAGCATTTATCATCTCTTTTTGTCACAGTTGCAAAAATATAAGGTTATTACGTAACAAAAACAAGATAACAAAACGACGCTTTAAAAGCTTATTGGAAAAAAACAATTCACTACCATGTTATAAATCATGATTAAACGTTAAATGTGTACAGGTAAATTAAAGCAAATTGCATAATGGAAAAGTAGGTTTTTGAAATACAGTTTGCAGACAGGGCTTTGCATACGCACGACAGGTACAACCGACGAATATCAAAAAATACGAAACCACAATTCGACAAAATTGATGCAAAAATTCAATCAAAAGGTTTCAATAAATAAACGGAATCAGCGCTTTTCGATGTTTGGGATACGACGGGAAGGTTTCCTTGTACCAAAGATGTGAACCGGCAGCCATGTTGAAGTGTACGATAAAATTGTACAAAACAACCAAGCACCAGGATATGCACTGCTGATAAATGATTATCCAAAAACTAATGTAAATCAGCAGCTCGGAGAAGTAATGAGGGCAGGAAACAAAGTTAAATAATCCACCTTCTGGTATGCCGTGAGAGTCAGCTTTGACTTTTTCTAAAATACAAATCTTCTTTTAAATTTTTTTTAATGTTTGTGTTTATGACGCATTTAAAATATTGAGAACAAGGCAAGTCACAGTTGCTTTTTATACATAAAAAAATAAATAAACAAAAAAGATAACTAGGGTAGCCAATAACATTTCCGATTCAACAATAACCAAGCAAACAGAACATGAGAGAGAGAGAGCGATTTTATTTTTTTATCTTGCACACATTTAAAAAACAATTTTGGACAAACACAGAAAATTACAAGCTATTCACCGTGCAAAGGTCAGGAAGCATCGAAGAACTTTCATAGTTATTAAATCAAGATGCTTCCTGATGAAAGTAACATTTAATTATCATTACCGATGAATAAGAAATAAAAAACGAAAAAACGAAATCAAACAAAGAAATCAACAATAATTCCAAAGCGTATAATACCTAAGAAAAAAAATATTTATTTCACAAAGAAAAGCAAAACAAAAAACAAAAATATAGCAACGAAAAATAAGCGAGATCATTTGCGAAAAAGAAGAAATAATTTCTTATAAAATTAAACTTGTAAACTCAGTAAATGTTTTTACATATAATTTTTTTGAATGAAACCCACTGCATACCCTTAAATTCAGCATCTATTTGACCCCATAATATAGAACCTCTATAAGAAAGATTTTTTCTAAAATTTTTTTTAATAAGTATGTCTTAATAAGTATTTCTTAATACGTATAAAATATGTAAAATAAGTAAGAAGTTTTGTATTTCTTGTATTGTGATCATGAATTTCAGTCCATTAACTAAATAAAGCGTAAAATTTTTAAGGTAATGTACAATGATACAGTTGATACATAAATTTAGCTTATTCTAATAAGCATATGTCTTTTAGTTGTAAAATTTGAGTGTTTTGTAAAGAGTCGATATCGAAGTGAATTTACTGCAAGATAAAATAATTCTTAAAATTTTATTTAATTTAACATTAACAACTTAAGAGATGTTTTATTAGCTGTTGCCCAAACAATATTTCCATATTGTATCTTGCTGTAAACCATGGTGTAATATAGCATACAAAGGGTTTCACGAGCAACATAACTACGCAATCTGTAAAAAAGGCCAGTATATCTGGATAGTTGTAGGGTCAATTGTGCAATATGGGAGGACCATGTTAAAGTTTCATCAATCGATATTTCGAGGTATTTAATAGTTTCAATTCGTTTGAGAGCTATATCATTTAAATTTAAATTAAATCTTGCACTAACAGATTTGTGAGGGTATTTGTTAATAACTGAAAAATTTGTTTTAGGGTAATTCAATGATAATTTATTTTGACGAAACCATGCATCTATTTTCTTAATTTCTAAGTTAGATTTTGTTCACAGAGGCTCAATGCTTCTATCAAACATCATTAGAAGAGTATCATCTGCAAATAATGTGGTATCGAAACTAGAGGCCGTAGGCAAATCGTTAATAAACAGCAAAAAAAAAACCCAAACAAGAAACACCAGATGTAACTTTTAGGTTGTCGAACATTGTATTTCTGATATTAGTATATTAAAGCCGATCAGATAGTTTTTAAAAAGCTTCAGGGGTTTTTCTCTGATGCCGAAATTCATAGACATTTTGTGCAAAAGCAAGTCGTGGTCATCAGTATCAAAGGCTTTTGATAAATCTAGGAAAATACAAGTATATAAATTATTATCAATATTACTGACTAAAGAATCATATATTGAACTGATAGCAAAATTAGTGAGAGTTTTTTCTAAATCCAAATTGATTATTGCTTAAGAAATTTTTCTTTGTGAGAAATTTGTACAGTCGGTTGTACTTGAGTTTTCTAATATTTTATCAAATTGCGATAAATTGAGATAGGCCGGTAGTTATTAATAGTTGATTCACAAGGATCACCTTTTTTATACATGGGTATAATTTCAGCAATTTTAAACTGTTTGCAAAGACTCCAGTGCTAAAGCAAATATAATACGTTGCTCAATATTGCGGAAATAGTAGATTTACATTGCTATTTGCTGATTTACATTAAGGAAATGGTAGATAACATTGCTTTTTGACTGAAATCGATAGGTTTATTTTCATTTGCCATTTTTTTACCTATTATAGCAAAAAAACTGTTTAAAGAAATTTATCAAAACCAAATTTATTCACATTTGGTTAGCACAACATTAAAGCATTAACACCAAGCTTACTTTTCTTCCTTAAGTCGGCAAGGATCACGTGCGATTGATGGTGAAAGTACGACGCAAATAAAAATCCTACGATTCCAATAACGTGGTGGGTTCGAAGCTCACCAAAGGGAAGTTTATTTAATGCTAAACATTCCGACATCGATGTCGGTGCCTAAAAAAAACAAATATAAGTAACCTTTGTAAATTTTTAATGAGGCAGTTTATAAAAAAGCGAAACCAGCAAACGAATACAGGGGCTTATCCAAAACCAAACAGTGGAAATAGGAGCCCGCTTTTTTTAATTGATTTTTCCTGATTGGTATCTTAGTTTGATAATTGCTAATTGTAGCAAGTGATGATAGCATGGTGGTAGTACCTTATCCGACTCATTCCTAAGGATGAGGGCGTGGATCAAATCCGCATAGTCCCAATAATCGGGAAATCCCCCAGGGACGAGACCAGAGGTTTAGAATAGTGAGGGAGTGACGACCAAGGAGGTTTATGAGGACAAAGCGATTAGAGGTTTGCGAGGTAATTGTAGGTTAGGGGTGAGGCTATGGGAACTGGAAAAGAATTTTCAAAATCCTTTCTTGAGGTGGGTACGAGGATTATGATGGGCAAGGGAGGCTAGAGGAAAGGTTGAAGGTGGTCTAAGTGCACGTTTAAAGTAAGAAAAATATTGATGGGTGAGGGTGACACACAGTGGGGGAGAAGTATTTTTAGGTGTAGGAGAGGAATTAGAGTTGACGACAGACAGCCTGTGATGACTCTATAAGAGGATCTGTGCATTCTTTCCATGGAGGTGATATGGCTGGGGGACGAAAAAGGAAACCAATCTGGGGAAGCATAGGTAAGAATGGGGCGAATAAAGGCTTTATATACGATACGAAGAGATTCTTTAATGGGCCCCAGGAAGCAGAGACAATAGCGTGTAAGGCACGAAATCAATGTGAAACTTTTTCCATAAAGATGAAATATGATGTTTCAAAGGTAGCAACAAATGGGAGGTAGGAAATAAACTCTATGAAAATCCAAAAATTTTGACAGTCATGACAAAAAAGCTCTCTTTTTAAAATGATTGTTTAATTTGTCATTTTATAAACCAAAGCTTCGTTGTTTTGAAGAGCTGTTTTTTTCTGTTGTTTTGTAGTTACCGGTATATTACTTTTACAAATACTGTAAGTTTTGTGAATAACTATTAAGTTGTGAACACAAATTTTCTGATCTAATTTACTTTAATGAATTTAAGCCCACTCCAAATTGTGTAACCTTGGTTTTGGTTCTTTAAATCAGATGAAACTGCTGCTTAAGACTGAACTGATGATTAGACGCAATTGTGAAGTTCGAGAAGGGTAAAAATATAGCTTGAATAAATAGTTTTAATATATTGTGATTTTTAGATAATCGTTTTTGCATAAAAGACAAAATAGCAAGCAAATACATTTTAATTAAAATCAAGTTTTGCGTATCAAATATCGCAGATGTTGAATTTGCTCAAGATTAGTATACTGTATATAATGCAATTAAATCGTTTGCTCTTGAAACGCGAAATGTTCAAATATAACAATGAAACTTTGTCATAATAACATTTACTTGTGTATATCAAACAACGGAAAGCCAAGTTTCAGAAGTTTTATAAATATATTATCCACAAAAGCAATTTTGTATGAACTTAAGTGAATATTTTTCTGTCAGATTTAAAAGTAGAATACTATTAAACTTTTGTCAACGAGTTAACATTGGAATTTATCCAAAACCAAAAAGTGTTTTTCAAGTTTTTACAATTGTTAGTCACTTACTAATAGCGTATAAAAAGCTAATCCCCAAAGATAATGCATGAGGGTTATTTTGGTTTTGGACGAATAGACGCTGACGAAAAGACATTCGTGCAAACGACGGTACGACTGGATAGTGACTAAAATCATCAAAATAATGACCGACAATTGATCACCTAACAACAAAATATACGTTTTTATTTTTATTATTAACAATGAAACAATCTGGTCGCGAGAACTCAGCAAACGAGAAATTGGCGCGTAACGTTTGATTATTACTTGGGTGAATTGTAAGTTTGTTTTTAGATTAAATGTACGAGGGGCGTTCAGAAAATAATGCAACTGATTTAATTTCTTGCAGCATTCATTTAATTAACACATGATTCTTTTACGGTTATAGATTGGTAACTAAGGTTTACAGATTTTGTAAAAAAATAGGTGTTTGAATTACTGCAACCTGCAATTCAAATTTTAAGCAATCCCTCCATGTCTTTTTTGTTAGAAGGTAAAACTGGCACGATTGTCCCAAAGCAATCTCAGCAGAAGCAAAAGTTATTGAATTTCTACTGTCAGAAGAAGAAACAGCTCAGAACATAAGCAGAAGGCTAAAGCAAGTGTATGGTGACGGTGCGATAGACACAGCACAGTGACGAGGTGAGTGAAGCGAATCAATGATGGACAGAAAGAACCTGCTGAAAGTGATCTTTACGATAGGCCAAGAAGTGGTAGGCCATCTTCTGCTCACAGTTCTGCTAACATTGATCAGGCAGATGCATTGATTAAGGAAAAAGACGCATCACTATTAATGAGCTTACTGAGTCATTAGAAGTGCAGTGCTGTAAAGATCATGGATACCCTGGGGTATTCAAAAGTGTGTGCAAGGTGGGTCCCAAGGCAGCTCACAGAGGCTCATAAACAATCCCACCTAGAAGCTTGTTCTAAACTTCTGGAGTATTGCCATAGTGACAAAACCTTTTCGCAGCGAATAGTGACCGGAGATGAGATTTTGCATTGACATTGTTTGGGCCCCTCAAAGAAAGTTTGGACCCCACAAAGAAAGAAAGGTCAAAACTGCTGTTAGGAAGTAGTTAAAAACGCAGCCTGTACAATTTTACAATGAAGGAATATGTGCACTCGTTAAAAGGTGGGGAAAAGGCGGTTCGGAAAGCGGATGATTCCATCGAGAAGTAACTATGAAATGCTCATGCTATATAATTTCTTGTGATGCACGATTTGCGAACCTTTAAAATTCAATGTCATGAAAAGAAACCTGGTTGCATTACTTTCTGAACGCTCCTCGTAAGATTTAATTCGTTCGTTTTTCGATTGATTGATGATCCAGCAAATAGCGAAAATTTCGCGCCGGTCTTGGATTGCGTAATTGAGTAAAAATCAATCAACATTTCATTTAGTCCAATCGAGTTAAAATCCCGATCTGTCGAAATTTACAAAATCTCAGCAACTTTGCTAATTCTTCTGTTACACTTCTTGTCCGTCAAAAATAGTTAACATCGGAAACAAACTCATTAAAAAAACTAAGCTTGAGATGAACAGCAGCCACGAAATTAATTACTTCACTGATCACTTGCAAATATTTATTCATAAAGCATCAAAAAATATATGAAAGATCATCTTAAAGTGGCGAAATAAACATAATAATCTACAAAAGGCTTACAATAACATTTTTGCTCTTGTTGTAATCAGAGTAAACTACGTCAATGCCACAAATAAATTCCTTTATTGTTTATGGTGGTATTGTTTTAATATAAAAATTGCTTACAAACAGTTTCGTTAAATAATAACTTGTTTATCTGCCTTTTAAATAATTTCTATAAGAATTTATTTGTCTAATACTAATCGCGCGGTATGCGATAACTATCAGCCATTCACAAGATAATCGTCAAACAATTAGTAGCTACTTTTTAATTGTTTGCTTACATGCTTTTGTTGAGTCATTGATCAACCTTGCAAACTAGTAAACCCAACAATTTTACACAGACCCCAATTTTGTGTGCGCCGAGATCTAGATACTAAATTCTCGTAGCCGGAAAACAGTGGTAACACCGTTAAATAAAATACAGTTTAAGCAAATTTTGCTATAAGCTAAAGGTGTTGAAGTTGTATGCACGTACACGTCAAAAGTTTAGATTTTAAGTTTGTCAAAGTTAAATGTGACTGCTGAACTTTGTTTTGTTTTTTAAGACGCAACTTTTTGACGGTAAAATTCAAATAAAGGATAAAAAAAGTCGAGTTTATTCGAAACCGTTTTTATTTCTGAAAGCAAGTAAACAAAGCTTTGTGGAAGAGAGCTGAAAGCTTTACAGTACAGGCTGCAGTTTTTCCCACCTATTTTGACGTATAATCCTGTGTCTAATTAAGGTAGCCTATTGATACACGCTTAAAGTAAAAAAATTGATTGTAAATTATTTCAAAATTGCTTAGCAAAAAAATGATTGGTAGATATTGTGAGAATCTCTGACATATGTAGCTTGAAAGCTCAGAAGTTCTGACATATGTGGCTTTGATATATGCAGCTTGAAAGCTCTAAAGAAAATCGATCACAATTATTTCCTGGATAAAGTAGACAGTGCAATGGCAATGACAGAAGAGGGGAAGTCCTGTTCTAAGTCAGATTTTTCTTAAAAACTTAACAAACTTGCACGCTGAAAACAACCTTAGCAATTTTCTTGATCTAGATTAGCGGACTTCTGCTTTTTTCAGTAATTTCGTTTGTTTTTTGTTTTTTTTCTTTTAGGATTTTGACGTTAAAAGAGTCCCACCGCATTAACGATTGTTTTTTAAAAAAATATTGTTATTTAGAATATTTAATCATTTTTGAATATAAAGCGAGAGAGAAATCGATAACAAATGTATACAAATATATAACAAATATGTAGAAATAAATGAAACAGATGATCCATTCTAAAAGACGTTTAAAACGTTGGTTATATTTTGCAAATGATAATAATTTTTGTTTTGCAGTGAGTCGGTCACGAGTTACGCCGTTTCAAGGATACGTCAATCTAAAAAAAATAGCTCAAAGTAAAAATACAAAAAAAAAAACCACCCGGTCACGCTTCCAGCCTGTGCAACTGGATCGAATTCGGTTCACATTGTTTTCCTCAAATTAATTTAAGTGAGTGCACTTGCTTCGGCTGGTGTCACTGAGGTGTGATTACGAACGTCAGTGCTCGATAATTGTACAAATATTAAGGCAGATTTTTATCCACGTCAAAATTCCACCTTCGTCAAGTCCGAAATTAAACCAAAAAATTACGGTAATTAAAAGAATTACTGTAATTAATGGACGGATTCGTAACATTATGATTTTGAAAACCTTAAAAAAGACTGATCAGTTTCCTAAAAAGATTTTTAGGAAACACTCATCAGAGAAATAAGTAGGTAAAGTAATATGTAGCAATGAAATGCTATTGATGGTGTACGTTATTGATTGGACGACGTCATCGTCGTTTGGAAGAGCATCCACTCCAGGTCAGACACAAACAGGACTGGGGCCAAGGGTTTATTCTTTTACTACCCCAGGCTACTGTACAGCCCGAATCATATGCTAGCAGTGATGTTGTTAAGCAAGCATCGGGTTTCGTCATCCAAAACCGTCAGATCTCGTGCTCCATGTGGTACCCGATGTATGGAGCACGCTATTAGAACGCCTTCGTATTCGGTTTATTCAGTTACGCCAATTCGGTGAAGGAGCGAGACCATATTTGTGCATGGATGAATGGAATCGCCCAACACCAGTCCTCAGGCGGTTGAGCTTAACCCAAGCTGTTTGGGGCAAGCTCATCTCAACGGGCTTGGCATTGGTCCTGGGTATAAAAACCAGGGTTGCGGAGTCGGAAGATTATGATCCGACTCCGACTCCTGAAATTTCTAAAATGCCGACTCCGACTCCCGACTTTAACTTTGACTACGACTCCGACTCCGATTCCGACTCCCTAGTATGGGCAAAGTATTTATCCTAAATTAGATTTAACTAAGCAAAAATCATCCTTTTGAGTTGACAGTTGCACAAAATAAGTCAGGTTTTTTAAATACATAAAAAGATATTTACTTTAAAAAATTATGTATATGAGTATATATACATATATTAACTGCAAATTACTGGTGCTCTTCAGAAGAGTGCTCAATGGCTTCAATAGTCAGAACGATTATTCCTGATTATCAAAACACAAATATTAAAAAAACTTTTTATTAAAATAGTCCCAACAGACTGTTTCACCTGTAAGGCTCATCAGAGGACACAGTTAAAATAAATTTTTACGCTTCAGATGAAAACTTGCATCTTAGAAAAATAACGCTACCAAAAGTTTGGGTTTAAACAATTATTTTACTCAAGTAAGTGATTGATTCGCAAATAATTACTTTTGTTACGAGATATTAAAAGAAAACATGCTGTAATGTTGCGCATAGATGTATTCTTAAACTTGGCCGAGCTGCCGAAAAGATTATCAGTAAAGCGTAAAAAAGTTTATGGATCATTAGTTAAAAGAAAGTGTTATAAAAGAATCTTTTTATAAAAAAAGTTTTTATAACACTCTCTCTTAACAAATGATCCATACTAATGTTTTATAAAGTATAAAAATTTTTTTTTATAACACTTGCTCTTAACTAATGATCCATAACTTTTCTACACTTTAAACTTTTCGGCAGCTTGGCCAAGTTTAATACATCTACGAGTATGCGCAACATTACAGCATGTTTTCTTTTAATATCTCGAGACAAAAATAATTATTTAATAATTAATTAATTATTAACTTGAGTAAAATAATTATTTAAACCCAAACTTTTGGTAGCGCTATTTTTCTAAGATGCGAGTTTTCATCTGAAGCCTAAAAGTTTATTTTAACTTTTAATTTTTGCTTATTTTATTTGTTTCAACGTAAATAATATTGGTTTTTTTAATTGTTCTGTTCCCTGATGAGCCTCACAGGCGAAACAGTCTGTTGGGACTATTTTAATACAACATGTTTTTTTGTTATATTTATGTTTTGATAAATACGTATATACATATAATTATATTATATATACAACCCATTAACTATAATTCTTACTGTGTTTAAATGAAACATTAATACAAATCACATTTAGAAAACTAACTCAAAGTGGCATACATAACTCGAAACTAAATATGTGTTCTATACTTAATGCTTATCACATTTTATGAACATCAAAGTATTTTATGGATAAACATAATGTTATCTCTAGTCTATTTTACAGTTATTATTTTTCCCATGGTAAATCGAATTCACGACAAACCTTAATGTTAATACAATTAATGACTTGTGTAGGCCCTGGGTGTAGGACTAAACCGGAGTGTTGTCTCCTGCGTGTAGGACTACATCTAGTCGGTTCGAAACTCAATGAGGTATGCATCACTGACAAACTTTAACAAGAACAAAACTTGAGTCTGGTGCTTCTTGTGTTTAGATGGCTTAGTTTCGTTTTTATCAGTAGGTAATGAGGTTAAAACGTAAATACGAATATTTTATAATTGTAAAAATTTTTACAAATGTAAGTAATAACTATGGAATTTATTAAAAATGAAAATTTAAAAACAAAAGTTTATAAAAGCAAAAGAAACAAAAAACCATATGTAAAAGAATTTAAAATTTAAATTTGAAGAATTATGAGGATTTAGAATTAATTAAAAATTTAAAACCCACAATTATAGACTACAAGAAAAACAATAAAATGCGACTAATTTTAGAATTTTCCTGAATCACCCACTACATATAAGGAAACTCCAGAGAAAAATGTTGACATTTCCATACCAATAATAAGCTCATACTTATTTCTTTCAAATAAACTTCAGCCATCAGTTTGATGGCATGGAGTCCATCTTCACAGTAATTCTTGGTTATATATTCGTCGTCGTCGTTTGAAGGGTATCCACTCCAGGTCAGACACAAACAGGACTGGGGCCGAGGGTTTATCCTTTTACTACCCCAGACTGCTGTACTGCCTGGATCAGATGCTGGCAGTGATGTCATTAAGCCAGCATCGAGTTTCGTCATCCAAAACCGTCAGACCACGTGCCCCATGTGGTGCCCGATGTATAGGGCACGCTGTTAGTACATGGTCTGCGGTTTGCTCAGAGGCGCCACACTCGCAATTCGGTGAAGGAGCGAGACCCCATTTGTGCATGGACGAATGGAATCGCCCAACACCAGTCCGCAGGCGGTTGAGCTTAACCCAAGCCCAGATGGTAGGTGCTTTCACGCAGCCTGGGCCGTAAGTAAGTCTGTTCATTGATTCTAAAAATGACAGACCGAAACCGAACCTACCAAAACGGAAGGGTATCCACCCATTCCGATGTTCAGTGTGGGTCTGCTAATCGGCAAACGTCCTTTTCAGGACGGGGCAATGTTAAGATGGTTATATATTGATAGTAAGAATACATATGTGAATTTTGTCGGATTTTGTAAACAAAATAAAAGGGGGTCTGTAGTTTCTATCTCATGAATATTTCAATTATTGTAATTTTGTACGAGACTGAACATGCAGGTTCCCTGCCGTTTATTGACATTCATATTAGGAGATTATTAAAAAATTCACCTTGGTTCTGAACTTTTGGTTGATATTTCTTTGAAAGAATAGAGCAAGAAGAGTAAGTTTTAATTTTCAAAAATTTTAATTTAATAATTTGCTCGTAAAAATAAAATTGCTACTGTGAGTTTCTCCTTCATTGCAGCCCTTTGGTCTGTTCTGATGAGTCTTAGTGATGAAAACAGACATTCAACACTCGCTTCTGTTGGAGAAAGTACTTATTTAAAGACACGTCAAAAATAAAAAATGGGGGGGCATTTTGGAGGCTGAAACAGATTAATGGCATTTACATTAATTTCAATGGGAAAATTGGCTTTGTCATACAAGTAAATTGAGGTACGAGCTCGGTCACGGAACCAATTAAACTCGTATGTCACGGTACCACTATACTATAGAAAAAGGCTGCTTAGGGTAGTAATTGATTATGCACCTGGCATTTGCTTCCTGTCATTCGATTGAAGAAAGAAAAGCAACTAAATCGGCTGCCCGAGCATAGCATTACGTAAAATACTATTTGCTTACAAATTAAAATGTAAACTTTATGAGTCGCGGGCTGTGTCGCGCGATACGCGGCAAAGTTCTCTTAAAAAGATTACTGCAAAGCACTCCACTGGCGCACGCGGCCGCGTAAGTTGCGCGGTTAACATCACTAATAGGTAAAGAAATTGGACATGAGGAGTCGGAGTCGGATAAAATATTCCGACTCCGACTCGACTCCTAGTCCTCTTAACAGTCCGACTCCGACTCCTTCCTAAAACCTCCGACTCCGACTCCGCAACCCTGATAAAAACACGAAGCCTGTAAGTATTTTCGTAATACTCTGCATTCCATTTATGGTTTGTCCACCCAGAAGCACGGATGCCAAGTCTGGCAAGGTTGTTTAAAAGACTCCGCACAGCTGGCACAAATGGGCGTTTAGATCTTTGCCTCTCTTGCCGAGCATCTGAGAACCTACTTAAAAGATCATACATAATATGATCAAGGTCCAGAGATCCACGGTAGGCCAAGGAGAGTGTCGCTCCTAGTCGGCAAAGCTCAACTGGCTGGATACCTGAAAGTATGAGTAAGTGGTACGTTGGAGTGGGACGCAGGCATCCAGTGACTATGTGCAAGGCGTCATTCAAGACACTGAACATCTATTGACTGGTAAGGAATCAAAAATCAAGAACTATGATTAAACAACGATAGAGAGCGGCAGTGATTAGTGGTCTTCTAAATATGGTATCTAATACGGTAAAAGTGCCAACGTTGGTGACTGATCTACATGACTACATCCCAACCCAGACAAGTTCTACAAATTTAACATAGGAAACTACAGCTAATTTTGTTTGTCCAAACAAAGAGAATTCAAGTTCTACGGATTTAACACGGGCAGCCACATTTAATTTTCTTTGTCCAAACAAAAAGAATAGTGTCAAGTTTTTATTCTTTTCATACACAAGTTTTATTACAAAATTGATTGTTACCAGTAAAGTTATTGTTACTTGGTCGCTTAAGAGAAATCACACACAGATAGTATGGTAGCGTCTACGAGGAACAGCAATATATTTCGGGCAGTATAAAAAATATCAAGTACTGCAATTGTCGTAGTCTAAAGCGTATCTTTAACGTGGGTTTAAATGTTTTCTTAAGTTTAATAAGGCTTGGGTATTTTATTGTATTTTAAAGTTATAATATGGAAACTATCGATAAAATGACTTAAATATGATGCATCTATAATATAGATCTATAATAACGACAAAATGGTAACCCTGTGTATAGAATTTATACACAGGATAACAATTTTATCATTACTTTAAAGTTTTGTGCGAAAAAAAATTAGTAAAGTCGTTTTTTTAGTTGATCATTAAGTAAAAACCCTTTTTGTCGCGCTCTTTTTTAGTAACCTAGTCTATATAATTATATTAATACTATACTATTTTTTTACTTGTAGTTTTGACGATCCAGTTTTTTATTTCGTTTACTATCAACCAATATTTGTCACAGTTTTCAAAGTGCTTGGAAGTTCTTTAGAAATTTTACACTTCTACAAAAATTTTAATCTTGCAAAATGATTTTATGATGATTTTTACCATCAATTTTTTACCTTTAGGGTTAAGCGATTCCTCCAAAAAGAAAATTTGAGCAATCCAGTTTCGCTCAATGATTTTGAAGCATATTCCAACCACAGTAATTAGACAGAAACTGTTCCATATGCTTGCCCAAATGTAATAATGGGTGAAATAACTATAAGTTAAACAAATCAAAGCAGTTAGAAGGAAAGAAATCTTCTACTAACCAAATCAAAGACCTGCTTCTTTTTGTGGCAAATCACGCAACTCATTTCAACCTCACTGACGCACTATTTTCAGTATTGAAACTTTGCTAATTTTTTCTACTGAGCAAGAAAAAACATTTTCCGGACTTGTTTCTCAGCTATAGCATTTTGGAAACAGATCTGGCATCACACTTGTGTTCAGATTGCATTATTTTTTCAACATGGTGTTTAAAGCAGGGTTGGCATTAAAAAACCCACCCAATAAAACCAAAAAAAAATCAGCCTCAAGTGGATTTTTTTTTTTTTTTTAAATTTTTTATTTTATAAGGAATTTAAAAGCATTTCATGTCAATTATATAAGTAGTAATAGTATTACTGAACATATTACCTTGTAATACAGGGTGTTTCAAAAAAATTTGACATCATTTGACATCTAAATATTACAGAAACTACATAGTCGAATCAAATGAAATTCAACAGGGTTAATGTTGAACTGAACAAGATTTATTCCTGTAAATTTGAATAAGAAATTCAAAGGCACCTGAATTTCATGAAAGGTTTCACAAACGTTCAATATGTGCACCACCTGTAACATGGCACACGTAAAGTCAGTACTCTGACTCCTCCTAAACATGCTGCAGCATGTCTTGGATAACAATCTCCAGTTTAAATTTTGCGCAAGACAGGTAGTTAACAAAGAAACACCACCACACTGGAGACTGTTACCCAAGACATATTAAACATTTGTGCAACCTTTCATGAAATTCAGGTGCCTTTGAATTTCTTATTCAAATTTACAGGAATAAATCTTGTTCAGTTCAACATTAACCCTGTTGAATTTCATTTGATTCGACTATGTAGTTTCTGTAATTAACCATTTATGTGTGTCAACATTTTTTTTGTAGAAATAACAATTCAATGCAAGCACACTCAATTACTTGAGATAAAGATGGCTTAAAACAAATATTTTCTCATTGCTTTTTGATAAAGCATATCTTCTTGCAGCCTTCATATTCTACCATTATTAGATAAAACTAATCAAAATAATAATAATATTTTAAAACTGTAATAATTGTTTTTGGCACCATACTTTTCCGTTTTCAAATAACTTGGTTTTTGCACTAAGTACCATTTTAAGTTGATTTAGACTATGCAGTATACATGTGCAGGGTGTCCATATATTAAGGCAACCAACTTTCGTGGTTAAATTAAAACTTTCAGTGCAAAAAGCTAAGCAATTTGGCTCTTGTTTACTATTTGCCAAGTTTAGTTAATTGTTTTTTAATTTTAAGGAAATCCCCAAAGTTTGGGAGGTTGGTATTGGCTAACAATAAACGAGACCCTGTTCTTAGACGTAAATCTATATTCTTTTACACCGAAAGTGTTAAGTGCGTATAAATTTAGTTTTTCTCGTAAAACAATACACCATTTTACAGCTTAACTCTCTAATTTCTTTTCAGATATACAAAAATTTTCTAAAATTAGTATCACAATGGCTGTTGATCGAAATATAGTTATTAAACTTCACAAAAGTGGTGAAACTAATGTCAAAATTGCAAAACGGCTGAAAATGAGCCGTTCAACAGTTTGGAAAATTGTTGAGAAGTTTAAGGAGACCAGCAACACCCTTGATAGGGAAGGGCATGGCAGAAAACAAAGTATCTGCACCCTTCAACTCATCAAAAACACAAGAGAAAAGCTGCAATGCAACCCTCATCGAAGTTGCAGGACATTGGCTGCAGCAGCTGGTGTGGGCACATCCACCATGCAACAAGTGTTGAGAGAGAATCTTGGACAAAAACCCTTTAAGAAGATGCATCATCATGAGCTGACAGATCATCATGTGGCAATGAGGGCCCTAAAATGCAGGAAAATTTTGAAGGACATTGATGAAGGCACACTGCCCAACCTGGTTTTCACAAACAAATTCAACATTAAGCATGTGGTAAAGCAGCAATTTGAGCCTCCTCATCCGTCACTGAGGGAAGGATCATCACCAGACGTCAAAATCCCCAGTCTGTCATAGTTTGGGCAGCTGTCACAGCAACCAAGAAATTTCCTCCTTTTTGTCCCATCTGGAGTGAAATTGAACTCCCAGCGGTACATCATGGACATTTTGGAAGGTTGTCTGCTACCTTGGGCCAATCAGCACGTCTAAGGTGAACCATGGACCCTGCAACAGGATTTTGCAGCCTCTCATGGCTCCAAGTTTACAAAATTCTGGATTCAAAGAAAAATCCCCTCCTTCATAAGTACGACTGGCCAGCAAGGAGCCCAGATTTGAACCCCTTGGACTACTCCATCTGGTCCATCTTGGAGAATAAGGTCTGCTTCACTCCTCATCCAACTGTGGAGGCACTTAAGGCCAAACTGTTGAAGGAGTGGGACACCATCCCTCAGGAAATGCTTGTTAAAAAAAAAAGTAGAACTCGCACTGTAATTGATAAAGTTAATTAGCTGTATAGAAGTCTTTTTTGAAACCTCTTAATTAATTCTATTGTTTACGTTCACTGCCTTTTGCGCGAATCATGTGCAGTGATCTTAATGAAATCTGATTGGTTCACTTACACATGGCGAGCACACTATAAATTGAGATGTTGGTAAATTTAATTCCTTTCAGTCGTTGGTGATCAAGTGGTTTGGTGATTTTGTTTAGTTTAAAGAGTTTGTAGATTGCAAGCAAAACTTGGGAAAATTTCGTTTTGCGATTGCATTGTTGGCTGCACCTTGGTTGTATCATTGGCTGCATTGTTAGCTGCATCATTTGGGCAGTATTGTCGACTAAATAATTGTGGTTGTTGGCTTGTGGAAGTCTGTTATACCTTCATACCAAAATCTCAACTTTAATAAATATTATAAAGCCATAAGACGTGTGTGAAAGCCAGCAGTGTGATTGGGGAAGGCTTGGATAGCTTCCCTATAGTTGAAGAATTTGAAGCCAAGAAGAGAGGGATTTGCTGTGCGGTCTACTTTAAACTTTTGAAATTAACAACACTCTGTGCCACTTGTGCCTTGTTCACAGCCAGATTGAAGGCAGTATTTAAAAACAAAGCATGCTATATTGAATAAACTATATATGTTTTGAAAGCCTTTACCTTAACCTATTTAATTATAAACAGCAATACAGTTTTCACATTCTAGTATTTTGGGTAGAGAACAAAGGTTTGTTGCCTTAATTTATGGACAACCTGTATAAGCATTCAAGCTCATTGCAATCAATCTAAATGTTTTTATGATTTTGGGAAAAGCAAATTTACTAAAAAACAACTGAAGGTTAGCTATAATGTGTGCACAAAAACACTTCATTTATCTTTTAGAAATGAGAAAGGGACAAGTGTGTCATTGCAATGACATAAATCTTGAAATGACAAGATTGAATTTTAAAGGATGGGTGAAAGTGTGAACAATGTGTTAGTGGTTTCCTCTGGTGACCATCATAATCACCTTAGGCAGTGATGGCCTCACAAAAGGAGGAGGGCTTGGTGCAAGAAAAAGAGTGGGGACATTTTCTCATGATCCAAATTTTTTTAGACCTAAAAGTGATCACTAAAAAAATTATCACTTTGGGAAGGGTCACTTTTTCGTGTTCTAAACATAAGTGAGCCTCTAAAAAAAGAACAAAAATTAAAAAAGGTCATCACTTTGAGGGGCTACTTTTTTGTGTTCTAAAACAAAGTTCTGTGGTGCTACAATGAAAAAATAAAGCAATATTTCACTTATTGTGCACCACTTTTTGACATTTTTAGGAGAGGTCTGGTGCTACCATTTTATTTGCTCTGTACTAAAGCCATCACTGGTCTTAGGCCAACATTTAGGATCAAATTATTGTTTAAAATAAGTTAATGCTACAGAAAAAGATGAGACAATAGAGTAAAAAAAAAGAGAATGAACAAAAAACAGGTCTTTTCAAGAAGTCACCATAAGCAATTTTTGTTCATAAAACTAACCTGGCTCCCCCGGCGATTTTTATCAATTCTAGGGAGATCCTTTTTTCTCTTGGTTTTTTCTTTATTCTATGGTGGTGCTGAAAGGGAGAGTTCAGGTTAGTTTCACCGAAAAAAATCGCTTACGGCGACTTCCTGAGGAGAACCAAAAAAACATACCGTTTTGGAAGATCTGCTTTGCTATTAATACTTTTATGTTTTCCATACTGAAGAACATATCTACTTATACTTCCGAGTACATTCTTTGATTGAACAATGTATGTGATGAAATAACCAAAAAGTAAAATCACACTTAGTAAGACCCAAATTCCATTTGTTACATTGACAGGAAAAGCCTCACGATGTATAAGTGACAAAACATTCATTATGCCTTATAATGTTACTGTGTTATTAAAATAATGGGTCTCTTCAAGAACTCACCGTAGGCAATTTTTTCATTTAAACTAACCCGAAATCCCCTTTTTAGCATCAGGATAAAATAAAAAAAAAACAAAAGAAAAAAGATCTTTCAAGAAGCGATTGTAACTGCAGGAGGATCCGGGTTAGTTTCACGAACAAAAATCGCTTACGGTGGCTTTTTGAAGAGGCCCAAAACAATATAACCTAAATAAAATGCTGTATGGGCAATGCCGCGCAACAAAAACAATAAATTTCCTAGCTGATTCTACCAAAAAACCAATTCTTAAACTCGGAGATGTAATGTAACATTGACGTGAGCAGTTTCTCCCTAGTAGAGAACTTCTTGCAATTGCGATTATGACGAACTACCTATACGTGCGAGTCAGTACTCAATGGCAGCCTTGGCTAGCTTATAATGTACAACTAATAATTCACATTGCTGCAATATGATTGCCGCTATGAAATAAATACGCTTTTACACCGGCAACTTACACATGATTTATGTGAATAATACGTTGGATTTTTATGACAAAACAAATTACTTTTTTGACTGCTTTTTGCTCAAATTAGTTAGTTATAAACAGTAGTGGGTACGGTAGGGGAGAGCCTCCAACAGTGCGCCGGTGCAAACAGTGCGCCTTTGCGTTTTATTTTTTTATTGTTGCTTAAAATAACATCGTAATTGCATTATCAAAATTTGTATTAAAATATCAATTTCTCTTTGTATTTTCAGAAATGCTAAAAAAACAGAAAATTTTTTAAAAAGGTTTTTCAATTTTTATGGAAGTAAAGTTAGTTTTTGCTGATAAAAAAAAATTGTTTTTTTTCATTGCATAAAAGCACTAGGAATTAAGTCAAAATGACATCAATTTCTCCATAGCGTAAAGTAAAGCCTGGTAAAAGATAATAATCGATTATTGTAGCTTTTCTCTGAAATCAAGAGTTAAACTGTAGGTGTTCCTACAGTGCGCCACTCAGTAGCACCTAACACTGCGCCCCCTGGCGCACTGTTGGAACAAACATTTTACATATTATTCTATTGCTAAAGAAACATACACAACAGAATCTTCATATATTCGGCTTTACAAATGAGCTTTTTCTTTTACGCTTGTATTGCTATTCACAGCAAAAGAACTTTTTCTTTCAAAGAAAATTTTATTAAAACGATATGTGTGAGAGCGATTGTGACCTTAGTTCAAAAGAAAATGATCTAAACGAAAAATAGTTACCGAATATTGGTGATTTATCCTATAATCATGTTGTTCTCCAAAAAACAAAAAATCATCACTTGAAATAAGTCCCATTTTTTTTACTTTTTGTCCAAAATTCATAGTGTTCTCTAAAAAAAAGGTCTTCACCTAAAATCTCTCCCTGATTTTCTACTTTTTGTCTCAAACCAGCTCACCTTTTCTAATTTTGTCCCAAAGCAGAGCTGTTCTTTATTTCGTTCAGAAATAAAGTCATCGTACAAGAATTCGCTGGTCATACAACGCATAACTTGCATGCCCTGACCGCACGCCACTGGCGTAGGATACCCACAAGTTAAAATGTATATTATTTTTTTAATTTCAAAAAAGTAAAAGTTGTTTATTTATTTATTTGCTAATTAAAATAGTTTTATTTTTTATGTTTTTGTGTTTTATTCATAAGTTACCTGTTATATGCTAACTTATTAATGGTAAACTTTGCATTTGCTTGTTTAAATTGGTTTTAAAGTTGTTTTATCTTTCTACAGTATATAAGAATAAAAAAATTTTTTTGACGTAAGAGTTCCACGTATTTTGCTGTTACAACAAAGAAAAACTTATGAACAAAAAGAACTTAAAATTTTCATTAATCAGGTAATATAAAGCTATGTTGCTTAAAAAAAAACTAGGTGGCACAGTGTTGGAACCGTAATGGCGCACTGTTGGACCTATGCTCCAACAGTGCGCCATTTTTTTACTTCATTTTAAAATCAATTTTTTTGGAAGATAAAGACTTTCAACAAAAAGCCTAATTATGCACCTTAAATATCAATTGAATGAGATTAAAATGTCATAAAAATTTTTCATTCATAGCTTTTCAGTTTCCGAAATTTTGAAAAACTCCGAAAAGTGGCGCACTGTTGGAGGCTCTCCCCTACTTCTTAAAAGTACTGCGGTACCGGTACACGGTACCTTGCTAAAATAGTACCGCGGTACCGGTACGGTACCAAAAAAGTAATGCGGTACCAGTAGCTTTTGAATAATACGAATTAATGATAATGACTAAAACTCTGTCATACATTGGATTTCATTTGACATTTAAAAATTGTATTTAACAAAACGAAAGCAATATCGCACGTATTCAACTGTTCACTTTCAAAAATCAATTATGCTTCCGATGTAAAAAACATGCAGTGAATATGTTTTTAACTTGATTTTTTGCATAAATTATGCCTTGGATATATGAAAGACCTAATGAATACGTCTTCTGCTTTGTTTTTTATGTTAAAAAAAGTTTGTCAGAAATCATACTAATTTCCATATAACCTATTACAGAGGGTTAGTCAGAGTTAGTCCCAAACTCTATTTGCAAATCTTTTTTATCATGGACCCCAATCTTATGTCACATCAATTTTCTACCCAACCAACAAGGTAAGATAAAACAAACCCAAATATAAATAACACAAAATCCGTTAAAAAATAAATGATTATAAACAGGCATACCATATTTTCGTACGAGCAAACCGTGACGCTCGTTTATAGACAAAAATTCGTTCCTAAAAAGAAGTGTTCTCTGAAAAAAAAGGTCTTCCCTTCGAATTTGTCTCGGATTTCATGGTATGAATTACTTTACAGGTATGTATGTTGACAAATTTTGTCATATGGTGGCGGACCCCTTGTGCGGTAATACTACTACTACTACTACTACTACTACTACTACTACTACTACTACTGCTGCTACTACTACAAAAATTGGAGTTTAAATAAAGTTTCAAGAAAAACACAGATATTGGATATGTACAGTAGCTATGTAAAGGTCGAAGGACATAGACTGACGCTGGCGTATAAAAAAATGATACAATTAATTATATAATGTAAAACTTCAAGCACATAAGTAATTGACAATCTTTCTTCAATTTAATCAAAACAAAACCTGATATTGAAACCGATAAGTTAAAACAATATTTTTTCAACCAATTTTAATTTTTTTTTTCTATGCACATTTAAACATGATTAAGATTGATAGAAAAAAATAAGACAAAAATAAGCTTCATACAAAAATCCATCACTCGTTTTCAAGATTTAAATTTTTTATTAATATTTATTCTATTTCAACTCTATTTATCCTCCAGACTCCTACAAAAACGTTGAAGGCGTTATACCAAGGGCAACTTTTAAGCGATACCGGAAAGTGCCTGCGCCCTTTGTTTGCTTATATTTTGACAATTAGTAGCGCTAAAAGTGTCATTCAAGGTTGTATAAAAGAAGAATTTCATACTGTTTAGATAGAGATAATGATGTAATAAAATATTATTTCGGATTGAAAAAGCGAGTTTTCGAAAGGTAGTCAACTTTCGTAATTTGGCCGAAAAGCAAAGATTGGTTTTAGAAAGTTAACGACTTCGGCAGTTTGATTGATCGTATGATTAAAAGTAAAATTCTTTCGCAGTTGGAATTCCCCCAGGGAGGTTACCGCAGTTCACAGAAAAAACTCTATTTCAGCGAAATCTGATTTCATTATTAAAATGCTTCGATCTTTGCAACAACAAATGTTTTTTTAAATTCACTGGACTTTTCAAACAATTTTGGAAATGAACAATTCATTCCAAGAAAAAATAGAAATTTTAAATGTCACATCGTATTTTTTTATAAGTATTTCAAAATGTTATAATAAGCCAAATTTAAAAAATTTAGTTAGGATTGATTACTTTGATAAAATTAATGTTTTGGATTTTTGCAAGCTTTTTTCTTTTTTAGTAGGTTAGTTTAGCCTACATAGTAGAATGTTTTACAGTTGCACTGGACTAATGTTCTGGCGCAGGGGTGGGCAAACTATGGCCCGCAACGACCTTTTGTGCGGCCCGCGAAAGCTTTAAACAAATACTTTAAAAAAGTTATTAATTGTTTTTTGTCTTCAACCAAATTTTTGGTCGTTGCTTTTAACAATAACTGATCAGTGATGTATATTCAAAATTAGGAGCCTGAGGCAAAATCCAAATTAGGGACCCCCAACAAATGAAGTCAAAAGAATTCGATTACTATTTTACCAATGCCATCTAGAAAGATAGGCTACGAAATATTGTAAAAAATTGATTCTGATACGAAACTTGAAATAACTCAAATTAGTGGCAGACACAGGAAGTTATCACGAAAGATTTACACGTGACCCGGCGGTTAATCGAACGACACCTGATCGAAATGACACTTAATCGAAACGACATTTGATCAAATAATGAAGAAAAAAATTTACAAATTTGAATCTATCCCAATTTTGTCAATTTTTCATCCCAAAAACATAATACTTTATATCTGCCCGGTTTTGTTGATTTTTTGTCCAAAAATCATAAATCTCTAAAAGTAAGATTTTTTCTGTAAATCTGTCTCTGATTTCTGCTAGAGGTCTACAAGGGTGGAGCCATGGCACAATGCCTTCCCCTCTAAATAACTGACTACGTAAAAACAATGCAGAAAAATGATAGCAATAAGCATCTAACAAAATATAACCATGACAAAAAAATCTACTTGTTGGTCTTCTAAAAGTGCCTTGCGCAGAGACCTTCTTAAAAAACCTTGACTTTGACTTTGGCAAAAAGTTATAAAAAATAAAAACAAATTGTCTTCTTACTGTTTGCCTCTGCTTTTTATGAATCTAATTTACAGTAACAAAAAGATTGTTTAATCGTTTATTTTTTGGTTGATGTGTCTGCATTGATTTAAGATTTTTGTGTTTGACACTGGTTTAGACCTTACATTGACTTGCCCTCAGAAAAGCTATTCTTTGAGTATTTTCTTGCCTTGGCCGATTTTATCACACGTTCTCAAATACTCGTGCTACGAAGATCTTAACATATGACTCAGATTTCTAAGTAATTCCGTTCTTAGTTCCAGTTAATTAACTTGCTTTTTTTGGCCAGAAACTTACAAAAGCATACATTGCGATAAACATTATCAAGTTCTGGCTTTATATTTTTGTGAGATTGTGTGATATTTTCGTGAGATATGTGTGTCACGTTGATGTCTTTGGATCATGTTCCGGTATGAATTTCAAGCAATTTTCCTCTTCCAGGGTTGTTATCACCGGGATGACATCCGGGAGTATTGTTGCATTCAGCATCAACTTCAACAAGTGGCACTTCGAATACGGGAACAAGGCTTAAATTGTTATCGCTGCAAGCGTGAGCGGCTTTTTGACACCAACTTTTCTCGAATGTTCGCTTGACGAGCGAGTTAGTTTTACGCGTTTGTTTTTAAAGCTACACGAAATTAGTAAGAAAATGGATGTCTGTTCGGCGTACGTGTGTTTTTAACTTAGACAAACTTTGTATGTTTGCAGTTTGTACGACAGTTGATTAGCGGTGCTATTTATCGTCTATTTTTAACCCGTTCAAGTTATTTACATCTCATTGTGCGGCATTAGTAATTGTTGTCGACTTTCTGTGTAGAGCTACGTGTAATTTCCGTATTGCGTGCAATTTGTTAAACGTATACATAACATAAATATATATCTATGTAATATTCCTTATCGATATTCAAATCGAACGTCACTTTCAATTTGCGTCAAAAACGCTTTAACGGCAATCTAATTGTTTCAAGTTTGATAATTTGCCGCAAAGATTTACTGTTTGTTAAAGGACGATATTAAACGAGGTTGTTGCCTTCGTGACCGCTTTGTACATAGAGCTTTCCTTCTGGAAAATAAACGCATTGGTGACGTTGCAGAGTGCTTTAAATTGATACCAAGGCTTTTCTCAAACAGGTTCAACTTAAAATTCAAATATTTCGAATTCATCAGAATTTTGCTCGTATAAACTGCTTAAACAAAATTTTAAGTGAAATTGAAAGCGTTTGTTTAATAAAGGCCTTTCCAAACTTTTTGTGTTGGTGACACACTTTTTAAACTCAAATATAGTCGCGACACATTTTAAACACAATTTAAACACATTTTAGTAAACAAAAATAACTTTTTACTTCAGATACAAGTAAAATCATTTTGTAGAAAAACCTCGACTTAAAAACTTTAATGAGATACGAGCTTGATGGGATGAACAAAGTGTTTTAGTATGTGGTTGAATGTAAGATAAAGACAATCGCATTTCGTCATCAAGCATTTTTAAGCTTCCACGTTTCATTGACTTTATATTAGTCATTGTTGAAAAGGACTCTTCGCAAATGTATGTTGTCGAAAATTAAAGAAGAACTTTTAAGGCTTTATTGCCTATGTTCAAATGAATTCTTGAAACGCAAATTCAAAATCTATCCAAATCACTCTCTTTATACATCATGAACAGGCTTCGATCTCATTTTAATTTCAGCTAATTCACAAGAGAAAGGTTTCTTGTGTCAGTTGAAGTAAATGGATTTCTGATCCTATCATAGTCTTGAATTTTGAGATTGGGAAAGTAATTATTAATTTTATTTTGAAGCAATATCAAATGGTCAATAATTAGCAAGCTGATATCATTTTTTAATTCGCATTCTGCAGTTTTAGGAAAACTTTCAAAATTACTTTCCTTCACTTTTCTTATCCAAATTGTTATCTTGTCTCTTATAGCACAAATTTTATCTACTGACGTAAGAAAATTTTCTCATTTTCCTTGCATACTGGTATTTACTTTATTTAAATGCTCAAAAATATCTGCAAGATATGCCAATTTTGTGCACCAAATTTTGTTTTGAATTAGATCACAGAATTCATTGTGCATATTTTCCCTAAAATGTTGAAGCATCATTTCTCTCAATTTGTATACGCGACAAAGTACTCTTCCTCTTGACAGCCAACAAACCTCTGTGTGTAGTAAAACATTTTTAAATTTTTCTCCCATTTCTTCACAAATTTTGCAAGTAAACGTGATTGAAGAGGCCTACGTTTAATGTAATTGACCATTTGAACCACTTGATCCATAACTTCTTTCAGTTCATTTCCAATGGTTTTAGTAACTAGATTTTCGCGATGTAAGAAGCAATGTGTGAATATAATCTTTTCATTTTCTTTTATTGCCAGAGCGGTAAAACCTTCTTTTGAACTAACCATTGAGGGAGCACCATCTGTACATATTCCTACACAACTGGTCCATATCAGATTATTTTCTTTCATAAACCCATCAACAATTTTAAATATGTCTTTACCAGTCGTTCTCATTAACATTTCTTGACAACACAAAAATTGTTCAATAATTTTCTCGTTATGAATGAAACGTATAAAAACCAATAATTGTGATAATCCGCTTATGTCCGTTGATTCGTCTAACTGCAGTGCAAACATCACATTTTCATCTTTAAAAATAATCCTCATTTGTTGCTTGATATCTTCAGACATGTGTCGAATACGCCTTCCAATCGTGTTATCCGTCAAGGAAATTTTTTTGACTTCTTTTTCCAATTTAGGACCAAACATTGCTCGAACAATAACACAGCAAGACTGCAGTACTGTTGTTTCGGCAGTAGTATGTGGCTCCTTATTTTTGGCAATTATTTGCGCAACCAAGTAACTGGCTTCTTGAGCTTTTTATGATGTCTTCATTCTCTTTGTGAATGTTCTAGACTGCTTTTTTAGAAATTTCGAAAGCTGAATAAAGTATTTCATTAGTTTTTCTGACAAATGACCGTGTTTTGAGGTAAAATAACGTTTAAGTTTATTTGGTACCATACTTTCATTTGAAAGTTTATCCCCACAAACTAAACACAGAGGTCAAGGATTGTTTTCATTACCAGAAAATGTAAAACCTAGTTTCATATAATCTTCACTGTACAAACGAGGCTTGCAAACTTTTCTTTTACATGTCTTATGCACTTCATTTTGTATTTTGTCAACGTCACTTTCAACGGCTTTTTTTTTATTAATTAGAAATTTATCCATTCTAAGAGCTGCAGTTAAGTTATTAAAATGTATAATGAGTAAATACCAAGAGTTGTGTAGCCTATTAAAGTTTAACCCTTAGATTACCAGGATTTTTTTATAGCATCTCTTACCGGTGGGGTCCATTTGGACCCCATTCAATATTATTTTCTATTGCTGCAGTGCAGTGGACAAGTTATAGGTTACACTTTCAAATTAGGCTTTAAAGATAAAAGAAACAAAAACTAGAGTAATATTTTATTAACTAGAAGACTTTACACACATTTATGGCACAACTGTTTTAGATGGTTTCCACATATAAATTTTTCACATTTTTCACATTTATCTCTGACTTTTTTATCTTCTGCGCGGGGACAAAATGAACAACGAGCTCGTTTTCTTTGACCTTCTGAACTAGTAGATGAAGTGGTATCTAATTTTCTTTTTGATGCTGGTTCATCATGTTTGTGTATCAGCTCACTTGCGAGCTGACGCAAGAAAAGTCGCCTTTTGTGCGTTTTTTTCTCCCCAAAATTTAAATTCAAATGCATCCAGATAATATAGCTGTTTAGGGCACTGATGTCAAGCATATTGTAAAAAACAATATTAGGCCATCGCCTGCTCATTCGTTTACACGAATATACCCTTACTAACTGATCAGCTGTATCCACGCCCCCTTTTGTTTTGTTATAGTCCAAAATCATTATGGGTTTTTTATCCTCTCGGGTGTTGTCAACCTCAGGTTGATCATGCATTGTGCTAAATAATGTGACCACTTTTCCTTTCCTGGGAACATAAGAGACCATAGTTCCGTGTTCATTGAAAGCAAAAAGGGATGTATTCTTTTGACGTCCTTTTGTAGTCAAAAGTTGTTGTGGTATCTCTTTCCGATTTTTTCTGATTGTTCCTAGAACTGTCAAATTCTTTTGTTTCAAATGGTTTCCCAAAATAAATGATGTAAAAAAGTTGTCACATGTTACATTTCGGCCACTCTTTTCTAAATTTTTCACCATATCCATCACCACTCTTGTTCCTTGATTTTGCTCCCTAGGTTCCCCTTTTTGTTTTCCAGTGTAAAGTTGAATATTACAAACATAAGCTGTTTCACTATCACAGCAAGCCCAAAATTTTAAACCATACTTTCCTGGTTTACTAGGGATGTATTGTCTGAATGGACAATTTCCCCGGAAAGTAACCAGTTGCTCATCGACGGTGACATTCTCTCCAACATTGTAGCACATCTGCAAAGTATCTGTCCACGCTTCAAATACTTTTCGAATGGGACTCATTTTATCAGGCAGTTTTTCCCGGCGCCTCTTTGCTGCATCATCGAAGCGCAGAACTCGAAGTAGACTTGTAAATCGGTTTCTTGGCATAGTTTTATTGAAAACAGGACGTCCATTTTCGTGACTCCATAACTCTGTTACTGCTTCATTTTTTGACTTGTAAACACCAATAAGAAGAAGACAGCCCAGGAAACGATCAAATTCTTTTTTGTCTAGAGGGATCCATTCTTTCTTGAATACCCTGGCACCTTCTTGATTTGTATATTTGATAATTGTTTCACTAATGTTGTTGTTCATAAATAGTTGAAACGCAGATGCAATTGTATCAATATTTCTAATAGCGTATCTGGTTGGCCCTCTTTGTGATCGCACAATATTGCACACGGTTCTTCTTCCAGTTGATTGTTGCAAAGGTTGCCGTTTCCACACAATATTTCCATCTTTAGATATGATTGTGCTTGAATTTTGGTTTTCTTCAAGATGAACAGAATCGTCCTCTGATTCGGAAGATGATAGTTCAGGTTCTGCAACACAAACCATGTAATGGGTTAGCAAGTAATAAAATAAAAAATATAAAAAAATTACATATAATATCACTAACATGAACATTTCTAGTCTTTTGACATGTTTGTAGAAAAATATTTTTTAACTCTCTGTAGAAGCTTGCTATCTTTCTTTCTGTGTACCATAAATTTACATATATGTTACATTTTCAATTTTTGAATTTAAAAATTAACTCTCAAGGTAAACCGAGCCAGTAACTTTTTATTGAAACACATGTGCTCTCACCTCTCATTCCATTTCCCTTATAACTCAAAAAAATGTAATGAAAATACTTTTCAAGCAAACACATAGAATATACACGCAGATGGCTGCAATAGTAAGACTATTTATACATAATATAAATAAATAATTGCCTTGCTTTTACAGCTCTTTGTAAACAAAAATACCCAATTTTCCTTACCTGATACATAATCATCTTCAATTTCATCAGCTGAAAATTCACCGTCAGAATCACTATAATCTTCAGATGTCTCTTCTAACATACGTCTTATGGCTTCTTCGTCCATTTTATGGCTATATGCACAAAAAGCTTACAAAAAAACTGACAGTTTCCTTTGAAACAAGCAGGAGTAATGCAGATCCGCTATGTTGTTGTAATACGATGGAATAGATGATGCAACATTTACTCATTACAAGTCATCCAATTGACAATACAAGATGATGCAATATCTACTGGTTATTACTCAGATGTAATAACGACAAAAAAAAAGAGCAATTCATTGTATTATAGCTTCACACAGTCAGCAAACACGGTTCAAAAGAAATAGAAAAATATCAAAACTGGTTGGGGTCCATATGGACCCCATGGTAAATAATGATATTTTTGTTATTATCTAAACATTCAAAATTAAATATAAAAAACACAAACTGCGATTATGTATAGACCCATAAAACAGACAAAGTCACAAAACATCGTTCTTTTTTATTTGATACTTTTTCCGCTATTTTTAATCAATTTTAAGCTGGGGTCCATATGGACCCCAGTGGTATTCTAAGGGTTAATCAAATTCTTCGGAGTTTTGATAAGCTAGTAATTATTTTACCAAACTCATTTTTAAACAACAACAGATAGCTAAAAAACTGATATGATGTTAAGGCCAAAAAGTTCAAAAAGGTGGTCATTATTATTAGTAGAAAAGGAAAAGGATTATTTGATAGCTAACGAATATTACGTCACAAACAAGTAAGAATGACAAACTTTAAACGAGTTTAATCGGACTAGCATGGGAATTGTTTCCATGTAAGCCTAAAACGCACGAAAATTTAATAATTGTGAGATTACAGTTTTTAGGCCGATGGCAGTCAAAAATAATGCTAATTAGGGAACTGAAAATAGCTGGTGTCAAATATTATTTTAAGTCTTGCGACACACCATCATACCATAAGCGACACACTAGTGTGTCGCGACACACAGTTTGGAAAGCTCTGGTTTAATACATTACATTGAACAAGTTTGAATAATAATCAAATCGGTAAATTTCGCAAAAATTGCTTTAGGTTCAGCGATAAAAACTAAAACTCCGTAATCAAAACGACTCAATCAAAAGCGAGGAACGTTTGTCACACTTAAGTTGATTTTCAGTCATTTACAGTAATTGTTAAGCTTTTTATTATGACATTATCTTTTCCAACCCCACTTATTTTGTCTGGAAGTTGTTCTTGTAAGTAATTATAAAGACTTGTTGTATTGTATTATTTAAAGCACGTTGACAGCAATTGCAACGTTTTCACGGCAGCGATGACGTAATTTTAGCTAAAGTATTCAAGAAAAGATTGGTATCTTTTGACATTGTTAAAAAAGTTTGGCTTTATAAGTTACGTAACCTGTTTACTACTTTGTCAAATGATTGTATTGTGATGTCATAAACTGCTTTGTCGGATTGCTAAACCTATATAATAATTAATTAATTTAAGAATTCTTGTTTGTTCCGGTATTTTCAGTTTTTACTTGTTGAAATTGGCTGATTATATGTGCAGATTAGCTCGCAGTTTTTTCATTCATTCTAGTTAATGTAATTATAATCGTTTGTGTTACAGTCGCCTTTGTGGTCTTGGGAAGTTAATTCTATGGTGAGATAGAATTGTTTGGACCAACTATTAAGTTTGATATTAGCCATTGGGTGCTAATGTATTGTAAAAGTTAGCCAGTACGAAGCTGTTGAGTGATTATTTGCAGTTGACGCCAGGGTTGCGGAGTCGGAGTCAATCGGAGTCGGAGGTTTTAGGAAGGAGTCGGAGTCGGACTGTTAAGAGGACTAGGAGTCGAGTCGGAGTCGGAATATTTTATCCGACTCCGACTTCTCGTGTCCAATTTCTTTACATATTAGTGATGTTAACCGCGCAACTTACGCGGCCGCGTGCGCCAGTGGAGTGCTTTGCAGTAATCTTTTTAAGAGAACTTTGCCGCGTATCGCGCGACACAGCCCGCGACTCATAAAGTTTACATTTTAATTTGTAAGCAAATAGTATTTTACGTAATGCTATGCTCGGGCAGCCGATTTAGTTGCTTTTCTTTCTTCAATCAAATGACAGGAAGCAAATGCCAGGTGCATAATCAATTACTACCCTAAGCAGCCTTTTTCTATAGTATAGTGGTACCGTGACATACGAGTTTAATTGGTTCCGTGACCGAGCTCGTACCTCAATTTACTTGTATGACAAAGCCAATTTTCCCATTGAAATTAATGTAAATGCCATTAATCTGTTTCAGCCTCCAAAATGCCCCCCCATTTTTTATTTTTGACGTGTCTTTAAATAAGTACTTTCTCCAACAGAAGCGAGTGTTGAATGTCTGTTTTCATCACTAAGACTCATCAGAACAGACCAAAGGGCTGCAATGAAGGAGAAACTCACAGTAGCAATTTTATTTTTACGAGCAAATTATTAAATTAAAATTTTTGAAAATTAAAACTTACTCTTCTTGCTCTATTCTTTCAAAGAAATATCAACCAAAAGTTCAGAACCAAGGTGAATTTTTTAATAATCTCCTAATATGAATGTCAATAAACGGCAGGGAACCTGCATGTTCAGTCTCGTACAAAATTACAATAATTGAAATATTCATGAGATAGAAACTACAGACCCCCTTTTATTTTGTTTACAAAATCCGACAAAATTCACATATGTATTCTTACTATCAATATGTAACCATGAATTACTGTGAAGATGGACTCCATGCCATCAAACTGATGGCTGAAGTTTATTTGAAAGAAATAAGTATGAGCTTATTATTGGTATGGAAATGTCAACATTTTTCTCTGGAGTTTCCTTATATGTAGTGGGTGATTCAGGAAAATTCTAAAATTAGTCGCATTTTATTGTTTTTCTTGTAGTCTATAATTGTGGGTTTTAAATTTTTAATTAATTCTAAATCCTCATAATTCTTCAAATTTAAATTTTAAATTCTTTTACATATGGTTTTTTGTTTCTTTTGCTTTTATAAACTTTTGTTTTTAAATTTTCATTTTTAATAAATTCCATAGTTATTACTTACATTTGTAAAAATTTTTACAATTATAAAATATTCGTATTTACGTTTTAACCTCATTACCTACTGATAAAAACGAAACTAAGCCATCTAAACACAAGAAGCACCAGACTCAAGTTTTGTTCTTGTTAAAGTTTGTCAGTGATGCATACCTCATTGAGTTTCGAACCGACTAGATGTAGTCCTACACGCAGGAGACAACACTCCGGTTTAGTCCTACACCCAGGGCCTACACAAGTCATTAATTGTATTAACATTAATTGCAGTGTTGTGCCCGTCAACAAAAAATCTTGACGGCGTTAGCGTCAGCGTCACCTCTTCAAATTCTTATCGGCGTCATTTACGCCGATAACGCTTAAAAATGTTAGTGGCGTTAGCGTCAGCGTCAAGATTAGCGTCAATCCCACAAATTAAAATACTATTACGAAAAAAAATAGATTATGTAGTAGGGCAGAAAAATTAGGAATTTCTGAATTGTCATAAAATGCTTTAATTTCAAAACAAACGCGTCACAAAATGATTGTTACTCTTGTTTTATTCATTTATTTACTTCAGGTTTAGAGCCCGTACGAACAAGGAACACAAAACGTTAATAACAACTAAGCACAACAGTAAAAGAAAAAAAGTTGCATTGAAGTAAATACTATTTCACGGATCTACAGTACAACATGGGCTGAATAATTCAGATACACAGCAGATTTTTATAAAAAATGGGATTTAAAAGGAACATCTAAGTTTACAAGACTATCAATGAAATTATTATTTGACTGAAAGCTACTATTTATGAAAGTGAACGTATACTTTTTCTTAAAATAGCAACAAAAAGTAATAGGCTAATATTATGATAGACCTGAGATTCAATTAATTTTACAGCACATTACAAACTCCATATTCACTTGGGAAATGCGCCGGGCAGAATGATTTTACGGGAGGGAGGGGTCAAAAACGCGCTAGTCATGATGAAGATGCACTCGGAGTCGTAATTAACTAAAAAAGTTTTGGAATTTTGAGAAAATAAAATTCTTCTAAAATCTTTCACTTTCTAATCGCCCATTTTTTCATTAAATTTCAAGGTGAAGACTGTTTAAAAAGGTCATGGTGTAATAAAAGATCCAAAATGACTTTCTACAGTGATTCTATCTGAATAAAGGTGTCCTCAATTTAACGGGAATTGATACTTGCGCTAAAATTATCAATCCACCTGTGCCTGCCACCAGACAAAGCAGCCACCCAAACAATTGGCTATTGATATAATTCAGTGGTTCTCAAATGGTGTGCAAGAGCACACTGGTGCGCTCTAGAAGGTGGCCAAGTGCGCTTTTGATCACAGAAAATTTAATCTTTATCTGATTATATTTTTAAAAAATCATATGACTTTGATATACTTTAGACATCATGAATGTTGTATCCAAGTCAGTTAAGACCCACGGTGGGCAAATTGCGGCTCGCCGACATAAATTTTGTGGGTCTTGTATTGAATCGTAATATTAACAAAAAAATTAAGATTATACTTTATTGTTAAAGCATTGACCTGCGTAGTGTTCGTTTCATTGTTCACTTCATTTAATTAATTAAGATAATTAAAAATTCTGTTCGTGGCGCCATTCCACTTTACAACTTCAATGCACTTTTATTATGTTGTCTCGGGAGTTTAAATTTGAAAGGTACTTTGAAGTTACGCGTTTGAACTGAGACTTTGAAGTTACGCCTAGGAAGTGATATAAGAAAGAACTTTAGAACAGTGATTATTATTGTGTTTTGGTGTTTGGAAAAAGAACTGCCGGAAAAAACTGTTTAGTAAAAACGCCCCTTTTGACCGCTTTGGAGTGGCAGTTTGTGTTTTGTAGCTGGTATTTACTGAATTGCATGAAATACATTGAACAGGATTATTGAGTTTTTGTTTTTTGAGTCGAGAGAGGGTAAAGTTCTTGGAGTTTCCCCAAGAAAACATTTCGATTATAACTAAATTCCTTCTAAATTTCTAACATTTATTAATATTGTTTTCATTTATCGATGTATTTTAGAGTGGTAAAACAAGTATATGTTTTAATATAATACTAAATATATTGCACAATTTTGCGGCTCGCTGCTGTTTATGGTTTTCCGCAAGCGGCTCTTTCTTCGAACAACTTTGCCCACCCCTGGTTAAGACTTTAATGAATTTGCCTTCCAGTTAAAAATGTACTATTTTTTACAGCTCTCGTTCGATACACTCAGTGAAACATAGTGTTTTTTTAAATTTCTTATCTATCATTAAAAAAATTGAATTGCCCATACAATGGATAGATTTCTAAGCAAGAAACGTACCAGTGAAGAACTTTCTTCTGTTAATGAAGCTACTCTAAGTGGCATAAAACCTCCAGCTAAGAAAAAAAAGAGCAGACCAAATCGTAAATATGACAAAAGTTATTTAAGTTATGGTTTCACGTGGACTGGAGATGAAAATCAGCCTCAGCCATTGTGTTTGGTTTGTGGGTGCAAAATGACAAATGAGGCAATGGTTCCTAGTAAATTAAGTAAGCATTTTCAAACATTACATCGCAGTCTTCAAGACAAAGATGTATCTTATTTCAAAAGATTACTTGAAAATCAAACAAAGCAAGCTGTTGGTTTCAAAAGTAGAGCAACGGTATCTGAGAAAGCTCAAATTGCTTCTTATGAAGTATCAGAAATGATAGCTATTAAAATGAAGTCACATACTCTTGCTGAATCTTTAATTTTGCCTGCTTGCAAAAAGATGGTTAAGACTATGTTAGGAGACGATGCAGAAAAACAAATAAGCAAAATTCCTTTATCAAATGATACTGTTCATAGGCGCATTCTGGAACTGTCTAACAATATTGAAGAAAATGTTTGCATTAATAAACTTCAGGATTCATACTTTGCTCTCCAAGTTGATGAATCAACCGACATAACCAATAAAGCACAACTACTCACCTTTATTCGCTTTATTGATGCAGACAATATAGTAAATCAGTATCTTTGTTGCAAAGAAATGCCTACCACTACTAGAGGTGAAGATATTTTTTATATATTAAATGACTATTTTAAGAAATGGAATTTATCCTGGAAGTCGTGTGTTGGGGTTTTTACTGATGGAGCCCCATCAATGGTGGGTTCTATTAAAGGTCTTGCATCGTTTGTGAAGCAACAACATCCCAACATCATAACAACTCATTGTTTCTTACATAGAGAGGTCCTGATGGTAAAAACACTGGGTACTAAATTGAAAGAAGTTTTTGATCAAGTTGTGGAAATGGTGAATTTTATTAAGACTAGACCAGTAAAAGCTCGTGTATTTGAGCTACTTTGTGAAAACATGGATTCACAGCACACACGCTTACTATTGCATACAGAAGTAAGATGGTTATCAAGAGGTAGGGTGCTTTGTCGAGTGCTTGAACTTCATCAAGAACTATTGGCATTTTTTGAGAAAGAAAATAAAAGTAAATTTTGTGGACTCTTGAAAAATGAGTTTTGGGTTTCAAAGCTGAGATATCTGACTGATATGTTTCAGCATTTTAATAATCTGAATTTGTCCATGCAAAATGGGAATGAAAATCTTCTCTCATCTACCGAAAAAATTAAAGCATTCCAGAAAAAACTAGCTATTTGGAAAAGAAAAGCCGGTTCAGGGTGTTTAGAAATGTTCCCTTTGGTTGGAAAAGACAATTCAGATGGTTTAATCCCATTAATAGTGGATCATTTAACGATTTTGGAAGATAAAATGGATTATTATTTTCCATCAATAAATATCGAGCAATACGATTGGATTCGCAACCCTTTCATTGACATTTCAACTTATGATGCTGGCTTTTCGTTAATAGAAGAGGAGGAGCTGGCTACTATATCTACTGATCGAGGCTTAAAGATCAAGCATAAAGAGACATCCATCGAGCAGTTTTGGATTTCAATCAAAGGAGAATACCCTTCAATAGCTAGGAAAGCTTTGACTGTTTTATTGCAGTTTTCCACATCGTATCTCTGTGAACAAGGATTTTCTGTGCTAACTAACATTAAATGTAAAAATAGATCAAATCTTAAATGCATAGATGAAGAGATGAGAGTATGTTTATCGCATATAAGGCCAAATATTCACAAAATTGTAAAATCTCACCAATCTCATGTTTCCCATTAAGATATTTGAATGTAAAATGTATTGTTCTAAAATAAAAATGGTTATTTCAAGTAAATTCTTTATAATTTTCCTATTTCTAAAGTTCATCACTAATTTTGCTATATAAATAACAATGGTGCGCCTCAAAGTTTTGGTTGTTTCATAGGTGCGCTCTGGTGTACAAAAGTTTGAGAAACACTGATATAATTTAATGCAGAAACTACGAATTTTCAATTGACTAGTTTCTAAATATTTACATTATAAGTTAAAACAAAAACTACAATATGCTATTAATTCGCTATTATTGACCTTTCTTTTAAGGTTCTCCACAAAATTCAGTGCTGTGTATCTGAATAGCTCCCTACATCTGCAGACAATACATCTGAATTAAATGCACAGAGGTTAGAAGTAACAGCAAAATTACGTTCTTTGTTAATATAATTTAGATCATTCATTCATTTTTATTCTCGATTATTATTAAACAGTTTTACACAAAAATTATAAATATTGAAAAGATCAAGAAAAGGAAGAAGCAGCACAACGTCAGACGTTAAAACATGCATAAGATAATTAGAAAGTGAAAGTACAAGACAGTAAAAAGCATGACCGCAACACCTTAATCCGATAAAGATATAAGAAGTAAAAAAGAAAAAAAAACGTTATAATAATATTATCAAACAAACTGAGCGATTAAATAACCAGTACATGATTAGGCTGCGTAATGATGATGGGTGGCACAGCTAGCCAAGATGGAAATTTAGCGTGTATTGTGGTAATCGATCAAATCATTGTGGTAATATATTTAATAAGAAAGTCCAGTCCTAATTTAAATCGCCAATTATATGCCAATGGAACATCATTTTTACTAAAAATTAAAAAAAAATCTGCTTAAGTAATTTCATTCACCGCCAATGCGTTTGCAGTCTTTAAAATCCACTTGTTTTTTTCTGCTTCGTTTAACTACTAATGTGTTTACAGTTCCGAAAAAATCTGTCTTCGTTGTGTATAAAATTACTTTGTCAGCGTTAACAAATAATTTCTCTATTTAAATCGAAATAAAGTCAAGAAGACTATATTCAATATAAAAACCTGAAGAGGGCTGAAGTTAGCAGAAAACGTTCGTTTAATTTTTTGTTTTTTGTTTTCTCTTTAATATGTAAATAAATAAATTATTTAAAAAAGATGTTAAATCCAATATGGCTGCTTTCAATAGCAATTTTATGGTACAAAAAAAACCTCTCTTCCGAAATTATATTTTCTTTCTTAGTAAACGCCTGGGTCTCTTAAAGTTTGATTGTACGTGTCACGTCTCAATTGTCATTTTAGAAAGATCCGTTGGCCGCATTTTGTCCTTCATGCCGTCGCCTATGTCTGTAATAGCGAGTAAATTTTTATTTTCTTATTATTTTTTATTTATTTTTATCTCCATTTATTCTCCTAGCTCGCTAGACAACGGCGGAAGCGTTATAAAGCCCGTTTCCACTACGAGTGTGGAAAAAAGCATTTTTTGTTTGTTTTATTGCTTTTTTTTGCGCTCGCTTCAATTTTAACCGCTCGCTTCAATCGAAGATCAATAAAAGGGACAAAGAATGCTCTTTTCCACGCTCGTAGTGGAAACGGGCCTGTATACTTAGGGCAAGCGATTACCTCAACCAGCTTTCGGAGATGCCGAGATATTGCTAAATCTACAACTATAAATTACTAATCATTGAACATTGTTTCTATAAGATAATTTTGTAGCTTCTTCGACGGGTTTTGATATTTTTTATTAAATTGAATACCAATTTTCAGAAATTCTTTGGAAGCCTAATCGAAGGCTATTTAGTCTGGCCTATTACTAATTTAAAAAGCATTGAATTTAAGAAACACATTTTTATAAAGAGGTTACGCTGGGTTACGAATCAGGAGACAATTTTTTGATCAACTAGAAAAAAGTTAAACTTAGCAAGCTATCAAATTTTGACAACAGCCAACTGGACAAAAAAATTTATTTGGTTGTGCACAATGTAGGCCTACATGTATTTTCAGCAAACGTCGTTCTTACTATTGCGGTGAAGTTGGGATGAAAATACGCGCGCCTTGGATGAATACGGTTTTCTATATTAAAATTTATAACACAGAAATAAACACAAATTAAAAAATTAACACAACACACGAACACTTACTAACTGAAATCGCTTCACAATCTCCCAAACAAGATTGACGTTTGCGTTTGATTTGAAAATGGCCCGCGAGGGTCCGACTATTCGTACTAAGATAACACGTGGAGAGAGGCGGGACGAGAAAGCAACTTTAAATGATGTCATTATCGGCAAGAATTACGTAATGCAATAAAAAATAAAGTAACTTTTGGTCTACAGAGTATTGGCGGGAAAAAACTAACTTCTGATGATGCCATTGCCGAAAACAATTACGTAAGGCAAAAATAAAGCAACTTACGATCTAAGAGATATTGGCGGGAAAAGACAACTTTGTATGATGTAAACAGCGAAAACAATTACGTAAGGCAACGAAAATAAAGCAACTTTTGATTTAAAGACATTGACGGAAAAATCAATTATAGTTAAAAAATCTAACCTTGACTGAACTCGAGTCTGCATTAACACTTACTATGGAGAGCGCTGGATATCGGTTGAAGCCTACTATTGTGATCTATATAGACTATATTGAAAATGCAATTAATATTTTCATAATTTTAATAATATGAAAATTAACTATACTGTAAAATTATTTATTTAGTAGCCTAGCTGTTTGCTCTATAACAAAAATTAAAATTTATTTTTCTGATAACAATTTTCTGTGTTATGAGTCTCTGTTTTGCTAACATTTTACACAGACCACAATTATGTGATTTTTAGTTTGATTGAATTTGCCAACTTTGCTGGGACTTGAACACTTTCAAGCACCACGCATATCTTTTTTTTTTTTGGGTTCAAACAACATCCTGCGAAAACAAAGAAAGTTGTTATCGTGCCCTTAATAAAAACAACTGCGCTTAAGCTCCTCAACTGCGCTTTGATTTTGCGGCTTTTAATTAAGTTCCAACATTTAGTAAGATTTTCTAAAAACTTTTAGAAAGCAAAGTTGTGATCCTTGAGAACACTTTTAGCAATTGGAAGCAGGTGCATTTACAAAGCAAGAATTTGTGAAACCCTTTTAAAACTTTATAGTGCTTTTACAAGTAGTTTATTTGACATGGTCTAAATCTATTTTTACATGCTGTAGCTTTCGTAACTTTTTTTCTTAAATATGCCATTGGAGTCAGCGATTGAAAAATTTTTGTATATATTTTCGCCTTGCAAAAAATAATGGACGCTTAACGCTTGACGCAAAAAACAAGCAAAAAGTTGTCAGCGACACCTATTCCGTCAATCGAAAAATATTTTTACGGCGTTTGCGTCATCGTCAACAAAAAATTGTCGCCGACATTTGACGCCATCAAATTAACGCCGTTAATGCACAACACTGATTAATTGTATTAACATTAAGGTTTGTCGTGAATTCGATTTACCATGGGAAAAATAATAACTGTAAAATAGACTAGGGATAACATTATGTTTATCCATAAAATACTTTGATGTTCAGAAAATGTGATAAGCATTAAGTATAGAACACATATTTGGTTTCGAGTTATGTATGCCACTTCGAGTTAGTTTTCTCAATGTGATTTGTATTAATGTTTCATTCAAACACAGTAAGAATTATAGTTAATGGGTTGTGTATATAATATAATTATATGTATATAGCCTACGTATTTATCAAAACATAAATATAACAAAAAAACATGTTGTATTAAAATAGTCCCAACAGACTGTTTCGCCTGTGAGGCTCATCAGGGAACAGAACAATTAAAAAAACCAATATTATTTACGTTGAAACAAATAAAATAAGCAAAAATTAAAAGTTAAAATAAACTTTTAGGCTTCAGATGAAAACTCGCATCTTAGAAAAATAGCGCTACCAAAAGTTTGGGTTTAAATAATTATTTTACTCAAGTTAGTGATTAATTAATTATTAAATAATTATTTTTGTCTCGAGATATTAAAAGAAAACATGCTGTAATGTTGCGCATACTCGTAGATGTATTAAACTTGGCCAAGCTGCCGAAAAGTTTAAAGTGTAGAAAAGTTTATGGATCATTAGTTAAGAGCAAGTGTTATAAAAAAAATTTTTATACTGCATAAAACATTAGTATGGATCATTCGTTAAGAGAGAGTGTTATAAAAACTTTTTTTATAAAAAGATTCTTTTATAACACTTTCTTTTAACTAATGATCCATAAACTTTTTTACGCTTTACTGATAATCTTTTCGGCAGCTCGGCCAAGTTTAAGAATACATCTATGCGCAACATTACAGCATGTTTTCTTTTAATATCTCGTAACAAAAGTAATTATTTGCGAATCAATCACTTACTTGAGTAAAATAATTGTTTAAACCCAAACTTTTGGTAGCGTTATTTTTCTAAGATGCAAGTTTTCATCTGAAGCGTAAAAATTTATTTTAACTGTGTCCTCTGATGAACCTTACAGGTGAAACAGTCTGTTGGGACTATTTTAATAAAAAGTTTTTTTAATATTTGTGTTTTGATAATCAGGAATAATCGTTCTGACTATTGAAGCCATTGAGCACTCTTCTGAAGAGCACCAGTAATTTGCAGTTAATATATGTATATATACTCATATACATAATTTTTTAAAGTAAATATCTTTTTATGTATTTAAAAAACCTGACTTATTTTGTGCAACTGTCAACTCAAAAGGATGATTTTTGCTTAGTTAAATCTAATTTAAGATAAATACTTTGCCCATACTAGGGAGTCGGAATCGGAGTCGGAGTCGTAGTCAAAGTTAAAGTCGGGAGTCGGAGTCGGCATTTTAGAAATTTCAGGAGTCGGAGTCGGATCATAATCTTCCGACTCCGCAACCCTGGTTGACGCTGTGAATTGCTTTGAAGTTTTGTGAAGCTCGAGAGTCAAGTTTACGAGAGTTAATCAAGTTCGTTTGATTTTGTGAATAATATATTGCTTATAGTCAGAAACTGTGATTTCTAGCTATCTGTTAAGACAAGTGTTACGTAATGCAAATCGCTTCTTTGTGAATTTTTGTGACCTATTAGAAAATTAGATTAATTTATTTGTGACCTATTAGAAATGCAATGAGTCGCAGCTGCCAACAGCGAGGAAATGTGGTAAAATTGACTCCTTTAAAAGATCAATCAATTTATAGATTTTAAATTAACTTCACCTTCTAAAATAACCTAAATACATCGTCCTAATTTAATTAATCCCTATGTGACCTCGTTTTGGCAGTGGTCTGTGTGATAGCATGAAATCGAATTTTACTTTTACGAATTTGTCGTCGGCCACGTGGCCCAATTCGCATTTATTATAAATAGAGTGAGAGATCGCTCTTATGACACAGTAACTAGAATTTGGCTCGGAGAACGGTGACCGTGTTTGTTGAATGGTCAGGTGACCATTAATTTTTGCTGTATAGTGTTGACTGCGTGTGTGCAAGCCGCAGATAAAAAATAAATTCAATCCTTTCTCTGGTGCAACTATAATTTTCTGTATCGAGCGTCATAGAGTTACGCATATTTAAGTAAGGGTGATTGTAACTTGGAAGGATTTTGCCTATCTTATTTAGACAAGTTCGGCTTTTTAAGGACGGTCATAGTTATTGAATTCCGTTTTCATCGTTGGAAACGCCGGCACCTTTCGGCGAGAAGCGGATTGAGTCTTTCCTTCAATAACAAGAATTTAATCTCTTTCTCTCATCAACAAAAATTTAAATTTATAAGTAGTATTTCTACCAATAAGTTTCTAACTGGTAAAAGAATTTTAGTCTCGCAGCAAACTATTTCTTGAGCCGGCATAAAAAAAAATGCCACACAGCTTTATTTCATCAGCACAGGTATTTGGGTTGCTTAGTTCAACGGTCCTTTCAGATTCCTGAGTAAAATTGTGACAACGCTGTACAGTGTAAGAAGCTTAATACTACTTTCGTAAATCAAAAGACTGCGGCTCTTGCCCGAAATTTAAATAGAAAAATTTGCAGCCAGTTTTTAGTAAAGTAATTTATACTCCAACAAATAAGTTAGAAGTTAAATTTATTGGTCATTCATTGGCCAAATCATAAGTTAAATTATTTTGTGAGAATGTATGATGAGAACTAGTACAATTTGAATGAGAAAAACAAAGTACAAATCTTTAATCTAATTTTAAATCTGAGTTTTTCACTTAAAAACTTTTTCTAAAACGTGTTCAATGGTAAGCACTAAAAAAACTATAGCAATCCATGTGTGAAAGCTATTTAATAAACGCAGATATAACAATAAAGTGGAAAGTGTAATTAGTAATTGAGGATAATTACTTTTAAAAGTAGGGTTGTTATATTTTCAAGATCGATAATTGGAACGTTTGTTGAAAGCGTTGAGAATCGAGAGAAATCCAATAAAAAAGTTTTTAGCTACACATTTTGATCGCTTTTTAACACTAAAGATAAAAAAGCGTTGCGAATTAAGCCTCCCCCGAACAGGTGTTTACTTTGGTCGATGCATGCAGAAATAGGTTTGTAGAGGTTGCTGAGCGCCTATTAATTCAAAGATTTGAAGTAGATAGCAAAAGCTAATTTTAAGTCGGCAGCGTGGTCGAGTGGTTAAAGCACCGGACTGATGATCAGCATGGTTTAGGTTCAAAACCCACTTACGCTATTCTGTTGTGTCCTTGGGAAAGACACTTTACGGCACTTTCCCCTGCTTGGTGGTCTTGACAAGCAGTACTAAATTGCAGTAATATCTCTACTAACTTACTAGCGGACAGCAATATCTTGGCATTTCCGGAAGCAGGTCGGGGTAATTGCTTACCCTATGTATAGCGCCTCCGTCGCTTTCCTGCGAGTCAGGAGGATAAATATAGAGATTAAAATTTAAAAAAAATAAAAGGGCTCAGAATCGGGACTTTTCCGGCTAGACCAGAAAGTATGGTAAGCGTATTTAAAAGCAACTTAATGTTTTGGAATAAATAAACAAGGTTAATTGTCTCAATTTCGTGACTGTTAAAATGTGGCAGCAAAATATTTTCCGTTTAACGAATGCATTTTTTCCTTTCACAGTAAAACTTTATTTAGGCCTATATTTTCTGTAGGCTGTTTGGCTTGTGATAATATTCGACCAATACTGCTCGTTTAGATCAACGAACACAAAGCCTAGGATGGGAACACATTTGATTGACAAGCTCAATTTTTTGATGTTAATTTTTTAAAAGCTGTATTGATGTGAGTGTACGTCATACCTCAAGCTAAGTACTAAATTGGGATTTGCAAGGCATTTTGCGCACCAAATGTGAGGTCATCGAGATTGCTGTCATTTGTGAATAACGGTATGCACACAGTGGCGTACGCAGAAAGTTTCCGAGGGGGAGGCCAAAGTTTTGTCACAATCGTGTGACGCCACAAATTAACTTGGGGAGTGCTGAAGGCACGACCATTATAGAGCAATCCGTAGGCATTCCCCGGAAAAAATTTTCAAAATTACGCCTAAAAATATGCATTTTCGTACCGGTCAAATCGGAAGCTTCTCGAAAACCAAAAAAGCGTTCGCATATGCTTCGAAATCCAGGGCGAACCCCGAATACTCGCGAAAAACCAGCTTTGCTTTTGCTAAAACTGCTTGGTTTTGCTTTACAGTTTTTCATTTTTAGGGTCTGAGGGGAGGGCCATGGCACAGTGGCCTCCTCCCTCGATACGCTAGTGTATGCACATGTGTTCATCATATGTAGTTTTATTCAATTTCAGTCCCAAAATTTTTCGTATGTGAACTCCGTTTTTCTGTACGTTCTTCCGTTTGCAACTCGAATTATGTAAGTACGTGAACCAATCTTCTTGATAATTTCACCTCTGGACCAATCTTTCCCTTCCGGCGATTGAAAATATATTTTGTCTCCAATGCTGACAGGAGGCAGATTTTTAGCTGTCTTGTCATACTGTTTTCGAATTGACTCTTGTTTTTTTCTTCGCTTTTCCAAATTTATGGCATACGGTGAAGAATATTTAATTAACTTTGGCATTACTAATCTATATAGTTTATCGGCCAAATATAATTTGGGACAGAGTAACGTTTACATCTTGTCGAAGTGTGTTTTTGAGCTCTTAAAGCGCTGGATATTGATCTTTATGGATTCGTGCAGTTGTTTTTAATAGATGCTTGACGGCTATCACTGTTGCTTCAGCCTTTCTTGTTGATGTCCGGGTGATGACGTAATGTGAGTAATTGGCCATTTTTTACAAAATGTACTAAAATCGTAGGAAATCATTGCGAGTCACAGTCAGATACAATAACTTTAGGAATACCATATCGAGCAAAATGCTTTTTTAACGCAATAAGTATGATTTGTTTGGTGGTAATTTTGATCAAAATATCCATTTCAAAAAAATTCGAAAAATAATCAACAACGATAAGATACATTTTGCCATTTACTTCCAAAAGATCGACACCACATTTTTCCCATGAATACAAACCTTCATTATGTTGTTTTAAAAAACTCTTTGTTTATCTGATTTAAAATTTTGAAATGTTATACAGCTATCGGCAATTTGTTTAATTTCTTTTGCATGCCTAGCCAAAAAATAGTATCACGAGCACAGCGCATTATACTTGCATAGCTCAGATGAGTTTTATGTAATTGATTTTGAAAAAACTATGAGATTCTTTTGGAATATTGTCGGCAGTGTGGTCGAGTGGTTAAAGCGCCGGGCTCGTGAACAACACAGTCTCGGTTCAAAACCCACTCGCGCCATTCTGTTGTGTCCTTGGAAAAGACACTTTACGGCACATTCCCCTGCTGGGCGGTCCTGGCAAGCAGTTCTAAATTACAAGCAGACAGCAATATCTTGGTATCTACGGAAGCAGGTCGTGATAATTGCCAATCCTAAGTATTAGCGCCTCCGTCGCTTTTCTGCGAGTCAGGAGGATAAACGTTTTCCTTTTTTAAAATAAAATTTTTTCAAAACTTAAAGTGTCACGAAACGAAAAATAAGACTTGAATATTCGCTAAACCAAGTAAACAATTAAAATCATTTTTGACAAGAATGAAATTGGTTGCATGCACAGTAGTAGATTTCGGATTAATTACATTAAGAACAGTTTCACCAACTGGTTTCATGTTAGTTTTATTCCACATTATTAAATTTTTAATTGTCGGGTGCACTTGCTCTCTGCGAACATATTGTGAACAAATGATATTTACTTGAGCGCATGTATCAATTTGAAAACATACTTTGCATTGATTAACTCAGCGTTTCTCAAACCATGGGTCGCCAAGACTATGTGGATGGGTCGCGAAGGCTTGTAAATTACCGCGCGTAAAAGAAAAGATCTGCGCACACAAGATTTCAGAAGTGAAGAACCTTTTTAAGAGATCATTACAATTTTAAGACGAAAATCAAGTAATCTGACTCAGATTTAAGGTGAGGACCTTTTTTTTTTTTTTAGAGATCACTACGTTTTTCAGCCGAAAATCAAGAAATCGAAATAAGTTTGCTCACAAATAAATTTCTGCCGACTCATCTACAGCTAAAAATTAGACAACCATTGTTGGCTTACATAACAATTTCGTTTCTTTCTAATCAAAATAAGCGCTCACTCAAATTTATTTGGGTCGCAGTTACATTTGTAAATCATTGTTTGTAGCGATTTTGGGTCGCAGAAAAAAAGGTTTGAGAAACACTGGATTAACTTCTAGCAACGCAGTAAGAGTATCTCTTTGTTTGTTATATACGGCATTTAAATAAACATCGTCATCATCATCAGCAGAAACATTATTTATATGAGCATTATCACGTTTTGTTTCATAAACTTGTCGCCTCCGAGACGTACATTTGTTTTTAAAATGATTTTAATTACCGCATAAAGGCGCGTTTACAGTGCTTTTTTTTCAGCGTGATCTTTGTTTGCTTTATTGATGCTCTTTCATGAAAAAAATGAGTGTTAATAGGTCATGTCAAATGGGTCATGAAAATTGGTTTTCCAGAAACGAAAACTTTGCATTACTTCACTTTGGCAAATATTGCAGTACTGAGTTATTTTCATTAGCAGAATATCGGGGTCATCTTTCTCTTCGTTATTTTCGTATATAAATTGCTTAACAAGTTTCACAACTTGTGGTCCTGCACAATTAAGAATAATGGCTCTTTGAACTTTGTCTTTTTCGTTTAAACCTCTAGCAAGCATGTAAATATCTAAGAGATCTTTCTACTCTTTGAAATTTTGTGCCACATTGCTATCCTCAAAATCTAGCATCGGCGGAAAATGAACGAGAATTTGCCATCTTTACATTTTGGCTTCAAACCGATTATCAGTAAGACAAATTATTCAAAACTTTGTTATATTTAAGTTTCTCAAAGAAAATCCAGCTGTTCACGCTGCCACCATGTTGATAATCTCCTGAACCTTATTAAATTTCTTAGATTGCACGCAGCTTTTAATAATTTCTTTGATTATATTAAATACATTAGTTTTAAAAGCAGAATCAATAACCAGTTACTACAAAACGCATCGAGACAATAAACACAATTCTTAAAACCTTTGCTCATGATCTTCTGGTAAAATTAGAGTCTAAAACTGCTGTTAAATCTTTATTAAAAGATAAAAACAATAATAAAAACTCGAATTTCGGTAAACCTTCTTCAGAAGATTAAATGAAACACAAACATTATCTGCAATGAAATCACAGCGATGCAAAAAAAAAAGAAAAATAAAAGTACCGTACAATTGTAATCCAAAACCATATTTAAAATTTTAAATTATGGTAAGCAGTTGGATAAAAACAATTGGTTTTGTAATTAAAAGTTAAAAGTTTTGTCTTTTTATGACAAAACCGATTGTTTTTATCCAACTGCTTATCATAATTTAAAATTTTAAGTAATTGAAATCCGTTAAATGTCGTTTTAAGTTACAAATGTACGGTACAAGATAATAAAACGTCGTTTTAAAAACTTACTGAAAAAAAAAATTCACTACCATGCTATAATCATAATTAAACGTAAAATGTGTATATTAAAGCAAATTGTATAATGCACAAAAAACTTACTGAAAAAAAAAATTCACTACCATGCTATAATCATAATTAAACGTAAAATGTGTAGATTAAAGCAAATTGTATAATGCACAAAAAACTTACTGAAAAAAAAAATTCACTACCATGCTATAATCATAATTAAACGTAAAATGTGTAGATTAAAGCAAATTGTATAATGCACAATATGGAGCCCTATCATATCAAACACCAATATCAAGAAACTGCAAACCATACAGAACAAAGCTTTTCGATTTGCTACTGGCTGCACACGAGATTTTATTTTATCTCTATACTTATCCTGCTGACTCGCAGGAAAGCGACGGAGGCGCTATACTGTACATAGGGTAGGCAATTACCCCGACCTGCTTCCGGAGTTACCACGATATTGCTGTCCGCTTGTAATTTAATAGAGATATTACTGTAATTTAGAACTGCTTGCCAGGACCACCAAGCAGGGGAAAGTGCCGTAAAGTGTCTTTCCCAAGGACACAACAGAATGGCATGAGTGGGTTTTGAACCGATACAGTGTTGGACACGAGATACAAACACTAAACACCTACACGACGAAACCAAAGTCCTTCCAATGGACACTCATTTTAAACTTCATGCAACTCCACAACTGACTCAAACACAAACACACCCATTACATGATCTTAATGCATACTCAGATCCACCCAGAAACATGAAAGCCACAATCTTTCATAACAATGACAACACTAGCATCATCATCTCAGATCCAAACATAACAACTAAGGAATGTAGAGAAAACCTCAAACACATTCACACTACCAGCACTTCACAATACCACGATTCTAGAAAAAACAAAGTTACTAACACCAAATCCTATGACATTTATTCATCAAACAAACATTACCACATCATATGCGTACAAAACTGGCACAGCTCAGAGCTAACAAACCACCACTCTAGCAAAGTTACTTACATTCAGTGAACCCTGAAACATACACGCCACAATGCCCACTATGTTTGTCACACATACATGACACTAATCACCTCTTTATCTGTAGTAAAGTACCAACACAACAAAACACCATTAATTTGTTGAAAAAGCCTTTAAAAGCAGCAGAGGCAATCGAAGAATGGTAATCTAGATTGGCTTCTTTGAGGGATTAATGACTACTCCAAGATATTCTTGGAGGAGGGGCAAGAACAACAACAAATTGTATAATGGAAAAGTAGGTTTTTGAAATACAGTTTGCAGACAGGGCTTTGCAAACGCACGACAGGTACAACCGACGAATATCAAAAAATACGAAACCACAATTCGACAAAATTGATGCAAAAATTCAATCAAAAGGTTTCAATAAATAAACGGAATCAGCGCTTTTCGATGTTTGGGATACGACGGGAAGGTTTCCTTGTACCAAAGATGTGAACCGGCAGCCAGGTTGAAGTGTACAATAAAATTGTGTAAAACAACCAAGCACCAGGATACGCACTGCTGATAAATGATTATCCAAAAACTAATGTAAATCAGCAGCTCGGAGAAGTAATGAGGGCAGGAAATAAAGTTAAATAATCCACCTTCTGGTATGCCGTGAGAGTCAGCTTTGACTTTTTCTAAAATACGGATCTTCTTTTAAATTTTTTTTAATGTTTGTGTTTATGACGCATTCAAAATATTGAGAACAAGGCAAGTCACAGTTGCTTTTTATACATAAAAAAATAAATAAACAAAAAAGATAACTAGGTTAGCCAATAACATTTCCGATTTAACAACAACCAAGCGAAAAGGACATGAAAAGAAATTTATTTATTCATATTTGAAAAGAACAAAAAACAAAAGAAAATCTTATTTATTCACATTTGGTTAGCACAACATTAAAGCATTAACACCAAGCTTACTTTTCTTCCTTAAGTCGGCAAGGATCACGTGCGATTGATGGTGAAAGTACGACGCAAATAAAAATCCTACGATTCCAATAACGTGATTGGTTCGAAGCTCACCAAAGGGAAGTTTATTTAATGCTAAACATTCCGATATCAATGTCGGTGCCTGAAAAAAACAAATATAAGTAACCTTTGTAAATTTTTAATAAGGCAGTTTATAAAAAAGCGAAACCAGCAAACGAATACAGGGGCTTATCCGAAACCAAACAGTGGAAATAGGAGCTAGCTTTTTTGAATTGATTTTTCCTGATTGGTATCTTAATTTGATAATTGCTAATTGTAGTAGGGTAGGCAATGATAGCATGGTATTGATGGTCTTTCCCGACCTATTCCTAGGGATGAGGGCGTGGATCAAATCTTCATAGTCCCAATAATCGGGAAACCCCCCAGGGACGGGACCACATGTTTAGAATAGTGAGGGAGTGGCCTAAATGGTCAAACGTAGAAAATCAAGAGCAGGGCAGTCTAGCACGAGATGGAAGATGTCCTGTGATTCGGAACCATAGTTGCTACACGAAGAAGTCTCGGCTCGACCAATTCTGTGGAGGTTATGTATCAAGAAGAGTGCTGTGTCCGTTGCTGCGTAAACATAAGATTGCACAGCGAGCAGAGCGAGGGAAGGTAAGCTGCTCAAAAGATACTGCACGGATTTCGTGTTTGAAGAAACCAGATTGGATACTGCGTCTACAACTGGTGTAGAGGTATAGGCGTTGGGAGAAAAGAAGAGGTGAGGAAGAGTGGTATGATGGAGGGGTCATGAGTGGCACCAACTTTAACAAAGGTATTTACTAAGTCATTGTCTGGAAGAGAAGAATTACTAAATATCTATTGAGGATGTACTGGCTTAGAGTCGAATAAAGAATAAGGAAGAGATTGGGTGTCATTGAGGGATTTGGGTATTAATTATGGCAAGGGAGCAGAGGGTTGACAGGACAGATTGGGAGTCAGAAAATAAAGTGACAGATTTAAAGTTACGAGGAAGAGGAAGGAGACATACACCACTTATAGGCAGAAGAATGTCGTAACTCTCCCAGCATTCAGCCGAGAAGGAGAGAAAGGCAGCAGTAAAATATTCAGTATATTTAATATCAATCGCTGCTCCTCCCTCTCCAAGTCTGCCATGAACAATGCCATCAATACAGGCAATGTAGTTGCTGTGTGAAAGGGTCGATAGATGGAGTACAGCAGCAGACGCATGGTGAAGGCAAGGAGGGTTGTTATGAGAGTATGAATTGAATGAATTGAATATGGGGAAGAAAGATGATACAAGATAGAATGAGAGGAGGAGCACCACCAGGGAGGTTTATGAGGACAAAGCGATTAGAGGTTTGCGAGGTAATTGTAGATTAGGGGTGAGGCTATGGGAACTGGAAAAGGATCTCCATGATCTTTTCTTGAGGTGGGTACGAGGATTATGATGGGCAAGAGAGGCTAGAGGAAAGGTTGAAGGTGGTCTAAGTGCACGTTTAAAGTAAGAAAAATATTGATGGGTGAGGGTGACACACAGTGAGGGAGAAGTATTTTTAGGTGTAGGAGAGGAATCAGAGTTGATGACAGACACTCTATAAGAAGATCTGTGCATTCTTTCCATGGAGGTGATATGGCTGAGGGACGAAAAAGGAAACCAACCTGGGGAAGCATAGGTAAGAATGGGGCGAATAAAGGCTATATATACGATACGAAGAGATTCTTTAAAGGGGCTCCAGGAAGCAGAAACAATAGAGTGTAAGGCACGAAATCAATGTGAAACTTTTTCCATAAAGATGAAATATGATGTTTCAAAAGTAGCAACAAATGGGAGGTAGGAAATAAACTCTATGAAAATCCAAAAATTTTGAGTCATGACAAAAAAAGCTCTCTTTTCAAAATGATTGTTTAATTTGTCACTTTATAAATCAAAGCTTCGGTGTTTTGAAGAGCTGTTTTTTTCTGTTGTTTTGTACGAGTTTACTCGTAGTTACCGGTATATTACTTTTACAAATACTGTAAGTTTTGTGAATAACTATTAAGTTGTGAACAGAAATTTTCTGATCTAATTTACTTTAATGAATTTAAGCGCACCCCAAATTGGTAAACCTTGGTTTTGGTTCTTTAAATCAGATGAAACTGCCGCTTAAGACTGAACTGATGATTAGACGGAATTGTGAAGTTCGAGAAGGGTAAAAATATAGCTTGAATAAATAGTTTTTATCAACAGTTTCAATATATTGTGATTTTTAGATAAATGTTTTTGCACACAAGACAAAACAGCAAGCATATACTGTACATTTTAATTAAAATCAAGTTTTGCGTATCAAATAACTGCAGATGTTGAATTTACTCAAGATCAGTATATATAATGCGATTAAATCGTTTGATCTTGAAACGCGAAATATTCAAAGATAACAACAAAACTTTGTCGTAATAATATTTACTTTACTATATCAAACAATGGAAAACCAAGTTTCAGAAGTTTTATAAATATATAATCCGCAAAAGCAATTTTGTATGAACTTCAGTGAATATTTCTCTGTCAGATTTTTCTTCAGTGAATATTTCTCTGTCAGAAGTAGAATACTAATTAAACTTTTGTCAACGAGTTAACATTGGAATTTACGCAAAACCAAAAAGTGTTTTTCAAGTTTTTACAATTGTTAGTCACTTACTAATAGCGTATAATATCCAAATCCCCAAAGATAATGCATGAGGGTTATTTTGGTTTTGGATGAATAGACGCTGACAAAAAGACATTCATGCAAACGACGGTACGACTGGATAGTGACTAAAATCATCAAAATAATCACCGACAATTGATCACCTAAACAACAAAATATATGTTTTATATATTTATTATTAACAATGAAATAATCGGGTCACGAGAACTTAGCAAACAAGAAATTGGCTCGTAATGTTTGATTATTACTTGGGTGAATAGTAAGTTTGTTCTTAGAATAAATGTAAGATTTAATTCGTTCACTTTTTGATTGACAGATGATATAGCAATAGTGAGAATTTCGCGCCGGTCTTGGATTGCACAATTGAGTAAAAATCAATCAACATTTCATTTAGTCCAATCGAGTTAAAATCCCGATCTGTCGAAATTCACAAAATCCCAGCAACTTTGCTAATTCTTCTGTTACACTTCTTGCCCGTCAAAAATAGTGAATATCGGAAATAAACTCATTAAAAAAAACTAAGCTTGAGATGAACAGCCAGCCACGAGATAGTTCCTTCACTGATCATTTGCAAATATTTATTCATTAAGCATCAAAAAATATATGAAAGATCGTCTTAAAGTGGCAAAATAAACATAATAATCTATAAAAGGCTTACAACAACATTTTTGCTCTTGTTGTAATTAGAGTAAACTTCGTCAATGCCACAAATAAATTCCTTTATTGTTTATGGTGGTATTGTTTTATTATAAAAATTGCTTACAAACAGTTTCGTTAAATAATAATTCATTTATCTGCCCTTTAAATAATTTCTATAAGAATTTATTTGTCTCTTTATATGCTTAATACTAATTACGGGGTACGCGATAACTATCAACCATTCACAAGATAATCGTTAAACAATTAGTAGCTACTTTTTAATTGATCAACCTTGCAAACTAGTAAACCCAACAATTTTACACAGACCCCAATTTTGTATGCGCCGAGATTTAGATGCTAAATTCTCGTAGACGGAAACAGTGGTAACACCGTTAAATAAAATACAGTTTAAGCAAATTTTGCTATAAGCTACAGGTGCTGAAGTTGTATGCACGTGCACGTAAAAAGGCTAAATTTTCAGTTATTTATAACTTTTATTGTCAATTTTGTTTTGTTTCGTAAGACGCAATTTTTTGACGGTGAAATTCAAAGAAAGGATAAAAAAGTCTAGTTTATTCTAAACCGTTTTGGTTTCTGAAATAAACAAAGCTACGTGGAGGAGAGCCGAAAATTTTACGGTATAGGCTGCAGTTTTTTCCCACCTATTTTGACGTATAATCCTGTGTTTAATTAAGGTAGCCTACTGATACATGCTTAAAGTAAAAAAAAATTGATTGTAAGTTATTTCAAAATTGTATAGTAAAAAAAATGACTGGTAGATATTGTGAGAATCTCTGACATATGTAGCTTGAAAGCTCAGAAGTTCTGACATATGTGGCTTTGATATATGCAGCTTGAAAGCTCTAAAGAAAATCGATCACAATTATTTCCTGGATAAAGTAGACAGTGCAATGGCAATGACAGAAGAGGGGAAGTCTTGTTCTAAGTCAGATCCTTTCTTAAAAACTTAACAAGCTTGCATGCTGAAAACAACCTTAGCAATTCTCTTGATCTAGATTAGCGGACTTCTGTCTTTTTTAGTAATTTCATTTGTTTTTTTTCTTTCAGGAGATTTTGACGTTGAAAGAGTCCCACCGCATTAACGATTGTTTTTTAAAAAAATATTGTTATTCAAAATATTTAATCATTTTCGGATATAAAGCGAGAGAAAAATTTATAACAAATACAGTAGAACCTCGCAGCACGAGTGCCTCTTTGTAAGAGAAATTCGCTTTTGAGCGGCTATTCGTAAGAATTTTGTCTCATATGACGAGTAAAAATTCGTAATACGAGCGATCGTAGGCCCTCAACGCCAGGGGCCTCGAAATTCGATTTCGAAGTTTATAATTCTATTAAAAACTTGACAAACTTTAAACCTACCTAAAGTATATACAGTAAATATCAAGCTTTTGAGGCCAAAAATGCCAAAGTAAGTGATGATGACAGAAATATTAATACACCAAAAATTGTTCTACCTGACGTTTCAATGGACAGAGATTCTCATGACCGACAATAACCTATTCTCAGCTTCACTGTCTTCCATACGCTTAGATGGTCTCCGTTTTAAGTTTAGTAGATTAATAAACATGATTATTTGTTGTATGCACTTTTATTATTCATATTACATGTACAGTATTGTTTATTTTTTTCTGATTGCACCTTTTCTGTTTAAAAAATAAACATAAAAAGACATTTTGAGGATGGAACGGATTATTTATTTTCATATTAATTTTAATGCAAAAAATTGCTTCGTAATACGAGTAAATCGCAATACGAGCTCAGCCTGGTAACGATTTAAACTCGTACTGCAAGGTTCTACTGTATATACAAATGAATAAAACAGACGAGCCACTTTAAAAGATGCTAGTTACATTTTTCTTGTTGTAGTTAATAGTGTTTTAGTTTAAATTTGTAAAATTTTCAAAATAGTTTTTTCACTAGAGTGTAATTGTTAGGCTCAATTTTATCCAAATTTGTTGTTTTTATATTTTTATTTTTCACAGAATTGATAAAATTGTTAACTGATGATGATCTTGCGATCGAAATCGATTTTAACTTTTTAATACAGTCATTGTGCAGCGACAGATTTCTAAGTTTCAAGTTTGTCTTGTTTTTATGCAGGAATAGACAGTGACTAGAAATCGTCGTTTTTGCGCTCAGTACAAAAGGTTACATTCTTGTTCACATCAAATGAAAATTTAACCACTCGTAAAAAACGTTGGTTATTTTTTGCAAATGATATTAATTTTTGTTTTGCAGTGAGTCGGTCACGAGTTACGCCGTTTCAAGGATACGTCAATCTAAAAAAAATAGTAGAACGTCAATCAAAGTAAAAATACAAAAAAAATCAGCCGGTCACGCTTCCAGCCTGTGCAACTGGATGGTGGTGGTGGTGGTGGTGGTGGTTTTACCCGACCCATTCCTAGGGATGGGGGCGCGGATCAATTCCGCGGAATCCCAATAGTCGGGCGACTCCTCACGGACGGGACCAGAGGTCCAGAAGAGAAGGGGTGTGGCCGAAAATGGCCCGACGCAGAGGGTCTAGTACAGGGCAGTCGAGCACGAGATGTGAGAGATCCTGTGGTTCAGAACCACAGTTGCTGCAAGAAGGAGTCTCGGCTCGACCAATCCTGTGGAGATAGGAGTTGAGGAGAGTGCTGTGCCCGTTGCAGCGTAAACGGGAGAGAGCACAGCGAGGGAGAGTAAGCTCCTCGGGAGATACTGTAGGGATTTGGTGTTGAAAGAAACCAGATTGGACACTGCGTCTCCAACTGGTGTAGAGGGATAGTCGTTGGGAGGAGATAAGGGGTGTGAGGGATACTGATATACTGGAGGGATCGAGAGAGGCACCGGCTTTAGCTAGAGTCAGCTAAGTCGTTACCTGGGAGGGAAGAGTGACCAGGTATCCATTGTAGATGGACAACCTTGGATTGAGATAGAGAGTTAAGAAGAGATTGGGTATTGGATAGGGATTTTGGGGTTAAATATGGTAGGGGAGTAGAGAGAGTTGATAGGACAGATAAAGAGTCGGAAAAGAAGGTGATAGAGTCGAAATTACATGTCTTGGAGTGAGAGATACACCACTCAAGAGCATGTAGGAGAGCGAAGTTTTTAGCACTATAACTGGTAGCCCAGAGACCAGTCGAGAAGGAAAGCGAGGTAGCAGTGACACACTTCGTACACTTGATGTGTATCCCTGCACCACCCTGTCCCAGCCCGCCAGGCACCGAACCGTCAGTCCAGGCAGAGATATCGCTATGAGATAGAGTGGAAAGATGGAAGGTAGCTGCAGTGTTGCGAAGGGAGGGGGGGTCTTTGCGAGAGCGTGGGGATGAGAGGTGGAGTGAGATTGTGTAATTACATGGGGCAGGGGGGTTTAGGAGGGCAGAGGATTAGTGGTTCACGGGTGAGATGTAGGTTAGGGGTAAGGTTATGTGATCTGGAGAAGGATCTCCATGAGCTCTTTTTGAGACGTGTACGGGGGTTATAGTTCGCAAGAGAGGCTATGGGAAAGGTGGGAGGTAGACGGAGGGCTCGTTCAAAGAAGGAAAGAGATTGGTGAGTGAGGGTGACTCGTAGTGGAGGTAGAAGTGCTTCTATATGAAGTAGAGGAATGAAAGTGGACGATAGACAACCTGTGATTACTCGACAGGAAGATCTATGCATCCTTTCCACGGAGGTGATGTGAGTAGGAGATGAGAAGGGAAACCAGCCTGGGGAAGCATAGGTGAGGATGGGGCGAATGAAGGCTTTGTATAGGGTACATAAGGATTCTTTTGATGGACCCCAGGAGGCAGAGGCAATGGAGCGGAAAGCACGGAATCGGCTGTGAAACTTTTTCCGTAAGGATAAGACGTGATATTTGAAAGAGAGAGTGTGGTCGAAGGTTACACCGAGAAAGGTTGGACGAGGGTTGAATTTGAGAGGGGTGTTAAGAGTGTGCAGAGAGGGTTGTATACATGATTGGTAGGGGTCTAAGCTGAAGAAGGATGTTTCACATTTGAGGGGGTTGAGAGGAAGGCGCCATTTTGAGGACCATTCCACCAGTCTGTTGAGGGCAGCTTGTACTACAGCGGTGGCACACTCAACACTCGGGGAGGAGGCCCAGATGGCTAGGTCATCTGCATAGAGAGAGGTTTTAACAGATGCAGGAAGGAAAGTGGGAAGGTCATTGATGTATAAAGAGAAGAGAACTGGCCCTAGAACCGAACCTTGGGTAACTCCTCTTCGGAGACGGAAAGGACGACTGTATGAATTACAGATACGGACTTTCGAACGGCGATCTGAGAGGTAGGATCGTATCCATTCGACAAAGCAAAGAGGAAGATCTAATGAGAGGAGTTTAGAGAGTAGGGCAGAGTGCCAAACTGAGTCAAAAGCTTTCGCAAAATCCACAGTGGCAAGGACTGTACGTGCGTCTGGCTTAGATTGGTGGAAGGAATCTGCGATTGACTGTGAGAGAAGAACCTGGTCTACAGTCGATCTACCAGGTCTAAAACCAGCTTGCACGGGTGAGAGAATGTCATGTAGTTCGAGAAAATAGGTTAGTCGTCCTAAAACCATTCTTTCGAAGAGTTTGGAGGTACATGAAGTGAGAGAAATAGGTCTATATGAAGAAGGTGAGTCAGAGGGTTTTCCGGATTTGAGAATGGGGATGATTGTTGATTGTTTCCAAGCAGACGGGAAGGTGTGTGTTGACCAAGAAAGGTTGAAGATGTATAGAAGAAAATTTAACGCAGATTGTGGTAGGTGGGATAGAAGAGGGTAGGTAATTTGATCAGGGCCTGAGGAGGTTGAGGTTGAGAGTTGAGAGATAGCTGTAGAGAGTTCAATTGAGGAGAATGGTGAACAGAAAGTAAAATGCAGGGTGTTGCAGTGTGCAGTTCTGATTTGCTTCATTTGGGCTTTCTTGGTGCTTCAAAAAGGTTTTGGGGTTTGGGTAGAGAAATGGGACTGTAGGTGTGAGGAGAGATGGTTGGCACAATCTACAGGGGTATGGCAATTTGAGAAATTGGGAAGGTCAGAAGTAGTTGGGGAGGGGGAGTCAGAGATGGAGCGAAGTAGAGAAAAGACTTCGCTGGGACGGGTTTTAGGAGAAAGGCTAGAGCAAGTATTCTGCCATGACTTGGCTTTAGCCTTATTAATCACAGTGGAGGTATATCTGGAAGTAGCGATATAGTGCTGGCAGTCTTCTTCGGAACAGTGTGCCTTCGCAAATGCCTTTCGGCGTTTTGCGACGGCATCTGCGACTTCAGGAGACCACCAGGCTTTAGCAGAACGGTTGATGCTGCCGAAAGGAATGGCAGAAGTGGCAGCATCATTGAGGAGTTTGGTAAAGGTGTGGGTGGCTTCAGAAAGAGAGAGTGTTGTAAAGTTAGAGGGAGTAGGGCAGTGGGTATCAATGTAAGTAAGGTATTCATCCCAGCGAGCTTTATTATAGTTAAATGAGGGGGGGCGATGGAAAGAGTTAATTATAGGGGAAGTGGGAATAGTGATGGAGATAGGAAGATGATCTGAGCCAAGGTCCGGAAGGGTCTGCCATGTGCACTTAGAGGCTATTCGGGCAGGAACTAGGGAAAGATCAGGGGAAGAGCGGTTTCCAGTGGCACGGTGTAGTAGGGTGTGGTGTTCAGGGTTATTAAGAGGTAAAAGATCAGAGGAGAGGAGCCAATCAAACAGATCTTTGCCTGAATGGTCTTCCGGTAAGTGGGAGTCCCAGGATGAATGATGGCTGTTAAAGTCGCCAAAGATGCAAGTGGTAGGAGGTGATGGTAGGAGAAAGGGTGAGAAGGATTTAGGGCGAGAGTCGGAGGAAGAGGAGCGGATAGGAGGGACATAGACGTTGAAAAGATGTATGGGGGCAGCTCCTTTTATTTTAACTGCGATAGCTAAATAATCGGAGCTGGGGTCGAGGGAGGAGAGGGATTGTGTGGAGAGTGAAGTGTAAGATAGACCATTTTTGACAAGTATCAGAACACCTCCTCCTAGGTTTCTCGTAGAGTTGGTGGTTCCTCTCCTCGTCATAAAACGGTTCTTTTGGAGGGTTTTGTAGCCTGGTATACGGAAGGTGGAGTCAGAGGAGAGGTGTGATTCTTGTATGAAGATGAGATCGTACTGATTATGAGAGAGAAAGTGTAGGAGTTCAGTACGACGCGGGCGAATCCCATTAGCATTCCACTGCAGGATTCGGAGGTTGTTTCGAGAGGGAAAGGAAGGATGAAATGAGGATTGTGTGAGAGGAGAGGTGGTTTGTTGGGTTTGAGGAGAAGGAGTAGTCAATGCTGAGGGAGGGTAAGTATAAATTAGTTGGGGGTGATTAGGAAGATAGGTGGGATTATTCGAGGTTGTTTTGGGGGAGGGTTTAGTTTTTGAAGATATGGTTTTGTGGTTATTTGTGAGTGTTGGTGGGGGATTTGGAGTGTGAGAGGATGGAGATACAGAAAAGAATGAGGATACGGGATTGGAGTGTGAGAGGGAGGGGGGGGTTGAGAAGAGGATGGGCACATTGGGCAAGCCCAAGAGTGTCCCAGGGAGATTTTGCGGAAGTCAGCGGGAGAAAGACCAGAGCAGGAGAGGTGTACCCAGAGAGAACAGCCGGTACATTGTATTGATCTGTTTCCCCAGGTGACTCTACGGGAGCAGACAGAGCAGGGGTCTATAGGGCCAGGGTTGGGGTGAATGTCACCGCTGATAAGAATCAGCGGTGAGTGGGATGAGTAATGAAGAGGTTTGGGGTGGAAGGAGGGACGAGGATGAGATGTCCGAGAGAGAATAGAAGGGGTAGGGGGGCGGTCAATTGGGTTTAAGAGTGCTGTCCACATGTGACCGCGCATTGGACAGCAGGGATAAAAAATGAGAAGAGTTGTCCAAGGGAGAATCGCCCGAGGATGAGACCCTCGGGGAATTGACAAGCCATTTCGACCCTCCCCAGTGCAGGGAAGGGGACTGCACCACCACGTTGAGGTGGCTTGTCGTTGGTGCAGTGCAACTGGATCGAATGAAATTTCAGTTCACATTGTTTTCCTCCAAATTAATTTAAATGAGTGCACTTGCTTCGGCGGGTGTCACTGAGGTGTAATTACGAACGTACAGTGCTCCATAATTGTACAAATATTAAGGCAGATTTTTATCCACGTCAAAATTCGACCTTCGTCAAGTCGGGAATTAAGCCGAAAAATTACGGTAATTAAAATCACAGTCAAACCTCGGTTTACGAACACAATTCGTTCTGGAAAGCTGTTCGAACACCGAATCATATTTTCCCATTATAAATAATGTAAAAAAGACTAATTCGTTCCACGCACCAAAAGAATAACTTATTTACCTGTTTACAACATACCTTGTATATCATAAAATAAAACTATTTCTTCCAAGAATAAATAAAACAAAACATAAGAAGTAATTTACATTAACATAACTTTATATAGCATAAAAATTTACATAATTTAATAATACATATATTTTTTTTTCCTTGACCAATATCACTTCTCGCTTTCATTGGATCCATGACTTAGGGCTAATGAAAAGAATGTTTTGTACAGTAAAATTGTAAATGCACAGCGTAACAATGAATGTTATAAACGTAACAATAAAGCAACGTAACAATAAATGTACTGTAACTCGTATGCTGGTGAACAAAAAAAAGTTGTTCGAGAACCAAAATTTTGTTCGAATACCGGGTCATTTTTAACTCAAAATTTTTGTTCGAAAACCGAATTGTTCAAATTCCGAGACGTTCGTAAACCGAGGTTTGACAGTACTGTAATTAATGGACGGATTCGTAACATTATGATTTCGAAAACCTTGAAAAAGACTGTTTCCTAAAAAGATTTCCTAAAAACACTCATCAGAGAAATAAGTAGGTAAAGTAATAACTAACAATGGAATGCTATTTATGGTGTACGTTATTGACTGGTAAGGAATCAAAAATTAAGAACTGTGATTGAACAAAGTAGAGAGCGGCAGTGATTGATCTGCATCCTACATCCCAACTCAGACAAGTTCTACGGATTTAACACAGGAAACCACATTTAATTTTGTTTGTCCAAACAAAAAGAATAGTGTCAAGTTTTCATCTTTTCACACACAAGTTTTATTACAAAATTGATTGTTACCAGTAAAGTTATTGTTACGTAATAGCTCAAGAGAAATCACACACCCATAGTATGGTAGCGTCTAGGAGGAACAGCAATATATTTCGGGCAGTATAAAAAATATCAAGTACTGCAATTGTCGTAGTCTAAAGCGTATCTTTAACGTGGGTTTAAATGTTTTCTTAATTTTAATAAGGCTTGGGTATTTTATTGTATTTTAAAGTTATAATATGGAAACTATCGATAAAATGAGTTAAATATGATGCATCTATAATATAGATCTATAATAACGACAAAATGGTAACCCTGTGTATAGAATTTACACAGGATAACAATTTTGTTATTACTTTAAAGTTTTGTCAAACAAAAAAAATATTAGTAAAGTTTGTTTTTTAGTTGATTATTAAGTAAAAACCCTTTTTGTCGCGCTCTTTTTTAGTAACCTAGTCTATATAATTATACTAATACTATACTACTTTTTTACTTGTGGTTTCGGCGATCCAGTTTTTTATTTCATTTACTATCAGCTAATATTTGTCACAGTTTTCAAAGTGCTTGGAAGTTCTTTAGAAATTTTACACTTTTACAAAAATTTTAATCTTGCAAAATGATTTTATGATGATTTTTACCATCAACTTTTTTACCTTTAGGGTTAAGTGATTCCTCCAAAAAGAAAATTTGAGCAATCCAGTTTCGCTCAATGATTTTGAAGCATATTCCAACCACAGTAATTAGACAGAAACTGTTCCATATGCTTGCCCAAATGTAAAAGTGGGTGAAATAACTATAAGTCAAACAAATCAAAGCAGTTAGAAGGAAAGAAATCTTGTACTAACCAAATCAAAGACCTGCTTCTTTTTGTGGCAAATCACTCAACTCATTTCAACCTCACTGATGCACTGCAGGGTGTCCATAAAGTCTCTTTACAATTAAAAAAAATTATTACAAAGTGAAATGATGAGATATTGCAATGAGGGTTGTTTTATATTAATCAGTATTTCATAAAGTTTTTATTGACACTAAAATTTATTGTTTCAGATAAAATTTCTTAATTAAAATTTCTTATGTTTAATGATTGAGTTATATGAACTGAACCCCCATAAAATGACTACTCCTCAAGAAAAAGTGCAATGTGTATCCTGGTTCATTGAGACAAAATCAGATGTTTAGACCCAGCGAAACTACAGAAGTATGGAAGAGACCCACCATCATGTCCTTCAATTCGTTTATGGCACAAGAAATTTATGGAGACAGGGACAGTGTTTGATACAAGGAGGAGTGGACAACCAAGAACATCTGAAGAAAACCTTAAGTGTGTAAGGCAAGCCTTTCAACGTTCTTCTATAAAGTCCATCTGTACTGCTGCCAGACAATTGGAACTACCACATTCAACAGTGCACAAAGTCCTACACAAGAATTTTAAGATTGTATGCTTACAAATTGCAAATGTTACAGGCACTTCAGCCAAACAACATGCCAAGACAAAAAGAATTTGCAGTAAACATGCTGCAACGAATTTCTGAGGATGAAGCATTCCTCAAGCGAGCTTGTTTTAGTGGTGAGGCAACTTTTCATGTCTCAGGAAAGTTAAACAAACACAATGTAAGAATTTGGGGATCAGTACAAAGTAAAAAGGGTCTGAACATCTGATTTTGTCTCAATGAACCAGGATACACATTGTGCTTTTTCTTGTGCTTTCTTTCTAGTCATTTTATGGGGGTTTAGTTCATATAACTCAATCATTAAACATAAGAAATTTTAAGTATACAAAATTTATGTGGTGATGCGGATCTAAAATGCCTATAGTTGTAGGCACCTAATCAAACACAAAACAAATAGCACATAATTGAGAATTTAATTGAAAAATTAAAATTTGATACAAAACTGCAATAATATACTACAGGCCTGTTTCGGTCTTGTTAGACCTCATCAGGTATATTTAATTACAATTAAGAATAATCAATAAGACATTATTACTTGTACATTTTTGCGCCTCTTATTGATTATTCTTAATTGTAATTAAATATACCTGATGAGGTCTAACAAGACCAAAACAGGCCTGTAGTATATTATTGCAGTTTTGTATCAAATTTTAATTTTTCAATTAAATTCTCAATTATGTGCTATTTGTTTTGTGTTTGATCAGGTGCCTACAACTATAGGCATTTTAGATCTGCATCACCACATAAATTTTGTATACTTGTGATACGAATACGCATGATCCCTTTTCTTTAACGCATGACTGGCCTTACAAAATAAGCTTTTGGATAATGCTGAGCTTGTCGCTTAATCATCATTTCTAAGAAATTTTAATTAAGAAATTTTATCTGAAGCAATAAATTTTAAGTGTTAATAAAAACTTTATGAAATACTGATTAACATAAAACAACCCTCATTGCGATATCTCATCATTTTACTTTGTAATATTTTTTTTAAATTGTACAGAAACTTTATGGACACCCTGCATTTTCAGTATTGAAACTTTCTTAATTTTTTCTACTAAGCAAGAAAAAAAATTTACTGGACTTGTTTCTCAGCTATAGCATTTTGAAAACAGATCTGGCATCACGCTTGTGTTCAGATTGCATCATTTTTTTCAACATGGTGTTTAAAGTACTGATTCTAACAGTTGGGGTCCCTTATTTCAGGGGCAGACAACTTTTTTTCATTAAAACAGGGCAAAAAAGAGTTTTATTTAGGTATAAGCAATGGCATACCAAGGATTTTTGAAAGGAGGGGATATAACCACAACCAAATATGCTTAATGGAAAAATACACTCAAGTGGAAAAAAAAGGCCTTCGTTTTGAATCAATCACAGATTTCACAATTTTTGTCTTTGAAGGCTTCTGATCTCTGGGAAAGCAAAAAAAAAGAGAGTCTGCCCATCGAATTTGTCCTTCTTTTCTGCCAAAAAAAGATCTCCAAGGAGGCCATGGATCTGTAAAGGAGGGAGGCAATGGCACCAAAATTACTGTCCAACATATGTTAAACCTATGTATCAGTGATCTCCAAGGGGGGGGCATGGCACAATGCTTCCCCCTAAATGCACTACTAGGTATAAGTGAACTATAAATTAGTAAGTGAATGCTTTTAAAAGTGCACACAAAGACTTCTTTTAGTCTTCAATTTAATTAAAAAATTTACAAATATTGACCATTTATGTGTGTGTCAACATTTTTTTTGTAAAATGGAACAATTCAATGCGAGCACACTCAATCACTTAAAAAAATAAAGATAGCTTAAAACAAATATTTTCTCATTGTCTTTTGATAAAGTATAGCTTCTTGCAGCCTTCATATTCTACTGTTATTAGATAAAACTAATCAAAATAATAATAATATTTTAAAACTATAATAATTGTTTTTGGCACCATTCTTTTCTGTTTTTAAATAACTTGGTTTTTGCATTAAGTACCATTTTAAGTTGATTTAGACTATGCAGTATACATGCATAAGCATTCAAGTTCATTGCAATTAATCTAAATGTTTTTATGATTTTGGACAGAGCAAGTTTACTAAAAAACAACTGAAGGTTAGCTATAATGTGTGCACAAAAACACTTCGTTTATCTTTAGAAATGAGAAAGGGACAAGTGTGTCATTACAATGCCATAAATCCTGAAATGACAAGATTGAATTTTAAAGGATGGGTGAAGGTGTGAACAATGTGTTAGTGGTTTGCTATGGTGGCCATCATAATCACCTTAGGCAGTGATGGCCTCACAAAAGAGGGAGGGCTTGGTGAAAGAAAAAGAGTGGGGGCATTTTCTTATGTTCCAAATTTTTTCAGTTCCAAATAAAAGTGATCATTAAAAAATCATTGCTTTAGAAGGGGCCACTTCTTAGTGTTCCAAAAAAAAAGAATAAATAAAAGATAAAAAAGGTCATCACTTTGGGGGGTTACCTTTTAGTGTTTTAAAACAAAGTTCTGTGATACTACTATGGAGAAATAAAGCAATATTTGAATAAGATAAAAATTCTATTTGAATAAGAAAAAAACCTAATAAGGCTATAAGGATATATAAAAACATTACTGTTAATAAGTTAGTAGTTGTTAATATTATGACAGATAATAGTGCTGATGAATATGAGCTGTGTCCAAGCTGTAATAACAAAGCTGCAGATTTTAATGACAGGTGGGTTGGCTGTGTTTTATGTACCTACTGGATCTGTTTGGACTGTGCTTATAAAAGTTTACCAGGGGCTGAACCTCAAAACAAGGGTAGTAAGAATGCCAAAAAGTTTTATGATTCATTGAAGGGTACAACATCTTCCCCTTGGCAATACTTTTGCTCAAACTGTATCATGAAACTGCCTTCACTGAAATCTACCCCATCTAAAATTACAAACAATGTGTCTGAACAAATTAGGAAAATTACAAACACTGTCAATGAACTAGCTAAGAAAATTACATCTCTAGAACAGCCACTTCGTCCTATTGCCACTGCTGTTACTTCACCAACTTGGGCTGAGATTGCTGGGATCAATAGCCCACAGAAGCTCAGTAAAGTGGTCAAAACATCAGTACAATCAGCTCTTGATAGTGAAAAAACCAAGTGTGAATTGATAATTTCCCGACTAGATGAATCTGGATCTGACTTGGAAAATGTACTCCAAATTGGTGAGTCAGTAGGCTTTCAGGCAAAACCAGTGGATGTACAAAGACTTGGCCAAAAGTCTGCTGGCACATCTCGACTTTTAAAAGTCACTTTCTCATCATTTAGTGACACTAGAAACTTTCGATTGTCATTTGATAAGAACAAAATGACATCAGATAGTTTAAAAAGCATTAAAATTAGGCCTAGCGTTGACAAGGAAAAGAGAAAACTTCACAAGCAGAAATCAAATCTTGTGCATCAAATGAATCAAGAAGCTAAAGAAAGAGGTGAACATAACGTTAGTTATAGTCTAAGGGAGGACTATGCTATATGGAAATTTGTCAAAGATAACGATTCATGGAAACGGGACCGAAACTGGCAAGAATCAGCATCATCAGAAGTAAATCAAAAAACAAATCAGTCAAAAAAAGAGGTACGTTAAACAAACTTCATTTAATGGTTATTTGTTTCAATGCTCGCTCAATCGTAAACAAACTTACACTACTGCATAACTTCCTAGTCAACAATGACTCCATTGATTTAATTTTCATAACTGAATCTTGGCTAACTACTGCCATACTTGACTCCATGATTTGCCCCAATAGTTATAGTATTGTTCGCAATGACAGAGCTGTTGGTAGAGGTGGTGGCGTTATCTTATTGTACAAGAGTAATTTGCAAGTAGTGCAATTCATGCCTGTTATAGCCAATGAATGTTTTGAATATATATGTGTTGATGTCCACACTGGTAAATGTATTATTCGTTTTTGTTGCCTTTGCATGCCCCCTGTGACTGCCAATTCCTTCACTGATCTGTGTAGTGTATGTAACTGCCTCAAGATGTGTATTTCTGTCAAACACTGTGCCTATATTATTGGTGATTTTAATCTACCGCATATTGATTGGACGATTCCTATTAGCATTGGTAACTCTTGTCATGATTATTTTGTCGAGTTTTGTAATACTGCTCATCTCATTCAACATGTGTCTCAATCTACCCACAAAAGTGGAAGCACACTAGATCTGTTGCTCTGTACTTTACAAGGCTCTTTAAATATTGAATCTTTTGAAATCTGTCCACCTTTTAGTGATACTTGTGATCACTCCAGCTTAATTTTTACCATTAGCTATTATACCAGTTCCAGTGTTCCTTCTCATACCACCTTATCACCTGACTTTAAACGAGCTGATTATAACAAAATACAAGAGGAACTCTTATTGGTTGACTGGCAAAATATTATTAGTTCTTGTGGCAACAATGTACAACTCCTATATGACACCCTGTGCAAACAACTGCAACTCTTGATCAATCTGCATATACCACCTAAGTCTTTTGCAAGTAAAGCCAAAAGACCAGCTAATATTCGTAAATTGCTAAAAGAAAAGAAAAAACTTTATCAGCTATGCAAAAGTGATTCTACTGCTAAACCAGAATACAATAAAATCTCCAAAAACTACGACAAGGCTGTCTTGCAATGGTATGAAAACTTTGAAAACTCATTGTGTGAAAATCCAAATCCCTCAAAATTCTACAGCTATGCCAAAAACAAACTCAATTTTAGACCAGAGATCCCTCCCCTCCGGAAACATGATAATCAACTAGCTGTTACTGATACTGAGAAAGCTGACACTTTAAACTCCATGTTTCATAATGTGTACAAAGTGGATGATGGCAATGATCTCAACCTCTCTTGCAAAGTCCTTTCCCAACAATGTATGAATGATGTGACAGTGGATGTTTATGATGTTGCTAGGGCTATTCAAATGATTCCCGATAAGTTATCACAATCACCCAATGGTATTCCTGCTTATTTTCTCAAAAGGGTGGCCTCTCCTATCCTTGACATACTTTTACACTTATTTAATCTTAGTTTAAATTTGGGTGTTATACCTTTGCAATGGCGTTCTGCCATCATTGTTCCCATACACTAGAAAGGTTCTCGAGATTTTCCTTGTAACTACTGTCCTATTTCTTTGACTTGTGTTTTGTGCCGTACTCTGGAGTACATTATTGCTGAAATATTACGATCTCATCTTCACTCTTTCAATCTTCTTTCTTCAAATCAATTTGGCTTTCTTCCCAGTAGATCCACCTGCTCTCAACTGCTCACAGTGTTGAATAACTGGTTCTGTAATTATGATTCTAATGTTACAACTGATGTTGTGTATACTGACATTGCTAAAGCTTTTCACAGTGTTCACATTCTAAGTTGCTATCAGTGCTAAACTCATATGGCATTCAGTGCAATGTTCTCAATTGGATTAGATCTTTTCTTAGTAATCGTGTTCAAAAAGTGTGTGTTAACGGTAGTTTCTCTGATACCTTGCCAGTTATTAGTGGTGTTCCCCAAGGAAGTGTCCTTGGCCCATTGTTGTTTGTTATATATATTGATGACATTGTTAACCTTGTACGTACTTCTAGTTCTGCTAATACTAGTGATGTGTTTTTATATGCTGATGATGCAAAGCTGTTTAGTCGCAATGTGATCTTGACAATTTAGCATCATGGCTACTTCATCGTCAACTTTCTTTATCACCTTCTAAATGTCAACATCTGGCTATAACTAAAAATTTGTGTAATGCACCTAGTAAGTTTTTTATAGGTATTGAGGATATTTCTTGTGCTGACACTGTAATTGACCTTGGCATTAATATTTCGCACAATTTAAAATGGTATCACCACATTTGTCGCATTCAGCATACAGCTTCACTCTGTGCTTATCGTTTGTCACACTGCTTTTCTTCAAAAAATGTTTGGACCCTTCTTTACTTTACTTTACTTATGTTAGAGAGAGACTTACTTTACTTATGTATGTTAAAGAGCTTACTTTACTTATGTTAGACCTAAGCTTGAATACAATACACCTGTTTGGTCTCCATACTTAAAGAAAGATATTATTATTATTGAATCTATTCAGTGCCATTTTACTCGTCAAATTTGTACTCATTGTAACATTTCTTTTTGTTCTTACTATGACCACCTAGAAAAGCTTAACATAAAATCTTTAGAATATCATAGAGTTGAATATGACCTTTTCTTGATGTACAAAATATGTCACAATTTGTCAGATTTAAATTTTCATAATTTTTTTCATATTGCAACTCTGGTCATAATCTGCATCAACATGACTGGACTATTCAGTCGCTCACTTATCTTAAACAAAATCAGTTCAAAAATTTCTTCACCAACCATATACCGGATGTTTGGAATAAACTTCCTCAAGATATTGTATCTGCTCCAAGCCTATCTAGTTTTAAAATCCGTGTTAAAAAATTTGACCTCCACAGTATTACTTCACTTGTCTACTGAGTATTACACTTTGTTTGTTGAATCTTGCTTTGAACTGTTTCTTTTTTCTCCTCACCTATTAGTGTGCTGGTGTGTGTACCTAGCACCATGGTGTTGTATTTTCAAATAAAATAAATAAATAAATATTTTGCTTATTGGGGGCCATTTTTTGACGTTTTTAGGGGAGGCCTGGTGCTGCCACTTTGTTTGCTCTTCATAAAGCCATCACTGGCCTTAAGCCTACATCATGGGATCAATTTATTGTTTAAAATAAGTAAATGCCACAAAAAAAGATGAGACAATAAAGTAAAAAAAAAGAACGAACAAAAAACATACCTTTTCGGAATATCTGCTTTGCTATTGATACTTTTATATTTTCCATACTGAACAAGATATCTACTTATACTTCCAAGTACATTCTTTGATTGAACAACGTATGTCATCAAAAAACCAAAAAGTAAAGTCACACTTACAAAGACCCAAATTTGATTTGTTATATTGATTGGAAAAGGCAGACGATGTATAAGCGACAAAACATTCATTATGCGCTAAAATGTTACTGTGTTATTAAAATAATATAATCTAAATAAAATGCTGTATGGGCAATGCCACGCCACAAGAACAATAAATTTCCTAGCAGATTCTAACAAAAAAACAATTCATAAACTCGGAGAAGTAATGTAGCATTGACGTTAGCAGTTTCTGCCTAGTAGAGAACTTCTTGCAGAAAGAAATGTTTGCGGTTTTTGCACAAGAAACTTGCTGATGCATTTGCACGATGTTCATCCAGCAATATTTCAGCAACTTTGCACACGTATCGCATTGATTTCGTCACGATAGCTCTAGATAAGGGGTGGCGAACTGCTGCCCACGTGTGGTTGGGAAGAAGTTTTTTTGCTTTATTGACGACCAGGGTACAATAAAAATGTAGCCTAATAAGCCCTCCAGAAAAGAATTTTAATGTCGAGTGAAAACCAAACAAGCTAGTGAGTTGACAGAACAACTCTTCTCTATCTTGTTTGCCATGAGAATAAACTTTTTTGGTCTATTATCGACTTTGAAAAAGATATAGCCTACTTGTTTAATGCAATTGAAGATAAAAAAAAGTCTTGACATGACAATTCAGATAAAGAAGCGTGGTCTGTTGTTAAAAAATTAAAAGTAGGCTACAGTATGTTAATTTTCAAACTTAAGGATGTTTGCTTGTTTGTGCCAACATGAATGATGGAAACAAGCATCTTAAGTATAGAATCATATCCTCGCTGCATGAAAATTACCTAAAAAATAACAGGCAAAGTGATAAAAACCATGCTTTTTAAAATTTTTACCCAAAGGTTGTTAATTTCTACCCCTAAAAATACCCTAAATTTACAGTGCACACCTAATTTTTTAATTTGAATTTGCGGCCCACGAGTGCAATCAGGTTCCCCACCACTGGTTTAAATAAACCTACCCTTCGTTTTCATTTTATTTCAAGCATCAAGTGGTAAAGCACACGTAAGGCTAGCTTGTAAAGCACACGTGAGGCTATACTGATAAAGTATTCAATGTTAAAATATTCGAAATGCTTCGAGCAAGAAAACGACAGGCAGCAGCAATAATGGTGGTGGCAGTTTTAGAAAGCAACGTGAAAGCGGAAATGCTGGGTGCGATCCTGGCTTGACTGCAGAAATGCATTGGGTGCCTATAACCAGAGGTGGGCACGGTACTTTTACTCGGTACTTTTGAATAATCCAATTTAATAGTTATAACTATTAACTTCTCTGTCATACATTGAGTTTCAATTGACATTCAAAAATAGTGTAATTCAAAAACAAAAAAAATTTCAAAAATAGTTTTTTTATTACTATTAAATTGGATTACTCAAAAGTACCGAGTAAAAGTACCGCGGTACTTTGTGCCCACCACTGCCTATAACACCCTGTTGCAGAAGCTGCACATACGTCTGCTATTGACCACGATGGCATTTTCGACCAAAAACTTGCTGAAATCTTGCTGAAAAATAGAAACTCGCTCTATTACTAGCAATATTGCAGTAAGACATGTTTTTTTCTTGAAAAGCCCTTCTACACGTGGCAAGATTTTTATTGCGCAATATTATAAGCAATTTTGCTCAATGATCTTGCACGGCACTTTGCACTCACATAGAATATTGAGGCAAGAATCTTTCTGCAAGAAACTTGATCGTGTAAAGCCAGCCTTAATCTTGCTCAATGATCTTGCGCGGTACTTTACACAAATAGAATATTGAGACAAGAATCTTTCTCCAAGAAACTTGATCGCGTAAAGCCAGCCTAAACAGCGTTTTGCTCAAATTAGTTAGTTATAAATTCACCTATATACTGATACTGAAAACAAATAATTTTTTATTGAACAACATTTGGTTTTACGATGTAGCTACCAGGCATTAATTGAAAAATTACCAAACAAACTGTAAATCTAACGTGTAACGTACTACTTTACTCTGTTTTCAGTGGCATTTTCCTTCGCTTCTCGCGAGTTGTGGCGAGAACGTTATCAATGACATCACATCACAACATAAGGTTTAGGTCACGCTACAGTAAGCAACGAGAAATAACAGCATGCTGCATCGAGAAACAACGCTAACTTAGAAAAAATTGTAGAACAAAAGTGTACTTTAAAATGGAAAACGCTGTTCACAGAACTTTGGCTCAAATAGAACTCGTCGTCGCCATTGTTTTTCAATTAGTTGATTTAAAATTACAAAATAACTTTTTGAAAAAAAGCTAATATTCTTCCTCAAAATTAAATAAAGGCAAAGAAAAACGTTCTCCGCATCAAAAAAAATTTTTTTATTGAAAACTGAAAATATTAGATCTTTTCAAAAAGCGACCGTGAGCGATTTTTGTAAGTGAAACTAACTTGGAATCCTTCCTGTGGTTACTTTCGTTTTTTGAAGTAATCCTTTTTCTCTTTTTTATTTTCTCTAGGTCTGTGGGGGATTTCTGGTTAGTTTCGTGGACAAAAAACAGTTATTGTCCCTTCTTTTAGAGACCCACTTAAACTAGCCTAACTAAACTAATTTAAATTTTAACCCCAGCTAACCCTACAGCTATAAATCTAGCCTATGTAAACTTAATCGCAATGCCTATAAAAATGTGCCATCTTAGTAAAAACTAACCACAAACTTAGAAATCAAAGTCATGGCATTTTCTTGCTCAACAAACTTTGGTACTTTCCTGTTATTGCCCCAACATCTATTGCAAGTAATTTTTTTTTGGTGAAACTAACCTGGAATCCCCCCTATAAGTTTCTTTTTTATTTTATCCTAGTGTTGTAGAAGCATTTGATTTAAATAAGGACATTGATTAGGTGTTGAGCAAGTGTTTTATATTCACATTTAAGCAGATGTTATATATAAAATTTAAGCAGGTGTTATATATGTAATATATATTAACAGAATCATTGCAAAAAATTTGATTATTGCTAATCCAAAAGATGGAAGCACTTTCTGAGCAACTAAAGGAAGGATACCCTTCATGACATGAAAGGAAAACAAAAAAATATGAAGCTGATTTCCATCAACAACATTATGAATTAAATTTGTCTTGCAAAGATGAAAAAATAACCCAAAATTATCAATTAGCCCAATTGAACTCACTAACTGAATCAATAGCATGTATTGAAAAGAAAATTCAAGGTGGAAAAAGAAACATCCAAAACTTAGAACTGCACTTGGACAATTTAGAACAATATGGAAGGTCTAACTATCTCATTTTGCATGGAAGTGGCATTGCAAATAATGAGAACTATAATGAGTTTTTAAAAGAAGTGATCAATATATTGAACATCAAAGTTAAACTGCCATCAACAGATTTTATCTAAAAACAAGATATTGATACTGCCCATTGCCTGCCAGCTTCAAACAGAAGTAGACATGACAGAGCTAGAACTAGGTGCATCATTCTGTAAGAAACTATGTCTACTAATCAAAATCCAAACTTATGGGCTCTGGATTGTTTATAACAGAGTCACTTACAAGAAGAAGACTTCATTTGTGAAACATGGCTCAACAAGAATTTGGAGTTTTAAACACATGGTCTTTAAAAAAGGTTCAATTTTTGTGCATATTAAAGGTGAAAAGAAAATGATAAAACTCATAGATGACATTAATGATATACAGTACTTGATACTTCAGCAAATAATTGCCTCAAGAAATAATTGTGAGAAGCTGGCTGGACTAGTTAATTTTGGTAATTCAATATGTATTCTTTTTATGATAATAAGTTGATTGCAATCTCTTATATACTGCATCTCCTTTAAGTATAAAATTTCTGGGTCTCGTCTACTATATGCCGTGGTGACATTTTTGACAGTAAAATCCCCTTTGGGGATTTTCCTGTTTTTCTTGTGACTGCTTTTCATCCTTGGTTTTTTTTAAAAAATTTTTGCTCCCACCACAATCTCACCACTTCTGATCTGTTTCTTGTTTTTACACTTCACCCAATTCTTTCAACTTGATTTATTCATTTTATTTCACCATGGTGAATAGTAAACGAGATGTTGAAATGGAAGTTTGCATACAAGCTTGATTTTTTAAGGCCCGTTTCCACTACGAGCGTCGAAAAAAGCATTCTTTGTTTGTTTTATTGCTTTTTTTTTGCACTTGCTTCAATTTTAACTGCCCGCTTCAATCGAAGATCAATAAAAGAGACAAAGAATGCTCTTTTCCACGCTCGTAGTGGAAACGGGCCTTTAAGCTTGGCTTAATCATTTTATTTTGCCACGGTGAATAGTAAATAAGATGGTGAAACGGAAGTTTCTGTTATAACTTTTAAATCTTATTATACGTACACTTTAAACATAATAAAACTGTTTATTATAACAATTCTGCATACAAGCTTTATTTTTTAAGCTTTTTTTAATCATTATATTTTGCCACGATGAATAGTAAACGAGATAGTAAAATGGAAGTTCGCGTTATAACTTTTAAATCTTATTAGACACTTTAAACATAATAAAACTGTTTATTATAACAATTCTGCATACAAGCTTCATTTTTTAAGCTTTGTTTAATCATTTTATTTCGCCACGGTGAATAGTAAACGAGATGGTAAAATGGAAGTTTGCCTTATAACTTTTAAATCTTATTAGACACTTTAAACATAATAAAACTGTTTATTATAACAATTCTTCATACAAGCTTCATTTTTTAAGGTTACATTAATAATTTTATTTTGCCACTGTGAATAGTGAACGAATTGGTTAAATGGCACCATAAACAGTGAACAAGATTCTCAAAAGAAAGTTCACATTATAACTTTTAAGTCTCCTTATACATTTTAAACATAATAAAACTGTTTTATTATAACAATCCTGCATACAAGCTTGATTTTTTGAGGTTACATTAATAATTTTATTTTGCCACTGTGAATAGTGAACGAGTTGGTTAAATGGCACAGTAAACACTCAACGAGATTCTCAAAAGAAAGTTTGAATTATTAAAATGTTTAAAATAAAATTTATTAATGTAACCTTAAAAAATGAAACTTGTATGCAGAATTGTTATAATAAACAGTTTTATTATGTTTAAAGTGTATAAGGAGACTTAAAAGTTATAATGCAAACTTTCTTTTGAGAATCTCACTCACTGTTCACTGTGCCATTTAACCAACTTGTTCACTATTCACCCTGGCAAAATAAAAGTATTAATGTAACCTTAAAAAATGAAGCTTGTATGCAGAATTGTTATATTAAACAGTTTTATATGTTTAAAGTGTATAATAAGATTTAAAAGTTAAAACGCAAACTTCCATTTCACCATCTTGTTTACTATTCACCGTGGCAAAATAAAATGATTATATCAAGTTTAAAAAATTGGGTAAAGTGTAAAAACACAAAACAGATTGGGAGTGGTGAGACCGTGGTGGGAGCAAAAATTTTTTTAAAAAAAAAGAAACAAAGGATGAAGAGCAGTCGCAAGAAAAAACAGGAAAATCCCCTTTGGGGATTTTACCGTCAAAAATGTCACCACAGCATATAGTAAACAAGACCCAAATTTTTCATACCCTTATTTTACATCTAAAGCATTTATTGTTTTGCCTAAATTAAACTCTTTAGTAAGCATTTCCTTTTTTACCTTAATTCTTTTTACTCTTGATATATTCTAAGATAATGACACAGTCTGACACATAATGCTGTGAAATATCTCTGTACTAGATGTAATAAATCTTACCAAGTAAATCTAAAATCTATTTGTTGTGATATATGGCAGGCCTGGACACATTTTAAATGTACTAAATTAATCTTAATAGAATTTGACAAACTTGGTAAATCTAGCCAATCATACTATTGCTATAACTGCTATAAAAACCTTTTTTCCTATAAAAATTTAAGTGACTTTCTAATGAACTAACATCTAATGATTTAAAGCAGTCTCCCTTAAATATAATAGATACATGTAAATGTTTTCCTGAAATGGAAGGTTGTTATATAGCAGTACAAGATTTTTATGACAAGTATGCTAACTGTGAAGATTTTTTTATACAGGGTGATTCAGCAAAGTGTGCACAAATACTTTTCTTAGTTTTATGTTCATGTATTTCGTCCATTATTAACTTTCAATTATTAACATTTCAGTTTCTTATTATTTAAGAGTTAAAATTTAAAATCTGGTATTATTTGAAGTAAAAATAAACGATGAGTAAAATAATCAATGATGTGATAGAAGAGTATTGCAAGAAGAAGCTCCCACCAAGTGAAATTTTCCGGTTGATGAAGGAGGTTGTAAGCCGTAGAGGAGTTTATAAAGCCGTGAAAAGGTTCAAGGACACTGGGACTTGTGCTCCAAGAATCAGGAGTGACCCTGAAAGAACCGTAAGGACGAAGAAACTGATCAAAAAGGTTAGAGAGAAGTTGAGGAGAAATCCTGCAAGAAGTGCCAGACAACTTGCTAAAAACTACTCTGTGAGCGTGTCCAGCATGCAAAGGATTCTCAAGGATGATCTCCAGAGCTACCCATACAAGTTCACCAAAAGACATCTCTTGTCGGAGGCCACTAAGAAGAAAAGGCTCGATAGAGCAAAGGTTTTGGTCAAGAAACTTGTCGATGGCACACAGCCTCAAGTTTTATGGACAGACGAAAAACTTTTCACTGTTCAAGCTGTCCATAACCATCAAAATGACAGGATTTGGCTTCCAGACATAAACATGGTCCCAGTTGAGTGTCGCAGCTCTTTCAGAAGACAAAAACCCGCCTCCGTAATGGTATGGGCAGGCGCAACATCAAAAGGGCTGAAAACTCCTCTCGTATTCATTGAAGAAGGGGTCAAGATAAACCAGACCGTCTATAGGCGAATGCTGGAGGAGAAAGTCCTTCCCTGGGTCCAAGAAGTAGTCGGAGAACAAGGAGTTACTCTTCAACAGGACGGTGCAACCTCCCACACGGCCAACTCAGTTCAAGCTTGGTGTCGATGCAATTTCAAAGGTTTTTGGGAGAAAGAGCTTTGGCCGCCGTCTTCACCAGACTTGAACCCTATGGATTTTGGGTTATGGTCTATTTTAGAGACAAAAGCCTGCCGTACTTCTCATCCAAATCTGGACTCTCTAAAGAGAAAATTGACATCGGCATGGGACGAAATTGACCCAGAAGTGGTGCGTGCCACATGTGCCCAGGTTCTGCCACGACTTCGGAAAGTAATCAAAAACAAAGGGGGTTATATTGAATAACTTGTATATTTTCTGAAAGCTTATTAAATTTACTATCTTCACAGCATATAACTTGTTTCATTTGACCTAATTATAAGTCCGAAAGATGAGTTTTTATTTGTGCACACTTTGCTGAATCACCCTGTACTTCATTTCAATATGCTTAGTTTAAATAAAAACTTTGAAAAACTTGAAGAACTATTAACTCAACTTAGTAAGATGCCAGCTATTATAGCCATATCCGAAACAAAACTAAATTCAAAATGCAACTCTTTTCTGGAAGGTTATTATTTCTTTCAGCAAAACTCAGACACGAATGCTGGTGTGTTGGTATGTCTATTAAAAATTATATTATTTATAGTATCATAGAAGTAGAGCTCGACCGATACAACTTTTTCAGGCCGATACCGATATTTTCAAAATATTTATGCCGATACCGATACCGATAACTGATATTTTACGTATGATATTTTGTCAGTAATTTGAGTAATTTCAATTAACTCGATACTAAAAAAATTCACTAATCCCTCTCCAAAGAAACACTATTAGTGTACAAAAGTCACAGTACAGTATTATTCACAAAAAATTCACAGCAGTTTGGCAATTTCGTCACTAATTTCAATTAAATAAGTTTCAACAGCTTAACCCAGCTCCAAAGAAATTAGAACTATACGCTGTTACCGCGTGTTGTTTGCATTGAAGTCGGGCTTTTTTCTTCTGCAAGTTGCGCATGCACATACACATGCGAGAACAGCGGCAAAAATGCGTGATACATGTGAGGGCAAGCGTGTGCATTGTTGATTTGCATGTGCGGGCTGTACACGCAAAGCAAATAGAATGCGCCAACGAGCTCGTGCTTGCTTTGAAAAACAAAACACTTTAAAAGTAATTGGTGCTTTGTACTGTCGCTCGAATAAAGCATGCTATTGTAAGCCGATATTTATCGGTGGTAGATAACCGATACGATATATCGGCTTGGTACTGATATCGACTGATATATATCGGCTGACCGATATATCGGTCAAGCTCTACATAGAAGATTATGACTTGAAGGTACCTAGCTGTGAGGAACTATGAGTCAAAGTAAGTGTAAATGGTTATGACAAGGTCTTTGGTGTACTCTACAGGCACCCAGTAACTGTCTTGCATGATTTTCACTCTGCGCTAGAAAATTCTGTTGGAAGTATAAATGTCCACAAGTATGAATATTATATATGTAGTGATATCAATATTGATCTTCTAAAAAGTGAAACCAATAACACAATCAATGATTATTCAAATATGTTATTTAGTCTAGGTAGCTTATCCTTGATCAATTTTCCCACTTGTATCACTAACACAAGTGCCACTTCACTTGATCATATTTAGACCAATAATGTGTCTAACAAAATCAGCAGTCATATTCTCCTTGAAGACATTACTAACCACATGCCAACTTTGATTTTATTAAACAACATTGAACACAAAACTATTGAAGAAGAATTATTTTAGAAACAGCAAAAACTTTTAATTCTGAAAATTTCTTAATAAATTTAAACAATGAATATTATAACTTTAAAAGTGAGAATCTTTTTTTTAGTAAACAAGTCAATATATTTATTGATATATTAGATATACAACTGTTGGGTGGTCATGTTTCATTAAAAAAAGCAACTAGAAAACAACAAAAATTAAAAACTAAACCATGGCTAACAAAGGGAATTTTAAATTCAAGTAGAACAAAGAATAAATTATTTGCAGAGAGTCTAAATGGAACTGCCCAATACAGAAATACAAAAAATTTTTCAATAAGCTTGCTCATCTAAAAGAACAAGCAAAAAAGAACTAATATCACAAAATTATTGCTGATTCTAAACATAATATCAAGTTAATGTGGAAGACAATTAATGATATTGCTAAGTACAAGAAAAAATTCAACAATCAAATCACAAATTTAATCAATAAAAAGGGAGAAAAAGTAACAGACTCAAAAGAAATGGCAAATATTTTCAACAAATACTTTTCAGAGGTAGGACAAAAAATGGCTACAGATATCAAAGAACCCATCAATGTAAAAAAATCAACTTTTCTTTCACTAATCACCCAAATGTCAAATTCTTTTTACCTTAAACCAGTCACTACTACTGACATAATAAGATATTTAAGGCAGCTCAACCCAGCGAAAAGCTCTGGGGTTGATGGGATACCCATTAAATATTTATTAATTAATGCCCAAATTATAGCACCAACACTAACATGTTTATTTAATAATTGCATATAAGTAGGTATTTACCCCCAAGCATTCAAAATTGGTCAAATTGTACCTATATTTAAAAATGGTGTTTTTTTTTAATGTATGGACTATAGACCTATATCTTTTAGCCCACTTTCTGAAATATTTTAAAAATGCATTTATGAACAGTTATATTTCTATTTAATAAAATTTCATATTCTAACTCCCCATCAGTTTGGTTTTAGACAAAATTGTTCCACTTTGGTTGCAGTAAGAAAATTATATGATGAATTGGTAGATGTTATAGATCAAAAGAAGTATGCATGTGCTATATTTCTTGACTTAAGAAAAGCATTCAACACTGTCAATCACCATAGTTTATTACAAAAATTAGAGCACTATGGCATCGGTGGTTTACCATTACAACTCCTCAAAAATGATCTAATTAACAGGACACAATATGCAGTTGTAAACAATTATAAATCCACTTATAATCTCTTAACCTGTGGGGTTCTCCAAGGCTCTACACTTGGACCTTTATTATTTTTAGTATATGTTAACGATCTACCTTTAGCTTCTAAATTTAATTCTAAATTATTTGCAAATGATACAGTTTTAACTTTATTGAATGCATGTATACAAACTTTATCCAATAATGTTAATTGTGAACTTGCCAAAATAGTAGACATTTGGATGAAAATAAACAAACTATTTATAAATTATGAAAAAACTAAATTTATGTTAAGTTCAAAAAAGATCCCCATAAATTATCAAATTTTCATAGGTCCCACAAAATTGAAAAAATGAGAAAAATAAAATATCTTGGTGTAATATTAAATGGTAAATTTTTTTGGATTCCACACATTCAACAAATTTGTAATAGACTTTCTAGTGCTTTTTGGGGCCTAGATAAGCTGAGAGATTGTGTTGATATCCCAACATTAAAAGCAGTATACTACTGTCTTGTATATCCTCACTTACAATATTGTATTACTTCATGGGGACTAGTGTCTACTACAGCCCTAAATTCTTGAGAAAAAATACATAAAAGAATTATACAAATCATTGCAAAAATTCCATATAAAGCTCACATCAACCCTCTTTATCACGGCTTAAACCTTTCAAGATAAAGGATATCTGCATTCTAGAAATAGCCAAATCTATGTTTAAAATAAACAAAGCACTCTTCCTTTGCCAATATCCAAACCTCAAACTCATCAAAAACACTCATAATTACAATACCAGATCTTCAAGTAAGCGCAATTATTTTCTTGACAGAAAAAAATCAGAAACAGGAAAAAAATCTTTTTCTTTTATTGGCCCAAAAATATGGTTAGATTTATCTTGTGAGATCAAAAGCTGTTTATTTAGTATATTTAAAAAGAAATTAAAGTTAATTTCTTATTGAAAATTATAAATCCACTTAACATTTTGATATGTCACCCAGTCACTAGCATATATCACAAACTCTTTGCAGTGTGCATATGGTATGTATAAGTAATTATATTTATGTAATCTGTGTTGTTTTTTTTGTTTGTTTTTTATGTTCTTTATTGTTTTTCTTTTATTGTGGTGGCAGCAGACTTGGAAGACCACTGGATGACCATATGGTCATTTCTGCTGTCTCCAGTATAAATTTTTTTTATATATTTTGTGTTGCATATTTATACACAAATGAATTTTTTGTTTCTTGTTTCTTGTTACTTGCAATAGATGGTAGGCTGATAACAGGAAAGTACCCAAACTTTTAGTTTGTGTGTTTATTTGATGAATTTTGTAATTTTAATTTAAGAACTATATTTTTGTTAACAAAATTAGCTTTTTCTAGGTGTTAGCAAATATGAGAGTTATTTTGTTATTTATTGAAATTAAATTGACATTACATTGATTATATTGATCTAAGTTCATTTCCACATTAAAAAGAAAGAAAATGAAGTTTGAAGTTGTTACTGTGGTTGAAGAAATATCCTTCGTAAGCAGGTTTTCTTTTTAATTCATATTCTTTACAACCAAAATAAAATGATTCTTGTTCATTATCTGTCTTTACTGACTTAACAAACATTTAGATTTAAGGAAATTCCCAAAGCCTGCAAGGTTGATAACTAGGAACTGTAAATAAGACTCAATAAAATTGCCAAAATCAATGACATGGTGCTATATTTTTTAAAAGTTTGGGATTAGTAAGTGATCGTTTTGATATGCACTTGAAACATTTATTATGCTTTTAAAAAGATATGTTTTGCTGTATAAAAAAGACATGTATAATGCACTTTTTATATACACAATATGAACATATTTTTGGTTTAATGCTCATTTTCATCATGTGTTTTTGGAAAAAAATGCTAAGTCATTATTTTATTCTGCTTGGTGTTTTTGAAAAAAGCGTTGAATTTTTGCCATCAACTAGTTTTATTAATTTTATATAAATCTGTATGTAATTTTATTTGAAATATTAATTATTATTGTTAGTTTGTTACTATATATGAAAACAATTGTAATTGCGTTGTCCAAATGCACTTATAAAAACAGCAAAAATTTAATTAAGACTTATTAAATTAAAGCTGGGGTTTAACAACTAGGATTTGATAATAGAAATGTTGGCCCATTGGAAAGAAAATTAAATTACATCCTAATAGAAAAACTTCAAAGAGCTGTTGAATAGACAAACCATGTTTTTTATCTTGATCATCATATGAAGACTCTTTTGGTCTACACTTGTCTTTGAAGTAGTTGACTAGTTTAATTCAAGTAAAGGTAAAAAACAAGTCTTCATATTACAAATCAGATGAAGAAGTGTGGTCTGTTGAATCATTACTTTTTTTTTTATTAACAATTAGGTTCTCCATTCCTGAATTAAAAGTTTTTATATTACAAACCAGATGAAAAAGTGTGGTCTGTCAAATCATTACTTTTTTATTAAGTAACAATTAGGTTCTCCATTCCTGAATTAAAGTTAAAATAAAAGGTGAAGACAAAAAAACACTTTTATCATACTGATGTATTGATTTTTTAAAAGAAATTTTTTAATATGTCTTTGTTAAAGAATTCAAATTGACAAATTGGTGGAAGTTTTTCAATAACAATAGAAAATGCATTTTTAATAAAGAGCTTTTAATATAATTTTTTGTATTATAATAGGCTATAAGTTTTTTAAAATAAATAGAAAATGTGTTTCAAATTGCTTTGCTATGATAAAAATTACTACTGATTTTTAAAAAAATTATAATTTGAATAATTCAAATTATTAAAATCAAAAGTTTGCTTTAATTTAAGGTTTTAAGTTACCTTAAGCTTTTAATCAATTTTTAATTAATATAATTTTACATACTATTCATCTACAGGGTGGGGCATAAGTATGGAAACAAATTTTCAATATTAATTTTCTCTTCAGAATACTTGTTATTTTTCAAAATTTTATAGTTTATAGATTTGATAAGATACTTTATTGTCACATTTTAAAAAATTTTTAGAAATTTTTTGGCCATTTTAAAAATGACAGAAAATAGAGCAGCTATAGTTGCATTACACCATGCTGGAAAGTCTAACTCCGATATTGCAAAGACACTTTCAATTGGGAGATCGACTGTCTGGAAAACACTAAAGCAGTTTAATGAAAGGGGTGATCTTTCTGATTGCCCTAGAAGTGGCAGACTGTGTTCCCAGCAGTCAAAACCGATGATCAAACACATTCAAGAGAAAGTTAGGAGAAATCTGAAAGGATTGATTAGAAGGCTAGCAAAGACAGCAGAAATGAGTCCACGAACCATGAGACGACTTGTCCATGAAGACCTTAAAATGTCCTCTTTCACACTTCAAAAGAGGCAAGTCTTACCTGCAGCAGTGAAGCAAAAAAGGCTTGAGAGAAGCAAAATTTTGCTCAAGAAATTTAGATCTGGCATGGCTGGCAAAATCGTTTGGTCCAATGAGAAAATCTTCACAGTAGAAATGGTTCATAATTGAAGAAATGACAGAATAATTGGAAGAAGTATCAAAGACATTTCTTGTGATCAAAAAACTGTCCACCGAACCATGAAACCAGTTTCTGTAATGGTCTGGGCTACTGTTTCAAAATCCTGGAGGTCCCCACTAATTTTTGTCGATCAAGGTGCAAAAATCAATGCAAAATGTCATGTTGATAACATTTTAAAACCAATATTGGAATATGCTAAGGATCACTTTGGCGAGGACACTTTGTGAACATTCCAACAAGATGGCACAACATCACACACTGCAAACGTCACCCAAAATTGGTGTAGAGACCATATTCCAAATTTTTGGTCCAAAGAAATGTGGCCTCCATGCTCCCCAGATCTTAATCCCATGGATTTTTCAGTGTGATCTATCCTCGAAAGCAAGGCCTGTAAAAAAATTCATCACACTGTTGATGACTTAAAGCACTCACTATGTCAAGCATGGAATGAAATTCCACAAGAACAGCTATGTGCCACGTCAGAAGGAGTTTGCAAAAGATTGGAGGCAGTAATCGAATGCAATGGGGGCCATTTTGAATAGAACTGTATTTTTTGCTTTTTATTAATGTTTTTAAATAATACATCCAAGTAAACATGTAAAATATAAATTTTTTTATATCGTAACATTCATTTTTATTTGTTTCCATATTTACGCCCCATCCTTTATTTTCTCTAGAATTTAAAGTCATCAATTCATAAAGGACAAGATGGAATTTTGGTAGGTTTGGTGTTTCAAACTAATGTATTGATCACTGGATTTTTAACCAATCTAGCTTTAGAGGAAAATGAATATCTTTTGTCATTATTACCTGAAGGTACTTTTCTTTTTTTGAAGCAGTTATTGATTATCAGAATAGTATTATTGTCTTTGTTTTTGCAAATACACAAGAATTCAACAAAAAACAATTTTTTGACAATTTTAATGCAACTTGAATAGCTTTTAGATCAAAGTCTTGCCATATATGGCTTGCAGGCCAGCGTATGAGCCACAGCTTACATTGATGCAGTCCTCTATGGTGCTTTGTAAAATCAGAACTTTCAAGTTTCAACTGTAAAATTATAAGAGAGCTGTTGCTTTAACATCCACATTGTTATTTATGACTTCATATAACATTATACTGTTATTTTGTTACTGGTATATAACACAAATTGTTGGAGTTTCATTCCTGATGATCTTTTGTCTAGTCAGCTGAATTGCCATGCCTTTTGTCAAATGCAACATTGACAAGATATATCAACAAAGAAGATTTCAGAAATCTCACTAATAATTTAATGTTTATATACCACATATACGAGGGGCATTCAAAAAGTAATGCACTCAAGTGCATTGCTCATACAGGATTTTACCAATCTTGTTTATATTTGGCACAAACATGATAGGACACACCTTTTTGTGATTGTTATATGTTTTTCTTTTCAGATTTTTAAAGCTTAAACTAGTTTTTTAAATGGCTGCCCCTCTTGAAGCTCGTCAGAAACAAAGAGCTGTAATCGAATTCCTTGTTGCAGAGGGAGAAACCCCTCTGAGGATTCATAACTGGCTTAAAAATGTCTACAAGGATAATACCATAGACTATAGTAATGTAAAAAAATGGGTACAGCGATTTAAAAAAAGTACTGAAGACCATGAAGAGGTGGGTAAAGTCAGCATAGCCAATAAGCCACGTAGTGGTTGCCCATCCACCTCTGTCAATCCTGACAACAAAACTGATGCTGATGAATTGATAAGAACTGACAGGCGCATTACTGTCGAGGAGCTGGCATCCAAGCTTGATGTAAGCATAGGCAGTGCCCATTCAATTGTGGCATCCCTTGGGTATTCAAAAGTGTGTGCCCGTTGGGTACCCAGACAGCTGACAAAGGACCACAAGACTGAAAGAGTTTGCTGCTGCACTCACTTCTGGAATACCACCATGGAGATCCCACATTTTTGAAAAGAATCATTACTGGAGATGAAACATGGGTATACCATTTTGAACCTGAATCTAAAAGGAGATCAATGGAATGGCGTCACCCAACTTCACCAAGGACCAAAAAGTTCAAGGCCCAAAACTCTGCTGGCAAAATTATGGCCACAGTTTTTTGGGATTCTCAAGGTATAATCCTTGTGGATTTTTTTCCGAAAGGGGAAACCATTAACTCTGAGGTATACATTGAGACTCTTAGGAAGCTCAAAGCAAAAATTTGACGTGTTCAGCCCAACTTGGACATGGCAAATGTGCTCCTCCAGCATAACAATGCATGTCCTCACACAAGCATCAGGACAATGGAGGCCATCACTTCATTTGGATGGATACCACATCCACCATATTCTCCTGATTTGGCACCGTCAGACTACCACCTCTTTGGTCCAATGAAAGAAGGACTCCGGGGCAACCGATATAGCAATGACAATGAAGTGAAAACTGCTGTCTTGAATTGGCTTAGACATCAACTGGCTGAGTTTTACAACACTGGTATACATCCCCTCGTTCATAGATGGACTGTAGCTCTTGAGAGAGGTGGAGACTAGGTGGAGAAGTAAAAATGTAATCCTCACACTTGTACCTTTCTTTTGATGTATAATACATGTTGCTATTATAATTTGTTTGTACATAATGAAGTTGGGTGCATTACTTTTTGAATGCCCCTCGTACTTGCGTACAAGTTAATGTGAATTATAAGACCAAAAATTGCATCATTTTAAGTATTACCTGTGTAAGTTGACTGTAGATTCTGGGCACCATCACTATTTTTGGACCAGTTGGCAGTGCCATGAGAGCCTACATTGTATGCAGTAATGACTTCGGCACTCAGGCTGATAATGATTTTTATGATGATGTAACTAACACTGGTGGTATTGAGGAGTGAAATGAACTGTTTGGGGCAAGCAAAAGTGATGATGACAATGACTTTCAAAGCTTAGAATAAATTTTTGGTACTTTTCTGTTATTGTCCCACCATCAGCAAATAGTGAATAAAAACCCAAGACTTTTGGGGTCTCTTCAAGAAATCATCATCTTTTGTTTTGGTGAAACTAACCCAAAATACCCCTTTTAGCACCAGGGTGAAATAAAGAAAAAAACCAAGAGAAATATATTGAAAATAACAAGAAGCAATAGATGGCAGGGCAACAACAGGAAAGTATCAAATTTTTTGTTAGACTAGTATTAAATGTTGATGTTTTTCAGATTTAAAATGTTTGTATGTTTGCATAATTATTGGTATATGAGATCAAATCTTATTTAAAGGTATGTGTGGATTTCCAGTGCGTTAGACTTTATTCAGTTATGCTTGAGTGCTCCATAGCTAGTAAGCTAATTCTACATTCTAACCCTAAAATAAATTACACTGATATTTGATAATTTTGTGAAGTAATGGAAGATGTGAGCATTTATTAAGGTTAAGCATCATAATATGAGCATTTGTTAAGGCCAGCATATATGTAAATGTTCATAAATTATCACTACAACTTCAAAGTTTGTTGTAAATCTGTTTTTGATGTTATTTTAGTACAGTTTGTGCAAAAGGAAAGACAAACACTAAGTTTTTATCTAATTATGCTCTTTTTGCCTTTTTGCTGTATTTATTTTACTGTATGTATTTTTTGTCTTTTTGTAGATTCTTGAATTTCTTAAAATAAACACTACCCAGGAAAAGGCCCAGTGCGTGTCTTGGTTATAGAGACAAAATCAGGCACTCAAGTCCTGGAAAAACTTCTGAACTAACTGTCTGATTTTGTCTCTATAAACCAAGGCATGCATTGGGCCTTTTCCTGGGAATGCTCATTTTAAGGAATTCAAGAATCTGCAAAAAACTAAAAGTAAGTAAATAATTATAATTAAATAAATACAGCAAAAAGGCAAAAATGTAAAAAAGCAAAAAAAGCATAATTAGATAAAAACTCAAAGTGTTTGTCTTTCCTTTTTCACAAACTGTACTAAAATAATGTCAAAAAGGGATTTATGGCAAATTTTTGAAGTTGTAGTGATAATTTATAGACACCCTGTATAATATGTATAATAATAGAGTTTTCTTTTCACATTCACATTGTAAACAACCCTTCAGCAATATCTCCATAAACATTACCTATGTATAAGTCGACCCCAAAAATATTATTTTAAAATCGTCTCCCAAAAATTTGACTCTTATATACTATACCATTTACAAGTCTAGTTTGCAGAAATGGAATTCAATTTAGCACAAATGAAATTTAATTTAGCACAATTGAAATTCAATTTGGCACAAGTGAAGTTCAATTTGGCACAAGTGAAATTTCAATTTGGCATTAATGAAAGTCGATTTAGCATTAATAAATGGAAACATTTTTGTGCCCATATATATATATATATATATATATATTAATATAAAGGTCGAAACAGTACTGTCTCCAGTTATATATATATATATATATAATATATTATATTTATTTAACACTACACTTTATAAGTTAAAACCACAACAGACTGTTTTATCCTATTGAATCATCAGGTGGTCACTTATTCAAATAGAATCTATTTGAATATGAAGAGGCTATGTGAAGAAGTGGACATTCCAGTTAGTTGCAGTACATCAGCCCACCCAGCTCCCATAAGAAGAAACCCAATAAGTGGAACATAGTGTGGTTTAACCCACCCTTCAGTGAGCATTTAAAGACTAACTTCAGCAAGGTTTTCAATCACTTGCTCGAGAAACACTTCTCCCCATCACCACTTGCACAAGATATGCAATAAACATAATGTCAAAAAGAGCTATAGTTGCATGCCCAACATGGCAGCTATAATATCCAGGCACAACAAAGTGCTCCTTGCTGAAAAAACCGAGCCTGCCAACACTGTGCCACCTTGTAACTGCAGGGCTAAAACCAGCTGCCTGATGAAGGTACTATGCTGCAAAAGCTCCATCATTTACAAAGCCACCCTAACATCAGATGGCATTGCCAAGAATTATTATGGTTGCAGTGAAACCGAATTTAAAACTCACTTCTACAATCATAATCAAAACATCGGCAAAAGTGTAATGCTACCAAGCTGTCTAAAGTTTTTGGCAAGCTAAAGACACACGAAAAAACCCTGTCATTGGATGAAGCATTGTGGCCTGCACCACACCATACTACAAGCTAGATGGTGCAACCTCTACTTAGAAGAAAAACTCTTTATTCTCCGAGCAGACCCTACCACCATGCTGAATAAAAGATTAGAACTAAATGGGAAATGCCATCATAAAAACAAATTTAAATTAAAAAACCTTTCGTAATTATTCGCAGCTTCACTAGCACATGGTAAAGAAAATTGTTTTAAATGCGTTCTTAAAAGTCAGTTCAATTGTATTGCAAATGAAAGGTTTACATATTGCCATACTGAAACCTTATTGCCTTCATTACTTAAGCCCAAGTCTCAGCTCATTTTGTACCTTTAAACCAAAAATAAATTCTTGAAACAAATTCTTGAAACAAAAAAAAAAAAAAAAATGCAGGAAATTGGAATTTTGTATGACTTCTGATTTCAACAAAGTAAGCATTTTGGAAACTTTAAATTAGTCCTTTGGTAAGAGTACAATATGGAAAAAATAATACTGTACTTCTGTACCATACTTCATAAGTAATTTCATACCATACTTTTCAAAATTTACTTGTACCCAATTCCTTATATTTTCCTGATTTTTATACAGAAATCTTCAAAAACTTGCTGAATTCTCCAAAGGTTATATTATTATCATTTTTTAATGTATAGTTTAATGAAATTTTTTAAGGTTGCCTTTGACAGAACTTATACAACATCGTTGTTTGAACCATTCTGTCATTTTGCTTGCGTGCAAAAAATGTGGAGCCTCATACAATTATATACTTTTTGGAAGAGATGTTGAGTGGCTAAGTTGTAAAAAAATTGATAAAAATTTAACAAAAGATAGTTTCATAACTCTTTAGTTGGAAATGTTAGTCTTGTGTTTTCTCAAAGTACAGGGTGGGCCAAAAAAATGTTACCACTTTTAATATTGCAGTTTTAATTAGATATTTTTACAAAAGGTTAGTCTCTCTTCTCTGTTTGCTGTTGTCTGAGCTTGCAAAATCTGAATTTTGTAGGGAAAGAGATGAAGGTCTGTGTTCAGTATGCGTCTAACAGTGGTCCTTGAGAGGGCAGTCTCCTGTGACAAACGTCTGGTTGATTTTCTTGGTGATTCCTCCAGACGCTGTCTCACGGTCTCAGTGTTAATGGCTGTCCTTGCAGACCTTGGCCTACCACTATGTCCTTTATTCGTATTGGTCACACATCCTGTTTCCCTGAACTTCTGCAGAAGACGTCTGATTGTGAGTCTACTTGGAGGACTTCTTCCTGGAAAGTCAGTCGTGAATCGTCGTTGAGTATGGGTTATCGACTTTAATTCAAAATATGCTTCTACGATCTTTACTCTCTCCTCCACAGTATATTGCTTTCGATCCATTGGGGTGAGAATTTAATGTTTAGTTGTTGATATTTCTGAAAATGAAACAAAAATCTTAGTAATTTTGAAAATGGTTAGAATATAAAAAGTGGTAACATTTTTTTGGCCCACCCTGTATTTTTCTGTCAAAACTTAGCAAAAAAATTTGTTGGCACTAATTGAAAAACTAGTTACTGTATATACTCTATATACAGGGTGTCAAGAAAGTTCCCGATCCTAAACAAAATTATATAGGGCTAATGACAGAAGGTTAAATCAACAAAAGGTTTATTGTGGTGATAGAACAAAGCTCCATGAACATAAAAAAATCTGGTTTATTCGAAATGACCCCCATCTGTATCAATAACACGTTGGAGCCTCTGTCGGAAATTCTGACAAGCAGCACGAAGGGCATCTTGAGGAATTTTCTCCCATGCTCGTTTCAGGGAAGCTCGAAGATCCTCCAGATTGTTATGGGGTGAAGAACAGGCTTCTTTTTCCAGAATACCCCACACACAGAAATCCATAGGATTGAGATCGGGTGAAGATGGTGGCCACAAATCTTTGGTCCAGAATGAAGGAAAGTGCTCTTCGCACCACTTCTGCGTCTTCTTTGATGTGTGAGAAGGCGCGCCGTCTTGTTGGAAGGTGAAGGACTTATTTTTGAACTTTTCCTTCATCGATGCGAGGGCAGGGGTTAAAATATCATTGACATACGAATCTGTATTCACTTTGACCCCCTCTTTAACAAAAATGAGGGGAGATTTCCAAGATTTGGAGATCGCACCCCATACCATCACAGACAAGGGTTTCTGTCGGCGTGAAATGAATCGAAGATGATCAGGGAGGTCCTTGGGCGACTTTCCGAGAATCCTGTCATTCTGGGTGTTGAACTTCACCTCCACTGAGAAGAGTTTTTCGTCTGAAAAAACGATTTCGCCTTTCTCCGTGCCTCCCTTCAGACGGTTTAGCAGAATTTTGGCCCTCTCCTTTCTTTTTCACTTCTGGAGGTCAGTTAGGAGTTGTCTTGTCCTGATTTTGTACGGGGACATTTTGAGATCCTGTTCAACAATTGTTCTGACAGACTCATGGCTGATATTCATGTCTTTAGCCATTTTCCTCAAGGATCGTTTGGGGTTCCTCCGAATTCTCTCCCTGAGGGCCTTGATCTTCACTGGAGTGCGAGCGGATCGAGCTCGTCCACTCCTATCCCGATCCTCCATGGTTTCAAGTTCTTGGAAGCACAAGATTGTATCGCGAACAGTCGATTTTGGTGCTTTTAGCAACTTCATAATTTTAGAATTTGAATGTCCCGCACGATGAAGTTGAATGATTGCAGCTCTTTTACTCATTTTATTATTATTTTAGCCAAAAAAATTTGAAAAGTGTATCTGAAACATTGAAAAGGAGGATTAAGTGGAAAAATGACGTACAGAACTTCTCATAATTCATTGAAGTTTTTGAATTACATTAAATTTAAAAATCGATCGGGAACTTTCTTGACACCCTGTAGTTACAGCAATCATTGAATCAGTCGACCGACAAGGTTAGGAAAGAAAAATATGGATCTGATTGGCTACCCATGTTGGCCAAAAAATGGTGATTTTTAATGCATAAACAAATTCTTTTTGACAAAACAAAACAGGTTTTAAGAATTTTTGTGAGGATGGTTTTGTGAAGAATGTCCAATAAAATGAGGATTGCTTATCATGATGATATTAAATAAAATGCCAATTAAAACAAGAATCTGCCAGAATTGGTAATGATGGTATTTCGTACAAACTTAATTTTCGAAACAACTATTATAGAAGGTCTTTGAAAGTAACTGTCCATCTCAAGCTTCACTTATTGATAGGATGATTAATATGAATCAAAAATCAATGACTTTTAGGAATCAGCATCAGAAGCAAAAGATTTTTATGAGAACTTCAATTTTAGAAGCAAGTTTTAATTTATTCATATATTTGCTTTTTTATATATACTTCACTATGGTTCTGCATGCTCATATATGGAGTGTTCTAAAAGTCATGCAACTTATAAACTATTTGAAAAAAGGAAAATAACTTGAATAATGTAAAGTATAAATTTTATTTAAACATTGCTAACATAACATACTTTACTACAAAAACATAAAAAGTAATCTATGACCCATTCAAAACTCATAATGAAGTCCATTATTTTCAATGCACTTTTGGTATCTAAATGCACTGAGTGGCAAACTGTGTGACATAAATCTACTCCAATTTTATTTCTGCAATTAAAAGCTTAAGTTCAAATGTTTTTAGATTTCTTCCATAATTCTTGGTTTTTAGTACCCCACAGAAAGAAGTCTGCAGCAATTAGGCCATCTGCCTTACAGCTTCTTTAGCATTAGAGCATATATAGTAATGTTTCACAGGAAGTATTTGCTGTTCTGTCATTAATTTACAGTTCATTTGAAAGAAAATAAAGTTATATAAAGTTAATTATTTAGGTTGTAAAATGAATGTAGATACACAATATGACGGTATTAGTGCTGAAGTATTAAAAATAAGCTATATACAGGGTGGAGCAAAGTAGGTATGCAGTTATAAACTATTTTTTTCATGGTTGACTGTGAATGGTGATAACTACTTGGAAATGCTTCATGAAGTAGTAGTGCCACAACTCTAAACCAAACCTAATTTCTATGAACTGTTCTTTCAGCAAGATGGAGCATCTCCACATTATGTGCTTAGAGTAAGAGATTAATTTAACAAAGTCTTTCCACAGCATTGGTTTTGAAGAAGAGGTAGCATTAAATGGCCTTCATGCTCACCTGACCTGACACCTATAGATTTCTTTTTTGGGGGATATTGCAAAGAACAAGGTGTATGAGAAGAATACTAAAGCAGTAAATGAATTGAAAGATTACATTCATGACGACTTCAAAGAACTGATGAAAATTGAAATTTGTGCTGCACTGTGTGTCAGAGTGTTCTGGACAGGTGTGAAGAATGTTGCAATGTTGCCAGAGGTCATTTTGAGCACCAGAAAGATTAAATAATTTCTGTTTAAGATATTACTAGCATTCTTAAACTTTAAAAATGCCTACATGAAAATTACAAGCCTACTTTTGGACCTAAACCATATATTTAATAACTGTATACCTACTTTTGGCCCACCCTGCATACTGGTGTGTGTGTGTGTGTGTGTTTGTGTTCACTTTAATTGGGAGGCAAATCTCAGCCATTCATGGAGTTGCATAAACCATTTTTTTTAAATTTTAGGTTGATATCAAAGTGAAGACAAAAAAAGATCAGCATCCAATCAGATATCATTTTTGTACATAAAACCTAGTTTTGAATTGATTAATGTTTTGATTTTGTATTCAGCATCTGATAAAAATATTAAGCATATGTTATTTCTTCAAAAGACTTTGCAGTCTGCAAGTTGACATGCCTGTTCTACATTACAATGTCTACTAACATTATATGCCCAATTAAGTATTGCAGGAGTTTTAGAGTAAGCACTGGTTTGTAAATATTATACAGTTTAATATCAAAACTTGGCATTACCATAACATTTTTTGTCGAATAGGCTAAGCGGTCATTTAGTGACTAAAGACTAACTGCAAAATGCTTCCTGTGTTTCAGAATCAGATACTGTATAAGCAAGATTTTTGCATAATTTGAAGAAAAAATGTTTTTGATATTTCACATGTAAATTGTTTTTATTTTTAGGTGTTGAAATGTGCGGAACATATGGTCCAAATGCAACTAAGAGTAAAAAAGAAACTTCTCAAAAGTTGCATATGTCATTCGGACAAGATAAAGCTTTACTCTGTTTCCAACAAGATTCTCGACCCACTTCTGTCAAGCCGGTAACCTTGGATCAAGCGGTGAAAATTTTAACCGAAAAATTTGTGTTGTTTCAAATTCGTGGATCGATCGAAGTAAAACTTGAAAAGAAAAAAGGTGTATTTATTCAAAAGTTTGCTTACAACTATCTGTGTTTAAAGCCTTGTTTTATCTATAAATTTTTTTATAAGGTAATGTCACTTGTGTTTCAACTTTCAACACAATTTTTTCCCTGATAATTCCAGTTTTTAAAGCCTGCATGAATCTCGAATATTTAGGCTGAATTTTGCCGTTTAACTATTTTTTAAATACAAGGGTCAATCAATGAATAATGCACACAATTTATTTATTTTAATGCATGTTTATTTTACAAATCACATTCACATTCCTTCAATATAGTTTCCGTGCTTCTCAATTACCGAATCCCAGCGTTTGGGAAGCTTCACTATTTCCATCCAAGAAACAATTTTTGTTCCTCTGCGAACGGCTCGGGTACTGGCGACAGAAAGCTCTTCAAGAGAGGAAAAATGTCGTCCACGCATAGGCTTCTTTAGCTTCGGGAATAAGTCGTAGTCAGGTGGACTCATGTCTGGACTATAGGGTGGATGAAGTAACACTTCCCAACCATAAACGAGCAGCTTTTCAATTATGACATTAGCAATGTGCGGGTGAGCGTTGTCATGGAGAATAAGTGGTCCAGTTTGGAGCAGTTGAGGTCGGATTTTGTGCAACTTTCTCCAAAGTCTTTGCAGAAAACCACCATAGTAAACTCCTGTAACATTTTTCCGCATGGAACTTTATCAGTCATGATGATTCCTCAATGATTATAAGCAAAAATCATCGTTTGTTTGATCTTTGATTGAGCTCGTCATTTTTTGGGTCGCGGTGAATCTGGACATCTCCATTCATTAGACTATGATTTCAACTCTGGCTCAAAGTCTCTTACCCAAGTTTCATCAATAGCAACAATTCGATGCAAGAATGCTAGACCTTTAATGTCACATTTTTGTTTCAACAAGGTTACAACATCCAGTCGTTTAAACTGTGGAGAACCCATCGTAGGCCTATCTTAGTAGTATCCGAGGCCTCTACGAGTTCCACTTCTGACTAGCGTTACTAAAAAACAAAACACGTTACAGATGAAACAATTGATCTTAAGTTTTAAATTACTTCTGGCGCAATTTTCGCACTTGTAATGTCAGACATTATGGGGCGTTGCCAAACTGTGCATTATTTATTATTGACCCTCGTATTTTCAAAAAACGGTTAAACTTATACCTGTTCGAAACCAATGACTCAGTGGTTGAAAAAAGCTATCGACTATATATTCCTTTTATTATCAATTTTCACAAGACAAAACAGTTCTCACGACAAAACAAGATCTAGAAAAATAAAGTATATATAGTGGCGAATTAGCGGTTAAACATAGTACGTAAGTAGTCAAGCAAATAATGCAATATCTGTGACTTCATAAAAGAAAGATACTCTGAATAGAATACGTACAAAGATTATGGATTTGTTTGAAGGTGAAAGGAGGCGAGGTATACGTGTTGTAAAAAATTATTTTAGAAAGTATAAAAAAAAATCGGGGATAAAAAAAAGTGGGCATGTAGCAACAATATTATATATATATTGTTTATATATTGTAACGATATATACTGTATATGTATATATATATCGTGAATAGTCAGGGCTGCTTTATTTTATTTGTTCTTATTTTAAGACTTAAATGTTACTATTTGTTTTCAGATGAATTATTTTTTAAAGTTGATGACGCTATTACTGATGAACCTCTTTTTGTTCTTGCCTCCCAAAATCTTTATCTTGTTCCTTCTTTGGTCGGCAATAAATCACTAAATGAAGTGATTTCCGCAAAAAAGCAATCACAAAAATTCGGACTGTCCTTGTTTGAACGTCATTTTCAACCTGAAGAAATCCAATTTGCGCTTTGTATCACTTCTTCTACCCCGCCAAAGTGTGTGAGGGTGAAGCAATCGTCGCAACATCATAAGCTCCTGTCGGTCCCCGTCATGATCAACGCTTTATGCTTTGTTAATTTCAAAACGTCACTTGTCGAGTAATTTGTATGGATGTTGTATTGCTGGCCTTGTTGTTCTCGATTTGAATTGTTTACCAGGTGCTTGTCTTTTGTATTTTTAGCCTTCCAAAAGTGATGCTTTCAGCAGTTAAGCGACAATTGTATTTGTTCAAGAAAAGATTTGTTGATGACCACAATTCGTCAGAAAGCGTTGTTCCTGTGCCAGAGTTTTGTCATTTCATGGTCTCCGGATGGTGCCATCCAGTGACCGTTTGCTACCCTCGTAATGCCACGGAGCAAATGCTTCAGAATTACAGATTGGTATAATTGATATTTTGTGATAATTATGAATATTAATGCTTTTTAAGTTCTTGCGCACTCTTTTTTTAGTCTAAAAAACCTTACTTTAATTTAAGGTAGTAAAGTTGGTAAAAGTTTTTATCAAAGAAAATTAAGGCGTGCATACAAAGTCTACCAATGTTTTTGATTTTATTTGCATTGGTTTTCCACAACTATATTAAGATATTTTCAATTTTTCTGAAAAAGTAAACTAGAAATAAGTCAAGTTATTAACATGATTTGTTCGGTATAGTTGGTGTCTACATAATCCAGTTTAATTATAACAGTTCAATTTGAAATGAGCAAAACTAACTATTAAAGTAACAAAAATAGTGAAATTATTCTAATTTTTCACTAGAAACTGTAGCAATATTTTTTTTGGGTTCTGATTTGTCACAACTCTCAAAATCTTGAAAAAAGTTTATCCACCGAAGCAAGTTTTACTAAAAATTAACCAACCTGCTTGTGATTGTCATTTATTTGTAGGAATTTCTACATAGGAGTTTTTTTGTCTCAGCGGAAAAGCCGGTCTTTCGACGTCCACAGCAACTTTTTGTGCCTACTCAAACAAATTTAAACCCAGCTCTTATTTCCCCACACCTCTTGGTAAAACCACCGAAAATGCAACACGGAAAAGTAAGTTTCTTTTGATTTGATTGAAATTCTACATTAAATTTTTAATACACGTGTGCTAAAATAAATTTGAAAATCTGAAGTAATTTGAAAAACTTATTCGAGTTTTTTTAGCAAATTTTTATAACCACAGTTGTCTGCTGTGGACATAACCGTTGCCTAGAAAGACAGTACCTGCAAGGCAACAGGTTGATTTATTAAATGTATAGTTGAAACCCTAACAGGTACTCCCACTCCAGGTCAGAGTGATCCTGGGAGTAATGGAAATTAAAGGGTAATTTCACTTTTCCTGTAACTTCTGAACTGCCGAACTGAAGCCTTTCCGTATGATGTAGTTTAAAGTCATACCCAAGACAACTGCACAGGACAAAAGTATCATATTAAATGTAAATTTTTTGGACCCTATGTAAGTCAACTTTTTTAGCGCTCATAGCTTTCACCGTTATTAACCCAAGCTCTCGCCTAACTCTCAAGTCCGCAAATAGTTTGTAACGGTTTAAAAATTATTTATATCTGCTGTTTCCAATCAATCATTAATTCGAACAATTTTCTAATTTCAAAAATTTTTGCGGATATTTTATGTTTTTTCATTTATTGGCAAATCCTTGATCCATCTATTTTTGAAGTTTTTGGTGAAGTGGTTCAGATTTTAAGCGATATTTTGTGTCTTCTGTGATTATGGTTATTTTATTGAAGAACATTTTACAAGAACAACTACGTTTCAATGAAATGCATGCTGTTGGTTGTGTTTGCATTTCCAACCGCCCGTAGTATTAAATGTTTTGCAACAATGCTCAACTGCTCTGTTCATGCAGTTGTTTATCATTTTTCGTCTGAAAGCGAAGGGATGGTTTAATTTCCATATTGGCCAAATCTGGCATCGTGTTTTGAGCAACTTGTTTCCGTTGCGGCGGTGCTACTGAGTGGCTGTGACTCCCTGTAGCCATGTCGCGGAAATGAGCTTGGCGCGCTCGTGACGCGCTTGGGTGCATAAATCGAGATAATAAAAAAGTTGATTTTGATGTTTTACTGCTGCAATGTCACATATTTGTTTTTAAACAAATGTTTTTGTTGTTTAGGTTTATATGGTGGATGGTAATTATACTTATCATCACTATAAACAAGATAATTTTGACGACGACGGTTGGGGCTGTGCTTACCGTTCTTTGCAAACTTTGGTGTCATGGCTCAAATTCCAGGGATACACAGACAAGCCTATTCCTACACACCGAGAAATACAAAAGGTTAATACGGATTTTGCAAGTTGCTTTGTATGAGTTTATTGTAGAATTAGTTTATTCATTGTCATATTTTTGAACTAACGATTTAATTTAAACTACAAACTACTATCTATCAAATCAAACAAAAAAACAGATTGCTACTCATCCATCTAAATATAAATGCAATTAAATACATATGAATATGTCTGAATATTGGTAGCCAAGTGTCGATGCAATTTAAAGTCTTGTAAGTGAATGTACAACAAGATATGCATCATGTTTTCCAAGTATATCATATTAACTTAATAAATCTATCATTTTTTTCACCCCAATTTATTCTCCTGATTCTCCACAAACCGTCGAAGGCGCTTGAACTATATCAATTTTATAAATAGATTTTTAAAAGTTTAGAAAAACCCTCGATTTAATGGACTTTCGTAACCTACTGTAGGCAGCAACCTTAAAAAAATTTCCCGTCCCTTTTGCTTTTATCGCTAGCAACTAAGATTCAAAACTTGAAGCCATTGTACGACATTGAGCTTGGGTTCGACACGCGATGGGCAATGACGCAGAATGCTGTCTGCCTACACGACTCGTATTTTTATGTTTTTTCCTTCTTTGCAAATGCGTTTTGCTTACTGCATCTTCAACACTTTACAGCTTGCTGTCAAGACTGGAGACCGGCCGAAGTCTTTTGTTGGTTCAAAGCAGTGGCTTGGTGCGATAGAAGTGAGCAACATATTGAGTGAATATACCGACATCACAACCAAAATTATATTTGTCAATCGCGGTTCGGAAATGGGAAGCATTGGAAGGCAGCTCTCCATTCACTTCGAAACGGAAGGATCACCTCTTATGATTGGTCAGTTCAATTTCTGCTCAATAGACATAATTAAGTGCTTTGTTTTTGTTTTGCCCGATGCATTAGCAGTAATATGGTATGACTCAACGCTTCCCTGGCTTTTTCTTTGACGATCGATTTTTTTGTAATAACCAATCCACAGTAAGACTGTGATTTGTGAAAGAAAAAACCTTAATAAATTAATTAATAAAAATAAAGCCTGTAGTAAGAATGGTCAAGTCAATCAACAAGCAAGTGCCGACAGACCTGTTTCGTCCTTATTAGGACTCGTCAGGACACACAGCTTGTTGACCCCAGCTGAAAAAGTTGAAAACTTAAACAGCTGGCACAACTTTCTGTTTGTGGTTTTTACACCTCAAACATTTAGTTGTGGACCTGAACGCCGGGTAGGTAGTACAATGAAAACAATGTTCCACCAGCGCAACTGCAAAAGACACCGCTAAGCCACAAGGGCATACTGGCGGCTTAGCGGTGTCTTTTGCAGTTGCGCTGGTGGAACATTGTTTTCATTGTACTACCTACCCGGCGTTCAGGTCCACAACTGGATGTTTGAGGTGTAAAAACCACAAACAGAAAGTTGTGCCAGCTGTTTAAGTTTTCAACTTTGCAGCTGGGGTCAACAACAAGCTGTAGTGTCCTGACGAGTCCTAATAAGGACGAAACAGGTCTGTCGGCACTTGCTTGTTGATTGATTTGACCATTCTTACTATATGTTTGTAATGGGAACTGCAGGGTTTTGCTTGTCTTAGCCCGTATCTGTGTTAGCTAACTCGATGTGGTTAGCATATCGGAACCGCTGCCAGTATGCCCTTGCGGCTTAGCGGTGTCTTTTGCAGTTGCGCTGGTGGAACATTGTTTTCATTGTACAAAAATAAAGCCTATTCTGCACTTTCGCAAAAGCATGCTCTTTTTCAATACTTTTTCTAATACATGGGCGAGCAATTTTTGAGCCAAGAGCTATTGGCTTTGCAAATATATTAGTGGGTATGATTGTGACTTTTGAAAAGAAAAAAAGTCGGCAAAGTACAAGTAAATAAAGCAGCGCCGCCGAATTTTAAAAGCGGAAACCTTTTGGTATTCTATTTGCAGTGGAAACTTTTTTTCCTTTTAAACATGTCTTACTAGTCCTAGATTGTCAAACTAAGTTTTAGAAAGCACAATTTACGTATTTGAATTACCTCATTTTGGAAAATACCGTGGGGCCACTTAAAACCTGTTAAAACTGGATTTTGATTCGGAAACACGGTATAAATAAATTAAGCGATTTTATTATTTCTTATAATTAATTATTAAAGTCGAAAACAAAACTTTATCAAATACAGTAGAATCAAATGTTCAATATTCGAGCCCTTGGTTACACGGCACACATCGAAACGGTATTCCATTTCTTGCCAAACTCGAATAAACATATCGGGATCGATGGTTATCAAGACCTCAGTTATCCGAGTCTTCAGATCATCCACTGACGTTGGAAGAGGAGGAACGTAGACCAAGCCTTTTACACAGCCCCAGAGAAAAAAGTCACATCTAGTTAGGTCTGGAGATCTAAGGGGGACAATGCAGGAGCACGCGATCATCATTTACGGCACGTCCGATCCATCTGCTATGCAGAGTAACGTTCAGATACTGTCTTACAATGAGACTCCAGTGAGGTGGTGCCCCATCCTGTTGGAAAAGAAAGTCTGCTTGCTCTCCGTCAAACAAAAGTTCCATCAAGCAATTTTGCAGCATATCAAGGTACGCTTTACTGTTGACTGTTGTTCCTTCAAAAAAGAAAGGCCCATACACACGCTTCTTCGATATGGTGCAGAACACGTTCACCTTAGGAGAATCTCGCCCAAGCTCCAGCGTTGAATGAGGAAGCTCAGTTTCCCATACGCGTGTGTTGTGTTTGTTGACTTTGCCAGTTAGGTTGAAGGTGGCTTCTTTGCTAAACACAAGACGGTTATCAAATCCGTCTTTCAACATCGCCTGCATTTGGGCAAAAAAGGCTTCGCGAGCTAGTTTATCGGTGTCCTTCAATTGTTGGAGCAAATGCAGTTTATAAGGTATCGTATGCAGGCGTTTTCTTGTCACTCGCCAAACGGTTGTTGAAGACATCTGAAGATCACGACTAGCACTTCCTGATTGACTTCCTGGGGCTCCGCTGGAAGATGTTTCGAACCCTTTCGATCGTTTCAGTTGAAGTTGATGGGGCAATTCTTTTCCGGGAGCACAAACATCCCTCCTTAAAATTTCGCGTGCCATTTCTGTATGGTACGTCGGTCTGGTGGCTGCTTTGAAAATTCTGTCCGAAATTTACGTTGAACACATGTCCACGAGTTGTTTTTATCAAATTCCAAAACACAAAACGCTTTCTCCTTTCCAGTAAAAGACATTTTAAGCCAGGGTTCTTCAACGGGGGCGATTAGGGGCGATTTAAACAATTTGAAAAATTGGGGGGCGATTTTAAACAATTGGGGGGCGATTTCACAATTACAAATATTGTTATAAAACGATAACTAAAAATGGATACGTTGAAAACGTTCTCGCTGATTTCATTATTTCTTTTGTTATTGTTCTTCACTTCTTCAAACAGTTTTGGGTTCTCCTCATGCTCATGTATGCACAATTGCACATGCACACACATGCAATGACGTACACCTATGCAAGTGAAAAAAACGTTATGACCGAACAACGAATGAAATGGTAGTTGACACGAGTTTCCAGATATGCCAAAATTTTTATTTGACTGCGCAGTCAAGCAAGACTTTTTTCATAAGTGATCATAAGTCATAGACTTTACACATGGCTAAACACCAACTGTTACGTGAACTGGCAATTTGATTGGCCTTTCGGAAATCGCTACGACAAATCTTAATTCGTCCTATAAATTTGGCTACGTCACTGTCATGGGATCGCGCGATGGTCACAAGACCGCACGAGGCACACATGACCAAAAATCATGGGACCTCATGTGACTCATCGCTATAAAGGCCAGAATTGAAACCGGTGTCTTACTTTGGTCGTGGCTAGGAGCGACGAGGTAACGCGTGATAAGTAATCCAGAATATGTAAAATAAGTAAAATAATTATTAATTAATAAATTAACGTGACGTTTCTGTCTTCAGAGAGAGATAGCGATCTATAGCACTTGCTTTCATACAATCTTTTTCAGTAGTCCAGGGAAGGACAGAATTTTTAACAGTAGGCTTTCAAGAAAATGATCGTAATTTCTAAAAATTTAGGATTGTCATTATATTATTTTATGTGCCGCAGGCTACTTTCAGTTTCTTTTTAAGAGTAAATTTTATATGGTAATCGACTAATCGTATTGAAAGAGTAATGGCTTCTAATGCCAAAAAAAAGTGTCGTACATATCTTGTGGATTATATCAGGTTTGGCTTTGTGCCATGCCCATCCAATATTCAACTTCCAATGTGTCTCTTGTGCAAGAAAATTCTTACAAATGAGGCAATGAAACCGTCAAGGCTGAAAGATCACCTAACCAGGCTTCATCCTGATAAAGCAGACAAATCTATTGAATTTTTTCAAGCATTGAAAGAGCGTGAAGCTCAAAGTTCTATAAACAAGGCCTATGCTAAAAATGCTTGCCCAAATGCAAAGGACTTATAGCCTCGTACAAGATTGCTTTTTTGATTGCGAAAAAGGGTTTACCATTCAACGTTGGGGAAAGTTTGGTAGCACCTGCTGTGAAAGAAATTATTTCTACTGTAATGGAGAAAGATCCCACACCTGTACTACGAGCTGTTCCACTGAGTGATACCACAGTAACCCGACGAATTAACGAAATGGGTACGAATATTGAAGATCAACTCTGTGAAATCTTACGAAACACTTCTTTCAGCTTACAATTAGACGAAACTACCACATCAGACAATAACGCTTTATTAATGGTTTACGTCCGTTACATAACTGATGGAAATATTATGGAGGAGCTTCTATTTTGCAAGTGTTTGGAAACAGACACTAAAGGTCTAACAATATTTCAGACTTTGTCAGACTACTTGCGAAACAAATCCATCCCCCTTACCAACATAATAGCATGTGCTACTGATGGAGCTCCAGCCATGGTAGGCAGGTATCGCGGGTTTGCTTCATTACTCAAAGAAAAAATACCCAATCTATTTACTGTGCACTGTGTGCTTCACCGTCAGCATTTGGTAGCAAAGCGTCTTTCTCCACGTCTGCAAGAATGTTTGGGAGTTGCTATCAAAGCAGTTAACAAGATAAAAGCCAACGCTAAAAATGACCGATTGTTTCGACAGCTATGCGAGGTAAACGATGAAGAGTTCGAGCATCTCCTTCTCCATACGGAAGTTCGTTGGCTGTCGAAAGGCATATTTCTGGCAAGGTATTGCAAACTTAAAAACAGCGTGGTGGAGTTCCTCGGTGAAGATTCTGACCTTGCCAAAGATGTAATTGCCTGCCATCAAGATAACAGTTATCTAGCTGATTTTTATGAAAAAATTAATACAGCAACGGACAAACTCCAAGGTAAAAAGATTACTTTGGTTCAAAGCAAAACTATAATACGTTGCCTAATCAACAAACTTGAGCTCTACCAGCAAAGTTTGAGCAGAAGAAAGTTCGATCACTTTTCTCGTCTGTCAAAAATGTCTGATAGTGTCACTGACGAACATTTGCTTGTTTACGTTGAACACCTGAAAGATGTGATAGAAGACATGAAGGTTCGCTTTAAAGATCTGCTTGACCTTAAAGTTTTTCCGTGGCTAGTGGAACCATTCGCCACTAACATCAATGACTGCGATTCCACCATGCAAGAAATGCTGATAGACCTGCAAAGTGACGAAGAAGCGCGCGCAATCTTCAGGGCACATGGATGGGCAGCCTTCTGGATTAAGTGGAAAAACCGATTTCCGCAACTGTGGGAGAAAGTAGAGCTCTTTATTTTGGCCTTTCCAACCACATATATTGCTGAACAAGGATTTAGTGAAGTGCTCTACATGCGAAATAAATATCGCAATAGACTCGACATGAATGCGACTGGGGGAGATTCAATTCGACTGAAGCTGACTAGCTTGATGCCAGCTTTTTCTAATCTTGCCGAGCAACATCAGCCGCAAGGGTCGCATTAGTTTCATGAACTGTTGCATTTTAATAAATTGCCATTGCTTTTATTTGTGTTTTCCTTTTAAAAGCTTCTTAGATATATTTCGGAAAAACTTTCAAATGAAAGTACAGTAATCGTTTTTATGGGGGGCGATTCGGACCAACATTTTTTGAAAAGGGGCGATTTCATAAAAAAGGTTGAAGACCCCTGTTTTAAGCAAAAAGAGGCAAATTGATGAAAATGATATTTTACACAAAAAGCTGAAATTTTGATTGTGACATAACAATGGTCTGGCAAAACAAAAAAATTGGTGATTTTACCTATCCAACGAAACCAATTTTATCCTGCTACTTTTCCAGTTACCGAGATACGAGATTTTCTAAAGTGACATATTGAGATGAAACACCCTGTAAGGCGAACACAATTCAACACAAGTTATACCAAAAATTACGTTTTCAAAACAAATAAATATTAGCTTATTGACATTTTTTCGAATTGGCAGTAACAGCATTGACCAAACGGTGAAAAAGACCAAACAAATATGTACCAGATACTATCTAAATATAGACCAAATACCAGACAGCATTAGGTTTGCATCTCCGGTAGCAGGTTGCGGTAATTGCTGGCTATATGTATAGCGCCTCCGACTCTTCCGAGTCTAGAGGATAACTATAGAGATGAAATAAAATGTATATTTTCAGTTTAATTTTTATCTACTTAAATACTATCAAATATTCATTAGGGATACAAAAAATCATCTTGGATAGCCATGTAACTGATAAAAAATTTTAATTTTGCAGATCTGGTCGAGGTATGAACCTTTGCTCTATTTTATTTTTTTGTTATGTTTTACTTTTTTTTTTAGGTGGTGGAGTTCTTGCTCACACAATTCTTGGCGTTTCATTCAGTCAAGTTACAGGTGAAACTCAATTTTTAGTTCTTGACCCTCACTATGTCGGTCCTGATGTCAGCGAAAAAATCATTAACAAAGGCTGGTGCGGCTGGAAGACGGTTAAGTTTTGGAATCAAACAGCATTTTACAACATATGCGTTCCCAAAAGGCCATCTGGGTGTTAGTGATTTTATTGTGGTGCTTGGTTGCGTTTGTTTTGGGTCGCCATCTATATACTAATGTTGCATTAGAGAAATACCGTGCAATAAAGATAATATTGTTGTTATCGATTATAATTTTTTTGGTATTTTGTAAAAACGGACAGTTAAATTGTTCCGTTTTTGAGTGAATTAAATAAGGCTTTATTGTGAGAGTTTGGATTCAACATTGAATAATTTTTAAAACTTTATTAAATACAGACCACAGCAATCTTCTGGTATAGGCTACGTTTTTTAAATTTTAATCTAATGCAATAAGCTTATTCTGTCTGACTAAAAGAAAAATAAGAACTGTCTTAGGTGTGATTCAAAAAAAACTTTTTGATTGCGAAAGACAAATGCAAAAGAGTGGTAATTGACTTTTCGTCTTTATTGTCTGAACATTCGACTTTTTAACACCTTTACCTTTGACAGGTATTTCTACTTTTTTAACGTCAAATTAAAGTCGCGTTGCATAAAATAGTCTAACCCTTGCTTTGTCTATCTTGATATTATCATTTTCAACCGTAATTTTAAAAAAAGCTACTGCTTGTAGAGTCAGTTACTATAAGAAACAAAATAAAATATTCCTTCAAATAAATTGACATTGTTGTATGTGTATTGAGAGCCAAGTAGTTTTTGCGAGAGTTGGTCCCTTAAAAATCTAACCAATTTAGTAGATCACAAAAAGTCGAGATCCGTCTGTGATTTTCTATACAGCTGTATTTAAAAATCACAAGCATTTTAAAACTTTTTTTGCCAGCACCAGAAAGTTAATATCTGTAGCTTTCTTTTGATACGTTTGCTCGTAGGCTATAGGGTTATTGTGTATACGGTACTATACAGGTACATACCAGCATAGGTACTACTTTACCTGAACTTGGCTATTGATATTCTTTGTAGATTCGAAAAACAATTTATTTCGATTGATGCTTTTGATGATTTACGAATCTGAGTTAATTTCTATTCAGCCCCAACAATAAAGGATTGCCTACAAAAGTAAATATGAACCTTATGCGTACACTGGGATTTGTATAAACATCAAACTCCTGGATGATGTAACGTCCGTGGAATTCTTTTAATTTTAGCTTTTCTTGTTTTTGCTGTTTTTGTAATAGGGCTGCTATCTTCTGGCTGCAATAACTGTGGTGTTTCTGCCAAATCAACATATTCTGGTAGGGTGGAGTGAAAATAATTTTTTTTGAAATTGAAAAAAGTGTAGTTCTAAAAACCTGCCAAACAGGTAAAATCTACGAAAAAAATTGGTTTTGGCGAGTTGCTACCTTTGGGGGGCTAGCAACCCCCTAAAATGTGTTTTGAGGGGTAAAATTTCCTAAAAATGTCGTAACTCAGTAACCGCTTATCGTAGAGGCATGATTTATGGCTCAAAATTTGCAGAATCATCATGTTTCTATATGTGCTAAGAGAAAGTTTTTGTCTATTTCCACTAGAAAAAAAGTTATGATAGAAAAACTGTTTAATAAGTTTGTTTGTTTGTACTTAACTAATAGTTATCTGAAAAGTTATTATTATTTTTTGCAGGTATATTGTTAAGTAATTGTGTAAATCAAAGCTTTGGCCAAACTGCGAAGTAGTAAAACATGAAAAGACGGAGTTCAACTTCTATAAAGAAGATTTTACATAGTGGACACACTTTTTCTACCCGTGATAGTTTTCAACCAGGAGTATTGCCTACCAAGCGACATGTAATAGAACGCATTCTTCATTTGAAAAACTTTCGAACCTTCAATGCTGCAAATGACATTGCCAGAGAAATTTATGACAGATGGGTATGGTGCAACGTATATCCCATTCATCTGTACACCATTTCGAAAAAAGTTCAAAGTTTTGTGAATTGTTTCAGTGCACTTGATCGCTGGTCAAAGAAAAAACGAGGAGAAGCATTTTTACAAAAGGAAAAATAGTTTATGTCAACTATTGATGAAATATTTAATGTTTTTTATGCTGACGATAAGCAGCGCAGAATTTTGGAGAAACAACATGGTTTGAAAATGACAGATGATGATTATGCTTTTTATAAAGATCAAACTAGTAAGAATGTGTGGATGCTGTGGTTCCTTCAACGTCAGCTGACATACAGTTTTTGAGGCGCTCTCGACCCTTACAACCTCATCCAGAACCACCAACATGTTCTTCCGTTACATCAGTTACATCAGTGCCTGAGTCAGCTTTGGATTATCTGTCAGATTCTAGTTCAACCAACACAGACCAAACGCAATCTTCTGCTGCTTCTGAATTTGTTTCTCAATCAATGCCATATGAAAATCAGAATCGAATGATTTGGTCAAACCTTGCAAGGATGAGTGAGCGTTTTCAGATATCCGACAGAGCTGCTGCTGCGATCGCTAATAGTGTGATGCAAGATTTGGGTCTAATTACTGATGATGACAAGACATACGTTATTGATCGTAGCAAGCTTCGAAGAGAGCGAGAACGATGCCGTGCTGAAATTAGGAAAAAGGAGCAAGAAAATTTCAAGTTAGTGAATGCCATATACTTTGATGGGCGCAAAGATGCAACACAGGTCACCATGCAAGGGCCAAATGACAAGTTTTACAGGTCTGTGCAACTTGAAGATCACTATACAATGCTTGGGCAGCCTGGTGAATACTATCTTTCTCATTTTTCCACAGAGGATGGCAAAGGAAGAACCATAGCACAAAAGATCTTCAACACCATTGCCAACACCGAATTACATGACAAGCTTACAGTAGTTGGCACTGATGGAACTGCAACAATGACAGGCAAGTTCAATGGTTGCATTCGTAAGTTGGAAGAACTATTGAACAAGCCACTACAATGGGTAATTTGCCTACTACATACCAATGAACTACCCTTGCGCCATGTCTTTACTATGCTTGATGGAACCACCAATAGTCCTGACACCTTTGCAGGACCAATTGGGAAGTGTTTAACTGGAGATGTTTTAAGTTGGCCGGTTGCTGCTAATTTTAAGTCAATTTCAAACCCTCAGTTTGTACAGTTGCCAGAATCAGTTGTTAATGATCTGAGTACTGATCAACACTATGCTTACAAGATATGTTCAGCAATAATCATGGGAGTTGTCGACAGCGACTTGCAATATTTAAAAGTAAGTCCCATTGTGCATTCACGCTGGCTAACTCTGGGCTGTCGAATCCTCAGATATTATGTTTCGGTGGATGAACCCTCCTCAAACTTGAAAACTCTGACGAAGTTTTGTCTTCAAGTTTACTTTCCAAGTTGGTTTGAAATTAAGTTAAATAGTCAACTAACTTGCGGATCTAGAAATTTTTTCAACTTGGTCCAACGAATTCTTCAGGTGCCTGACGAAGCTGTTCGGAAAACTGCTCTGAAAGTTGTGCAACGAAATGCATTTTTCGCACACCAGGAAAATGTCTTGATCGCCATGTTGGGTGACAACGATGAGGAGATACGAATGCGAGGAGTGAACAAAGTGCTTTCGATTCGTGGAAACTTGCCATCAACGGTTTCATTTGATAATCATGACTTGGTTGACAGTCGCAGTGAAGAATATTCTTTGGAAGGAGCAAAATATTATGATACCGCCTCAACTGTACGGCTGTTTGAACCGCCCACACTGGATCTAACAGTGAACTCGTACTACAAGATGGTGAATTTAACATCTTGGCATCAGCAGCCTCCGGTAATTAAACATTTAACTGATTTAGATATTGAACAATGCCGGATAAGACCACTGCAGCTCGACCACCCATGTCACAACCAATGTGTAGAGCGCTATGTCAAAATGGTAACAGAGGCCGCAGCACAAGTTGAAGGATTTGAGCGAAGAGATGGGTTAATTCGCCAGAAGATTAAATCTCGAAAACTTTTGAAAAAATTTGACACTAAAGTGCAATTTTGATGCGCTTCATTTTGCGTAGGGTATTTGGTGTACTCTAACTTGCTTTCTTATTTTTCTCTCACTCCTTAGGCAAAACAACCCAATATCAGCATCAACAGTTCGAAAGTAATGAGATGTAACAGATTTTCTTTAAATTACTGAAATACTAAACATTTTATGGGCAGTAAAGCTAGCACGTTCTGTACCTTATGAGTAGGCCTATTTAGGTACTTTGTCTGGTGACCAAAGTTATCCCAAATCATCTTGTTAATATTGTGATTGTCATAATTAGTCCTTATCAGTTAGACATATATCATTTCAAATGTTAGATCAAAGTTATTTCCATACAGCGCAATTTTCGAGTATTGAGCATAAAAAACGGTTTATCGATTATAACTTTTTTTCTTGTGGAAATAGACAAAAACTTTCTCTTAGCACATATAGAAACATGATGATTCTTCAAATTTTGAGCCATAAATCATGCCTCTACGATAAGCGGTTACCGAGTTACGACATTTTTTGTCAATTTTACCCCCCAAAAACACATTTTGGGGGGTTGCTAGCCCCCCAAAGGTAGCAACTCGCCAAAACCAATTTTTTTTGAAGTTTTAGCCTATTTGGCAGGATTTAAGAACTACACTTTTTTCAAATTTTTTTTTCACTCCACCCTAATATTCTGGGGCTATGCCGAAAATATTCTCAAACTTTTTTTCTTGAAAGGTTAATAACTTTGTATTTGTTGGAGGTAAGTTCAGAAAGCAATACAACAATAAAAACATCAATAAGTAAGGTCAGTGGTTTCCAAACTGGAGTTCGCGGACCTCTGAAGCTCGCAAAAATTCTATGCGTTTAAATTTATTTATTGCTTGTTCTTTCTGTTATACTTTATCGTGTTATAAATCAACAAAGTCGCTCATACGAGTATATCAAAGTTTTGACTACATTACAATTGTTGACAATTTTGTTAAAGTTCTATTTTGATTTTTTGAGGGATTCTTTTTGTTTTAAAAATTTGCGGGGTTCCACCATTATTTGAATGAAGCAAAAGAAATCCACCAGCTGAGAAGTTTGGATACCATAGAGTTATAACTTTTGACGGTATCAGAAGGGATGTTGTTAAAAAACCCTATAGGCCTACTAAGTTAGAACTAGATTAAAATTTTTTATTTTTTTTATTTTTATCTTTCAAAACTAAAATTTATTTCATATCAGAACTCTTCAATCAAAAGTTACATGGTAGCTATAAATAAAATAACTCAGCACTAGGCAACTCAACTGGCGAACTTCGGACCGAATCTGGACCTTTAGACCAGTGTTGGAATTAAAAATTTTAAAAACAGGTTCTCTTTTGTTATAAAAGGTACTAACAAAAGGTTCCCTTATTATACAGAAATATAGATTCAGGGCGTTCGCACGGGTTCGTGCGAACGCCCTGAATCCCATCATTGCTTTAGACCTAAGTAGTAAGTAATCATAATCAACTCTAACCCCGACAAATATTTATTCGTTTCACATGATAAAGATTTTTTTGACTTTTGTATAAAAACAACAATGATTTTGTATAAATAGGCCATTAGGCCTATTGCTTTGCCGCGTCAAAAAAAATTAAAGTCCCGTAAAATTATTTATTTAAATTTTAATCTCCTTAACTACCAATTTGTACCTTTGTTAAATTTAGTCAGAGTTGTAACGAGTTCAACATTTAAAAGACTTTGAAAGACGAGTCAGTTCGAGTCGAGCCCGAGTTCTTAAGAACCGTGACGTGAATTGAGTTGATCTGAGTCCCTCCCTATAATACTTGAGTCGAGTCCGAAATTATAATTAACATTACAGTATAATCACCAGGTTTTATATTCAGGTAGGCTAGTTTCAAAAACAAAGGTTTTTTTTTACCTTTAACATTTACCTTCAACCTTGTCGACAGCGTGGTCGAGTGGTAAAGCGCCGGGATCCTAATCGACATGGTCTCGGTTCAAAACCTACTGGAGCCATTCTGTTGTGTCCTTGGGAAAGACACTTTACAGCGCTTTTTCCTGCTTGGTGGTCTTGGCAAGCAGTTCTAAATTAAATTCATATCTCTATTAAATTTTCAGGCGGACAGGAATATCTTGGCATCTCCGGAAGCAGGTAGGGGTAATTGCTTACCCTATGTATAGCGCCTCCGGCGCTTTCCTGCAAGTCAGGAGGATAAATATAAAGATAAAAAATATAAATAAAAGAGAGACAACAAAAATTCAAGGTAAACTGAAGCATTATTTGAATTGTAACCTGCTTTTTTTGTAAGCAATAGAAGCAAAAGAAGATGAATATTTGTTCTAACTCGTATTATTCCAATAACATTTCAACTCAAGTCAAATCAATGTGTGTAGTAACTACGCCGCTGAACATGATATTAGGCTACATTTAATTGTAATAAATCAGTTGGTGTATTATTTTTACCTAAATATCTTTCGCTTTCAAATGTTCCAAAAGTCTTTCTTTGCAACAATGTAGTAAAATTTAAAAATAAAGTAAAATATCTGGGTGTTTTTCTTAATAACAATCTCAAAGATGATGATGATATTTGTCGGCAAGTTCGTTATTTATATAGAAAATCATATCAACTAAAAGCAACTTTTTCAAAATGTTCCCGTTCTATAAAAAGTATACTATTTAATTACCACTGTACATGTAGGCCTCGTACTTCGTTTTATGCTAGTCATTTATGGTCTAAATATCTATGCTCTTCATTAAATCACTTACGAGTTGCATACAATGATTCCTTTTGGTTAATTCATGGGCTCAAGCGTAATGTTAGTGCAAGAGAACTACAAGTAAAAGCAAATATTCCCATTTTTGATGCACTACAGAGAAAGCTTATTATCGATTTATAGAACGATGCTGCCTTTCTAGCAATGTTATGTTAACTGTACGGTGTATAGCAATTTCTTCTACCAGAGTGACTATTATAAACATTGTCTTCAATTGTTGATGTAATTCAAATGTTCTATTTTTCTTTCCAGCTTGTTTTCTTTTTTTTTTGTTGTTGTTGTGAGTGTTTTTTCTCTTTTCTATGGACTTTGTGTCTGACTCAAACAAATAAATAAAAAAAAAATAATAATAAAAAAATAAAAAAAAATCTGAGTCATAGTTGGCTTGAAGACTTGAGTCGAGTCTGAGTCTTTCAAAAAATTTTTTAACCGAACTCAAGTCATTGTAAGTCTAAAACAATTTTTTTTCGTTTTATCTCTATAATTATCCTTCTGACTTGCAGGAAAGTGCCGGAAGCTCTTAAAAAGCCAAATAGGCTAATTACTCCGACCTACTTCTGGAGATGCCGAGATATTGCCGTCCTGTTAAAATTTTTTATTTTGGTTTTTTAGTTTTTAGAGATATGGAAATGGCACGAGTAGGTTTTGAACCGAGACCATGTCGATCAAAATCCCGGCGCTCTAACCACTTGATCACGTTACCGACAGTCGACCACGCTGCCAACACAATCACGGGCTCTAACTACTTGACCACGCTGCTACAAAATTAGTTGAGTAGCACTAAAATATAATGAACTTGATTTTTAGTGGGTTAGCCTTTTACACCGATTTTGTACCTATTTCACTGCTGACATTGCAAGAAAGTTTTGTTGAGCAAAGTTCGACCTCCCAAGTTTTACATAAATCAACGCGCCTGCGAATGAGGCATAGCTATGGAATTGTATGATAGAGAGTGATTTAAAACTTTTCTAATGTTTCAAGCCGACTCATCTTTTCATCAAATCAGGACGCTACCTTCTTCATGCATCGTCGAGCAATCACTAGTGTTTCTAAGGAAGTGAAGCTAAGTAAATTATGAAATTATTAACTGCTGGGGATGGTTATTGGCCAACGCACCCATTAACTTGCGTGATAACTTTCAATAAAGTATTTATTGAAAAATTGACTTTAAAAATTAAATAAACTTTTGTAGAATTAATTTAAAAGTTATGTCTGTTTTTGAAGATGACACCAGCTATGGTAAAATCTAAATACATTTATGGCTTAGCTGCTTAAGCCATAAAAAAGGCAATTTAGTTGATCCAAAATTTGAAATCAAAGATTTTGACAAAAACTTTTAAAAAATTCCATGACCATACGTTCATCGTTTTTTTTTAAATTAAGTTCAATTGAAAAACTTCAGTAAAAAGTCAAGTGTTTATTGAAGTTTAAAAATTATTATATAGCCTATCTTTAAGTTAGTTAAATATCTTAAGTTTTAAAACCAACAAGTTTTTATTCTGTTTTTTATCGTTTAAAAACATATCGATGAATACCTACAGTTGAAATTTAACAGTTGAATGGGAAAATTGCATTTATTGGTATATTAAAGCTGTTTTTACATCCAGTTCTAATTAACATTATAAAAGTTTATTATCAACCACTGTGAAATTGCCGTTCATATAATGGTTTAATTATAAAATTTCGCCTCAAAATTTGTAGGTTAGCATTTTATTAAAATTAAAAATTTTTTGAAAGTCAGTGAAAATTTTATTTTTAGATTTACAGTATATTAGTTTAATAAATGTTATAGTTTCGTACCATTGCTGATGATTTGTCATTTTTGTGTTAATCAAAAGCAACAAAATCTTAATAGGTTTGGTCAACAAACCTATAATATTAAAAAAGTTTTAAGAAATTTTTAGTGAGTATATTATAAAAAAATGTTTTAAATGATTTTCATAATGATAAAAATATACAAGTATTACATTTCAACTTGAGTAGGCTTACAGTATGCTTTTTTTAAATTAAGAAAGTGTTTATGTCACTTTATCTGTTTGGATTAGTATTAATCATGTATACTATTTATCTAATGACTCATAATCATGAATGGCTCTTAAAATCTCAAGTTTCAATTGTCAGTTGTAATGAGACTCCAGTTACTTAATTTGTAAACTATTGGTAGATCAAGTGTTGTTTAGTTTAGATAATACACTTAGAGTTAAAAAATGAGACTGGTTTAGCATATAGTTGAGAAAATGCTGTTTAGTATTTAGAAGTTTAATTTTTGAATAAATAAGAATATCTTGACTTTTTGAAAAATATTGTTATAAGAAGTTAATAATATCTTCAGATAATGTAGACAAGAAGATAAGAGAGGTCAAAATGAGGGAAAAAGAATCAGGATTGAAAGTATCTAAAACCAATAGAAAGTCTTCCCATATCAGGCGGTTTGTTTTTACAGTCAATTATTTTTAACTCTTTGGTCTGTCCTATTAATTTTTTTATAGTTTAACTATTTATTGGATATATTGAACATGCCAGTTGCTATACCCAGGTGATTTTTATAATTTGTTGATTAAAGCAAATATGCTTTTACAAACTTTTAGTACAACTACTTATCAATAATATTTAGTAGCCTAGGTTCCGATCAGTTTAGGCTTATAGATTAATTTACATTTTTTATCTTGCCTTTCAAACTTTCCAAAGCAATTTGTAAGTTTGTTTGTGGTTACGATCATTCTATAAAACTTTAAAAATAATGTTTTTGATGGTACTAACTAGGTCATAATGATGACTTTTTTTATCAAAAAAGTTGAAGGTTTTTAATTGTTTCTAAATTTGATAAAAATTAACTTAAATTTAAATACTATTCTTTTAAGCTTAATTTTCAAACCGTTAGCTGAGTTTTATAAGTACTGCTTCAGCAAGAAAAAGAATTTAAGACAAATGCATGCTTTATTACATCCAAATGTTATGTTTATATTATATTATTTTGTACTGGGGTGTTAAACTTATTAAAATTGTTAATTTGATGATCATACTCAAATGTTTCTGACTCGATTAACAACTTATCATTGTTCTAAACCTTTAAAAAATTGTCAAATTTAAACGTTATTAGTTTTTTTCCATGTCTTGCTTGTATTTGAATGATTAAATGTGTTGTGCTGATGCTGTTAATCATTATGTTCTTTTTTTTACTTTAAAGGCTTCGGGACACTGCAGTTTCAGTGAGTTCAGACATTTCCTTTCGAAGAATCGATTATTTAGGTGAATTACTTGTTTGATTTAATTCCTTTGCTTTGTTTTTCCAAAGTCTATTTTAAAAATCTTCCATTCATTTAGTATGAGGCCAACAGTATATAGCAGCTAAACAAAATTTTAAGCATAGTGTCCATGATAGAATTGCACTTGCGAAATCACGTGTTCTTTAAGTTAAAAACTTTTATATTTATTTTTAAATTATGCCTACATGCTGAACATCAAAAGCAAATTATCAATTATGAATTATAATTTGGGCTTAATTCGACTCAAAATCTTACGTATTTGAGTTGAACAGTACGTATAAATCTATTCAAATTTAAAACAGTTACTTTTTTCATTATTAAAAGATTGAAAAGTATCCTTTAAATTTTTGCATTAGATCATACTTGTCGTAACATTTACCTACTGGCATTACTACTTACCATAGACATAAAAGTTGAAAGGCTGGAAAGCCTGGAAAGTCCCTCTCACAAAATTTTCAGACTCCCAAAATTTTATGTGTCTTTGGCCTCTTTTCTTGATTTTTAAAGACAAAGTAACTTTTGCATTATGTGACAACCATTTTTGAGTCTTCATTTTCAGTTTTCAAAACAAGATATGGCGTCTTCTTGTGCCCTCAATAACAAAATGTTACACGATTGCAAATAATTAATTTTTTGATAATATTGATTGTACGTCATCACATTAAAACGTAAAAATAATTCAAATTTTGTTCAAACCATGTTTTCTCTGACATTGTTTCGTAAGTGTTATACGTTTTTATATGAATATATTTGAATTACGTAGATCCCAATGGCTCGAATGTAAGTTCCGAATCGTCGCTGGAAAAAACTTTCTTTTTCGGTAACCGCGCCGCGACGAATAATTACACGAAAAGCGACAGTCACATCATGAAGACGGCGCAAGGCGAAATTAAGAACCAATCCATTCACACTGGTTTCGAGGTCAGATTGAGCAATACGCATGAGCCTACTCTGTGTCATAGAGAATTGCCTGAATGTGCGATACGAGCTATTGCGTGTACTGACTCCAAAACGTATTCCTTAACGTTACAATCCTATATTTTCTGTTGATTATATGGCAATTTTGCTTAAAAATCTCTCCAACTTTTACTTTCTTAGAGTGATAGTGAGTTTTACGTCACACTTTTTTACCTTTCATGAATATTTCCTGTTTTTGATTTATTTTAGCACGAGCAATCGTATGAATTTATAAAAAAATTTTTTCAGCAACTTCAAACGAGAGCTCGAAACATTCCTGCCTATTTAGCGGGAAGTTACTATGGTTACAAGAGTGAAGTTTACTTAGCAGCGGCTAGTATTTTCGAGCGCTTAGCGAATCGAAAAGAAGTCGGGGAATCTTTAGTTCAATACCCGCCACTCGATCCAAATGCCCCTCTTCCCAGTTTTTCGTCCAAGCAAACGAAGCGACAGTCGTTCGAGCTGGCTTACGAAACCCTGAAATGTGAGCATTAAAATCAAATACGGCGTTCAGTTGATAAATGTTTTGCTCAATGCACGATGCATATTATTTTTTGATCTTTTAAGCAGTGTTAGACATGCTTATGAAATTGCTTGTAAAAATGCTTTACGAAAATACCAACTTGTGAAAACTACCAAAACATAAGTTTTGCTTGATCTTGAAGTTGATCTATGGGCCATTGCTTTCTATGTAAATCGTTTCATGTTTTCAGATCAAGAATTACTTGAAGAGATTCTGGCTGACAGCGGTTACTTTTTTTCTCATCCGGCTGTGAGTGTGCTGTACGATGACAAAAATAGCTTTTCAGATAAGACCTACCGACTTTGCAGGGCGAAGACATGTCCGCTCTCATCATGGTAATGCTGTTTGATTTTCAAAATCGAAAGTGGGGTCCTCGCTGCCAAATCGAAGGAAACGTGGACGACGACGATGTGAAAGAGATCGACAGCAACCTACTCGATCATCGTGTACATTTGGCTGCCGCTCTGGCTCGGAGTAGAGTAAATAAATTTTCTCATTTTTTCTAAGACTATTTTCAATCGTATCAAGGAGTTATTTAAGGTTGTTTCAATTTTACTTTGTTCCAACTAGTAACTTGTCAATAAATTTCTTAAACTTTCTACCTTTGTTTGGAAACGTTTTCTACTTTGTACTTATTTATTTTGTTGCTTTTGGTAAACAGTTTTTTCTGACCCTTTTTCAAGGGTCGGTTTGTTCTTAAAAACATTTAAACTGATCATTGATCTCTTTATGACGTCGTTACCTGGTGCTCCAATCACTTGAAAGCCTTCTTCAAACGCTTTGCGGCTGCTCGAAAAACCGCACTTCAGTGTAAAGTATGTTTTTAAAGGGAACCAACAGAAAGTGTTTATCTGATTATGTTCAGGTCAAAAACCAATCACAAACCATCGATTACGCCCTTCCCGAAATAGTTCGCACACAAGAGAGGTGCGCGTCAAAGTTGCCGCAATATTCTTGGATAAACACAATGAAATCCAGGTAGTTGTATACGAGTTTTTGCATAATCGTAGTATCCTATTGGTGAAACGCTAGATTTGTTTAAAAGTCTACGGGAAAAATTGATATATTCCAGGCACTCGTAAAAGAAACCGAAATTTACGTTTTTAATCAAACCTGTTACCTGTGAATTTCACCGAAAAACGGGTAAAAACAATTCGATGTTCTCTCGTACTTAAGGAAATATATTTCCCAGCATTGAGGATGTACTGGCGAGCTTGGACAAGCAAGGATACATCGAATTCATCGACAACGAGGTTTTCATTCCTTACCACGGCAAGTACTTTCGTCGCGACCGACATTGCGAGGACGTTCTCGTGTTTTCGGCTGATCAGAAGGACGTGCTTAAGGTTATCGATGTCGTCGTCGAAGGAAAACTTATCTTGCAGGTTCGACTCCATGCTTCTTCGCCGCTTCTTATATACAAATTAGAGAGAAGTTAGGAAATTACTTTGACTTCTGTCTTGGGACTCCGTTTTTCGACAAGCGACCCAGAGAATGGCCCAAGTTCTGCCTGCTTACGATTGAAAAGAGATTTTTGTTGCTTTTTGAATGAAGTGCGTTTTGTTCTTAATACAAACCAAGCAGGTTTGGATGTCATTAAAGTAGCGGGGAAGGTTTTGATAACCGACTATTTTTTGTACTGGCCTAAGTGTTATCTGAAAGCTTGTTTACATCTACTGTATATCCCGAGCGTCCATTTCTTTGTTTATTGAGTTTTGTAGGTCGAGCAAAAACCCTGAGCGTAGGAACTTTAATAAGCAAGGTGCAGACGTGGCTTTCACAGCTTCCTTTTTAGTTTACTAGGTTTGGCGGGGTAAAAGTAGCATTTTTTCAACCTTGTAAGCGCCTTAGCAAAGTTGAGTTTCTTTAAATTCTTACGTCGTTTGCCAAGACTGACTTTGCGTTATCGTAAAGCACACGCATTTATTGTCTTAGACAGTCAGCTATCGTTTTGGCCTCCAAATCACCTTCCCATCTAACAAAAGGCCTGTTTGTTTAATTGTTTGATAAGAAAAGTTTTGTCCGGACATGAAATCGTTGCCATTACTCGCAGCTGAACAAACGCCCTCAAAAAATCAAATTGTTTTTAGTTTGTCTTTGTTTTTTTTTTTTTTTTTTTTTTAGATTTTATCAAAATCTTCTTCCTTAAACCGGGTGTGTTGTTGTAGCAACAGCATCACGTGGTTTACGGTTGAGAAATGTTTGCAGAATTTAAACCGATTCATAGAAAAAAACTTTGTTTTGCCATTTGCTGCAATTACATAACCGCTGCTTATTTTCGCTCAAAACAAATTTTTTTCACCTAAAACAGCAGCATATGAACAATTCTTAATTTAAATTAAAATGTCCACAGTCGACAAGTAAGCATCACCTTAGCTGCATCGATGAATGGGTGATCCTTCATTGTTTGTTTGTTCGCTTGTAAAGACTGACGTCAAGTTGGCGTCATCACGTGACATATAAAAGAAAACAAAGCGAGCGTGGTTTGTCTTTGGGTAGAATGCTACTTTTGTTTTCACTCTTGTCATCAACATTCCCGGTCGGTTTTGTTTTAAAAAAATCAAAACTTCACACATCACATGATTTTTTACATGAATGCCCGGATATTCGTGTCCAGGATTTTTATCACTCTTTTCGCCTTTCGATCTTAGCTTTGTCAGTAGATTTCAATGCTGATTTTAGTGATTTGCCTTTGCTTGGTTGTTGATATTTTTTTTTACATCAAACCACTAAACAGCGTCATCAAGCCTAATATGTTGTTTTCATCACTCAGTTATTGCTAGGTTTTCGATATGAATTTTACTTGTTGGAAACATATAACACACATTTCATTTCAAATCAAGCTGCTTTGAAAACGAGAAGCACCAGACTCGAGTTTCGCTCTTGTTAGAGCTCGTAAGTAATGCTTATCTCACTGCGAATCGAACCGACTACCTGTGGTCTTCCAGGCAGGAGAGATCACCACTGGACCAAAAAGGCGTGTGTGGTCTAGTGGTGATGTCTCCTGCCTGGAAGACCAACTAACAAGAGCGAATTTCGAGTCTGGTGCTTCTCGTTTCCAAAGCAGCTTGATTTGTAATCAATTAAATCCTCATGCTTAACTATATAAAATACACATTTCATTGTAACTTGATTTGATATTCCAATTAATTCTCTTTTGCGACTTATTTTTCAAATTTCGACTAAAACAAAGCAGTCGGTATGACGTAGAAACCAGATCAAACTCACTTGGATTGCAACGTCGTATTATGACGTCAAATCAAAATTGCCGAGAAGTAGCGAAGTCTCACTACTGCGCCAGAAATTTAAACGACGAGAGGGCGATTTTCGGATGTTGCTTTTCAGGACAAGACGAGCAGCCTCGCGGTGGCGTCCATAATGGCGTTGGTCACGCCCGACGACGAGTGCGATCTGATACACACCGACGTGGCGTCGGGACTTACGACCGCCCATCTCGCGATCGCACTCTTCCAGTCAGTGTTTTATCACTCAGCACGACGAGGCGATGTCACGATAAAACCTTTTCTTGCAATAGAAAAACAAAGAAAAGACGTGAAAAGAAGGAGCTGATGTTTGGACCCCCCGGCTCAATGCAGAATCGCGCCTCCTACCGGATGACCTCCCCTGCTCGGATGCCGAAGGTCATCGCGTACGGCGCCGGCTCCGAAGAGTCCCGGCTGGAACTCATTGCTCTCTTCGAATATCTCGGAATCGTCAGTATGTATTCTTGCATTTAGAAGCGGAAACTCGACCTGAAATAAAATTCTTTGACTGCTGTATTGCTATTGCTACGTTAAGTGCTTTTGATTGTTGATGACGACGTGTCGTTAAATGTTTTATTTGGTATGTCTGGTATATTGCTTTTGGTTACAGATACATAAAAGAGAAGGCTGTGAAATGTTTCACAGACGTGCACATTAAAAGCAAAACCGTTTTAGCAAATCGACGTTAGCGTTCACGCGACTTTTTTGCAAACAGACATTCAGCTGATGAGTGAGTTTTTCAATAATTCCGACGTCAAACGAGACGGACTCGATCAAGTAAAAGCGATCCTCGTCACGCCTCGCTGCACGCGCACGGCCGTTTCCAACCCGATCGAGTTCATGCTGAACGAGGGAGACAGCGACAACTTGCTGACACTTCGCGATCTATCTAGCGGCGAACTGCACAAGAGAGCGGCGCAGGCGGGCGTCTATCACGCTGTAGTGCTGAAACCAGCCTTGCAACGTTAGTGATCTGAGTGTCTTGCCGCTGAGTGATTTTTTTTACAGTTTACTTGCCAAGTGCAAATCTTTAATTTCTTTTATTCAGCATTGAATCAAACTTTTATTTCAATTACATGCTGAACTAAGCCATATATGGCCCGCGCGATCGAGTAGATAGAAGCGACGTGTGACATTATTGAAATGATCTGAAAGGAATCCTTGCTCTTGTTATTCTGGGGTCTGCTTATTTATGCTTGGTTGTCTTAACAAGCAGCTCTAGATTAAAGTCTTAATCAGGGCTACCATCGATTTGAAACCGAAAATAAAGATTTTCTTTTTTTTGGTCTTGTATTTCACTTGGTCACATAAAACAAGTTTTTAACTTTAAACCTTAAGTGAAAACCAAGAAATATCTTCGCTTTCGTTTAACCCAATTTGTTTTCGAAATTCAATGAAGAGCTTTTCCTTTTGATCTCATTTTAACGTTAAGTTGAAAAAATCTATTTAGTTAATGAAGACCAAAAAAAGGTCGTCACTTGCATTGGTGTTGTTAATAATACAGTTTGTTACATGTTTTTGGGAGATTCTATATCCAGGTTTTTCCCTTCGCTTTAAGTAATTACCTGTCCATACAGTTTGGTCAGGTTGATAACTCTGTTTGAAACATTGACGTTCTCGCTCAAAATAAGATAGAAATAACATAAATCTAAACTAAATAGGCCTATATTTTTTAGAAAGAGTTTTTTAGACACTATCCTTCATAATAAGGACAATTTGTAAGGACGATATGGTAGCCCTGACGTGAATTTATTTTATCTTTTATATTTATCCTCCTGACTCGCAGAAAAGCGACGGAGACGCTAATACATAGGGTAAGCAATTACTCCGACCTGCTTCCGGAGATGCCAAGATATTGCTGTCCGCTTGAAATTTAATAGAGATATGACTTTACTTTAGAACTGCTTGCCAAGACCACCAAGCAGGGAAAAGTGCTGTAAAATGTCTTTCCCAAGGACACAACAGACTGGCTCGAGTAGGTGTTGAACCGAGACCATGTCGATCACAATCCCCGGCGCTCTAATCACTTGGCCACGCTCGTAAAATATAAACAAAAAAATTTTTTTGAACCTGACAACAATACCTTGGAGTCTCACGAAGCAGGTTGGAGGGATCCCTAAGTCCTGCTAGTAACGAAGATAAGTTAATAAAATCACTTGACCATGTCTATAATTTAAACTCAAATTCTCACCTCATTTATAATAGCACCACCAGATAAGATTATATTATATTTGCTACACTTGCTGTCATGCTCTTACGGCGTTTCTTTTATTTCAGTTCGTTTCATTCAAGCTGTGGTTTACGTCACCCGAAGCATTCACTCACAAGAAAATGAAGAAGTGATCAATAACGTCCTCAAATGGCATCGGAACAATAACGACGGATCGCGTCCGTTTTCCGTCAGTCCGCCGACCTTGCCGCTTCTGTCGTCAGACCTCAAATCGGATAAAGCGAACGGCGGATCGTCGGCGACCTCCTCCCTGAAGCACAACTTCTTGCGCATGCGTCAAAATTCGCAGATGAACGGATGCTTCATCGCTGTACTCGCCCGAGAGGTCACGTGTTTTATTGATCGCGCGAGCAGCGGTGTCGAAGCTGCGCTGGTTAAAGTTGATTCGTTTTGTTGCGGTTTTGTCGCGTTAGTGACGGCCCCAGATTTACAACCCGCCGTGTTTATCTTTGACCCGATAGAAAGCGGACGAAGCGAGTCGCTTTTCGCGATTGGACCAAGTAATCTTGATTTCAAATAATTTAGATTGAGCACACCGACATGGTGAAGAGAAACGCCCTTCAAGGCCTGATAACACCCGTTTCTACGTCCGACGGAACAGCCGAAACCAATGCTACCGCGTAAGTTCTGCTATTTCAAACTTTGATGAATACTTTAATTTGTCTGGCAGGATATGGCGGTTTGAATTCTTGCTTTTTTACAGCATTTTATTTCTCTAGATTTATTGTCTTGACTTTCAAGTAGACCTAAAATTCTGAGTTCAAGCGATTATTTAAACTCTTTAGAGATATTAACGAGCAATATTACAGTTCGATTTCGATTTTTTACCCTTTATGTATTGCATTCATTCATAAGTGCTTATCAGCTCTTAAGCAAAAGCGATTGTTATAAACCAGTTTGTAGAATACAGTTCAGTTCGTGCAAACGTTGCCAGTATCTGGCGAATTCGTCTACAACAATTTATTTAGGAATACTCTTCATCTACAAGTTTATGATAAATGTACAGTATATTAGCGTAGTGGGTTAGGATTAAAGTTAGAGTTACGATTAAGGTTAGGTTTAGGAGAATGTTGTTGTTGATAGTTACTGTTCCCAGTAAGCAAAATTACCATTTAATGGTAGTTCAGTCATTAAGAAAAAAAAATTTATACGTGCTTGTTTACTGCTAACAGCATAGTATTTTTTATTTTTGAAGATCCAGTTTGAATTGTTGTAGACCAGGGGTGGGAAACCTTATTACACTTACAGGCCAATTTCAAAGATTAAAACTTGGTGCCGGCCGCACAAAATTTTTCATACCGAAAAGATAGTGATCTCTAAAAAAAAGAAAAGGTCTTCACTTCGAGAATTTTAGCCCCAAAATCATACTGTTCTCTAAAAAAAAGGTCTTTAGTTCGAACCAGCCTTATATTTTTCTTATTTCGTCTCAAAGCCGTGGTGTTCTTTGTCCAGTAAAAAAAGGTCATCACGCAAAGTTTGTTGGTCATGCAAAGGCCGCAGGTTCCCCACCCCTGTTGTACACAAATTGTATATGTAGATGGCTTCATCTAAAAACATGATTGACACAAACAACAACGATCCAAATTTTGACCGATGATTGTGATCAGACTTTCTGTTCCATATTTGCCGAGAAAGTGTGTTGCCACGTGACTCGCCACCACTGTTACGGTTTCTCGAAAGAGGCTATGCTGCCTATTCGCAACGGTACAGAGACGAAGCTTTTTGGCACGCTTCGGCAACCAAGCGAGTAGATGAAAGATTTTGGTTTCTTATGATTACTAGCAACTTGCAGTTAATGCCGGTAACTTGCACATAGCCTGAATTTGTTTAAAATTTGTACGGGTGAGCTTGTTATATGTTTGCTTTGGGTTATTCACTGGGCTTATTGATTTACTTTTAGAAAATTTTGTAGGAGAAGAATAGTTTTTAAACAAAAAATAAAAAATTAATTAGGCTTTATGTTTGTATGCTGCTTTGTTTTTAAAGAGGTCTTATCTTAAAGAGTAGAATATAGTTATTCTTTTTGTGCTTGGTATACAATTTGGTTGAAGTTTAAATCTGCTGTCTATCACGTGTGCGACAGACAGTTGAGATGGTGATGTCATTATGATCTTTTAGTGAGATGCGTTGTTGCGCGATTGCATCGTTAAAATATTCCAACCTAAAACCCATCAAAATTACTGTAATTTTCAGGGATAACGCTTTTTCTCTCGAACGACGACAAGCACGAAAAGTCCAAGCCAGAGTGTCCCAAGTTAAAAAGGTAAAGGTCAACAACCCCCACTTGTTCCATACGCAAGCATCAATGGCAAAAGCGGCCCCGAAACGGGAAACTGACTACAGTTCGAGCTCTTCGGCGCAGCGTAAGTTTTTTTGCTCGAGATTGTCTCACCGAAGTTGATAATTGAGACTGATCGAAAACAGTAAAGACGTGAATATCTAAAACTTCTCTGAATATTTCCTAATAGGTATTTTACTTTTGCTTTTTAATTGATTCTTTGGCAGCAAGAAATCTGTTATATGGCAGTGAATTCAGATAAATCAAAGGTTTATTCAAAATGAAAGCGGACGCGAAAAAAATAAAGCGTGTGGCGGAAAGCGAAAAAAAAAAAACAAAGCGGAAAGTTTGTTTATTTTAGAAGTGGAAAGCGAAAAAAATCGCCGCAAGTGCAAAATTTTTCGTGTTCAGCGGAAAAAATTGAAGTTGAAATAATTCAACAATTGAAACAATTTTCGCTTGGTTCAGATTGAAATCGATCACGAAATGTGAAGATAGCTTTAAACTAAAAGCGGACGTGAAAAAAGCAGACGGAAAGCGTAATTTTCCGCTACACCTTTCGCTTGCGTTTTCCCCATCCGGTTTCAATTTGAAGCGATCTTAAGTATTTTGTCGTTCAAAGGTCAAATGGCATAAAAATTGAAAAAGCGCATTCATATAAAAAATTCAACAATGAGATATAGCTTTATTTTGTATTTTACAACTCAATATATATTCACATACATAGCCGTACCATCCGAAAAAATGGTGGGAAGGGGATAATGCTGTTTTACCCAAATTTAGCTTACCAGATCATGATCTTGTAGCACTTGTCAGATATGAGAAAAATTTTGTCCCATTTTTAGGGTGACGACCAAATAAATAAAAAAAGTCTTCACTTTGAATCTGTCTCTGGTTTCTCGATTTTTATCCCAAAAAAGTAGCGATTTCGGAAAAAAAGCCTTCACCTCAAATTTTAATCTTCCTGCATTTGGAAAGTTTGTGTTATAGACTGCTCGGCCATGTCAATATAGACTGTCTTGGAATTTTTATTAAAGCTGTTCATTCAAATCTTTTTTTAGTTCCTGAAAGGTTTAATAAAGCAAAGGATGTTTCAACAGAGGCAGATGACGGCAAATCTGTTTCAGGCAAAGAATCGCAGGTCATTAATAGGCCTATTTTACTATAAATTTTACTAACTTTTTGTATGAAAATTTATAAATCGCACTATTTAATTTCGGATTAGGCTACGTAAAAAGATCATTAAAAAAAAAATTTTCATGTTTTATTTACTTCAAGTTGCCCAAATTTTAGCCTGAAAATTTTTTAAAAACTAATGTTAATATCTAATATTTTTCAACTTTTACAGCATAATTCTCACTCGAAGAAAAAAGCTCGCTAGGTCGAAAGCTGCATTTGTGTAATTAGCGTGAAAAATGTTTGCTTTTTTTAGCTGAAGTTTTTAATACATATTTCATCGTAATTTTTAAAAAAAGTGCTATCTTCTTTTAATGTCGATGTATTTATATGATTGAAATGTATTAATCTTCATGTGCAAAGTATTTTAGTTTGTTGCTGTGATAATTGTACCAGTATTCGCAAAGTGCTGTTTTCATCCGCCCTGTTTGTTTAGTGATTAAATTCAATTGCTTGTTTGCTCATAAGCATTTTCTGCTGCGAAAAAAAAACTAACTGAAAAAATCGGGAAAAACAATTTGTCCACCACATATATATACTTATAGAATTTTTGGGCCAATGCGGCGTTAAATTTTGAAAAACCATCGAGATTTCTTTGACGTAAAGTTTTTTTTTTTTACTTTTTATAATTATGCAACGAAGAAAATGCCATAAAGTTTCAAGAACACAACAGAATGACGTGTGCAAGAATCGGACCTATCATGGTCGCCATTAAAATTATCCTCCCATCAACTCAACCACAAAATGATGAGTTTAAGTCCTCTACTATAATAAGACAGGTACAACCAAAAATTCACTGAATAAAAATGATGTGTCTATGACCTCATACCTTTATTTATAAATTCAAACAAATACGCAAAGAATCGGCTTCATTCCAGGAAGAAGTTTCGGCACCTTACAAAGAGCAGAAGAAAGCAGACAACTATTTAGTCTACATTGCGGTCACTCGACCGGTGCATTAGTCCAACAAAAATAAGGCAAAAACAAAATATAAAATAACACTGGTTGATTGCACTACATTCGTGATGTGTTATGCCGCACGCAGTTTGATAAGTTACGATGCACTCGAAGAAATCCTTCACGTCTTCTAAAAGTGACGCTGGCTGTCTACCGTGTCAATTAGGTTTGTGTCCTTCACTAATGTCCAGTCTTGTTTTTGGCACTGTGAACGCATTTAGGCCAAGTCACACCGCCGCAAGCGCTAGAAACAATCACCAAAACAAGTATCTGCAAAAACAAAAAGGTAAGAAACGATACCAACTTTCTTTTTAAACGCAGCACAACTCGCCAAGGTATGCGACTCCACAACGCTCGATTTCCATAGCAAAAGTATAGAAAGAGCATTGAGGAATATGTTAACAAACGAGTTTTTAAAGCGGATACATCAGAGTGAGATTGCGGAAAGAGCGCTTCAAACATTTGGGAAGGAAGCATCGAATATAAGATAAGGAAAGACGGAAAGTCATAATTGGTCCAGCTTAAACGGAGATCTAGCATAGTTTTCGAGTATTGTTTGCTTAGTAATGTAAATACGTTACAGCTTTAGAACATTCAACTTTGATTGCTTAAAATGTAGTCGCGTCAGGAGCTCGGTACTCACCGCTTTATATATTGAAAGAGAACGCACGAACAATACTTAAATTTAACGACTGTCGCTGCAGCTGCGATAAGAAAAAAACTTTACCAAGCGCCATCTATTTGTATCGATATCATTACCAGGGCACGTAATAACAAAAAAACTCTGTAAACTGTAACAGTTGGTAAAAACCATAAATATAAAATAGGCAAAGTCATTAGTCTTTGCTTAATTACTACACTGCAAAAGTGCCTTTCAAATAGATTTGTTATACTTATGACTCAATTTGATTCTATTTGGTGGTGTTCGGTAGTTGAGTCACGGAACACCAGCAGATGGGTAAAAATTCTAAAATCTTGATAATTCAACAGTTAAAAGTCTTTGCTTATCCGATTCAAGTCAGCACATTTTATCTCTTGACTACATCTAATTTATAACAGAAAACCCATACATGAATTTTTCAAGCTTTACCAAGTGTTTTCATCAACTTTTAAGGAAAAACTGTTAAAGGAAGTAACAACAACAAAACGAATAACTGCTCGAAAAATCAATCCGATTAAATACGTCATACTGATGAAGCATGTGAGATATTACGTGAATCGTGAAGCTAATCATATGACAAGGAAGGCTTCAATATATTGGATAATATAAAATGGCTTTCATATACTTACAAGTATAAATAAAAAAATAAGAGCAAGAATCTTGTAATTTTTCCATCTCAGAGATCTTTCGAGATTAGTGCTTCGTTTCAGAAACGTCACCGACTGGAATCAAACAAAAAATACAATAGTTATAAAAATTTCGATCAATTTAAAACACACAAAAATTAAAAATAATTTAAGATAAAAAATTAAATGCTATAAAAATGAACTTTTTGGTGCGTAGCTTTGAAATAACAAGCTTTTAAAATTTATTGTAAGTTTCAATTAGTAATTCTTGAGCCTGCGTCTGTGAGTGTTGAAACCACAGACACCTCTGGTTTCAACACTCTCTTTGAAATTGACGTAAAGATGTTGAATTTTCTGTTGATCTTATCAACTTAGAAAGCATTAATCAATATTTTTGGAATGCCCTGATCCTAATAAAATCTAGTGGGTCACTGCTAGTCAACGCGATCTTGAGCATTTTTAAAATGGACCCAAAACTGCATAAAAAAACTAAGCTATATGATTTTATTTAATACCTAAGATTAATAATTTACACAATTTTTGTAACTGATATTTCACGCAAGTCAATTATGTCGGCAGCGTGGTCGAGTGATCAAGAGCTCCGTGATTGTGATCGACATGGTCTCGGTTCAAAACCTACTCGCGCCATACTGTTGTGTCCTTGGGAAAAACACTTTCAGGTACTTTCCTCTGCTTGGCGGTCTTAGCAAGCTGTTTAAAATTTCACTCATATCTCTATAAAATTAAAAAACAAATAAAAAATTTTAACCAGACAGCAATATCTTGGCATCTCAAGAAGCAGGTCGGGGTAATTGCTTGCTCTATGTATAGCGCTTCCGTCGCTTTCCTGTGAGTTGGAAGGATAAATATAAAGATGAAAAAGAAAACTGAACCTCTAGCCTCAGAACACTCCAAAACTAGTTTTTAATTTTATTCTTATTTGTAGCATTCACTAACCCTTCTCCCATCTTTCCTCACTTGGTCCTTTTATATAATTTTTTAACACACTGTTCCCTCCATTGCATTTTTTTGACCCCTTCAAAACACAAACAGCACAAATGGTTTTTGTACAGCATTGACAGGACCAAAGCATCTTCCTACCTCTACCTAGACATATGTGAAAAAACGCGGCGAATGCCACGTAAATACGTTCATTTGCTTTGCAGATGATATTTGGGCACAAATAATTTTAAATAATAGTATAACTAAAATTTCCTCGAGCCAGCTGCCATGCTATTGACACAGAGATAAATAAGTTAAACAAAAGGAGCTGCTTGGTATCAAGTAAGGATCGGCCGGATTATCCGCATTTTTTTGCGGATATATTTTTTTCATTTTAATAAATTTTGTATTTTTTATTATGTATTTATATTTTTAAAATTGTAATATAGGGGAAGACGTCATGCCGGGCAAAGCGGACACCTCCATGTTCTCGCAAAAAAATTTTTTTGCTTTAACAACTAGAATTAAGTACAAAACTGTTTGACAAAAAAAAAATTGGCAACATAGCTTTTTTTGATTTGATTTTGAAGCAATTCAAACTCCAATTTTTTTTGCACTTGTGATGTAATAAACTTGCTTCGTAAATAGTGCTTTTTCTATGTTTTGCAAACAAAATATTAAGATATTTTTTTACCTCGTAAGATTTAGGTATAGCGGTTTACTATTGCAATACGTTCTATTTGTTGAGACTTAGTACTTTTTTCAAATCTGCATTTAATTAAACATGCCGTGATGGGGCAAGTGGACATTAGTAGTTGGGGCAAAACGGTTATACCAGTACCCCAGCTATCACCAATAGTGAAGTAGTCTAGACTTATCATGGTTGTATTATACTGCTATAATATTTGGAAAGCTCGATATAATTAACTTTAGAGTGAGCTTAACTGGTTAATGGTGATTTTAAGTAGGTTAGCAATTAATCAGCTGACTGTTTTTTTGCAGGAAGTGTAGTAATTATTAAGTGTGCTTAAACCCCGATAAAATAGTGCTGACATTCCGTTGCAATGGTTCGGAACTATAAAAGAACTACAAACCAACCATTGTGTGCGCTGTTTTGTTAGTGACCTAATTTCAGTGCTTTTATACTTCAATATATTATATTTGAACAGCTGCGGTACTGATAATTCCATCATTTGTATAACAAAACAACTAAACCAAATAAACAAGCTTTCAGTAAAAATTGCTTTTATCTACAATAAAAGTGATATGGGGCAAAACGGTCATATGATGACCACTTTGCCCCGGCCAAAAAAATGAAAAACCTAAATTTCGTAAAACGTTTTAAAGAATTTGCCAATTGAATATTATAAAAATGTTTTGGTTTTCCCAATGTATTGGATGCATAAATTTATTTGCAAAAATTAAAATATAAGAGTTCAAAGTTAAGAAGTCCACTTTAGCCCGTCTTCCCCTATATATTTTTTGTTTTTTTTAAATGATAAATATTTAAATGTTAGTTTTTTTAGTTTTTTTTAAATTATTTAAAATTTTATTATTTTATTTTTTAGTTATTCTATTATTGTATTTTTTAGTTTTTTTAAATGCCACCTCAAAAATCCATTGTTTAGACATATTTCGAAACTGTTGGAAATTCAGAAGTCAGTTGCAAACTACATGTATGTGGCGAAAAAAAATCACTTGGCATAACATCTGGCAGTCGTCCACCATCAACGCCGCTTTGGAATCATTTAAAATATAAACACTCAACTGAATATAATGATTTCAAAGCCAAAAATGAAACTTCAGCTAATTCTTCAACAACTGATTCACCAATTGTCAATTTTAAAGAATCTCCTACTGGAAAAAGCTTTTTTGGTAGAGACAAGCATTTTTCAATTTTGCAACAACAAAAAATTGAAAATGTAATTGTTCAATGGATAATTGTAGATTGTCAACCTTGGTTGGCTGCAACTGAGAATGGTTTTACTTCACTTGTTTCACTTCTAACGAATAATCACTATAAACATCGCAATGAATCACATTATCGCAAACTTCTTCCAAATATTCACGATTCTTTTATGGCTCAAGCTTTTAATTTGTTAGAAAAAGTGAAAGCTGAAGGTGCTGTAAGCTTCACTTCAGATTGCTGGACATCTCCATTTGCAATTTCGTTTCTTTTATTAGTTGCATTTGGATATTTTGATGGAAAGAGAATTAGAATTCCATTGGCTATGAGAGTAATGAGTGAAGATCACACTGGGCATTGGGCAATATCTGACTTAAGATCTCAATTGGAATGGAAAAAATTCAAGCAATGATTACAGATAAAGCAACAAATATGGTTGCAATGGCCAATATTTTAGAAAGAGAAGGTCTTATTTTTAAAATTTTTAAAAATTAAATTTTAAAAATTAGAAAGAGAAGATTTTAAAAAATGACATTTGATCTACAACACAACAGTGACGTCACAGAAGCTATGAAAGACGCTCAACTTCTTACAATAAATAATCTTTACAACCTAGAAATAGCACAAATGATGTTTAAATATGAAAACAAACAACTTCCACCAGCATTTAATAACTTTTTCACACAAAAATCTTTAAAAATGAAAACCAGAAGCAACAGCCAAATAATATCAAACTGCTTTAGAACTAAAGTAAGTCAGCAATCGGTGAAATTTGGGGTCTGGTGCAGAATCGGCCGTAAGCGCCTTTTTATCTCCACTTTGATTTCTCTCGTTTTCCGCTTCTCTTTTTGTTTCTTTATTATAAATCGTTTTTTTTTTTTTTTAGCAAAACAACGATAAACAAAGGCTTTTATTAAGTTATACAATTTATTTTTCGATATTTTCACATATTTGCTTCTCTAACACTTCTTAATTATTCTTTTCACATAAATAAAACACTTTTGAAATATAGTTTAAAGTTCTAACAATTGAATTTATTTAAATATTCAAGAAAACGTAATGTATTTGGGGGCCGATTCTGCACAAGCTATCAATCGCATGTTTCAATAATGATTTATTTCCAAATACACTTCTCAATGATTATACATGCCTTACACATTCTTAAAATATACTGTCAAGTTGTAGGAATCGATTTTGCTTTAAATCATTTAATAAAACTAAAATATTTCGTCACGGCCGATTCTGCACAAGCTATTATTATTCGTAAAAGTCATTAATGAATTTCACTTTAAAAAATAGCTATTTTCTTTCAAAACATCTTTTAATTCTTTCTTTTACATGTCTAAACACTCTTAAAACATAGCTAAAATGTGTTCAGAAATACATAATGGTTTTATAAAGGGCAATTGTCCACAAGCTATTATTCGTAAAAGTCATTTATGAATTTTACTTTATACAAAAGCCATTTGCTTTTAAAACACTTTATAATTATTATTTTTACATGTCTAATCACTCTTAAAACATACTTTACAGTTGCAAGAAATTTTTTGTTTGAAATGTATTCGACAAAATATAATGGTTTTATGGGGGCCGATTCTGCACAAGCTGTTATTTGTAAGTTGGTATAGCTAGTTTAAGTTTACAAAACAAACATTTGTTTCGAAAACATTTTTTACTTATTATTTTGACATGTCCAAACATTTTAAAAACATAGTTGAAAGTTGTAAGAATTAATTTGGTTTCGAAATATGCAAGAAAACGATATATTTTTGTTACCGCCGATTGTGCACAAGCTATCATTCGCAGGGTTTATGAATCAATTTTTAGAATTTTTCCGAATTTTTTTCTTCGTACTATTGTACACTTTCAAGTCTTATCTACATGTAACTTGGAGTGGATACCTTTACATACTACAACATTTTTGGCATACAATGACCTTGTTTGACCTTATGTTAAAAGAAGGTTTTTATAGCTTACCATTTTGTTCAACCAAAAGTTTATATTACAGAGGAATATTATTTTCGTCCAAGTCACTGTTTTATACTGCTATAATATTAAAACTAACAATTTAGCTGCAAAGTATAACTAGAGGAAACACTGTCAGTCGTGCTCCTAAGATAAAGTGGATTCACGCCAAAAATGAAAAAGAAAGTCTTTCCCTTTGCTCGCTTGTCGTTTGGGGTTGAGGGGAAGTAGCTCGAGTTGGCATCTCCAATCTGTCCGAACGTTTGTAACTAGTCCCAATTCACCCGGTTGATTTTTAAAAAAAGAACAGACCAGGTCTTCAGCGAGTTCGGGGTCGTTCTCTAGACCTTTTTCCACAAGGAAGAGTATCCATTTCACAACAAAATTGCTGCAACCCATCCCACAAGGAAATTGCTACCTTAGCGTTGCGGAACATTTGTGTCTTTTATGAATCTAAGAGCAATGCTTTCTGGAGTTTTCAACTCTTCTCGTAGTACCCATGGCGGTAAGGTCCAAGGTGAAAAAGGATGTGTACAAAGGTTTTTTGTTTGGGTTCAAGGAGAAAGTAGATATTTTAAGTCTGTTATAGCTTTTTCTAAGATGGACAATTATCAATGTATCGCCTATCGAAAATGCTTTCATATTTTTTGCAATACATGTATTCCGGTTTTGTGTATTTAGAAAAAATTACAACACCAATTGTACACCAAATAATTAAAACTGGTCTAAAATATTTTTAATAATTTGATCATTCAGGCAATAAAACAAGGTTTCCTTGACTTCTTCATTGTTTTTATTTGTCGTGTGCATTGACGTCACTCCTTATTTCCAAATTTAAAACAGTTTACGGCTCTTAGAACAGCGAAACCGTTGCAATCGCATTACACTTTTGTTAAAATAAAGTGTAAACGTAAAAATTGAACTGACCTTGCAAAAGCCTAATTTTACACACTTCTAGCAATAAAACTGTAAAAACGTTTTGGCTCTAACACAACCTAAATTTTTGATTTTTATTTTGTTTAAATTTTGATAGAAAATGTGAAGTATGTTTTGAATTATTAATGGTCAAACTTTGGTGGCCTCTAAAGATTGCGTTGAGGTGTCCAGAACTCAAAAAAGATTGGTAATAATCAGTTTAATTAACTGAATTGTCACATTTAAACTCATGGTCGATACCTCCAAAAACCCATTGCGACTGTACTGTGGCCGTCCTTGGGGATTGCCAGGCTTTCGTTTAGCCACAAACATTTTGTCACAAACTTTGTTTGGGAATCCCAAAGGACCAGTTGAGCTAGGTAACCCGAATACCTGCGCTGAAACAAAGCTGTGTCTAAATTTTATTTTATTCCGGCTCAAGAAGTAGTTTTGCTATGAGCCTGACGGTTTATACAGTTGGTTAACGAAAGCTCGGATTGATTTCGTTGAAGATTCTTTTTCACAACAAACAGAGACCCTTGTCTCTAATAAAAGCAAATGTATTACGAAAATATTACGTCCGACGAAACTTCTATTCCACGCTTTGCCAAACTGCAAAGCGAAACTAACACTATAACTCGACTCAATCGACACAAATAATTCTACCTCTGTAGAACAAAACTGCCAACCACTGGCACCAAATAAATTCAACAATTGTCCACCGACACAACATCTAACGGTTCACCTCCTGTGGCCAAACAAATCACCTTCGCTCGAGCCGCCACTCGAGTCGCTTCAAATTATCTCACAACGATAATAATCATCATAATAATAATTTCTCGCTACGCATCGGCTTTATATAGAAAACAAAATCACGTGACGTAAACTTTCTCGTAAATTCAAGATTCAGCCAGAAACCCCTGGAGAGTTCGTTACGCGAATCAAGTGGAATATACGCGAATTTTCCAGTACAATGATGTTAGTCAAAAACATATTACGTCAATACAAAGAGAAACAAGAGAGAAAAAGATACATGTATCGAGCCATATAACAAATTGGACGTATATCGCAGACAGCGCTCAAAGAGCCGCATTTATTCTCTTATGATAAAACTACGAACTGCTTTCAACGGGGATACACTACATCGTTATGATTAAAATTATGAATGAAGTGTGACATACGCCCCCCGCAAAGAAAAATATTATGCAATAATATTTTTAACAACACACACGAAATACAAATAATTTTACAAAACAAAACACGAAGTTATTCACACGAAAGTCTATACGATTATGCGGCTGAGATAGTCCACCATAACGTTCTCCTTGCCGGCAATGTCTTTTACTACGAAGTCGTACCCCTGCAATGATAGAGACCACCGGAGTATACGATCGTTCTTGTAGCGGGCCGTGCTAAGGAAAGTCAGCGGCTTGTGGTCCGTTTGGAGGACGAACTTCTTTCCGGCCAGGAATAAGCGAAATTTACCAACTCCCCATATTATTGCCAAGCACTCCTTTTCAAGTGTAGAGTACTTTGTCTCCGCATTCGTCAACTTCTTGCTTGCGTACGCGACGGGGTGGAGTTTTCCCTCGTGCTCCTGCATCAGAACAGCTCCAATTCCGCTGTTGGATGCATCCGTGCGTAGGGTGAAATTTCGCGAATGGTCGGGCAGTCTTAATATGGACCGCTTCAGGAGAGCCTCTCTCAGAGTGTTGAAAGCTTTCTCCTGAGCCTCACCCCATTTGACAAAGTTTGGCTGCCCCTTCTTCGTCAGGTCCGTCAACGGTGCCGCAATGATCGCAAACGAAGGAATATAGTCCCGATAGTACCCGAGCAACCCACAAAATGATCGGACTTCCTTCTTTGTGACTGGACGCTTCGCTCGCGCAATCTTCTCTAGATTGTCATCGTTCGGCGTGATCCAGTCGTATCCGACATCGTGACCTAAAAATTCTACCGTAGATGCCCCAAAAATACATTTTGAGGGACGAGCAGTGAGGTTGGCCTCACTTAGTCTTTTCAACAATTCTTCCAAAGTTCGCAGGTGTGTCTCCCAATCTCTGGAGAATACAATCAAATCATCGATATAGCTCTCAACGCCAGACATGCCTGAAAGCACTTCCCTCATCCCACGAACCAGTGTAGCACCAGAGTTCTTCATGCCAAAGGGCATTCGAAGAAATTCATACGTCCCATCCGGTGTCACAAACGCGGTCTTGAATATATCTTCTTCTGCTACGGGTATCTGCCAATACCCTTTACTGAGATCAATTTTCGAAAAGAACTTTGACTTCCCTAATTGTTGGAAAAGATCCTCCGAAGTCCTCATTGGCTCCGGATCCGAAATCGTTACTTTGTTCAATTTTCTGTAGTCGACGCAAATGCGATTCGAACCATCCTTTTTTTTCACAATAACCACCGGTGAAGCATACGGCGATGACGACTTCCTGATGACTCCCATATCTAACATCTCCTTTATTTCTTCTTTCAGTTCCTGCCGCAGTGCATACGGCAAAGGATAAGGTTTCAAGCGGACAGGCTCCTCATCTATCAAATTAATCCGGTGTTCAATCTTAGATGTTCTTCCCGGTACATCTGAGAAAACATCAGCATAATTTTCCATCAAGGCTTGCAATTGTCGACTTTGGCTGTCGCCCAGTTCTGTGCCCAATTTGACGTCGCTTACATCTTCCTTTTGTTTGTATGTTCCCAATTCTAACAACGAATCCTCGTCTATGCTGGGCATCTCTTCATCCATTAACATTTCCGCACCAGCTGACATCTTTAAATCTTCTTTCTCTATTTCGGTCTTCGCTTCATCCTCTCGGGCATAATATTTCTTTAACATGTTAGCGTGGTAATTCTTTTCTTTGTTTCCGACCAAAATTTTATAACCATTATCTCCCATCCTTTGGATAATTTCGTACGGTCCCTTCCATTGCATTAAAAGCTTATTATTGTTCGTTGGTAGCATTACCAAAACTTTTTCTCCTTTATTAAATAGTCGATCCTTCGTTTTCTTGTCGTAGTTTCTCTTGTATCTAGTCTGGTTCTTCGTTAGCTCCTCCTGAGCAAGTTTCATCGTTTCCTCCAGCCTCTCTCTCAACTCCAACACATATTGATAGCTGGTCTTCACTTCGGTTGATTCACTTTCACCTGTCCATAGTTCCTTCAGAATTGCCATAGGTCCTCGCACAGTGCGACCATACAAAAGTTCGAAGGGTGAAAACCCAGTGGACGCTTGGGGAACCTCTCTATACGCGAACAAAAGTGGATTTATAAACCTATACCACTGCTTCGGTTGTTCAACACATAATCGCCTCAGCATCTTCTTCAGCGTACCATTAAATTTCTCAGTCAGACCATTGCAAATCGGATGATACGGTGTCGTCGTCAGCCTTCTGATCGACAATAATCTTGATACTTCCTGCATGCATTCCGACACAAATTGAGTCCCAAGATCACTCAATACTTCTTCCGGAATTCCAACTCGACTATATAGGTCTAAAAGTGCTTCTGCCACTGTCTCGGTGTCAATATTCTTCAGAGGCACGGCCTCTGGATAACGTGTCGCATAATCCACCAGAGTAAGAACATATCGGTGCCCCTTATCACTTGCCGGCATAATCGGGCCAATCAAATCCACCGCCACTCGCTTAAACGGCAAATCCATTAACGGCATTTTTCCCAGTGGAACTTTTGCTACTCTCCCTTTCGATACCGTTCTCTGGCACACATCACATGACCTGCAGAAACTCACCACATCCTGATGAATCCCAGGCCAATAAAAATTGGTCAGTATCCTATCTTCCGTCTTCTTGACACCCATATGTCCAGCCAACATCGTATCGTGAGCGATCTCCATCACCTTCTTCCTCAGATCTTTTGGCACTAAAATCTGCTTCAATTCCTTCTCTCCTACATCAATGTTTTTGGTGATGCGGTACAAAATTCCCTTCCTCTTTATATAGCTGATCTCTCTTTCGTTCTTGACCAAGGGCGCTTCCATCGTCACGTACTTTAACAAGGATGGGTCTTCCCCTTGAAGTTTGATGAGCTCATCCTTCGTCACAGCCATCTGATTCGTTGCCTCCGCAACTTTTAAAGGTTTTGACTCGGTGCTCCTTTTAGCTTGCGACCGAGTAACTGCTGCCGCCTCCACGCACCAAGTTTCATCAGGATCATCGGGTGCTCTAGCTCCTGGAATATTTCCAACAATCAATGGATACAGCGGGTCTCTTAAGCACAAAGCTTCCACTGTTCCACTACAATAAGGCGTATTTATCTCTACATTTGCAAACGGGGCCTTCAGTAAAGTGCGCGCAACCGTCATTATATACCCCACCTTTCCTGTGAGCTGCTCTTCCGCGACCAACTCCCTCTTAACGATCACTCCGGAGCACCCAGTGTCTCTCAAAACGGTGACCGATTTGTTTCCGACCATTCCAATCGACGTAGGCATTTGATTACTTAAATTTTCGTCTAAACATGCGCCATTCAAAATTCCAATTTTTCGTCCATCTTTTAGCTCTAAATACTCTTGTGATTTTTGATCAATTTCTTTTCTTTCTTTACTTACACTTCGGTAATTTTCTTCTTTTTGTTTTTCATTTCCGATCTCACTAAAACTCTTTATAGGCACGGCGCAAGCAACCTTGTATGCTCTTTCCCGCGCACCAGCACCACCACGCGCTAATCGATTTCTTTCTTCGCATTGCATAAAAGTATGACCCATTCCACCGCACCGGTAGCAATATCTTTTGGGGTTTCTCTCTTGAATCTTTGAGAAGCACTCACTTGCCCTGTGCCCGACTTTCCCGCAGTTAAAGCATTTTATATTTCCTTTCGTTGTAGGAGAGATATCCGGAATCTTGCCTTCCAATCTTGGCGCGCCGACACTCTTCTTAGCACTTACATCTCGGCTTGACAGCTTCCTGTTGTGCGCTGTCAAGTACTGCCCCGCACTCGGTGCCAATTCTCGGAGATCCTTATGCTTGCTCTCCATCAGATGTACCGACAATTCCTTCGGGCACGCGTTTATAAACTGCTCCTTAACCATTAGCTCGACAACACCTTCGAAGCTGCTTTCCATATCAGAAAGCTTCACCCACTGCGTGAAATAGTTTCTAAGCCTTACAATGAACTGGTCAGGGCTCTCAGCACCCTCTGGCTTGGCTTCTCTAAAACGTTGGCGATACCCTTTTTCCGTATAGTCGTATCGCTCTAGCAACGCTGCCTTCAATCGCTCGTAATCCAGAGCATCCTCCTGTGAAAGCCTGGAGTACACGCCCAAAGCTTCCCCCCTCAACAAAGCACTCAACTGAGTCGCCCAATTAGTCTGGGGCCAATTCGCAACCGTAGCATATCTTTCAAAGCGCAACAAATAGCTATCAAGGTCGTCTTTTCCGTCAACAAAATGAGGGAGATCAAGGGACTTTACCCCTCCAAAAGCACGTACGCCCCCCGCTTGGTTTGCTTCTCCAGCAGAGCGATCGGCTTCTCGTTCCAATCTCATTCTTTCTAGTTCCATCTGCATTTTCCTCTCTTCAAACTCCATTTCTCTTTGCTTCGATTCAAATTCCATCCTTCGTCGTTCCAATTCCAATTTTTCGAGTTCTACTTCTCGATTTTTCTCCTTCTCTTCCAACATCGCTTGTCGTTCTCTTTCCTTCTCTTCCAACATCGCTTGTCGTTCCTTTTCCTTCTCTTCCTTTTCACATAGTCGGTTCCACTCGCTCTGGAAGAAATCGGCTTTTGCCTTTTCCGACATCTTCAAATGTTCCACACGAACTCTCAGTCTTTCGAACTCTTCCTCAATCGAACTATTCGCCATCTTCAAGCTGTAAACTCCTGTTCAGCACTCTTAAACAAAAATCTAAATCTTTCCGGACGAGCCCCCAGATGTCACAAACTTTGTTTGGGAATCCCAAAGGACCAGTTGAGCTAGGTAACCCGAATACCTGCGCTGAAACAAAGCTGTGTCTAAATTTTATTTTATTCCGGCTCAAGAAGTAGTTTTGCTATGAGCCTGACGGTTTATACAGTTGGTTAACGAAAGCTCGGATTGATTTCGTTGAAGATTCTTTTTCACAACAAACAGAGACCCTTGTCTCTAATAAAAGCAAATGTATTACGAAAATATTACGTCCGACGAAACTTCTATTCCACGCTTTGCCAAACTGCAAAGCGAAACTAACACTATAACTCGACTCAATCGACACAAATAATTCTACCTCTGTAGAACAAAACTGCCAACCACTGGCACCAAATAAATTCAACAATTGTCCACCGACACAACATCTAACGGTTCACCTCCTGTGGCCAAACAAATCACCTTCGCTCGAGCCGCCACTCGAGTCGCTTCAAATTATCTCACAACGATAATAATCATCATAATAATAATTTCTCGCTACGCATCGGCTTTATATAGAAAACAAAATCACGTGACGTAAACTTTCTCGTAAATTCAAGATTCAGCCAGAAACCCCTGGAGAGTTCGTTACGCGAATCAAGTGGAATATACGCGAATTTTCCAGTACAATGATGTTAGTCAAAAACATATTACGTCAATACAAAGAGAAACAAGAGAGAAAAAGATACATGTATCGAGCCATATAACAAATTGGACGTATATCGCAGACAGCGCTCAAAGAGCCGCATTTATTCTCTTATGATAAAACTACGAACTGCTTTCAACGGGGATACACTACATCGTTATGATTAAAATTATGAATGAAGTGTGACACATTTCATCAATCGAAACAATGTGGCCTGGACCGCCAATACGTGCCGTGTTGTGAGTCATTTCCGATGAGCATAATTTAAAACAATTATATCAAATGAAACCTATATATGCAAAGCTTAAAACATTTATAAGTGTACTTAATGCACATGTACAAATGCAATACATTAAACTAAATTTTTTGATAATATCCCAATAAATATAGCCGAACTAGGCCTTTTACTGGAACACCCAAATCGGGGTGGGACGATTTGGCGAAGCCGTTCTGCCGCGGCCGCCGTTTCTTATTCGTAAAATCTTAAAAATTGTACGGTTTACGGTTTAGGGGTTAGGTTAGGGTTACGTTGATTTATTATACTGTTTTATTCAAATCTTTCTGCTACTTTCAAAATAGACTGGCGCCAAAACGGCTTCGCCAAATAGTCTCCTACCCTCCCCAAATGCAGTGTAGCGCAAACGCGTCGTGAGGAGATTGCTAGCATTAGAAACACTTAAATAAAATGCCGATGTTTTTTTCGGTCTTTGTATTTTTGTGCCCTAATTCTCTTTTCAATTAACTTACTATAATTTTTTATAAAGGTTTTGACCCCATACACCCCTACCTCGTGCGTACGGCTACAATACCCATGAACGGTTGTCCTTTTGATAAGTTAATCTTTTTTATATCATAAGCTTATTGAAATAAATGTTATCACACAAACGATTATAGGTTACATGAATGCAAGATTTTTTTATGGTGAGGTTGAGCAGCAAAGCTCAAAGTGCTTTCAAGCAAAGTGTTAGTTACTTCAACTGGATGGTCTTGAACACCGAAGTAAAGAACATAAGTGAAACAGGTTTTGATAGATAAATTGTTAGATTTTCTTTCGACAACGCGCGATTTATACACTTTACACCTTTCTTTTCATTAGAACCAATGTAATTCTGGTGTTAATGCGGTTTATCGTAATATTTTTTCAAGGCCACTTTCTTCAAGTTATCAATTTATTGACCACCGTAAATATCACAAAATATTAACTTCCAATTGCACTCAAAACAACTTTCAAAGTACCTTAATACATCAACGCATTTTTTCCCTTTGGAAATAAGGAGTGACGTCAATGCACACGACAAATAAAAACAATGAAGAAGTCAAGGAAACCTTGTTTTATTGCCTGAATGATCAAATTATTAAAAATATTTTAGATCAGTTTTAATTATTTGGTGTACAATTGGTGTTGTAATTTTTTCTAAATACACAAAACCGGAATACATGTATTGCAAAAAATATGAAAGCATTTTCGATAGGCGATACATTGATAATTGTCCATCTTAGAAAAAGCTATAACAGACTTAAAATATCTACTTTCTCCTTGAACCCAAACAAAAAACCTTTGTACACATCCTTTTTCACCTTGGACCTTACCGCCATGGGTACTACGAGAAGAGTTGAAAACTCCAGAAAGCATTGCTCTTAGATTCATAAAAGACACAAATGTTCCGCAACGCTAAGGTAGCAATTTCCTTGTGGGATGGGTTGCAGCAATTTTGTTGTGAAATGGATACTCTTCCTTGTGGAAAAAGGTCTAGAGAACGACCCCGAACTCGCTGAAGACCTGGTCTGTTCTTTTTTTAAAAATCAACCGGGTGAATTGGGACTAGTTACAAACGTTCGGACAGATTGGAGATGCCAACTCGAGCTACTTCCCCTCAACCCCAAACGACAAGCGAGCAAAGGGAAAGACTTTCTTTTTCATTTTTGGCGTGAATCCACTTTATCTTAGGAGCACGACTGACAGTGTTTCCTCTAGTTATACTTTGCAGCTAAATTGTTAGTTTTAATATTATAGCAGTATAAAACAGTGACTTGGACGAAAATAATATTCCTCTGTAGTATAAACTTTTGGTTGAACAAAATGGTAAGCTATAAAAACCTTCTTTTAACATAAGGTCAAACAAGGTCATTGTATGCCAAAAATGTTGTAGTATGTAAAGGTATCCACTCCAAGTTACATGTAGATAAGACTTGAAAGTGTACAATAGTACGAAGAAAAAAATTCGGAAAAATTCTAAAAATTGATTCATAAACCCTGCGAATGATAGCTTGTGCACAATCGGCGGTAACAAAAATATATCGTTTTCTTGCATATTTCGAAACCAAATTAATTCTTACAACTTTCAACTATGTTTTTAAAATGTTTGGACATGTCAAAATAATAAGTAAAAAATGTTTTCGAAACAAATGTTTGTTTTGTAAACTTAAACTAGCTATACCAACTTACAAATAACAGCTTGTGCAGAATCGGCCCCCATAAAACCATTATATTTTGTCGAATACATTTCAAACAAAAAATTTCTTGCAACTGTAAAGTATGTTTTAAGAGTGATTAGACATGTAAAAATAATAATTATAAAGTGTTTTAAAAGCAAATGGCTTTTGTATAAAGTAAAATTCATAAATGACTTTTACGAATAATAGCTTGTGGACAATTGCCCTTTATAAAACCATTATGTATTTCTGAACACATTTTAGCTATGTTTTAAGAGTGTTTAGACATGTAAAAGAAAGAATTAAAAGATGTTTTGAAAGAAAATAGCTATTTTTTAAAGTGAAATTCATTAATGACTTTTACGAATAATAATAGCTTGTGCAGAATCGGCCGTGACGAAATATTTTAGTTTTATTAAATGATTTAAAGCAAAATCGATTCCTACAACTTGACAGTATATTTTAAGAATGTGTAAGGCATGTATAATCATTGAGAAGTGTATTTGGAAATAAATCATTATTGAAACATGCGATTGATAGCTTGTGCAGAATCGGCCCCCAAATACATTACGTTTTCTTGAATATTTAAATAAATTCAATTGTTAGAACTTTAAACTATATTTCAAAAGTGTTTTATTTATGTGAAAAGAATAATTAAGAAGTGTTAGAGAAGCAAATATGTGAAAATATCGAAAAATAAATTGTATAACTTAATAAAAGCCTTTGTTTATCGTTGTTTTGCTAAAAAAAAAAAAAAAAACGATTTATAATAAAGAAACAAAAAGAGAAGCGGAAAACGAGAGAAATCAAAGTGGAGATAAAAAGGCGCTTACGGCCGATTCTGCACCAGACCCCAAATTTGTTGGACCTAAACTCTGAAGCAAAATACCTTCAGAGATCAGGCATAGCCATTCAAGCAACACTTTCAGAAAAAAACTCACTCAACACTTGGCACGTTTTCCAAATTCCTTGTTAAATTAATGCAAATAGTTTAATATTAGTACCAAACCTACTCTACAATAGAATAACCAACTTTAATCTAGACTTTTACAATTACTGGTAATCTGCTTGATTAGAACTAATATTATTAATGTTATTATTATTAGTATTTTTTTTTTCGGCCGTTGAGCTTTGTCTGACCTTGTCTTTGTTATTTTTCAGGACACGGGACTTCTATCTGGAGAAACTGCTTCTAATAGCGAAGACTAGATTGTGTGGCTACCATCTCAACAGAAAATGTTCAAACAATTCTTTTATGTGTGTGTGTGTATTTTTTTTTTTTCTTTCGTACCATGTCTCCATGAAATGGTCCTTTTTGACCCGTGACAGGATTTCTTTCTGTGGGTTTGTTTGCCTGTCTGACCCTTTTTGGTCAAAGGCTTGTTGTGCTTCCCACCATATTTTTACCGCCAACGCAACAATGTCTCAAATACCTGGTACGTCTTGCTTTGTCGCGCTTTTCTTTTTTATCTCCTAGTATGTTTTTCCCTGTCTTATAATTCTATTTGTTCTATGTATCTTCTCTTCTATGTATTTATCTGCTTTTCTATGTAAGGTGTTGCAACCATGCACCATTCTTATAACTACTATATCAAATATTACTGTCTGCATGCTATAACGTTTAATGTTTTGTTGCTTCTTCCTTTTTCTTCTGCTATAGTCCTATATGTTTGTTTATTTCTTTCTGTTTTTGTTGTGGGGGAGCAGAAATAAAAGATACTGATACTGATTATTGAAAGTCATTTAATTTGTGCTCAACATCGAATTCACAATGTAGTCACAAGCTCAATCCAGAGTCAAAACGATCTTAACGATCTTTTTCTTCATCTTAAGCTTTTTACAAAGTTTATTTCTGAGTTTGAAAAATGAAGACGTAGATTTTGCCAAATTCAGTTTGATCTTTTTTCTCCAGTAAATGATAATAATAATGAAGAAGTCACAATAGTTGAAGAAAAAGCATTTGAATATTCAACATTTTTTGGGTTGGAAGAAGCAGATGAGGATGAGGGTGAAGATAAAAGCTATTTTCAAAGCAATCTAAAAGCAATAGAAATCAATAGTGAAATGAATGTTGATAAAGTTGTCTCAGATTTTACTACAAAACCAGTTTCAACCACTTTTTCCAAAAAAAGATATTCCAACTAGATGGGATTCTACTCGAGGTGCTCTTGCTCGTTTTGTACAACTTCAAAGACCACTGCTTTTATTTGCTGCTGATTATCCCAAAGGCTCGATATATTTTTAGTCACGACTCGTCTCATGTTTCTGATATTCTTCCTCGTATCAAAGCTATTCATTTAGCATTAAAGTCATTAGAACACAAAAAAAGCATTGGAAAATTATTGGTTAATCTTCAAATTAAATTGAATGAAAAATTTGGACAAGGAACTTTTGGTCTTAGTAAAAAACAGCATCTAGAACTAAAACTCTATTCATTTTTGGATCCTCGTTGAAAAGCAGGCTAGGAAGGATCTGAAATTTTAAATTATGAAGGAAATTAGTAGAAGCAGAAATTTTGATGAGAATTTCAAGTGTGCCAGCTTCTGCTCCTGTTTCAGATGAAGAAGATAGCAATGAGAATCAAAATTTGAGTAGACCTTGTAGGCCAAATTCTAAACCAGCAGTTAGTTTTTTTGGGAAATATATGCCACCACCAAAAAAAATCTCGATTAAGCAATTCTCTGAAAGAAGAAATTGCTCTTTATGCCAATACTGATGTTTTGGAAATGAGTTGTAATTCTGTGTCATATTGGAAAGCACATCAATGCGAATTTCCTAAATTGAAAATGTTGGCATTGCATCTTCTAACTGCTTCACCGAATTCAGTCAGTTCTGAAAGATTGTTCAGTGAAGCTGGAAAAATCTGTTCGAAACGGAGATCTCAACTGAATCAGGAAAATCATTAAAAACTAGTCATTTCTAAAGAATTGATTTTGCTGTTTAAAAAACTAAATACGTTTAAGTGATATTATTTTAATATTTTTAATCTCTATACTGCATTATCTCTTTTCATTAATCTCTTGAATTAATTTTAATTTATAGTAGTTTTTATTTAGCATTGCTTTTATGTAAATAAATTGATGTTTTTTAAAAAAATCACATACTCAAATCTTATAATTTTGAAAATATCCGCATTCTGATGCGAATATCCGACTATCCGAACATCCGCAAATTCCCTATCCGGCCGATCCTTAGTATCAAGCAAGATTTTATATCATTTAAAGAGTGAGATTGCTATCCACACCTTGACAATTAAGACAATAGCCATTCGGTCCCGAATATAACTTTTCACGGTTTGAAATAGTTTGCGACAGCGTCATGCAATATAGTTTGACAACTGTTTAGCAACATTTTCTGCCGTTTTTTGAGCAATTTTGGTCAAATAAAACCACCATGGCCAAAATATTATATTAAGAAGAATTAATCACCTAATCATTCAGCGTTATTCCTTTATCCGTTACACCTTGACTAAGTTTCAGTCATACTACTTGTTTACCACTTGCAGTATTCTATTCACTTTCACTTCTGAGCTCTAGCTGCTTTTCCTAGTTTTACTATTTCTTTATAAGTAATTCTCTAAACCTACTCCAGACTTCTGCGCTTGATCTCATCAGCGATCTTTTTCATGGTCCTTGCATACTCTTTTGATCATTCTCACAGACCAAACAGTGTTTTAAATTGGTAGCAAGGCAATTGATACATTTGGCAGAAAAATTTTAAATACTTATCTCAAGCATAGCATTGTTTTTGTGACAAACTAAAGAGGTTAAGAGAAAAGCCCCGATTTCGGGGACTTTGAATTCAATATACTTACCGTATCTGACAAATGGTCAGTTTTATCCACAAGTAAATTCAAATTATCACCCCGATTGGCAATGCTATCTACAAAATAAAAAGGTTAAGACTCCACACAAATCTATAGAAATCAAAATTTTAATTGTATAAAGCATGAGCCATCGGATAATTAGTATTTTTAGACAGCATGTATCGAATAAAAATAACGTAAAAAGTAGTAAATAAAACTTAATAACTAGCTTGATTATAAAAATTAGTAATAACAACATAATGTGTAAAGAAAACTGGAATCAAATAATGATCAAGATTTTATTAACGTTAACTGATTGTTGCAACAACAAAAAATAATGTAGTTTTTTCAGGTTTCAACAACTAAAAAAATCTATTTAATCTTGTTTAATTGCAACGATGTCTCAAAGTGAAATTTCAATTCTTTTAAAACAAAGATAGGAAAAACAATGTTGACAGCTAAGAATAAGAACTTAAGTACGTGTAATTCTTATTTTTTCCAAACATAATTTGCTGATCACTTCAAGCTCTTAAATTAGCATGTTGAAAATAAACCAAAAAATGGAGTACAAAAAATGGAGCACATACCTATATTTTTTACCATAATTTCTTTCAAATCATCAACTTCTTCTTGCATTTGTTCGATCTTTTCGAACTTTTCAGCCGGTTTATTATAACGCTGCATTTGTGACATGAGAACACTGCACAATATAATACAGCTAAGAGAAATTACGATCTAGAATATTTTTTGTCATAAAAATTGAAGAGCGTGCCATGAATTGTTCACGAAACAACCATTTTAACCTGATTTAAAAAACATTGAATAGCCATATGCAAGAATTAATAACCGCTAATCCATGCAATGTGAAGGTTACCATACAATCTTTTTAATTTAACCAAGATAACTATTTCGGTTATTTCAAACCAGTTGACTGAAGCTTTAGAAGAATGGTTTGCTAACGTTTTTCTTTTTGATACAAATTTATCCGTTTACATGTACAAACCAGAAATACATTTTTAACAATTTTATTTGTTTAAGTTTTGCTTGGCATTTTTAAAATTTTGACTAAAAATAATTTTTTTAATGAAAAATGAATGAGGTCTGCCATATTTCAAGCAACCAAAAAAGGCCCACTTGTTAAAAAAATTTAAGAACCAATGATTTATGCTAATGTACATGAATTTCTTGAAACGATAATAAGAAAGTAGTAAATAGCTCAACACTTTAATAGGGTTAAATGAAAAGCTATAGAGAACATTGTTTACAAGGTACAATATAAAATAATAAATTTATATACCTGGAAAATTCTGAATCCATGGAATGGGGAAGAGCTATGTGAACATGTTTTCCATAAGCTGTCATAAATCGTCTACGAATATCAGCAAGGTATTTAAATGCTCGTGATCTTTCAAAATCATCTTCGGTTATTGCCATGTAGACAATACGATTATCACATATGTAATGAAATAAATAACTAAAAAAACAACACGACAAATTAGATTAACGATTATTTATTGTTAACAAATATTGTAAATGTAAAATTTTTCCCAAACCAAATGTAAACACTAAAAAAGGCATTAATTTAATTTCAGAGCTAAATCTGTTTGGCTTAGTTAATTTCTGATAGTGATATCAGCTGCTTACTATTCCAAATAGTAATTTTGAAATGAAAATTATTAATTGCAGATTAAGCAATTATATTTATGTTAAATCAATTTTTAAAACTTCAATATTCTCTTAAGAATTAAAAACAGTGTATTAAATCATATATTTTTTCTCTTTTATTTCATATTGGATTAGAGTTAAAATATAAAATTCTACAATTGTTACAATTACAATAATTTATCTCACTGCTCCTCAAGACTGTAAACAACCATTAAAAAGGATTTCAGGTTCTTGACATTATTCTTGATCAACCAGAAAAAGTGTATATATAATTCCCCATTTTAGATTTCAATAAAACTTGGTTAATTAACAAAGCTTGTCTGTCTGAATAAAATGATATTAATATTAGCAAAATCAATTGAGCAGTTTCAAAGAGTTCTTCAAAGTAAAAAAATTAGGTGTCTTTGTTCTTACTTCAACATAAAAATTTGTTAAAGTTTCTGTTATAACATTTGAAGCACTTTGTAATTCAACTATTGCCTAAGTCACAAACTTTAAAATAGGTAAAAAATTTTCAAAAATTTATCTTGGCAATAGTACAAGTTTAACTTTAATTATACTATTTTGCATGAATAATTTCACACAATGGCTTGTAAAGACAGATTTTTTAAATCTTTAATTTTTTTATGCGTTTTTTAATACGAGATATTCTATATGGACCTCCATACATTTTCTTAAAATAAGGCTTTATATGAAAGAGTTTTTTAATCTTTTTTTTTCCATATTTGTGCTTATCACATTTACATAGCATCAAATACTGCTGCAATTTAATGATTTATTTAAATTTACATAAAGTTATTAATAGTTAGTAAGTAGTGTGTTTTTATTTGAAATTAATTGAAAACAGTTGTAGTAACCACTTATTGTAAAGAAGTAATGACTAAATGGTAAACTTTATTCTATGCAAAATATGCAACTTTTGCAGGGATATTTATTTTTACTGAATAAAAAACTAGGCAAGCAAATATTATTGTTTACCTTACATAAAACTGACAGAACTTAGAAGTTAGTGCATTATCTGCTTTTTGTTTAAATAATATGATCTTCTTCCAAGAACAAATAAAAGAAATTGTCAAGAGTACAAGGTTTGAACTTGAATTTTTCTTTTAACTTCAACTTTTAATAATATTAATGGGGTGAGGCTACTATACTATCTAAAATCATTTGATAGATTTTGTATGTTTGAAAATTTAAAAGAAAATATTTTTATTTGATGATGGTTTTCATAAAGGTTTATCATTTAGTCATTGCTTTCTCGTTTGCAATAAATTATTACAACTGAATTATTTTTACTTGATTGAAAATAATGCACTAACTAGCAAACTAATAATTTTGCATTTATTTCAGTCATTAGATTGCAAAATTGACACAATACAGAAGTATTTTATTTCATGAAAAAAAGACTTTTCATTGATATTTTACCACTAAAAAACAATAGGGACTAATCCAACATTTTAGATTGAAAATGCATACATAAGATTGTGTAAAAAAGGAATAATTGACTCTATTCCTGAAATCACTCAAGCTCTTTATCATGAAATTATGCCATCAAAACAAAACACGAAAATATCATTTGCTGACATTGTAAAAGAGCAGTCCATACCAAATGTGCCTCTGACTAAAAATATTATAAAAGAAGCACTTACAGAAAATAATAAAGAACAAAAAAATTTGGAAGAAAGAAAAAAGAATATTATAATATTTAATGTTCCTGAACCTTCAACCATTACCCACAAAAAACTAAAAATTTCAGATCAAAACTTGATTAAAGAATTATGCAATTATGTTGATGAAAGCATATTAGAAGATGAAAATGAAATTACTAAAATAGAAAGATTTGAAAGAAAAAAAGAAAATGTAAATCGACCAATTCGGATCAGGGTAAACACAGAAAAAGCAAAAAAGAAGTTATTTAGAAAACTGTACAAACTTAAAAATAATGAAAAGTTTAAACACATCAGAATCAATCATGATATGACTGAAAATGAAAGAAATTTAACTAAACAAAGAATTGAAGAAGCTTGACAAAAAACTATTGAGCTTCAACAAAATCCATCATTAAAGAGTATTGAAAAAGACTATATTTTTTTAGTCCGAGGACCTCCTTGGGCTCAAGAAATAATAAAACTGAAAAAGAGGAAACAGCAAACCAACCAAAACAGCCTTTAATTAAAAATATTAAAATTAGTACACTAAATTGTCAATCTTTAAGAAACAAAGTTTATTCAATCATGGAAAGTATTGTAAACCACAAAATAGATCTTTGCTTTTTACAAGAAACCTTCATAAAGGATAATGATAGTCCATTATTGAAAGAAATTACAGAATTTGGCTTTAAATATTTTCTTTTCCAAGAAAAAATGGCAGACAACATGGAGGATTAGCTGTTATATATCGTCCTGATTACAATTTAAAAACACATAAAGGTTATTTAAACAGTTTAGCTCTAAAATACAAATCTTTTGAAGTATTAGAGATGAGTTTAAAAACCAATATAAGTTTAATCAGATTTTGCAATATTTATAGACCCCCATATTCATCCACACATAGATGTACTTTGACCCAATTCTTGAAGGAGTTTGATTCTTACATGGATAGTTTAGTTTCTAAACCTGGGTATTCATGTCTAATTGGTGATTTTAACATTCATGTTGAAAGAAAAAACAATTCTTACACCATGGAATTTACTAATCTTCTTAAAGAATATGGATATTGTCAAAAAGTCCCCCATGCAACCAACTCATATACATGGTGGAACTTTAGGTTTAATTATTGTTAGCGAAGATATGCCAGTGAATATTAACAACATAAGAATTTTTGACCAAAGCATTCCATCAGATCACTTTCAAGTATGTTTTGACATAATTGGTGTAAATGACTTCAAAATCCAAGAAGATAATACTTTTTATCAAAACTATAAAACTTTAAATTTAGTGAATTTCAAACAGGATCTCTTGAATTCTTATTTACTAAAAATTGATTTAACTGAAATAAGCCTAGATGAATTAACAAACAAATACAACTATGAACTTCTGCATCTGTTAAATAAACACAGTCCATTATTAATTAAAAAACCTTATAAAAATAAAAAAGATAAATGGTTTGATTCAGAACTAACAAACCTATTAAAACATTGTAGAAAAACAGAACGAAAATGGAGAAAGACTCAGTCAGTCATTCATAAAGCTGAGTACAAATATTTTCAGAAACTGTACAGACAGACAATCCAAAAAAAGAGACAAGAATTTCACTCCAACTCTATCACACAAGCAAAAGGCAATTTAAGAATGCTGTTTTCAAAAATTCGTAAGCTTCTTGGAGACAAACCTAATACTCTACCAGATGAAAATGACAATTTTATATGTGCAACCAAGTTCCAACATTTTTTTAAAGATAAAATTATTAAAATAAGAAAAAATATTGATGAAGAAAGAAAAGAACTAACCAAAGAAAACAAATGTGAGCCTTCTTCTTCATGTATGTATACTGGTGAACCTATGACAGTTTTTAAGACATTAGATACTGATGATTTAAAGATACTTTTTAAATCTATAAATTATAAATTTTCAATACTAAACCCCATACCAACATGGTTGTTATTAGAATGTTTTAATGAACTAGCTCCTATACTACTTTCCATTATTAACAAATCCTTAAGTACTGGTATTTTTCCTTCAACATTAAAACAATCTGTTGTAAAACCAATTATTAAAAATTTTCATAGTGATCCTAATGAACTGCTTAATTATAGACCTATTTCTAATATCTCTTTCTTGTCAAAAATATTGGAAAAAGCAGTATTGGTGCAACTGAATAACTTCTTAGTGGACAATAAACTTTACTGTAACAGTCAATCAGGATATCGTCAATTTCATAGCTGTGAAACATTAAACATATGCATGTTTAACAATATCTTTAAAGAAATTGATAATGGAAAAATTGTTTTGGTACTTTTGCTTGACATGTCAGCTGCATTCAATACAATCGATCACGAACTCCTGCTAAAAACTCTTAAAAATTCATATGGCATAGACAAACTTGTACTTAATTGGTTATCTTCATACTTAAATCATCGTTCCTTTTCGGTCAATATAAATGACAGTTTTTCAGACCCTGATTCTATGTTATATGGTGTTCCACAAGGATCCATACTTGGACCTATATTATTCATTTTATATACAAAACATCTACAACATATTGCTCATAATTTTAATTTAGATATTCAATTGTATGCTGATGATACTCAATTATATATTAGCTTTAATCCAGATGATCAATATTTGTGTACAATGTTATGTAACAAAGTTGCTGAATGCATTAATGAAATGAAAGAATGGTTTTCTACAAATTACCTAAAACTAAATGAAGACAAAACAAAATTAGTGTTATTTTCAAAACCATCTGTTTTCAAGAAATTTAAACTAAGCCAAAACTGTTTCACAATTGCAACGAAAAGAGGAGAAATAAAGCAAAATGATTGGACAAGCATTAGTGAAGTAAAAAGCCTAGGTATTTGACTTGACCCTCAACTAACAATGCATAAGCATATCATTTATGTCAAACAATATTGTATTAGACAACTTAAATCCTGGAAACATATTGCAAATTTTTTAAATGAAGATGTTAAATTACTCCTTGTAAAACAAATAATATTTTCTAAAATTGATTATTGTAACTCGTTATTTGTTAATCTTCCAAAATCCTTACTGCGACATTTAGATTGTGTAATAAATAGTGCTTTACATTTTGTATATAATGTACGTTACAGTCAACACATCACACCATATTACATAAAAGCTCACATATTGCCTTTAAAATTTAGAATAGATTACAAAATTTGCCTCACGGTGTTTAATTGTTTGAATGATATCACTCCTCAATATTTACAAATGCTGTTATCGTGGAATGCACCACTGTCTCCAATAAATTATAACACAAATGTCAATCCTAGAAAAACCAAAGATCCATATTTGCTAGTAATTCCATCTGATTTTGGAAAACCCAGATACCACAGTAGATGTTTTAGTCAATATGCTCCCAGCTGTTGGAATAAACTTCCATATGATATTAGAAGTTATAAATTAAAATCCGTTTTTAAAACTAAACTTAAAACTTTCTTTTTTGAACAATTTTTATCAGAATCATAAATAACCTATTGTATTTAAATAAGGTAATATTTATTGAATGTTAGTATTACTGTGGCTTTAGTTTGTATATATTTACTTTTATGTTTTGTTTTCTTTCTTTTGTATATGTTTGTACATCTGGAGTTTTGATGTTTTGCATGTTTTCTGTCTTTATTTGTATCTGCCAAACCTGAACTAGTATTTATTTTATTGACACTTATAATTCCACTACCGCTCTGATGCAACCACTTCTTTGAAGTAAATATTTGCCTGAGCAGGATAGAAAATTGTTTATTATTATTATTATTAAAACCATTTGTAAAAAACAATCAGTTTTAAACTTAAAATATATTCATAAATATTAGGCATTTTTTACCATATTTAAAGCTTTTAGCCTAAATTATAATCAAATTAAATGTATTTCAAATGTTTTAACAAATCTTTATGCTTGAGAAAGGCTAAAAAATTCTGCAAAACTTTTGAACTACTCAAACAACATTTACAACTTTAAATTTTTTCATTGAAATCTAAAATGGTGGACTGCCAGGATTGCTCAACTGGTCAAACCCCTTATGAATAGGAACTAAAGAAAAAATTCTTTGTTAAAAAAAATGAAGTTCAGCTAATTTGTTATAGTTCATTGTCATACAGTTATTTCAATTTTATCTTGTCATTGGTCTCTTATTTTAAATAAATTGAAAGTACAAATGTTTTAAAAAATTAATTTTCAAATAGAGTGGTCCCTTGTTATAACACCTTTTGTGGCCTCACAACTATGCCGATAGTTTCGTGTGAAATTCTACATGCTTTTTTCTACAGTACATGTACAGTATATAAATGCACATTGTGTTCTGTGTCTTGATTGTTAATTAAATTTATAACTGTATTTATTGATTATTATTTTTTTAATTTGTCAAGTTAGTAATGTATAAATTAGTATTAAAGAAATGTTGGGCTAAAAACAGGTTTTATCATTGGTTTTGTTGAATGTTTAACCTTTAAAGTAATTGTTTAAACATAAAATGTGAAAAAGGGCTAAAGCTAATTTGAGAAAAAGTGTAGTAAGAGTGTAGTTGCATAGCTTAAGAGTGCTGTGGTTGACATTGTCTTGGTTTAAACCTTACTTGGCCGTTCTGTTAAATCCTTGCAGAAGATAATTTACAGAAATTTCTCCTGGTGAGCAGTCTGAGCAAGCAGTTTTAAATTTCAGTCACATCTCCATAAAACTATAAAACCAAAAAAAATTTTGATTAGACAGCAATATCTCGGTATCTCCAAAAGCAGGTCAAGGTGATTATTTTTGTGCATAGCACCTCCAATGCATTCCTACAAGGAGGATAACTATAGCTCTAGCTGAAATGATGAAAAATAATTTTTTAGTCTTAAAAGATGTATAACTGTAAAAAACAAAGCTGTCTACTTTGCAAACTTCTAATGTTTTAAGTTATTTTTAAAATGCAACTTCTGCAGTGAGGGCCACAATAATTTATTTCCAAATTAAAATCATAAATGTGATAGCATACCTTCCATGAGAATAGGTCATTTTAGAATTTTCTTCACTAAGTTTTGATAAAATTTGATAGGCAACTTCTGAAAAATTTCCAGCACAAGAAGCAAATTGTGCTAATACTGTAGATCCTCGAGCAATAACAGTATACAATATAGCCATTTTATTAATTTATAATCATTGACTTAAATGTTTTTAGATCATAATCTAAATAAAGCAATTATTATTATTATTTTTGTAAATTTTAAAACTCATCATTCATTTCATTACTTATTGATAAAAAACAAACAAAGAAAACATTTAATCTTTCCAACATATGTTTAAATAATATGCTATTTATAAAACAAATTTTGCAACTTCATAAATTATCAGAAAAATTTAACAAAAACAGCAATTTTAAATTTAGATGCTACAAATATAATTTATTTTACTGACAATAAAGATTTTTCTGCTTTCTAAAAAATCAAAAATAAATGCCATAACCAGATAACCACATAAACAGCTTTTTATGCAGTGGTAAACTGATAAAGTATTTTTTGTTGTTTTAGATAGAAACCAAGATTGCAAACTTGATAAATTTTTATTCAAGTTCAAGTATGTAAAATTTTGCAAGTCCAAGTTCAAATTCTTTAATTTTTAATTTTTTGAGTTCCATTTGATGCTGCAAAAATTGAAAGCTAGATTATGCCTATTTACACAATAACTTTAAAAAATTGGAAGGTTACCACAAACAATAAACAAAATAAAAGAAATAATGAAACATGCCATTATATTGGCATACCAGTCAAAAAAATGTTGGGATGGGCAAAACTGTTTTGCCCAATTTTTATAACTTTGGCCAAATCCTGATCTTTAGCACTTTACAGAAATAAAAACAAATTTTGTCTCAAATTTAGAGTGAAGACCAAAATAAAAGATCTTAACTTGAAATCTGTCTCAGATTTCTCAACTTTTATCTTAAAAAACGTGTGATCTTTAAATAAAATCTTGACCTCAAACCCTATATTTAGTTTTTCTAAATTTGGAAACTTTGTCCTGCAAAAGTAGTCAATTTTCTGTGCTCAAAAATTTTTTGTTGCCCAAATATTTTCTTGTCACTGCCCAAAAAATTCTGACTCTGCCCAAATATTTCCTAAGTCAAATACAACTCAGTTGCATTTCAAATTTAACAACTTAATATCAAAATTAAGGCCCAGATGGTAGGTGCTTTCATGCAGCTTGGGCCGTGAGTAAGTCTGTTCATTGATTTTAAAAATGACAGACCGAAACCGAACCTACCAAAACGGAAGGGTATCCACCCATTCCGATATTCAGTGTGGGTCTGTTAATCGGCAAACGTCCTTTTCAGGACGGGGCAATGCCAGGATAAAACTGCCTTTTTCAGGGCACATTGCCAACAAGTTCTGAAGACCCACTATTCTTCAGCTGAACATCGAAGGCCTCACTGCAAGCAAGATGAACGTTCTTCATCACCTCGCTATGCAGTCTGAGGCACTCGTCATCCTACTGCAGGACACCCACTGCACTGATGCAGAGAAGTTGGTACTTCCAAACTATCAACTAGCTGGGTCTTCTTTAAGCAGGAAGCATGGCCTTGCCACGTTTGTCCACGAGCGACTGAGATACACGCTTTTGGACCAATCTCCACCGACATCGGAGACCTAGTGGTTGTGTGTGGACGTTGATGGTTATAAAATAGTCAACGTCTACAAACCACCGCCAACGCAATTGCGAACCCTGGATCTCCCAGTGTTTCTTAACCCCTGTCTGTACGCTGGCGATTTTAACTGTCGTCATGCTGACTGAGGTTACGACCACAACAGTCCCGACGGTGAGTGCTTGGCTGGCTGGGCAAGTATTAATTGTCTTGTCCTCCTATATAATGTCAAGGACGCTGCCAGTTTTTATTCCGGCCGCTGGAACACTGGCACCAATCCAGATCTAGCTTTCACTATCCAAACAGGTCCAAACAGTCGCTTACCGGATAGACGTGTCCTTGACAAGTTCCTCAGGTCACAACATCGACCTTCGCTTATTACACCACCAAGGTTTGCTATGGCAGTGCCAAGCATGCCTGTTAAGCGATGGAACTTCCGCAAGGCCAAATGGAGTCACTACATTGCTTTGACGAATAAATTCGCAAAGACTTTGTTGGCGCCTGATTCACTTGATGTGGATGCGGCTTACCAGGACTTCTGTAACACCATTAAGAAAGCAGCCAAAAAGACTATCCCACGCGGGTATCGAAATAACTATATTCCGTGTTGGGATGCAGAGTGTGAATCCCTCTATAAAACCTTTCTGCAGTCTCCTCAGGGAGACGACTCAAGTTTGGCTGCTACAGCTCTGCTTGCCAAGCTTGACAGAAAGCGGAGGGATCGATGGTCTGAAGTAGTTCGGAGCATTGACTTCTCACACTCTAGTCGAAAAGCGTCGTGGAACAACCTTACTGGTAGGTCACGACACTCTCCTCGTCTCTGTCCCGTTTCAGCCGATGCTATTGCATTTCAGCTGGTTAGAAATGGGAAATACGAGGCTGTTGATCGCAAGTCATCTCGACTTGTTTTTCAAGAAGTGTTTGACCTTTGGAGGGCCACAACACCAGACGCCGTAAATATCTCTGACAATTTTTTACAGAAAGAATTTGCTGCTGCCCTTCAACATTTAAAACCAGGTAAAGCTCCGGGTCCTGATTCCATCTGCCTCGAGCTTATACTCCATGTCGGAGCTGCTTTGAAGTCCCGGTTACGTGACTTCATTTCTTCCTGTTTGCGCCGACTCAAAATTCCCAAGATCTGGAGAAGAGCGCTTGTGGTCGCGATCCCAAACCAGGAAAGCCCGTGGGGGGACCCAAAGAGTCATCGACCGATATCTCTGCTCTGTGTCCCCTACAAGATCCTCGAGAGGCTTATCTACGCCCGCGTTGAGCCATTAATCGATCCACTGCTCCCTAAAGAGCAGGCTGGGTTCCGACGCGGGAAATCAACCTTAGATAAAGTTGTTCTGCTAACCCAGAACATCGAGGATTCTTTTGAAGCTAAAAAGAAGGCCGGTGCCGTATTTATCGATCTGACAGCTGCTTATGACACTGTCTGGTACCGTGGCCTTACCTGCAAGCTGCTGAGACTACTTCCGGATAAGCACATGGTCAAAATGATTATGGAGCTTGTCCGAAATCGAAGTTTCACCCTTACCACCGGTGACAGCAAGCAAAGCAGGCTACACCGTCTTAAAAACGGCGTTCCTCAGGGATCGGTCTTGGCTCCTCTCCTATTCAACATCTATACGTACGATCTTTCTTCCATGATTTCCAGAAAGTTTGCTTATGCTGATGATTTAGCATTGTTGCACTCTTCTGGAAACTGGAAGGACTTGGAGGGGACATTAAGCCAAGACATGACCACACTGTCAGCGTATCTCCAGACTTGGAGGTTGAAGCTCAGTCTCACTAAAACGGTGACAGCAGCCTTTCACTTAAACAACCGAGAGGCCAAACGTGAACTAAAGGTCTACAACAACGGTAGACTTTTACCGCTCTGTCCAACCCTTATACTTACCTTGGGTTAAAACTGGACAAATCGCTCACGTTTCGTCACCATTTAGAGGCATTGCGCAAAAAACTATCTTCGCGCGTCACACTGCTGAGGCGACTCGTGGGCTCGGGATGGGGTGCTGGTGCTAAAACACTACGCATAGCCACCTTGTCTCTAGTCTACTCAACAGCTGAGTACTGTGCGCCAGTCTGGTGTCCCAGTGCTCACACTCGCCTCATTGACAGTGTCTTGAACGACGCCTTGCGCATAGTTACTGGATGCCTGCGTCCCACTCCAACGGACCACCTACCTGTACTCTCAGGCATCCAGCCGGCTGAGCTTTGCCGAATGGGAGTGACATCGGTTTCTGGATCTCTGGACCCCGATCGTATCTTGCATGGTCTTTTAATTGGGTCCTCAGATACTCTCCAAGTGAGGCTAAGATCCAGAAACCCATTTGTGCCAGGTGCGCGAAATATCTTGGACAACCTTGCCAGACTTGGCATCCGCGCTTCTGAATGGACAAATCACAAATGGAAAACGGAATACTGTGAAAATGCTTCCAGGCTCCGTGCTTTTGTACCCGAGACCGGTGCCAGGCCTGTTGGGATGGGGTTACCCCGAGCAGCTTGGGTTAAGCTCAACCGCCTGCGGACTGGTGTTGGGCGATTCCATTCGTCCATGCACAAATGGGGTCTCGCTCCTTCACCGAATTGCGAGTGTGGCGCCTCTGAGCAAACCGCAGACCATGTACTAACAGCGTGCCCTATACATCGGGCATCACATGGAGCACGAGGTCTAACGGTTTTGGATGACGAAACTCGATGCTGGCTTAATGACATCACTGCCAGCATCTGATCCAGGCAGTGCAGCAGTCTGGAATAGTAAAAGGATAAACCCTCGGACGCAGTCCTGTTTGTGTCTGACCTGGAGTGGATGCCCTTCAAACGACGACGACGACGATTAAAAGTAAAATCCAAAATATTTATTCTCTTTTTAAAACTTTTCAATAAATGAATTCAAATTTAATCATACTGTATATATTTTTTAAGTGCAGCAAAAAAGACCGAGTTCTTCCAGTTCACAACCTTGATAGAAACATGCAGAAAGTTTATTACAATCAATCACAAACTACTAATTTTTTAATCAATTACTTTTCTTTGACTCACAATCTATGTCAATTACCCTTAATTCTAAAAAGTTAGCTGTTTTAAATCTAAACTCATAATGCCTTAAATATCTAGCAAAGAAAAAATAAAACGGAACTAGTTTGTATCAGATTAGTCTGCAGACAGGAAGTTGAGAAACACTGGCGTACATCATGAAAAATAAGGCTGTACCAAATTTTTTTTTAAAACCAGCAAAAAATTACTTACATTGTTGCAAGGCTAGATATTAAATATTGTCAAACATTTATGTTTGTTATTTATTTTTCCAAAATAGTTTGTTAAATGGTACTAGAAATTAAAAAAACAATTTATGTTGACTGACTTGTTTGGATGCTACTATAGCATGCGGTCTATCACTAAATTATTCATCTCCGAATCACGCGGTAGACCTTCACGTGGTAAACTCACCTACTGAGTGGCAGAGTGAGATCTACCGTGTGATTTAGAGATGAATAATTTAGTGGTAGATCGCACACTATAGTAGCACCCTTGTTTGTTATTATTTTCAATTCTACTTTACTATTTTCTTTGCGTATCATAAATCTATTTCAGTCACTAGGGTTTACTTAGCTATAGTCAAATTGTTGACTGCTGGGTCAAGGATAATCGACTAAAAAGTACTTTATCTTATGCCGTTCTAGCTAGAACTAATATTAGAACTATTATCCTTCTATGTATGTATGTATGTACTTAATAATATTAATTGTTTTTGTTTGATTGCTTTGTTTTGAACACTAACGATTTTTGTTTTATTTATTTATTTTATTTATTTTTATCTCTATATTTATCCTCCTGACTCGCAGGAAAGCGACGGAGGCGCTATACATAGGGTAAGCAATTACCCCGACCTGCTTCCGGAGATGCCAAGATATTGCGGTCCGCTAGTAATTTAGTAGAGATATGACTGTAATTTAGAACTGCTTGCCAAGACCACCAAGCAGGGGAAAGTGCCGTAAAGTGTCTTTCCCAAGAATACAACAGAATGGCGCAAGTGGGTTTTGAACCGAGACCATGTTGATCATCAGTCCGGTGCTTTAACCACTCGACCACGCTGCCGACTCAATGTGTATTAATGTGTATTAATGTGTATGCATATTTCATATTTGAATACATATTGGTATGTAAACATCACTTATAGCTGTGATTATGGTTATTTTAAATTTGATTGATATGGTGGCAATTGATTTAAATAAAATTTGTGTCTGTCTTTTTACTTTCTCTTTCATAAGCAACTGGAGGTTTTTTACATTAATAATTTCTTTTTAATATACTCGTTCTTTACTTCATGCTTTACAAAAATAAATAGATTGAGCAAAACTTAACAGACTTGAAACTTGAGACTTTAACAAAACATTTGTTAATATCATTATGCTTAATTGCTTATAATCCTTTTTGCTCTTGTTCACATTTTTCTGAGTTTAGTTGATTAGCTTTTAAATTTAAGGCAACCCCCAAAACCTGTGAGATTAGTAACAAGGAACAGTAAATGAGACCAGGGTTGCTTGATCAAGATTTTAAAGAAAAAGACAGTTTGATGTTGAGAGATTGATAAATGTCAGTGCTTTTAACCTTGTCAAGTAAGAATAAACCTCTGACTTTTTGGTAGAAACCCATTTTGGCTGCCTGTACTTGGGATCTCACTTTTTCGGTCATTACCCAACACTCATGACCATAGGTGAGGATAGGAACAAAAACTGATCTGAAAACAGAAAGTTTTGCTTTTGCACACAGCTCTCATTACCAGTACAACGATCTCAACTGTGCTAGTATGGCCATGTGACACAAAAATCCCACAAGAAAACAGTAAAGCAACTAGTGGATGCTCTTCTAAGTGGCAAAAGGCCTAGAAGGGGACCCAGAACTTGCTGGTGAAATTATGTTGAACACTTGACATGGTCACATCTTGAAATTCCACAAGCGAAATTGCTGCTAATTGCAGTAGATTGAGATGCTTGGAGATCCCAACTTGAGCTGCTCCCCCCACAACCCCAAAAAGACAAGCAGGCAAAGGGAATTGAGCTGCTCCCCCCACAACCCTAAAAGACAAGCAGGCAAAGGGAAATACACTGAACTAATTCAATGTTTTTCCTGAAAATGATGATGACAAAAAGACTGTCAAAAAGCCAAATGTCACAAAGGCCATATTTTTTTTCTGATCGATTTTTTGCAACAGCCTGCCATAACAAATTTAAAATCATTAATAAAAAAGTACAAGAGAATTTTCGCCCATAAAAAATTTTTTGAAACATATAAACATGAAATGAATAAAAACATTTATCATTAAGTTTACAAACGGTGTTTCAAATTTGCTGTTAAAAAACCGAAGCATTTTAAATTTGCTTTCAAATGCAGATAAATCCATCACAATATAATTATAATATTAATTAATTGGCACAGTTTTTTTGGTTTTAGGCACCAGGTGTGCCACCTAAAAAGTTAGAGATTGTTAATGTGATACAAGTTGAAAAAGTTGAAAACCACTTCCCTACAAATGTTAACATTGCCTAATTAAGATTTTGTGTGTCACAAAGCCTGATATTAAAATATCTGTGAAAGTATTATCATATATCAATCAACAACATTTTCCAAAGTTAATCAATAGAAATTTACTGTCTTATCTTACGTGCCTCATATGCATGACACACAGGACACAAGCAAGAAAAATTTCTAAATATTATTGAACAGATACATTTGTTGATTTAATCTTTTAGCTTAGTAACTACTTTATCCTATGATGATGTGGCTAAATTATTAGAAATCAAATGACTGTATTTTGTCCTTTAAAGTCTTATTTGTTTTAAATGCTTTCTTTATCACACTTTTGTATCATCTCACCAAATAACGGTAGGTCGTTTTAGCGAAACTCACCGGAACTCACCAAAACTCACCGAAACTCACGGGAACCAACATAATTTAATAATTAAAACAATAACTTTTGTTTTTAAAATTTAACAGGACCTATGCAAAATTGATTCATGCAAAAAAATATCTTTTAAATCAGTGTTCTCCAATCTTTACAAAAAGCGACCTAAGTTAAAGAATTTATTAACAATACCAATACACGCGACCCCAAAGCAAATACAAAATGATTCAACTACAAATTTAAAATGTTAATAGCTATAGATCAGCGATTCACAAACTTCTTTTTTCACGGCGCCCTTTGAAAACTTAACAATACTCGCGGCGCCGTAATGAAAAAAAGGTATTCAGTTCAATTACTTCTTTGAACAATCTTTTTTTCTCCGAAACTCATAGTGTTCTCTAATAAAAAAAAAAAAAGGTCTTCACTTCAATTTCATCTCTGATTTCCCTATTTTTCTCCAAAAATCAGGGTGTTCTCAAAAAAAAAAAAAAGAAATGATCTTCACTTCAATTTCATCTCTGATTTCCCTATTTTTCTCCAAAAATCAGGGTGTTCTCTAAAAAAAAAGGTCTTCACTTCGATTTCATGTCTGATTTCCCTATTTCCATCCCAAAATCAGGATGTTCTCTACACATTTTAGCTCAGACTAATGTGTAGAGAACATCCTGTACACATTTTAGCTCAGGAATTTCAAGTGCAGAATTATTCAGGCGACCCCACAAAATATTCAGGCGACCCCATTTGGGGTCGCGACCCACAATTTGACGAACACTGTTTTAAATAATGCCGACTTTTAAAAATAGGTGAGTTTCGATAAAACGACTCTTCATAAAATCGTTTTACCGAAACTCACCTGTATCTTTCCAACAAAGACTGAAATTAAATTTATTATTGTTTGTATATAATCTCTGCAATATGTTGTTTGTTTGAAATAAAATTGAAGTTGTATTTGAGTGAAACATGCTGTTTTTTTAATGAGTTTTGGTAAAATGACAATATATCAGCAACTATATATTTTACCAGAACTCACTTATAACTTTTAAAATAAAAACATTGAAACAAATCTTTTAGTTTTAAAATTTAACAGGACCTATGCAAAATTAATTCATGCAAAAAAATATCTTTTAAATAATGCCGACTTTTAAAAATAAGTGAGTTTCGGTAAAACGACTCTTCATAAAGTCGTTTCACCGAAACTCACCTGTATCTTTGTAACAAAGACTGAAATTCAATTTATTTTTGTTTGTATATAATCTCTGCAATCTGTTGTTTGTTTGAAATAAAATTGAAGTTTTATTTGAGTAAAACAAGTTGTTTTTTAATGAGTTTCGGTGAAACGACTTTATGTCAGCAACTACGTATATATTTTACCAGAACTCACTTATAACTTTTAAAATAAAAATATTGAAACAAAACTTTTGGTTTTAAAATTTAGCAGAACCTATGCAAAATTAATTCATGCAAAAAAATATCTTTTAAATAATGCCGACTTTTAAAAATAGGTAAGTTTCGGTAAAACGACTCTTCATAAAGTCGTTTTACTGAAACTCACTGTATCTTTGTAACAAAGACTGAAATTCAATTTATTTTTGTTTGTATATAATCTCTGCAATATGTTGTTTGTTTGAAATAAAATTGAAGTTGTATTTGAGTAAAACAAGTTGCTTTTTTAGTGTGCAGACGGTGCGGATACATCGGGTCCCCCTTAAAATGCATACAAAAGTGGCCTTCCCTACACAATATACAAGTTGTTTCATCTCAAATTGTCACTTTAAAAAATCTCGCATCTCGATAACAGGAAAAAGTAGCAGGATAAAATTGGTTTCGTTGAATAAATAAAATCTCCAATTTTTTTGTTTTGCCAGATCATTGTTACGTCACAATCAAAATTTCAGCTTTTTGTCTAAAATATCATTTCCATCAATTTGCCTCTTATTTGCTTAAAATGTTTTTTAGTAGAATAGAGAAAGCGTTTTGGGTTTTGGAATTTGATAAAAACAACTTATGGGGACATATGTTCAACGTAAATCTCGGAAAGAATTTTGAAAGCAGACCGACGTACCATACAGAAAAATCGATCCCGATATGCTTGTTCAAGTTTGCCAAAAAATGGTCTACCTGTTATGAGTTCCACTAGTATCTGCAGTTAGCTCTTTTATTTATACGGAGTTACACGATAGTTATACGACTGAATCTGTACGTTATAATAATAATTTATCACGCGGTTAACCACACTTATGAAACCAGAGAGAAGAAGGCAACGGAGCCGTGCGCTATGACGTCACATACTATAACACTACCGTTTTGATGTGTGCTGTATAACCAAGGGCTCACATATTGAATATTACATTTCTGCCGTTAATATCTTTTTTTACTTTTTTTTGTTTGCAAGTAAATTCAATTGAATCCTTTTGGGTGTGCCAAGCCTTGCTCGCCGAATATGGCCTCAATGATAAATTTTCTTTGTTTGAACTTAATCCCCATTTTGTCTCTTAAATATGAAATGACATTTTTTGAAGATATCTTGTACAATTTACTCTCATGGCATTTGGAAAAGCTTTAATTAAAGCCTTTCGCAAACTTTTTAAATTAGAACCGGAGTTTGCTTAGCTTCGGCAACAGTTAAAGCGCTATATAAATAACTGAAAAACAAAGAAAAGTATCAAAATCTGAATTTGCATGTAAAAAGATTGGTCCCAACATAATTAGATGCTCCCCCGGCACCTTTTCATAAACCGATAGGTTTTTAAAAGCAGTTATAGTAACATGTAGCTGGCTTAGATTGAACGTTTTGTCCACCCGGATCACTGTGGACATTGTGCTGGGTCCTCCGCAACAAAACCGTATGATATCCAACAGTTGGTCCTGGTGATATAAAATGATCGATGGCACTTTTCCTTTTCGTCGTAAAATCAATTGTATAAAATCTGAATATCCAGCATTCCGCAAATTTTCTATTTCAATCAATTGATCAAGAAAATTGGGTTTTTTATACTCGTCGGATGTTCCTTTCTTTTGAGACGATATTTTGCATCTTTTATCTACAAATCAAAGAGTTTAGTAAAGCCAAGTGTTCATAAAATAGAGCTTACAAATAATGCAACTTCGGTAGGCCTGGATATCACTTTTTTATTTGTTGCTGTTGGTGGCAAACTATGAAAAATGCTTTCTTTTCAAAATTTTTTAATGTAATACCCAAATAAATTTTCACATCTATTAAATTATTGAGCTATTTTTGTTGGAAATACTGTACATTAGTGGTGTGCGGTTACGGTATGTAAGTCATGCTTTGCATGACCAACGAACTTTTGCGTGATGACCTTTTTTTACTTTATAAAGAACACCACGGCTTTGAGATGAAAGAAGAGAAATCTGAGACTGATCCCAAGCGAAGAGAACACAATGAATTTTGGACAAAAAGATATCTAATACTGATTAGAAGCGTAGACTTTTTTATTTTTTTTATTTTTTTAGAGAACAGCATGATTTTGGGACAAAAATTGGTCTTCGTCTCAGAATCTCAGACAATTTTTTTCCTATTTGTGAAGTATTACATTTTAATTGCATGACTAGCCTCAGAGGTCACCAGAGGACACGCCACTTCTGTACTTCATGTTCAAAACAAATACGTAGCCTACGTTTAGTTGTTTCAAATTTCTAGGTCCATCTAATATGTCTTTTTTATCAGTAAATGTACACAACTATAATGTATTTTACGCTTACTTGTTGCAAATTTCTAGATCCACCTAATAAATCTTCTTCATCATATATTTCAGTAACGGATTTTTTGGTTATGCATTCTTTAATTCTTTGCATTACTTGGGGCTTCAGTCGTATGTAAGCGTCGGTATTTTGCTTTGATTTTCCATGAGGCGGACGACTTTCAAGATATAACCTTCGTACTCATAGCATGCAAGGATATCATCATCAGTATTTTTGGAGTCGATCCACGAAACGTGTTTTTGATAACATTTTTCTGTATGTTTAACATAATATCTATGAACTGTCAATAACTCATTTATTTTAGGCTGCAGCTATAGAGGAATATAAATTTTTTTTTTGTTTAATTGTCGTTTGATACAAAATTTTCCAGATTTTAATATAACTTTTTTCAATTTCCAATCTCCTGATTTAAAATAGTGAGCTGTATTAGTACAACCGTCTGAACGCCAGCTTCCGCAATTATCTCAATAGATGCTTCGACCAATAGTGCAACGTCTTTTTATATTTTCCTCATTGTTTATTATGAAGTGACAGTTCTCCTTGAGCCCTCTAGGTACTTCACTCAGTATTTGGTGGGGGTGCCGCAATGCAGACAAAAGTTTATCAACAGTCAGAAATCGGAACCCTGATCCTGAACTTCGGGGCAGTTGTTTGAAGCAGGTTGAATGTTTTACACAGGATGATTGAGAAGGTCAAACGTAATTGTTATAATGATCTAGTTCCAGACAATAAAAACAATAGCAATAAACTATGGAAGATTATACATTCTTTAAACACTCAATTTTTTACAACTGGAACACATATAGTTATTAAAATTAGCTAAATTTATGTATCAACTGTATCATCGTAAATTACCTCAAAAATTTTATACTTCTTTGAGTGAATTAACTGAAATTCATAATTACAATACTAAAAATACAAAACTTCTTACATATTTTATACCTCGTATTAATAAAAATTTCAGTAAAAATGTACTTTCCTATAGAGGTTCTATAGTATGGGGTCAAATAGATGCTGAATTTAAGGGCATGCAGTGGGTTTCATTAAAAAAAAATTATAAAAAATATTTACTGAGTTTAATTTTATAAGAAATTCTTTCTTGCTTCTCGCAAATGATCTCACTTATTTCTCGTTGCCACATCAATCCCGTCAAAATTTAAAACTTTATCTTGGAAATCATTTAAAAATTATATAAAAACTTCCTTCTTAAAGATCATTAAAAATTCAGTAATTTTTGCTCCAAAGTATTTTACGATAACTTTGTGTCAACTATAACTGCAGCACCACATTTTATTAGAAATGAGCATTCAGTTAATTTTATATTTATTTATTTTTGTATCCAACCAATGAATCAACACATTTTGTTCGCAAAAAATGTTGTAATGTACGTAATGATGTGTAACTGCTGAAAACTGCGTATTGGCCTTTAAGTCTTCCCGAAGGCAGCCACCCTCGGCGTAAGGCTACGCTTGAAGTATTGTGTTATCTCTGCTTTTAAGTTGTCAATTTTTGATTACCTCTGCTTTTAAGTGTCAATGGAAAATCTTTTAGCTCGGTTTTGAATTGATTGATAGATGCTTTCTAAATTGCGGTAAACATGTTCTGTAGAAATTAATTTCTCGGTACCTTATTCATCTTTGTAAATTATTTGAACGCTTATTGAACAACTGTAAAACTTTCTGCGCACCCTATTTTGTGATACTTGCCGGAGAGCGTCTCGACTCGAAAACATTCTGTTCTTTGATGCTCCCTGACCTAATCCGAATTTAATTCATTTATGCGTATGTAAGTTTTTTGTGCTTGTTTGTTTTGATTTGCTTTGTGGCTAAAGCTCAAAAAAGCTTTTTTTTCTTTCTTTCTTAGTGGGACACAACCCGTTAAAATGCACATTAAAATTGGTGTTTGTAAGTTTTCTATATAGGCTACCAAAGTATCGATGCCTGTTTCATTGAGCCTGATTTCAAAATTAAGAAATGGTATGGAATCAAAATGTTATGGTGATCTCTAAAAAAGTCATCACTTTCAACTGATATATAGTTGCTGATATATAGTCATTTTACCAAAACTCATTAAAAAACAACTTATTTCACTCAAATACAACTTCAATTTTATTTCAAACAAACAACAGATTGCAGAGATTATATACAAACAAAAATAAGTTGAATTTTAGTCTTTGTTACAAAGATACAGTGAGTTTCGGTAAAACGACATTTTGAAGAGTCGTTTTACCGAAACTCACCTATTTTTAAAAGTCGGCATTATTTAAAAGATATTTTTTTGCATGAATTAATTTTGCATAGGTCCTGTTAAATTTTAAAACCAAAAGTTTTGTTTCAATGTTTTTATTTTAAAAGTTATAAGTGAGTTGCTGATATATAGTCGTTTTACAAAACTCATTAAAAATACAACTTGTTTCACTCAAATACAACTTCAATTTTATTTAAAACAAACAACATATTGCAGAGATTATATACAAACAAAAATAAGTTGAATTTTAGTCTTTGTTACAAAGATACAGGTGAGTTTTGGTAAAACGACTTTATGAAGAGTCGTTTTACCGAACTTATTTTTAAAAGTCGGCATTATTTAAAAGATATTTTTTTGCATGAATTAATTTTGCATAGGTCCTGTTAAATTTTAAAACTAAAAGATTTGTTTCAATGTTTTTATTTTAAAAGTTATAAGTGAGTTCTGGTAAAATATATAGTTGCTGATATATAGTCGTTTTACAAAACTCATTAAAAAACAACTTGTTTCACTCAAATACAACTTCAATTTTATTTTAAACAAACAACAGATTGCAGAGATTGTATACAAACAAAAATAAGTTGAATTTTAGTCTTTGTTGGAAAGATACAGGTGAGTTTTGGCAAAACGACTTTATGAAGAGTCGTTTTACCGAAACTTACCTATTTTTAAAAGTCGGCATTATTCAAAAGATATTTTTTTGCATGAATTAATTTTGCATAGGTCCTGTTAAATTTTAAAACCAAAAGTTTTGTTTCAACGTTTTTATTTTAAAAGTTATAAGTGAGTTCTGGTAAAATATATAGTTGCTGACAGTGTTGTGCATTGACGGCGTTAATTTGACGGCGTCAAGTGTCGGCGACAATTTTTTGTTGACGATGACGTAAATGCCGTAAAGATATTTTTCGGTTGACGGAATAGGTGTCGCCGACAACTTTTTGCTTGTTTTTTGCGTCAAGCGTTAAGCGTCAATTATTTTTTGCAAGATGAAAATATATACAAAAATTTTTCAATTGCTGACTCCAATGGGCATTTTCATTTAAGAAAAAAAGTTACGAAAGCTACAGCATATAAAAACAGATTTAGACCATGTCAAATAAACTACTTGCAAAAACACTATAAAGTTATAAAAGGGTCCTCACGAATTCTTGCTTTGAAAATGCAGCTGCTTCCAATTACTAAAAATGTTCTCAAAGATCACAACTTTGCTTTCTAAAAGTTTTTAGAAAATCCACCAGCTGCAACTCAATTAAAAGCCGCAAAATCAAAGAAGCGCAGTTGAGGAACATAAGCGCAGTTGTTTTTATTAAGGGCACGATAGTAATTTTTTTGTTTTCACGGGATGTTGTTTGAAGACCAAAAAAAAAAAAAAAAGAAGATATGCGTGGTGCTTGAAAGTGTTCAAGTCCCAGTTCAGTTAACAAATTCAATCAAACTAAAAATCACATAATTGTGGTCTGTGGAAAATGTTAGCAAAACAGAGATTCAAAACACAGAAAATTGTTATCAGAAAATAAATTTTAATTTTTGTTATAGAGCAAACAGCTAGGCTACTAAATAAATAATTTTACAGTATAGTTAATTTTCATATTATTAAAATTATGAAAATAGTAATTGCAATTTCAATATAGTCTATATAGATCACAATAGTAGGCTTCAACCGATCTCCAGCGCTATCCATAGTAAGTGTTAATGCAGACTCGAGTTCAGTCAAGGTTAGATTTTTTAACTATAATTGATTTTTCCGTCAATGTCTTTAAATCAAAAATTGCTTTATTTTCGTTGCCTTACGTAATTATTTTTGCTTTTTACATCATCTGAAGTTGTCTTTTCCCGCCAATATCTCTTAGATTATAAGTTGTTTCTTTTTGCCTTACGTAATTGTTTTCGGTAATGACATCATCAGAAGTTAATTTTTTTCCGCCAATACTTTGTAAACCAAAAATTACTTTATTTTTTATTGCATTACGTAATTCTTGCCGATAATGACATCATTTAAAGTTGCTTTCTCGTCCCGCCTCTCTCCATGTGTTATCTTAGTATGAATAGTCGGACCCTCGTGGGCCATTTTCAAATCAAACGCAAACGTCGATCTTGTTTGGGAGATTGTGAAGCAATTTCAGTTGGTAAATGTTCCTGTGTTGAGTTAATTTTTGAATTTGTGTTAATTTTTGTTTTATAAGTTTTAATATAGAATACCGTATTCATCCAAGGTGTGCGTATTTTCATCCAACTTCACCGCAATAGTAAGAACGGCGTTTGCCGAAAATACCTGTACATTGTACACAACCAAATAAATTTTTTTGTCCAGTTGGCTGTTGTCAAAATTTGACAGCTTGCTAATTTAATTTTTTTCTAGTTGATCAAAATATTGTCTCCTGATTCGTAACCCAGAGTAACCTCTTTGTAAAAATGTGTTTCTTAAATTCAATGCTTTTTAAATTAGCGATAGGCCAGACTAAATTGACAAAAGGTTTTATAGCCTTCGATTAGGCTTCCACAGTGTTTCTAAAAATTGGTATCCAATTTAATAAAAAATATCATAAACCCGTCGAAGAAGCTACTAAACTATCTTATAGAAACAATGTTCAATGATTAATAATTTATAGTTGTAGATTTAGCAATTCTCGGCATCTCCGAAAGCTGGTCGAGGTAATCGCTTCCTAAGTATAACGCCTCCGCCGTTGTCTAGCGAGCTAGGAGAATAAATAGAGATAAAAATAATAAAAAAGTATAAATTTACTCGCTATTACAGACATAGGCGACGGCATGAAGGACAAAAAGCGGCCAACGGATCTTTCTAAAATGACAATAGAAATGTGACACGTACAATCAAACTTTAAGAGACCCAGGCGTTTACGAAAAAAGAAAATATAATTTCGGTAGAGAGGTTATTTTTTTGTACCATAAAATTGCTATTGAAAAGCAGCGATATTGGATTTAACATCTTTTTTAAATGATTTATTTATTAACATATTATGGAGAAAACAAAAAACAAAAAATTAAATGAACGTTTTCTGCTAACTTAGCCCTCTTCAGGTTTTCATATTGAATATAGTCTTCCTAACTTTATTTCGATTTAAATAGAGAAATTATTTGTTAACGCTGACAAAGTAATTTTATACACGACGAAGACAGATTTTTTCGGATCTGTACATTAGCGATAGTTAAACGAAGCAGAAAAAAACAAATGGATTTTAAAGACTGCAAACACACTGGCGGTGAATGAAATTACTTGAGCAGATTTTTTTAAAATTTTTAGTAAAAACGATGTTCCATTGGGATATAATTGGCGATTTAAATTAGGACTGGACTTTCTTATTAAATATATTACCACAATGATTCGATCGATTACCACAATACACGCTAAATTCCCGTCTTGGCTAGCTGTGCCACCCATCATCTTACGCAGCCTAATTATGCATTGGTTATTAATCCCTCGGTTTGTTTGATAATATTATTATAATATATTTTTTTTTCTTTTTTACTTCTTATATCTTTATCTGATTAAGGTGTTGCGTTCATGCTTTCTACTGTCTTGTACTTTCACTTTCTAATTATCTTATGCATGTTTTAACGTCTGACGTTGTGCTGCTTTTCCTTTTCTTGATCTTTTTAATATTTATAATTTTTGTGTTAAACTGTTTAATAATGATCGAGAATAAAAATAAATGAATGAATGATCTAAATTATATTAACAAAGAACGTAATTTTGCTGCTACTTCTAACCTCTGTGCATTTAACTCAAATGTATTTGTCAGCCAGGGGCGCCGGAAGGGGGCAATTGCCCCCTTTCCTTTTAATATTCTGAAAACACGGGGGCACAGGGGGGCAGATTGTGCCTTTTGAAATTTGTCTTACAGAAATATTTTTAGATCTGCTCTACATTTAGCCTATGTAATCTCGATCACCATCAAATGCAACGATGTTTCTAAAATTAAAGACATCCGTAAATCATGGTACAGTAATGAAAGTTGCGAAAATCGTAAGTTTTAGGTAGTGATGGATTTTGGGTGAGGCGAATGAGGCAGATGTTTGTTTAGAGTGAAAGAACGATTTTGAGTGAAGACCTTTGACTTTGGGACGACAATAGCAAAATCAGAGATCGATTACAAGTGAAGACCTTTTTTTTTTTTTATAGAGAACAATATGATTTTGGGGCGAAAACAGGAAAATTGGAGATCGACTACAAGTGAAGACCTTTTTTTTTTAGAGAATACGCTAATTTGATTGCGACATGGTTGCTATAATCGACTTTTGTTGGAGTGTCTTTTTAACAAAAAGTGCCCTTTTTTTGAAATTTGCCCCCCTGGAAAAAAAACTCCGGTGCCCCTGTTGTCAGCAGATGTAGGGAGCTATTCAGATGCACAGCGCTGAATTTTGTGGAGAACCAACCTTAAAAGAAAGGTCAATAATAGCGAATTGATAGCATATTGTAGTTTTTGTTTTAACTTATAATGTAAGAAACTAATAAATTGAAAATTCGTAGTTTTCTGCATTAAATTATATCAATAGCCAATTGTTTGGGTGGCTGCTTTGTCTGGTGGCAGGCACAGATGGATTGATAATTTTAGCGCAGGTAAGAGAATATTATTTTATTAAAATTCTGGAACTTTTTTAGAGGCAATTGATTTCCATTTTTATCATGACTATCGCGTTTTTGCCCCCTCCCTCCCGTAAAATCGGTCTGCCCGGTGCATTTCGCAAGTGAATATGGAGTTTGTGACGTACTGTAGAATTAATTGAATCTCAGGTCTATCATAATATTCGGCTATCACTTTTTGATGCTATTTTAAGAAAACCTATACGTTCACTTTCATAAATAGTAGTTTTCAGTCAAATAATAATTTCATTGATCATTGTCTTGTAAACTTAGATGTTTTTTTAAATCCCATTTTTATGGTTTTTATAAAAATCTACTGTGTATCTAAATAATTCAGCCCATGTTGTACCGTAAATCCGTGAAATAGTGTTTACTTCAATGCAGCTTGTTTTTCTTTTACTGTTGTGCTTAGTTGTTACTAATGTTTTGTGTTCCTTGTTCGTACGGGCTCTAAACCTGAAGTAAATAAATGAATAAAACAAGTGTAACAATCATTTTGTGACGCATTTGTTTTGAAATTAAAGCATTTTATGACATTTTAGAAATTCCTAATTTTTCTGCCCTACTACATAATTTATGTTTTTTTCGTAACGGTACTTTAATTTGTGGGATTGACGCTAATCTTGACGCTGACGCCGCTAACATTTTTGAGCGTTATCGGCGTACATGACGCCGATAAGAATTTGAAGAGGTGACGCTGACGCTAACGCCGTCAAGATTTTTTGTTGATGGGCACAACACTGTTTGCTGATATATGGTCGTTTTACCGAAACTCACTAAAAGAACAGCTTGTTTTACACTCAAATTAGGGTTGCCAACCGTCCTTTATTTCAAAAGACAGTCTTTTAATTAAGCTTTTTAGTCCTTGCCCTTTATAGCATTTAGAAAAGATGCTAATTGTTCTTTATTTCTTTCCAACGTCGTTTTGCTCGATAGTTATTGTACTGTGTTTGATATAAATGGATTTTGAACAAATGTATGGGATTCACTGAAGAATAATTCTCAGTTTAGTTTCAGCTGAATGTAATTAAAGTAAAATCGTCTTTTAATTAAAATTAAATTTACGTTTATTGTTTTAGTAATAACTTCATTAAATGCTGTCTTCAGTACTTCAATATTAATTTTTTAATGAAAATCATGGAATCCCCAATGAAGAAAAAGAAACGTATGTGTTCATTTAAGAAAGACTGGAAAAAAGACTATGATTGGTTGAGAGAAACTAGTAATCCACAAAAGGCAAGATGTATCACTTGTGAAAGTGTTTTTACTATTGGATACATTGGTGGTTTAGCAGTAGCACAACATGCAAAATCAGCCTGTCACAAAACGAGAACTATGGATTTTGCTTCATCTTCTGTAATGGATAAATTTTTGGTGAAAAAAATTCAGAAGAAGAGGATATTGTAGTTGCTTCAGAAATAGCTCAAATATATCTCGCAATTAAACATAATCATTCATATAACTCGCTGGATTTTGGATTGAAATTGAATTCAAAAATTTACCAGGATTCAAAAGTTGCTGCCAAAGTATCTTGTGGTCGAACCAAATGCAAGGCAATCGTCACAAATGTGCTAGGTGAAAAGGGATTAGCAGTGATTATGGACGATTTGAAACAACATGATCCTGCGTTATTTTTTGGCATTCAAACTGATGCTTCACAAAAACATGAAAATGTTTCCAGTCTGTGTTCAGTATTTTAGCTTGGAACATGGCACAGTTACTTATATTATTGATTTCTTCGAGAATGCAGATGAAAGTGTAGATGGAATGTTTACTTGTTTGAAAAACACTATGGACAATTTGCAACTTGATTGGAAAAGAGTTTCTTATTTAAGTGCAGATAGCGCAAATTGCAACTTTGGAAAAAAAACATTCTCTTTATACTAATGTTCGCACACTAAATGATGGTATTATTAAGGCTAACTGCAGTGCACACATTGTACACAATACATTGAAATTTGCTTTAGGAAATTTGAATGTGGACATTGAAAATATTGTCCTGAAAATTTACAGTCATTTCTCAATGTCAGCAAAAAGACGGGAAACTCTTAAAGAATTTCATATATTTGTAGAGACAGAATTTCATGAAATTCTGCGTCATGTACCTACTAGGTGGCTATCTCTGCACCCATGCATCGAAAGAATCTTACTTTCTTGGAAAGCTTTAAGTTCTCATTTCTTGAGCAGACCAGCTGAATGTTCCAAACAATTACTTAAACTTCTTATGATTGATAATGAGTCAACAGAAATTCCTCGGCTTATTGAAATGTATTTAATATTCTCACCACATGTAATGGAGATATTTAAATTAGCTGTTCAAGAATTGGAAAAAAATGAAACTTTAACAGCAGATTTTTTTATTATTCTTACTAATTTAAGAAATAGGTTAAAATCTCGACGTGATGAAGAATTTTTTGGGTATGATGTTCACCAACTTCTTGCAAATGTGGGTGCTGCTGAAGCTCAAGAGGCAACTAAAGATTTTAGATTATTTCTCAACTCTGCAATAGCGTATTTGGAAAAAAAATTTGACTTTGATGAAAATTTAACATTTGGAAAATTATCAAAATTAAGTCTTTTGGATAATCTTTTTCCAAATTACCAGACACTTGTAAAAATTGTAGAGCATTTGAAGCTAAAAGACAAACTTAATTTGAATATGGATGACCTATTTGATGAAGTTGCACTCATTCAAAAAAATTTTGGCACGATTCAAAGCACTAAACTGTTTACAGAATGCAAACAACAGGCAGTAAATGGCACTTTATGTTGAAAAGTTTTAATCTTAAGTGTGTTAATGTTTTCTAAATAGTTTCATTTTGTGCTCTCAATTCCTGGAACCTCAGCTTATTGTGAACGCATTTTTAGTGTAATGTCATCTAAATGGAGCAGTGAAAGGAACTGATGCTCCATACAACTAATGAAAAGTAAGCTTTTAATATACTTTAACTTGAAAGACAAGTGTCGTGAATTTTTGGAAAAAACAAAACGTGATCCACAATTTCTGAAGTCAGCAAAAAGTCAGAAGAAATATAACTTTAAGAATTAAAAACTTATGCAACTGCAAAATTAGAGCTTGTTTGGGTCAATGTTAAATAAACATTAAATGAAAAGTTAAAACACATGAATATATTTTTAATATATCTTTTTAGCTTTTATATAATTTTTATTTCATTGTTTTTATATTGTACTTGCCTGCAAGTTACAAAATAAATAATGACGGTAATCTATGTTCTTTATTAAAACTTTTCATAGTTGGCAACCCTAACTGCTACGCTCACCAACTGAACCTGCTCATAAAGAAAATGGCTTCTTGCAACAAAAGGCTTAAGCTGTTTTTTTCAAGTTTAAATGTAATTGGAGTGTTTTTCACTGTTTCACCAAAGCGCAATAGTCAGCTCAAAAATTTCTGTTCTGCTCAGATACCGAGGTATGTGAGACGCGCTGGATTAATATATCTAGAATAACCTCTGCAATGCGTAGCAATAGGGAGCAAATTTTAGAGTGCTTTACCAGCATTCAAAATGGAAAAGATTGGGATCGGAAGAGTTTTTGTGAATCGATTGGATTCACAAAAATTTTGAAAGATAAAGAATTTATTTTCTTTGTAGAATTTTTTGATGATTTGTTCAAACATGTTAGTGTACTTTTTGGAGTCTTACAGTCTAAAAAATCAAACAGCATAACTCCTGAAGAAGCTCTTAATTCTTTTGTCATAGCTGTTAATCACTTGCGTGGAAATGTGGTCAAATATTCGAATAACAGTGAACAATCGGAATCAATAACAGAATATATAACATCCCAGCAAGCAAAGAGACCTATAAGAGCTGCAATTCATGCATCTGTTTCTCATTTGCAATTGCAATCATATGTAACGGAAGCATGAGATACAATTACAGAGGAAGTTAAACAAAACTTCGGATCTTCGGTTCGTTCATTTTCCATAGTGAATCCAGCTGAATTTGAGCTTTACAGAAACTCTTTTCCCGACAATTATGTTAAAGAAATTGCTTCGAATTACACAATGCTTAATAAAGATAAACTGAAGTGTGAATTGTCCGTTTTGTATGCAAATAATAATTTTAGTGAAATTTCCAATATTAGCAAGCTATTAAAATTCATAAATGAAAATGGACTTGATAAAATATTTTTTGAAGTCTCTAAACTGCTTGAAATTGTTCTCGTGGCACTAATTTCAACTGCTGACTCAGAGAGAAGCTTCAGTAAAATGAAGCGAATAAAAACGTTTTTTTCGAAACACCATGTTGCAAGACAGACTGAACAGCCTCGCTTGTCTGTCGATACACAAGGAGTATATTAGCAAAATCAGAGGTTACAACAACAAAGTCATCAACATTTTCGCGCAGATAAAGAACCGAAGAGCTGACTACTTATACAAATAAAGGTTAGTGTTGAATATTGCATTTTTTGTTAAAATTTATTTACCCCACCTTTAAATTTAGGTGGTCTATGAATGGAATTTTTGATATTTCAATAATTATTTTGCTGGCCCCACCATTAATGAAAGCCACGAGCTGCCACTGTATATATATATATTCATAGGTGGGCACGAAAGTACCGCGGTACTTTTACTCGGTACTTTTGAATAATCCAATTTAATAGTAATAAAAAAACTATTTTTTTTATTTTTTATTTTTATTTTTATTTTTGAATTACACTATTTTTGAATATCAATTGAAATTCAATGTATGACAGAGAAGTTAATAGTTATAACTATTAAATTGGATTATTCAAAAGTACCGAGTAAAAGTACCGTGCCCACCTATGTATATATTATATTTTATATTAAGGATATTATATAAATATTAAGGATATATATTATATATGCAAAATAAAATAATATAATATAAAAAAAAAGTTTATTAAGGACGTTTCGGAATTATTACTGATTCCATTATCAACTGCGTAAAATTCTTTATAATTTTTTATGGTCCTGATCATACGTCCTTAATAAACTATGTTTTAAAATATATTGGCTATACTTTTTATTCTAAATTTTATTCAAAACTTACTCTCTATCATATCTTATAATTTAATTTATAAAGTTTGTTATTTTTCAAAAATAGCTACATCAACAATCTGATCAATTTTTGTTCACGCTTTTGCAAAAACAAACTAAACTTTTATGTAGTTCAGTTTCACCAACTTAAAATAACTATTAATTTATTAAGCTAAAATTTAATAAAAACTTACACTCTATCGCGCCTTACAATTTAATTTAAAAAGTTTGTTATTGTTCAAAAACAGCATCATCAACAATCTGGCCAATTTTTGTTCACACTTTTGCAAAAACAAACCAAACATTTATGTAGCTCAATTAGGGAGTGCTAAGTTCAATGTATAAATCAATGTATTTTTTGACAACTCATTCGTCCAAAGGAGCATGCATTCAACCGTACGAGTGCCGACGCTCTTGTCGGCGTTCTCTTAATAAAGAAACAAACTGAGAAAAAAGAGTTTCCTATCATGGAGTGTATATTGTTGCCCGAACGTAACAAATAGAACTGAGCAGCATACGTTAGCTTTACGGGTGCGGTGATCAAGTACAAAAAATTGTGGATGTTATAACGTATATCGTTTAAATTTAGTTGAGGTCTGCCTATTTGCAACCTTTGCTCTATTTTGTCTTCATTTATTATCAATTGTTCTTTTGGATGCAAATAAAAACAAACTGCTACTTGTACTACCCGAAATCTTTTAGGTGGTCAAAAAATCAATTAAAAAATGTTATGCATTGAAATAACAAATTTTACCCCAGAAAAGATAATTTTATGACTGAATTTGCTATTCACCCTCTTAAAATAAACCGTTTGGACGTAAAATAACTTTCTCGATTTCAAGTTCATAATAACTTTCTCTATTTCAAGAAACATTTTCAGGTGCGGCAGTGCCTTGAACAACACACTCAGTGCCAGAAAAATTAGGTTGTTCTTAAATTTTTCTTTGCTAATGAGCAGGTTGAGATGGCGACGATGTTCCCATATCTCCCCGATTTGTAAAACTATGTTTGCAATCGATGATCCTTCGTGGGTGTTGACTGGCATTTTTTTGGAGGACCATAGTAAGTGATTTAAAGTTATATACAAACAACTTTTAAAGTGCAGGTATTTCCGCTAGATCTATAGATTTTAATTCTATTCATCGGGAAGGCATTTAGTTGTGAATTTCAAAATCAATTTTGCATCTTTTAACATAGCTGAATGAATAAATAAAAATTATTTTGAGTTCAAAAGTGCAAGCGAAAATTTTTTGTAATTTTATTTTTAATATATAGTGTTTTGGGTTTTTAACGTTATTGACAAGGTCTTAAAAAGCTTCTTTTTAGGCTACTGATATGTTTACGAACTTATTAGATTTCTTTTGAACTGGCAACTTATATGCAAATATGTAACAAATAAGGTGTAGCATTAGCAACCTTGCAAGTCTTTTTATTAAGTATTTTCTTTCTACTTTGTCTGCATGCTTTAACGTTATAACTTGGGTCCGCTAAAGTCAATGAAGCCAGATTTTTTCAGGATTTTATTATTCTATGAAACTGAAACACAACCTTAATCTCAGTCAAGTGTTGCATCAATAAACCAACAAGAATTTCAGTAAGTAGAAAATCGCTTTTCGACCACATATATACAAATGATTTCAATCACTTGATATTTAGTGGTATAGCATTGTGTGACATATCGGATCACCTTCCTACTTTTATTTTCATAAAAGATATTAAATATATAAAAAAGAAATCAGAGGAAGTTTACATTCGTGATATGAAAAATTTTTCAGAAGAATTGTTTTGCCAAGATTTGATTAAACAATTAGGTGATCTGCATGCTACAGAATCTCGTTCGCCGCATAATCAGTTTGAAGAGTTTGTAAAATTATTTACTGATATTGTAAATTTTCATGCACCACGACGAAGAGCAACCAGAAAAGAAAAAAAATTAAAAAGTAAACCGTGGCTTACCCAAGGATTGCTAAAAACGATTAAACTCAAAAATAAAATGTATAAACAATTTCTTATGCACCCTACCAATTATCAATTCGACAAATATAAAAAATATCGCAATGTTTTAAACAGAGCAATTGAAGGTGCAAAACGAAACTACTATAATAAAGTTGTTACTGAAGAAAAGCACAACTCTGAAAAATTATATCAAATAATCAATAAAATATGCAAACTGAAAAATTCAAAACGTATTTTTCCAACAAATCTTTTAAATGATAAAGGTAATGTAACAACGAAACCTGAAGAAATTGTCTGCGTTTTAAACGAGCACTTTGCAAGCGTTGGGTACAAAATGGCACAAGATAATCCTGCGCCTCCTTCACATATAAAAATGACCAAACCCAATAGTTGTAATTTCAACTCAATATTCTTATCTCCATCCAAAAACGCCGAAGTATGTTCAATAATTGATCGACTAAAAGATAAGAAAGCTCAAAGGTACACTGATGTTGAAACTAAATTTATTAAATACAGCAAGTTGATTATTTCTCCGATAATAAGTAACTTATTTAACTTGTGTATAGAAACAGGTGTATTTCGGAACTGCTTAAAAATAGCTGAGGTTATCCCCATTTATAAAAAAGGTGATCAAAATATGCCTACTAATTATAGACCCATTTCGTTATTATCGCAATTTGACAAAATTTTTGAAAAAATGTTATTTTCCAGACTGTTTTCGTATCTTGATAAAAATCAACTTCTCAACAAAAATCAATTTGGCTTTCGACCTAACTCCTCAACACAATTTGCTATAAGCACAATACATGATAAACTAATCAAAAACATCGATAATGGCCTATATACTTGCTGCATATTTTTAGACCTATCAAAAGCGTTTGATACGGTTAATCATACGATTCTGTTATGGAAGTTGTATCACTATTTTGGTATTCGAGGCACACCTCTTCATCTTATAGAAAGTTATCTGAGCAATCGTTATCAATACACAAACGTCCAAGGTCATTACTTGAATAAATTAAAAATAACCACAGGGGTTCCTCAAGGATCTTGTCTTGGACCTCTATTGTTTTTGCTTTATATCAATGACTTACCTCTTGCCTCCGAATTTAATACCACACTTTATGCAGATGATACTGCTCTAATGCTATCGGATAGGGACTTAAACTCGTTAAAATATAAAGTTAATAATGAATTAAAAAAAGTTGATTTTTGGCTTCGAATGAATAAATTGTCTCTAAATTATTCTAAAACTAACTACATCATCTACAATAACCAACCACACAAAACCTGTAAAGACGAGTTTACTATAGTTATGAACAAAACCCGCTTGCAAACAGAAAATTCCATTAAGTATTTAGGTGTAAATTGTGATGACAAGTTGTGTTGGGCAAACCACATTGACAATTTATCTAGTCAACTTGTCAGATGCTCTGGTCTGTTCTGTAGATTGCGCAATTATGTTCCGAGAAAAACTTTGCCTGCTCTATTATAACTTAGTTTATTCACGAATTCAATATGGCATATTAACTTGGGGTACTGCTACAAAACTGTTAACAAAAAAAAATAGAAGTTCGTCTAAATCGCATTATTAGAATTGCAACATTCAGCTCTATCTACACACCAATCAACACAATGTACAAGCAATTAAATATTTTGAAAATCTCAGATATATATCATTTTGAATTAGGAAAATTTATGTATCAGCTATTCTCTGATAGATTACCTGTTGTTTTTGCTCATCTATTCAAAAAAATAAAAGAAATACACTCTCACAACACTAGACAAACAGAAAAATCAATTTATTTTCTTCCACGTGTATATAAAACAATTGGACAGCAGCTCCTTACCTTGCGTGGAGTCAAACTTTGGTATTCGATTGACGACACAATAAAAGACAGGCATTGAGTTTCTTTCAAAAAAACGTACAAACAGCATCTAATAGAGTATTAAATTTTACTCTTTTCATTATCGCCTTTTTCTGAGTTGTTCTTTTTCTCTGTCGTTATTTTTCAATAATTTGTTTCTTTTTTACTACATTGGTTTTACATCAAAGAATTGGTATCAGTATATGTAGTAAAATACTTAATTAATATATATATAAATTTTGTTTTTAGACTGTATTGGATGTGGGGGCACTTGACTTGATAACGTATGTTCTTCAGTGCCCCCTGCCTTCACACATATTTCGATTTTCTTTTAACATTACCGTGTGTCTGTATTATAAACTTTATGTTTGTGTGTTTGGCAAAATAAATATATTCGTTATTATTCGTTATTAAGTTTTGGTTCTTTAGATGCCTTTGTACTGAGTTTTTTAGGTCAAAATAAAGTCAAAATTTGTCAAAATTTGATCTTAGTAGATTTTACTTACTAAAACTCACTTTTTATTTATTTTTGTAATTTTTTGAGCAGCCATGAAGAGTTTTAATATTTTGTGTCTGTTTTAATGTTTATTAATATAGCAAATACTTTAAAACTTCTGGAGCTGCCAGCCGATCAGCGTCAACTTTTCGCCTTTTCTTTATACAGTAATTTTTTAACCAGCAATATACTTTTTGCATATTTCACAATATTTAAAAAATTTGGTATCTTTCCTAAAAAATTTTAACACCCCCACCCGTTGGTGCCCAATTTTTAGTATAAAAATTTTTGATTTATTTGGTAAAAATGTTTATCAATTTAAAGTTTGGTAAAAATAAAGTGTTCTTTTTATGTAAGTGAAAAGAAAATGTATCTCTAAAAGCATGTTTGTTATAAAAAGTAGGCACCGTAACCGAGTTGTTCAAAAGCGCCGTACTGATGGCGAACCTGATTGGCATGATCGCGGTTCAAAATGTACTCGCGTCATTCCGTAACAAATTAATTTAAATTTCTTTCTTTTTCGAAGCAATTATAACCACGCTGTTTTGGTTCAACTTTTGTACAAATTACAATTTTGTTAGCAGCTTTTATTCTGACAATAGCAGCTTAGGTTAATTGATTATGCAAGTTTATTCGCAAGCATGTAAGACTAAAGAAAGCATTACCAGGCCTACAATGTTTACGGATTGTGCTTCAATAAATTCGATTGTTAAAAAAAAGACATTTTGTTCCATTACAATCGGTAAGAGTAAACGGTATACAGGGTGTCTCAAAATAAAAGAAATCCATTAATTCGATTACCATTTATTACTAAAAGAAAATACATTAAAAGTCTTAACATTTTCTGTAAGCTCATATAATAACAATTGAGTACTGAAAGTTTGGAGCCTTTAGCTAGATTTTAAGATTTATTTAAATACATGCTCCAAATGACCAACATTCCGTCTCAGACATTCTTGAAGCCGGCGAGCAAAGTTATCAATCACTCTGGAACATTCTTCTCTTTTTATTGCACAAATGTTCTGCGTAATAGCCAATTTCAATTTAGCAATAGTTTGGTGATTATTCTGATAAACTTTGTTTTTTAACAAGCACCACAGGGAGACGTCTGGGGGGATTCAAGTCAGGCAAATGTGACGATCATTCTGGATCAGCTCTTCTCGCTCTTCTCTTCTTCATACCATTCGTCCGTACCACAGCTCTTCTCGCGGAACCCTGTCGTAAGCTTTCTCTAGGTCCACAAATACACAATGAAGCTCTCTTTGACCTTCCCTGTACTTTTCCATCAACATTCGTAAGGCAAACATGGCTTTGGTAGTTTCCTTTTTTGGCATAAATCCATATTGCTGTTTACTGATCTCTACACTACAGCACTGTGCATCCCCTTTGGTCTTATAGATTGGGATAAGCACACTCCTTCTCCATTCTTCTGGCATCCGTTCACCCACTAATAGTCGGTTGAACAGTTTGGTCAGATATTTTGTCCTTATCTCTCCCATGCACTTCCAAACTTCTACTGGCAATTCTTCTGGCTCAACCGCTTTACCTTTTTTTTATCTTTCTCAGTGCATTCTTCACTTCTTCTCTACTGACGCAATTTACCTTTTCGTTAACCACTTCTGCTTCCTCTGTCCTAGGTTCTCTATCATTTTTCTCGTTCATCAGTTTCTCAAAGTACTCCTTCCATCTCTTTAACACTGCCTCCTAACTTACCATCACATTATCGTTTTCATCCTATAAAACCCTCACGTGTTGTACATCTTTCCCTGCTCTGTCTCTCTGCCTAGCCAATCTGTACAACTCCTTCTCATCTTCTTTTGTTTCCAATCTAGCATACAAATCGTCATGCGCACGTCCCTTCACCATCGCAATTGCCTTCTTTGCCTTCCTCTTATTTTCTTTATACATCTTTTTACTATTTTTATCTCTTATTTTGTCCCATGCTTTCTTTGTCTCTTTCTTTTCTTTTATGCTCTCCTAAACTTCCTCATTCCACCACTATATCTCCCTGTCTCCTTTTCGTTTCCCAAATATCACTCCCAGCACGGTTTCAGCTGTTTTTCTTAGCATTTCCGCTGTTTTGTCCCACTTATCAGGTAACCCATCCTTGCCTCCCAAAATGCTGGTCAACTCTTGTCTAAACGCTTCTTGACAGCTTGTCTCCTTTAGTTTCCACCATCTTATTTTGGGTTTACTTTCTGTGCCTTTTTCTTTTTCACTATGAGAGCCATTTTGCATACTACCATACGGTGCTGCTTTGCGACGTACTCACTCACTATTACCTTACAATCACACATTTCCTTCTGGTTCCTTTTTCTGCACATCACATAATCTACTTGGGTACTTTTTCCACCACTTTTATACGTCACCCTGTGTTCGTGTTTCTTCTTGAAATAAGTATTGACAATCGCCAAATCCATTCTTTTCCCAAAATCCACAACCATTGATCCTTCTTTATTTCTCGCTCCAACACCGTATCTCCCCATTATTTCTTCATCTCCTATGTTTCCTTTGCCCACGTGTCCATTTAGGTCTGCACCTAGAACTATCCTCTCCTGTTAAATGTACTTTTTATCAACCTATCCAGCTCTTGCCAAAAATAATTTTTCTCCTCCATGTTGCTGTTAACCTATGGAGCATACGCGCTTACTATGTTTAAGATTGACCCTTTTACATAGCAATCTCCGTACTAAGATATTTAACAAAGTTAAAAATAATCATCTTAGTCCTAAAATCTGATTTTGTCAAACAATGTATGCTTTAGCATACCATCTATTTGAAACTGCGCTTTTTTTATTCAGCGCACGTGACTAATGTTTTGCTTTAACTTATCGCCTAGAAGAGAGGTGTAAAACTCATTTGGTGCTGAGGGCTGTATTTGCGCACTTACATTTTATATGGGCCAGACAATTTTTCAAATAATTACACAATCAATATTTTCATTTATTGTTTATAATGACATCTAAAAAAAAATCTTTATTTTAAATCTGTTTCGGATTTTTTAAGTTTCGTCCCTGAAAAGTAGTGTTTCTAGGCCCTAGCAAGTCGTTTATGACTTCTCTGTTTTGCCACTAGCAAATAAGTAACCAAACAAATTTTTGCAACTTTAAAATACTGTACAAAATTGTTATTCATCTAGGTTTTTGGACTATACAAATAACTCAAAAATTAAAACGTCTGAACTGGAATCGCTAAAACTGAAGTTTCGGTTCAGGTTTAGGTTTAGGTTTAGGTTCGGCAAATTAAATTTTTTGCCGGTTCAGTTCCGGTTTAGGTTCAACAAAGTTTATATTTTCGGGATCAGTTTTAGTTCAGGTTTAGGAAATTTATTTTTTCGGGTTCAGTTCCGGTTCAAATCCGAAGAATAATAGCGGTTAATACGGGTTTACGGATCCGGTTCAGGTTCGATTTGACGCCCTGGTTCAAATATTATCACTTCAATCTTTTTCGGCAAACACGAAAAACCTTGCGCTTTCCGCTTTTAGTCTAAACTGTCTAATATCTTTCCGTTTTGTTTTTTTGCGCTTTCGCGGCACGCTTTACAATATTACATTTAACCTTTTAAACACTGATTGGTGATTGGTCACGAATGACAATTCGTTATATCAGACAGGAGAAGATAATAAATCAAAAATCATAATAAATAAAAATATTTTAGTGGCTCTGTATAGGCTACAAACCCAAATAGAGTTTATTAATACGAAAACGGATTTTCAATATATTAATATCATCAAAAGTTTAAACAAGAAACAAATAAGTTGAAGTTTATTTTAATTGTATGGTCTCGCTTCACAGATTTAATCAAGTGTAGAAATTACGCAAGCTGTGCTGCCTCGGCGTGATTCTGTTATGAAACAAAGCTTTTTTTGAAATAAATTTCCTTTAAATATATGAAATCATTTTGGATTTGGTAATCTGCCTGAACTACTTTTTTAAAGATTTTAACAATTGCAAATAGAGTATAGCTTATGCCTAGGCCTATTTTATTAAAGAATTATTCAAATAGGGAAGTCCTGCTGCGAATTGCGCAGAACTACAAACAAATTATGAACAATTTTAGCTTTTTTAAAAAAATAAACAGGCAAGGTTGACAGAAATCTTAAGAATGATTTTGTCCTTTTTGGACAAATTCTCAATCAAGCTGAGCCTGGGCGTTGAATCTGCTCTCCACTGCAATCAAATTTGCTTCTTTTAGTTTCTCATTTTCATTACTTGCCGGCAGAAGTGGGCAAAAAGGAACTTAAAGCGCAATTTCGCAACTTCCGCAACTTGCGCAATTGCGGAAGTTGCGCTGCGCTTTAATAATTATTTTAGAAGCGTTGTGCACTTTGCGTTACGCTTATGGTTAAAAAATTATAAGCTGCGCTTACTTGCGCTGCGCACTGAGAAATAAAAAAAATAGTTGCGCTTTATTGCGCTGAGCAGCAATGACTAAACAAATCAATTGCGCTTTGTTGAGCTGCGCTTTATATAGTCCTATTTTGCAAAAGCGCAACCTACATTGATTGTTTTTCAATGTAGGCGATTGGAAAATCAATTAGGATTCGCTTGTGATTTGAAAAAGTATATTATTACGTTTTAATTGATTTAAAAATAACGTTGCGCCGCGGTTGACATAGTTTTTAAAACAGTCTACATTGCGCTTTACATTAATTTTAAAATCAAATTGCGCTTTACATTAATTTTAAAATCAAATTGCGCTTGTTGGCTTGTTCGGCTGCCCTTTACATGAATTTCAAAAATACATTGCGCAAGTTGCGTTGCGCTTTCCTAAAAAAAAAAAATGCACACTTCTCCTTGCCGGTATGCTACATATATTGACTTGCAAGAGAATGAACAACAGAGACACATTGCTTTGAAACAAGAGAAAACAGAATCGTGAACAGATTACCTCAAGCTGCTGTCGGAAATTTCTTAACTAGTAGGCCTACTATTTAATTAAAGACTGACACCGTCAAACGGTACATTTTTACACGACACATTCAAACGCAGGCTTACAAATTTTAAGTACCGTATTTTCCCGTGTATAAGAGACCCTTGTGTATAAGAGACCCTTCAATTTTTAGGCAAAATTTTCAGGAAAAAAGTTTTTTAGTAATCAAAAGACTTACTCCCATGTATAAGAGACCCCCTATTTTTAAAGTGAAAATTATGAACAAAAAAGGGTCTCTTATACACGGGAAAATACGGTAACTTAAAAATAGATTTTAAGCATTTATTTGATTTAATTTTTAATTTTTCTCCGATTGATGGATCGCTGCAATTGCGGAAACCTATGTTTTTAACTAATTTCGAGTTGCAAAAAGCTCGAGAAACGCTGACCTAGGTTGACAAAAATATAAATGCTAGTAATTCGTTATCATGTGGCAAACAAAAGAAATCTAGTTTTCGTCGTCGTCGTTTGAAGGGTATCAACTTCAGGTCAGGCACAAACAGGACTGGGGCCGAGGGTTTATCCTTTTACAACCTCAGGCTGCTGCACTGCCTGAATCAGATGCTGGCAGTGGTGTTATTAAGCCAGCATCGAGTTTCGTAATCCAAAACCGTCAGACCTCTGAGTACCGCGCGCCAATCTGATGTCGCAGTGCTCACAGTCGCCTCATCGACAGTGTCTTGAACGACGCCTTGCGCATAGTCACTGGATGCCTGCGTCCCATTCCAACGGACCACCTACCTGTACTCTCAGGCATCCAGACAGCTGAGCTTCGCCGAATGGGAGCGACATTCTCCTTGGCTCACCGTGGATCTCTGGACCCCGATCATATCTTGTATGGTCTTTTAAGTAGGTCCTCAGATACTCGCCAAGTGAGACTAAGATCCAGACGCCCATTTGTGCCAGCTGCGCGAAATCTTTTGGAGAACCTTGCCAGACTTGGCATTTGCGCTTCTGAATGGACAAATCACAAATGGAAAACGGAGTATTGTGAAAATCTAGTTTTAAAAACAGGTTTAACGTCATTTTTATTGTTCATCTGAAATAGACATAAACAAAAGCATAAGCATTCTTGGTATTATAACAACGGCAACTTCTAGAAAAGACCTAACTTTAAATTCTTTGTTTTGTCTACTCTTCACCATGCAGGGGCCCAAATATATAGCCTAATTTTTGGGACAACCCAAAAAAACAAACCTACTTCTCAAAAATTCTAGCGATATGCGTTTTTCTCCGAAAGTGAAATGAATTGTCTCGGATTATTTCTGTGCAGCGAGTGGAAATAGGCCGACTTCTGACTGAGAAATCTTCGACGGTGTTTATCTTCTTCAAAAATTGTCATCAAAACCAATTATCTCATCTTATTCAAATAGAATGAAAAACAACGCAAAAAAATCATTAATAAAGGATCGAAGATGAAATAGGGCTAGAAGAAAAATACACAGGGAAAGAGAATAATTTTAATCGTTAAAAACCAAACTGATATTTATCTTGCAATTATTAATATATTTTAAAACTTTTAGCAATTTGAATTGAAAGCGTTTTACGACGAGGTTTTGAGACTTTTTTGATAGCAGACAAATAATTCTTAGGCCAATCAGAAAATAAGCGGGCGGGCGAGTAAGTCGGCGAACGAACCGTTTAGCGTTGAATCGCAAAGCAAACAAAAAATTTTATAGAAACTGTGCTCATCACGTGAGCGCAGCAACAAATTAGTTTGCTACTTAATTTTGGTTTTAATTTAAACTATGTAGCATTGGACTTACATAAATTTTAAAAGCAAAATTACCGCGAGCCATATTGCGAAAGATTTTTCGAAAAAAATTTTTTTTAATCACCGCATTCTAGCTACAAGCAAAGTCTAGCTTAATATGTGCAAGAAATTAGTTTTCATTACCTTGCTAACAGATTGTAAAATTTAAGCTAATTTTATTCTCCCAAAACAAATTCAAATCCCCGAAATAAGCTATCTGCCTCAAGACTTGGCTGTTGAAACAAACTAAATAAAGCCAAAGCTTTTTCGGCGTAGCAACGGTTGCCATGTCCACTAGGTGACTGGAAAAGGTCTATTGCTTTGACGAACAAATCCGCAAGATTTCGTTACCCCCCGATTCATCTCATGTAAACGCGGCTTACCAGGAGTTTTTCAACGTCATTATGAAGGCAACCAAAAAGACTATCCTCCTCAGTCATCGCGATGAATACGGTGTTGAGATGCAAAACGTCAAGCCATCTATGCAACTGAGATCAAAGCACTCAAAAATACACGATTAAAAGAGAATGCCGTTTCGTTTTTTCAGCTTTTTTGTGTGTGATGTCACACGGCTTTCGTGAACTCTCCAGTCAAAAAAGAGTTAAATCAATATTAAGTGAATTCTCGGTGTTGGACGATGCAATGCACCGTAATAAGTAAATTGCAAATGCATCATTTACAAAATGATTAAATTAGCTACACCAGGGGTCGGCAACCCCTGGCACGCGTGCCAAATGTGGCACGCGAGCTGATTTTTTATGGCACACCAAGTGATTTTATACTCACCAAATTTCTTACTTGCTGCAGCGTTTTGAGCGTGTTTTTGCTTTGCCAAGCACTATATAACCGTGGTAAGTTTACTATACACTTTATTTATGACGTGATTTCTTGATCCTAAGTTCGTTTTGTTTGAGGTCGCATGCCTTATAATAATGGTCTTTGTTTGGTAACTATGCCGATTGTCTCATTGCAGTGAGAAGTTCGTAAGGATAGCCTTCGTGTCTCGTGGTGTATTAAATTCAGTATATTGATAAATTTAGTATACGTTTAGAATTTAGCTTATGAAATCAGGTTCAATGGCCGCTTGCAAGAGACTTAAATTAGACGTCAGGTCTTTCCAAGAATCCTGGACGACAGATTTCGGTTTCGTTTCTCGAGACGACCGAGCTGTGTGTGCGCTCTGCTGTCAAAATATTGTTTGCCGGACATCAAGCATAAAACGACATTTTGAAACGAAGCACGAGAAATCCTTTAAGGACGATGCAGAGAAGATCGAATCGCTGAAAAAGGCGGTATCTCGCTACGAAAAGCAAAGCAGCATTTTCAAGAAAGTGATTTCTGGGGCAAATCGAACAACCGAAAATAGCTACAAAGCTGCAGAGTGCATTGCTCAACATGGAAAACCATTTACTGACGGAGTATTTATAAAGGAGGCATTTCTCAGTTGTGCCGACGTCTTGTTTGATGATTTATCTAACAAAAGCACCATAATTTCGAGAATCCAGGATATGCCTGCTTCTGCTCGGACAATAGAGAGACGCATCACAGATATAGCTAAAGACGTAAATAAGCAGCAAACTATTGCGTTAAAAACTGCGAATGTTTTCAGCGTAGCTCTTGATGAAAGCATAGATATAAACAATAATCCTCGTTTAGCGGTTGTAGCTAGGTATTGCTGTGACGGTGAGGTACTTGAAGAGCTGTGTTGCTTGAAACCTATGTACGGCACTACTACAGGAAAAGATATACTTGACAGCTTCACTAAGCATTTTGAAGAAAGGGGGATTGATATGAAGAAGATATTCTCGGTAACAACAGACGGTGCACCTGCCATGATAGGACAACACCGTAGATTTGTTAATCTTATTGAGCAAAAAATTAGGCACCCTGTTATGAAGTTGCACTGCATTGTTCATCAAGAAAACCTTTGTGCGAAGATTTCAAATTCAGCTCTCAATGATGCAATGTCAACCGTAACGAAAATAGTAAACTTCCTTGTTGCACTCTCTGCTACAACACACAGGCAGTTTCGATCTTTGCTTGAAGAGATGGAAAGTTCGTACCGTGATCTGCATCTGCACTGCAGTGTTAGATGGTTAAGTCGCGGTAAGGTTCTCTTAAGGTTTGTCGAATGTCTAGTCGAGATAAAGGCCTTTTTGATAGGACAAGGAAAGGCCTACCCTGAACTGGAGGAAGAAAACTGGCTTGTAAAGCTAATGTTTCTCGTGGATATCACCATGCACCTTAACAAACTTAATCTTTGTCTGCAGGGTCCAGGAAAAACAGTGATTGGTCTTTTTGAGGCATGGAAAGGTTTTGTAGCTAAACTGGATGTCTACACACGGGACATTCAAACTGCAACTTTTCGCTACTTTAAACACCTGAAGGCTTTCTCAGTTGATCACCAAGTTAATGGAGCTGAAATTAATAAATACATGAGGGATTTAACGTCTCAATTTTGCAATAGATTTTAAGATTTTCAGCGTTTCGGTTTATTGTTTTCTTTTCTCATCAATCCCCAGGGCAGCGAAGACTTGGACCTATCTGCATTTGAATGGATGGATATCGAAGACTTCCAGATGCAGCTGATCGATTTTAAAGCATCTTTATTGTGGGCATCGAAATTCGACGACTTGCGGAAATCGCTAGAAACAGCTGAAAACTCACAAACAAGCATTTTAAATGTTGGAAATCTTTGCCAGAAAAATTTGACTGTTTGAAGAAAATGGCAATAGCTTTGCTGTCTGTATTTGGATCCACTTATTTGTTTGAACAAATATTTTCACACATGAAGTTTATTCTGAGTTCCCATCGCAGCCGACTTACCGAAGATCATTCAGAGGCATGTGTTCAACTCAAAGTTACCAGATATAGTCCCAATATTACTGAGTTGAGCAAGGAAAAGCAAGGACAAGGATCTCATTAAAAATGACTCTTGTGACTGCATTCAGTTTCTTTAGTTTAATAAAATTAATCGACTAAATTTGTCATTTGCTATAAAAATCAGGCAGTGGACAATGACAGTCAAACACAAAAAATGTTTGGCACGCAAGACTATTAAATGTTAAAATTATTCATAAACTGGCACTCTGCGTTCAAAAGGTTGCCGACCCCTGAGCTAAACAACCTAAATAAGAAATAAACTTTTAAAAAGTTTATTGCTACTTTTTCATAGAAAGCAGATATAAAAGCGATATTAACTAAATTGACGGTAGTATAATTTAATCGGCTAAATTATAAATTTTTCGCAACTCACAAAATCATCATCGTAATTGTTATTATTAAGCGATTATCATTGGTTATCTCTCTTACATTGAGAAGAACGCATGGACATCCAATCCAACTTAAAACAATGCCTTTTTGATTGTGCCGATTTTCTCTTCGGGAATACTAGCTTAAATAGGCCTATTTCTGTGAGGTTAACAACTTTAAAGTAACAAATCGCGCGTAATTGATTATACTGAATTGATTTTAATGCACATAGGGGTTATTGTAAATTTATTGTAAATTTGAAATATACGGCTTAAATTGACCCAAGTCAATCAAAATTCTGTTTACAAAGATTGAGGTAAAATTAGAGACAATTCAAGGTTTCCAGAAAATAACTTTTAAAGCAATTTCAGCAGCTCTAGACACAGCTTTGCTTTCTAGATCTTCCACCCGATTTTGGAAGAGATTTGTATGGTTTAACAATTCAGCTCTCCCATCTACAGCTTCGGCTAGAACTGTTAGCGCTTTTATGGCATTTAATCTTGTTTCAGTACTTTTTGAATCGATTAACGGAAGCAAGGCCGGTATGGCGGAAGCATTTATACATTCAAGTTTTCCTAAATAAAAAAATAACTTTACAATAGTTACAGTAGCAGATTGCTAAAATAAGTAGGTTAAATGAAAGTAGTACTAAGGCTAATTAGCCTATATAAAAGTTGTCTTTTGAAAAAAATTTTGACCTTATGCGCTTGAATTCATTATAAATTTATAAAAAAAAGTTTTTAAACCATGTTTTTACACAAAAAAATTTTTAAATATTTTTGGTATTAATAAGATAAAAGGTTTTTTTTTATTAAGATGTTTTAAATTATAGAATATTTCGTTTAAATCACAAAAAATTCTGGCGGTAGCTTACTCCAGCAACAACTTATTTTGAATTGTGAATTACGACATAATTAATAATATCAATAAAATATGTTTTAATCCTTTTCAAAAAATGTTTGCTTGATTTCTGATTAAAATAGTGTCTTTTTAATGTACGCTTATTTTTTGGTCAGATTAAGAGATAGCTAAGCGCAAGAAGGAAACTGGTTTCAATTGCAGCAAACCTTTGGTTGTAATCGCTATAGTCATCAAAGCTGCTGCAGCGTGAGCTCGAACAGACTCGTTCCATTCTTGGATAAGTCTAACTAGATGGGGAATGATTTCCGGATCATCGCATGCAGCTATTTTTCCTCGATGCGGAACAGCTACATCCATTAAAACAAAAGCGGCTCCGGCTTTAATTGAATTTTCTTCATGCGCAAGCAGCGACTGAAGGGTTTCAATTAGATTTATTACGAATTTAATTTAGTTAAATAAAATTAAATAATTTAAAGATGATACCGAAGATTTTTGCGTAAGTACTCTTTATGTGCCAAATCGATCTTCCTATTCTACCTTAACAAATTTATCAGGTATTGGAAAGTCTAATTACATAGGCTAGCGCTAAAATAATTAATTTAAATGAACTTTAAATGTATTCATAAAATGACCAAACTGCGTCTTTTAAAATAAGCGGGCGGTGACTGACGGTAAAAATCAATTTTGAAATAAGGAGGGCTAATTAATGTGCTATGTTTTTCAAGTTATCAATCTTGAGTGTAATAAAAAAAGGGTTACATTTCTTCTTAAAGATTAATTCTTTATGGTTTGATATTTTTGATGGTTTTTGACGTCGGTAATTGAAGACAAAACCATAAACAAATTATTACGGTGCATGCTACAACATTGCCCATATGCACGTCTTTAGAGAAAGAAAATACTTCAGCCGATTTTTAGAATCCTAAGATAGTATTATCACTGATCAGTGAATTGAAAGTTCTTATTGATGGTGATATGTTTTTGCAGATGGGACGATGTAATTTTTAGAGCTGTTTTTTAAGATTTCAAGGAGAAAAATTCTTATTTAAGAAGTTTTATGTAGGAAGAGTTATAAGTTAATTGATTATGTAGCTGGTGGTAGTTGTTAATTGACTGATCCTTTGATCATCGCTTTTCTTTGCTGGTTTCTTTAGCGAATATTAAACGAAAATACAACGACATCATTAATAAGGAATTAAACTGCATTAATGTTTAAACTGCTATTTTAACAACATTCCAAACCATTAAAAAAGCGCTCAACTTTACCTTGACTACGTACCTTTAATACGGAAATAATTCCTGCTTCTAGACAATTTAATGGATTGGACACTGCACAATGGTGCAGAGTGTCAAGAATAATCAACTGAATTACTAAAGTCTCTTTTTTTAATTGGATCACAAGTTTAGAAACCAGCCGGGCATCTACAATTCCTTCAACGCCTGTTATAAAAAAGACTTTTTTCTAAATTTTCTAAAATATTAATGAATTTAAAAGCTTTAAAAAATTTGGGAAGAATGCTTCGAAAATGTTGGGTACCCATAAAATAATGTAGAACGCAATATTAAGTAATGGACGAAGGATTTATTTTACAATACTTTAAGACTTTAAAGAGCAATAATAACGGTAAAAGCTAATACTAACCTGAGCATATTAATGATAATTTGTTAATTGCTTCATGCGCTTGTTTTCGAATTTCTTCAATTTCATCATCCAATAACTGTCAAAAAAATAAAAAAATTTTTAATTCAATTCTAGGTTATTGGCATTGCAACAGGACTGCGGTAAAATTAATATTGCTCAAATTCTATTCTCTATATGATTGTTTTTATTTGTGGATATTACACCAGCTGTTGGATCTTCATGCCGGTAGCTGAAATTCATAGGTCGGCAGCGTGGTCGAATGGTTAAACTACCGGGCTGATGATCAACATGGTCTCGGTTCAAAACCCACTTGCGCCATTCTGTTGTATTCTTGGAAAAGACACTTTACGGCACTTTCCCCTGCTTGGTGGTTTTGGCAAGCAGTTCTAAATTACAATAATATCTCTAAAAAATTACAAGCGGACAGCAATATCTTGATATCTCCAGAAGTAGGTCGGGGTAATTGCTTACCCTATGTATAGCGCCTCCGTCGCTTTACTGCGAGTCAGGAGGATAAATATAGAGATAAAAATATAAAAAATCAGTAAGCTTTAAATCAATGTCTAATTAGGCAATATTGTATATTTTGGTTTGTAGCAGTGGTGGATATTGGGTGAGGCGAATGAGGCAGTCGCCTCAGGCCCCCCCTTTTTTTGGGGGCCCACTCTCAATTTTAAGGACCCCCTCGAAAACAGCACATACGGTTTTGGATTCGCTGCAGATGTTTGTTCAGAGGACGATTCTGAGTGAAGACCTTTTTTTTTTTAGAGAACACCCTGATTTTGGTACGAAAATAGGGAAAACTGAGAGCAAATGGAAGTGAAGACCTTTTTTTTTTAGAGAACATCTTGATTTTGGGAGGAAAATAGGAAAATCAGAGATGAAATCGAAGTGAAGATCTTTTTTTTTTTTTAGAGGACACCATGAGTTTAGGAGAAAAATATGCAAGCCAAGATCAGACCTCTTTTTTTTCTCAGACAACATCAATTTTTGAAAATTCTTGCCTCGGGCCCCTAAATTGGAATATCCACCACTGGTTTGTAGTATTTAGTATTATTTTTTGCATACAAATTGTCCGTCTTTGGTCGTGCGGAATTACATTGAGTAGCGGTTTACTGCTTTGGTCCAAAGAAAACTAATATTTTTGCTTTCAATTTGGACTTTTTCTGCCTCAAAAGAATGGTTTCCACTATGAACGTGGAATGAAGCATTCTTTGTTTTTTGCTTCACTTAGCGCTTAAACGGGGAAAGAAGAAAAAAATCAACAAAACAAACAAAGAATGTTCCATTTTACGTTGGTGGAAATGAAAACGGGCTTTTACCGAAAAATCAACTGTGTTTTTCAATGAAATAATTCTTATGAAATACTCGGATTTGTGCTTGATTTACGTAGAAATAAAATGCCTTTTGTTGATTGCTATACTGACAAAAAATATTATACGTGTTACTAAAAGTTAAGTGCAGCTAAAAAAATGAATTTTTTCTTGACAGTATAAATATCGAAAATTTTAGGTCTTTTGTTAAGGTAATATTTATAATAAACTTTATTTATATTCATTGACTTGCAAACATGACAAACATACTGCGTAGACACCCTTAATTTCAATAAATAAACAAAGGAACGCCAGCCATATACGCCATGCACCTCTAGTTCTACATCTGTAAATTGAATAAAGTCATCACGACTGAAATGCTGACCAAAATGTGGGAGGCTAGAATTTTTTTGGCTATTAAAACTTTTCTTCAAAAAAAATAAAACTTAACAAAATGGTTTATTTGAAAGCACAAAATTTTTGCTCACTAAAGGTTTGTAAAATGTAGATTTATTATAGTGTACTAGTAATTTACGCTTAATATTTAGGTTATTGGATAAAAGTACAGGCTTCCAATCTTTTTAAGGCAAGTATTAATAGGTTTACCACATTTGCTTACCTAAAATATTCGCTGACTTAAACAAAGATCTTTTTTTTGTTCTTTACTTGCATTAAACAAATTTTTTACCTTCTACGATAAGTTGAAGAGCAAAAAAAGTCTTCATTTATTGCACAATTGGTATTTATGTTTATTAAAATCTCCAACTACAGTATGTAGCTTGATGGTTAATTTGCAAAACAGGCAACTTTAAAAGCGGCGGCTGGTCGCGGGTTTGAACAAGCACTGAATATAGCGGTAAAACAATTATTTTCTTTGAGTAACAGTAACACATCAAAAGAGACCGTTCTTTCAAATATTTTGTTTATAAAGTAGGCTGCAGGCTAATACAATATTACAAAAGCCTCTTACTGAAGCCAAGGATAATATAACTTCATTTTCAAGAATAGCGTTTCGACCAAGGTTGTGAGTGGCTATTATTTCCAAAATTTCGGCTGCTTTATATCTCACAGTGTTGTCTTCTTCCTTTAAACATTCTTTTAGACTTTCCACGCAACCTTTAAAGAAATTTTAAAAGATTAAATATTTTTTTTTAGTTTGAAAAAAATAGGCTACAAGACCTGCATTGATGTTTTCAATGATGTTTCCCAAACAAAACAACGTGCTTAGTGCAAACTTTAGGCAAATGTATTTATTTTAAAAAGCAAAAGAATTAAAAAAAACAGCAACAAAGAAATATCAATTTGAATTCAAAAATTTTGCAATCTGCTTTATGCTATGCATTATGTTGACAAAAGCAACTCCATTTGAAAGCTTGTGGGAGAGCGTTAAATCGCTTGGCGGTTGCACCAGTTTTGTTGCCGTTGGTGTTGTACTGCAGGTGAAAGGAATAAATACTGATGTTGATATCTATATGAATTGACTTTTTTTTCTATTTGATTGTTTTTTTAATTGATTTTTATTTAATGTCAAAAATTATGCTTTGTTATAATTTACGAACTTATTGGTTTCATTCAAATATTGCTTTATGCTTTTTATCTATATATTTTTTAAAGTAGTTTTTAAGCACTATTAATAATGCTGTTTTAAAGTCTTTCTCTCTACAGATACAGAATATACATGTAGAGAATACATTTACTATGGTATAAAAAAATTCTTTAATCACTTTAAAAAAAAGCACAACTGTCTCTTTCACACCGTGAAATTGTTCAGTGATTTGTCTATTTCAAGGGTGCACAAACTCTTTGTTAGTGCCAGCAGCATTGTAGAGTAAATTTTTATTAACGGCCACCAAAAATTAAGGTAAATTGCATGAAACTGCCTATTGTAAAATAAGTTTTGAAGATGCCGTTTACTTCTACTGAAAAATGAGACGAAACAAAATATTAAAAATTTTAAACAAATTTATTTTAGCACAACTCGCAAAACACTATATTAACAATACTTTGGTCTTGCATACACCCGGACAATCTTGCAAAATCAATCAATCAAAACTGCTATTACAGGTTGAACCTCCCCAATCCGGCAAGCACTGGATCTTAGACTTCCTGGAACATGGAAAGTTCCGAACTATAGGTGGTCCCCAAAACACCCTCTATATACATGTACTTACCCTGCATTATGCTGAACAAGTGTAGCTGTAGCATTGTTTTGATATATGATAGTTGTACTACATGAAAATAGTACATACAGAAGTATATAGAAAAAAACACGTTGAAAGAATACTTGTGGATCTATTTTTACAGCTAGACAATATTAAAAAAAATATGTTCATGCACGTGGCGGAGCGGTGCTTGTAATGAGCGGTACTAATCCAGAATCCAAAAACACAATACAGCGCCGCCGCGTTCTAGCGGAAATCCGGCAAATTATTCCGGCGGCCAGGCCAATTCAAAAATTCCGGCAAACAAAATTTTTGCCGGATTACAGGTGTTGCCGGATGAAAGAACAAGGGATTAAGGAGGTTCAACCTGTATAAGAATAAGCTGCTAACAAAATAAGATAGTGTCGTAGCAATCTGCCATTTGTACGAAAAAGGAACAAAAGCAGCATGGTAATAGTATGGCATTATTTGCTGCGAAAAACCAAAAAATTGCAAAGAGTTAAATTTGTAGATTTAAGAGAGTGACGTGCATGACCGCTCAAATTCTTTTGTTGCAAATTAGGCTACTTTATTCTTTGTCCACCTCTAAAAAATTTGAGAAAACGGCGTTTAAAAATGTTGCTCGTTAGATTGTTTTAAGTAATAAACTTTATCTTTTAAATTATAAAATTTTTTAGGCTGCTCTTTTCCGTTTAAGTTTTTGTTGAAATGAATTACTTTTAACAAAAATGGACACAGAATCTTTTAATTCTTAAGGAACGAATTGTTGCTCAAGGTCGGCAACGGTGGTCTATTTGAACAGATGACCACCTTAGGATTCTACGGAATAAAACTGACCGCGTTGTGGTTTTTTAAAAAGTAATTATATAATTTTTTGATAAATTTTGATTAACTGCTTTGCCTTACAAAAAAAATCGATTCACTCTTGCAATATATTTACAATCAATATATCTCATTTTTTAAATGAAAAATTTTTTTGACAATGTTAAATTGGCATCGAAAGCAACTAATCGAATTCCAGCCGAAATTACCATTAAGCGGAAATTTATTATTAATTTTTAAGAACATCAAGAGCCTTAAAGTAGAGTCTTGAAAATTCAATATATCGTATTCTTTAGTTTCAATCCAACTAATTGAAAAAATTTAATGTCTTTTTTTTACAGTCATTTAAAGCTAGAAAACATGTCAAACTTGTGAGTGTATGCGGCCCCTATCGTCGATGAATTTTTCACCAAAAAATTTACTGCAGGCAGCAATCCAGATAGCAAGCAAGATGTTGATCTTTTTTCTGTCTTCACTTGGGTTTTAATGTAAAATCTTAAAATTTCTTTTACTAGTTCTAGAATTTGCTTTTTTTGAATTTTACGTTAAAATTAAACTGAAGATCAAAAAAAGGTCTTCATTTTAATTGGGTGGCAAAACTCGGTCACGCAGTAAGTTGTGTAAATCTTTTTTTAAATTATATGTTAAAATCAAAGTCAGTCGTATGGTCAAAGGTCAGCATCCAATCAGTTTTTCTAAAAAATTCGTGTCTTTTTCGTAGATGAAACCTAGCTTTGTATATTGATTGACAGGTAGGGTTACGATATTTTTGAAATTGAGAATCGGGATGCTCGATGAAATACAAAAAATTGTCAAAAATTAAGTGAAGTCCAAAAAAAGTCTTTACATTAAATCTGAATTGTTTTTGCTCACAGAAATTAAGTGATGACTTTTTCTGTCTTAACCAGATTTTGTGCTTCAATAGAACCAAAAAATATCAGTGCCATTCCATGAAAACTGGTGAAGACCAAAATAAAAATAAATAAAAAAAGGTTTTTACTAAATCTGTGTGACATTTCACCATTTTCTTCTGTGAAAACCAAAATAGAAGTCTTTACTTTAAATCAAAAGTTTTGCACATACTAGTTGAGCGAGTGGGACACTGAACAAGGGCTCAAAATCGGGGCTGTTCTGATCAAACCGGGACGTATGGCAAGCCTAGTTACAAGTGAACGCTAATTCAATGTATTTGATGAGAAAAATCAAAAGAGCATTCAATTATATAAAACTCTAGCGTTCACATAAAAAAGATATGCATAATATATATAAAATTATAAAAGTCACGAAAAATTTTATTAAAATAAAAAACCTCATCAACGTATTTCACCCAGTAATGGCTTTAATAGGGTGCGAGCGGTGCAGTCGCACCGGCCCCCCTAAAATAGATCAAAAATTGGCCCCCCTCTCCACAAGAAATTGTTCTATTTTGACAAAGAAGCACTAGGACGTCGATGACAGGTCAAAGACAAGAAAAAAAATGTATCCGTAATTGACGACATTTTGCACACTATATACTACTACAATTCGAACTGAAAATGCATTATATACTACTGCTGCTACAAAATTAAAGACTTTCTTTCTTTATAATAATAATAATAATAAACAAGTTTCTATCCAGCTCAGGAAAATAATTACATCAAAGTTGTGGTTGCATCAGAGCGGTAGTAAAACTATAAGTGTCAATAAAATAAATACTAGTTTTGGTTTGGTAGATACAAATAAAGACAAAAAACATGCAAAACATGCAAAACATCTTTAGAGAACACCATAATTTTTGAGGGAAAATCTGGAAAGGTGGGATGAATTTGAAGTAAAGACCTTTTTTTTTAGGTTGAGAAACACCATGATTTTTTAAGAAAAATTGGAAAAGCGGAGATGAATTTGAGGTGATGACCTTTTTTTTTAGAGAATACCATGAATTTCAGAGAAAAATTGTTGGTTTGAAGTGAAGACCTTTTTTTTAGCGATCGCTTTGCTTTTTTTGGGACACTAAATAGTGGCCTTCCTTACTTTCTTTGCACCGGGCCCCCCTTTTTGTAAGGCCATCACTGGTTTTACCTTTAGCCTACAGTTATCAGGAGGTGATTCTAAACACTAATGTCAATGTTGAGAGTCACCTTCTGACGAGCCGTATAGGTGAAACAGGCAGTTAAGGTTTTTTATTTAATAAAATTTTTGGGTGGCTTTTGTAATTTAATATGTTCATTTGAATTTTTTTATCGAGCTCTCTTTTAACAGTCTTACCACTTCCAATATATAATGTGCGTAAATCGATCTTTCTCGCAGAGTGCGCAATGAAAGGATTAAAGCGATTTAATACAAAACTTAGCCATCACTTTTTAAAAAACTTCAACAGCATGTTTTATCCTATTAAATCGCCAAGTGGTTACCAGAAAAATAAAGAATATAATTATTAGTATTGAAAACATAGTAGCCCTACGCAGTGATGGCTGTAATAGGGTGCGAACGGAGCGGCCGCACCAGGCCCCCCTAATATACATAAAAAAGTGCCCCCTACACAAAAAATTGCTCCATTTTTTCATAATAGCACTAGAACGTCGATGTCATGTCAAAAAGAAAAGAAAAAAATTAAATCAGCAGCATGCCCGGTTTCTGCTCTTTAGGTTGTTGTCCCTTGTGCTTGTGGAAGTAAAGATCTTTTTTTAGTGAATACTTTGTCTCTATATGCTTTGGATCGCTCAATAATGAACCCCCTAAACTGAAGACTTTTTTTTTATAGTTGAAGAATAATGAGGATTTAAAATTAATTAAAACAAGCTGCTTAAAGATGAAAAGCACCAGACTCGAGTTTTGCTCTTGTTAGAGTTGACAAGATAATAGCTAACAAGAGCTCTAACAAGAGCGAAACTCGAGTCTTGTGGTTCTCATCTTTAAGCGGCTTGTTTTAACTTTTTTTTAGAGATCACTTTGTTTTCATACACTAAAAATGGCTTCAGCTACCTTTATTTTGTACACTAAATAGTGACCCCTCTTTTTATAAAGCCATCACTGATTCTACGTTTAGTTAACCCTAGTTCGATAAATAATAAGTTGCTCGTTAAATTAATCAAGCAAATAAGTGAGCAAATAAATTTTTTTATCAAGCCTATATACTGTATATATACCCACAAACAAAATTTCGAACCTAGTTTGATTGCTTCGTAGACTTTTTCTGGGTCATGTAGCAGTTGAGATAAAGCTACAAGTGCTCTTTGTCTTGTTATTAATATATCATCCTTCAACTCTTTGTTTAATTTTGATATTGCTGCTCTACCAAACGCAATAGGTGCTGCAGTAATATCAATATTAGGAGGCAAGGAAAAAGCAATTTTCGCAGCCATTTACCAAAAAAAATGTTAATAGCAAATTAAATGATATCTATTATTAAAACGAAAAAGTTAGGTCACAAAATGATTAGAATTATGTTACAGTATTTATAAAGAGTGCTACGAACTCGGTGCATTTTTAACCAAGTGTAAGTTCGAGTTCAAGTTTACCTTTTTTCAGTAATCAAGTCCGATTATTTCTTGTCTATAAAGTAAAAACCAAAAAAGTCTTCGCTTCAAAAGTTTAAATGTTAGTTGTTTGATGACTTTTTTGCTCAAATATTCATGTGTCCTAGAGGCGTTGACTTTTTTGTTCTCCACTTTAAATTAATGCTGTTTAACTCAATTGACTTTTTTTCGAGTTGAGTTCGGGATTTTTCAATTATCGAGTTACCAGAAGAGCAGAAGAGCACCAGAAGAGCATAAAAAAAATATGAATAACTTAACTGGTAACAGAACCAATAGAATAGAAAAAATATTGATACCGATACAGACTAGTCGTAAAGCATGGAGTATATTGAACAACCTTACGGGTAAGTCACGACACTCTCCTCGTCACTATCTTGTGTCACATGATGCTATTGCATCTCAGCTGGTTAGAAATAGGAGATACGACGCGATTGACCGCAAGCCATCTCGACTTGTTTCTCGAAAAGTGTCTGACGTTTGGAGGAAACAACACCAGACCCAGTCAATATCTCTGACACTTTCTCGCAGAGAAAAACTGCTATCCTCCAACACTTAAATTCAGGTAAAGCTCTGATTTGTGCCCTGATTCCATCTGTCCAAAGCTTATTAAAAATGCTGGAGCTGCTTTGAAGTCCTGGTTATGTGAATTCTTTTTTCCTGCTTGCGCCGGCTCAAAATTTTCAAGATCTGGAGAAAAGCGCTTGTAGTCGCGATCCTAAAGCCGATAAGCCTGTGGGGTAACCCAAAAAGTTATTGACCGATATCTCTGCTCTGTTTCCCATAGAAGATTCTCGAGAGGCTTATCTAGCCCGTGTCGAGCCAATTATTGATTCACTGCTTCCTAAAGAGCAGGCTGGGTTTCGACGCGGGAAGTCAACCATTGATCAAGTTGTTCTGTGGACATATAACATTGAGTGTTCTTTTGAGAAAGCCGGTGCCGTATTTGTCAATCTAACAGCGGCTTATGATACTGTCTGGCACTGTGGTTTTACCTACAAGCTGATGAGGCTAAATAGCCTTACAGCTGATAATCACATGGTCAGAATGATCATGGAGCTTGTCCGAAACCGAATTTTCACCATTACTACCGGTGACGGCAAGCAAAGAAGGCCACACTGTCTGAAAAACGGCGTTCATTAGGGATGGGTTTTGGCTTTCTTCCTTTTCAACATCTATACATAAGGTTTTCTCTCCACAATTTCTAAAAAAGTTTGCTGATGCAGACAATCTAGCAATGCTGCGCTCTTCTGGAAACTGGAATTGCTTTGAGGGGACTTTAAGCCAAGATATGACTACACTTTTAGCGTATCTCTAGACTTGGAGGTTGAAGCTCAGTCACACTAAAACGATGACGGCAACCTTTCATTTAAATAACCGAGAGGTCAAATGTGAGTTAAAAGTCTATAACAGAAATAGTTTTTTACCGTTCTGTCCAACTACTTCTTATCTTTGGGTAAAACTGAACAGACCGCTCACGTTCCGACATCATCTAGTGGCATTGCGCATAAAACTATCGTTGCACGTCACACTGCTGAGGTAACTTGTAGGCTAAGAATAGGATGCTGGTGCCAAAACACTGCACACAACTGCCCTTTCTCTAGTCTACTTAACAGCTAAGAACTATACACCAGTTTGTTGTCGCAGCACTCACACCCGCCTCATTGACATTGTCCTGTATGACGATCACTGGATGCCTGCGTCCCACTCCAACGGACCACTTACCCATACTTACTGCGCACAGCTGCCCTATCTCTATTCTACTCAACAGCTAAGAACTGTACACCAATTTGTTTTCGCAGCGCTCACACCCGCCTCATTGACATTGTCCTGTATGACGATCACTGGATGCCTGCGTCCCACTCCAACGGACCATTTACCCATATTTTCAGGCATCCAGCCAGCTGAGCTTCGCCGACTAGGAGCAACACTCTCCTTGGCTTACTGTGGATCTCTGTACCCTGACCATATGCTGCATGGTTCTTAAGTGGCATTCTCTGATGCTCGCCAAGAGAGACTAAGATCTAGACACCCGTTTGTGCCAGCTTCGCAGAATCTTATAAATAATCTTGCTAGATTAGGCATTTGCGCTTATCAGTGGACAAATTACAGATGGAACGCGGAGCACTGTGAGAGTACATCCAGGGTCTCTGCTTTCATACTCAGAACCAGTGCCAGGCCTATTGGATTGAGCTTGGCTCGCGCAGTTTGGGTTAAGCCAATTGCCTGCGGACTGGTGTGAGGCGATTCCATTCGTCCATGCACAAATGAAGTCTTGTTCCTTCATCGAATTGCGAGTGCAGCGCCTCTGAACAAACCGCAGACCGCGTCTTAATATTGTGCCCCATGGTACCATATGGAGCACGAGTTCTGACGGTTTTGGATGACGAAACCCGATGCTGGCTCAACACCATTACTGTCAGCATTTAATCCGGGAAGCAGAGTAGCCTGGGGTAATAAATGGATAAACACTCGGTTCCAGTCCTGTTGGTGACTGACCCGGAGCTGATGCCCTTCTAAACGACGACAAAAAAACAATTTTTTCGAGTTTGAGTTTACAGCCTTTTATAAAGGCTTGAAAACTAAAGAAATTTGTACTAAAAAAAGATCAGAAGCATTCCTTAGTAAACATTACTATATGGACCTTATTTAAGTCCCATGTTCACGTGGTCATTTTTATGTTTGTTTGGGTATAAAAGCAATATGAAATTAGCCTTCTAGGTTGCTGACTAAATATAATGCTAGCTATAAAAGCAATAGGCCTATAGATTTCTGGGTGTTCTAGGAGCAAATATACGACGTTGTCTTTGAGTTAAAGAGAATAAATATAGAGGTTTAGCCTATATTTTTATGTACGCCTAGCAATAAAATAAATAGGCATAGCCTACTTTAGTTATCTGCCGGTAGCAAAACAAAACCTGTATAATTTATTGCTACCAAATATATATATATAAAAAACAAAGACATTTTTTTTGCAGTTGGTGGTGACTTATGTTGTCACTAACGTGCTAATTAGTGTAACACGATATTAGGCTAGACTAAGGCTGTACAGTAGGCTTGTTCTTATTAAATCAGATGATAAACGTCATACGCTGGTAAAGCTAGTGCAGTCATCGAAGCCACGGATATAAAATTGTTTTTCAACGTTTCTAAATATCAATTTGACTAAACTTATTGAGACTTTTATTTTAATCAAACCAAATTTTATAAGTTTTTGCTAAAAATATGCTAATAATATAAATAAAAGACAATGTTGGCATTTTAACAAGTCAGATTTTTTTATCATAAAAATTTTATAGGTACAGATTTAAAGCATAGCTCTAATACCCATGACATATAGCCTGCATACCTGTATTTACAAATACAGTGTATATAAGTACTCTGTATATTTTGTCGCTTAAAACAACAAAAAATAAAAAAATTAAAAGATAAACTTTTGCTGTTACTACGCAACAAAAGCTTCTACGTTTCCAAAGAAAATTTAGATTAAACTAATTAATATTGATGCAGGTTTAAACTTTACAAAAGGAGAAAAAAGGTTTCCTTTAAAGTTTTTCAACATATTTTTTTCAAAGTTTGACTCAGATCTAATTTTAGAATAAGAAAAAAAGATTTTACAAACAATTTTTATAAACCTATGGTGGTCCTGCTCAGTGCTTAATAAAGATTTCAATCTATTACAGCCTATAAAATTCAGTTAAAGCGCCTTCTTTATTGTAGAGTTATTTCAAATCAAGTTAGAACTTTTTTAATGTCTACGTAAAACCAAGATTTTTTTCAGGAATATAGGACTCATTAAAATTTTAAAGCGAGTTTGAAACTTCAAAAAATGTCGAATCCGAGTCATAAGTCCGACACAGGGCTGCGAACTCGAAGCATTTTTAATCGAGTTCAAGTTCGAGTTCGAGTTCACAAAAAATTTGCAAGTGTGAGTTCGAGTTCTTTAATTTCAATTTTTTGAGTTCAAGTCCGAGTTTGGTAGTTTTCTATCGAATTTAGGTTTAGGCTAAACTTAAATTCAGCAAAATGTCGTGCTGTCGTCATCAATCGTAGAAGTATATAGAAATTGCAAACAGAAAGTTTGAATTGCGATGCATGAATTTATTAATAAAATCGGTCAACTTTCAATTTATTATAGCAAATAAAAGTTAAAAATTTAAAACCAACTGTATCATTATGAAAAATCGATTTCGACCTATAAAGGTCATCATCAGTTTCTGTAAAAAAATTAATTAAATTAGATTACCCTATATTTGACAAAACATTTTGAAAATTCTACTCATATTATACGGGTCCTGACTCAATGACACAAAGTGAAGCTTTCAATAAAAACTAAGAGCTAAACGACACAATAACTGACATAATGATTATGGATTACGTAACAATGAAGAAAACGTACAGTGTAAAACTTGTAGTGAAATTAAAAACCGCAAACTCCAGCTAAGATGCAAAGTGTTGACTGAAAAGATTAACAAAACTGTTGTAGTTTAACTGTGTATAGTAAAGGATAAACGGGTTTAAAACTCAATCGCAATTATAAGACAAAAAATTCTATTAATATTAATTTTAGCGTTCAAATTATTAATCCATTTATATTCACGCCAATCCAATAAAGTTTTATCTGGTTGTTCTACAAATATGACCATGTAGCATTCAGTGATGTCAGGTTTACCATTAAAAGTATCAAAATGAAATGTATAAAAATGTTAGAAAAATTTAATTTAAAGCAACATCTTACTTGCAAAAATTAAGGTATTTACGTCGCAGAATGTAAATTTTGTAAAATGCAATACGTACATTACGTAGAACAAACTAAAAACAAATTTTCTACCCTATGGAATAACCACCGCTCATTCTGGAACAAATTTAACGTTAATGATAACAATGACCGAGCTGCCCTTCTTAAACATTTTTATACATTTCATTTTGATACTTTTAATGGTAAACTGAATGCTACATGGTCATATTTGTAGAGCAACCAGATAAAACTTTATTGGATTGGCGTGAATATAAATGGATTAATAATTTGAACGCTAAAATTAATATTAATAGAATTTTTTTGTCTTATAATTGCGATTGAGTTTTAAACCCGTTTATCCTTTACTATACACAATTAAACTACAACAGTTTTGTTAATCTTTTCAGTCAACACTTTGCATCTTAGCTGGAGTTTGCGGTTTTTAATTTCACTACAAGTTTTACACTGTACGTTTTCTTCATTGTTACGTAATCCATAATCATTATGTCAGTTATTGTGTCGTTTAGCTCTTAGTTTTTATTGAAAGCTTCACTTTGTGTCATTGAGTCAGGACCCGTATAATATGAGTAGAATTTTCAAAATGTTTTGTCAAATATAGGGTAATCTAATTTAATTAATTTTTTTACAGAAACTGATGATGACCTTTATAGGTCGAAATCGATTTTTCATAATGATACAGTTGGTTTTAAATTTTTAACTTTTATTTGCTATAATAAATTGAAAGTTGACCGATTTTATTAATAAATTCATGCATCGCAATTTGATTAGTTAAATAAAATCGTCAATGTAACTTTACTGAAAGAAGGGTAATAGATTTCTGAAAAAAAACTTTAACAGAAAGTTTGAATGTACTTTTTGCAAATTTCTTTGTAATAAATTTTATAGCAGGCATGCTTTAAAAGAATCGAAAGCCCAATTGGATTGTCATTCTAACAAAGAACGAATAAAAAGACAACGGACGACACACATGAACGAAAAAAACAAATTGTCATTTATGCACTACCAGCATCCCAAATTTAGGCCACATCGCCATTTGCTCGTAAAAGCAATATTGCTTCTAGAAGATCTTGCTTAGTTGATGATCTCTGATCATTTAAAATAAATTTCATTGACGAGAACAGCCTTTCTACTGAAACCTGAGTAACAGGCATAGCACTTAAAATTTTCGCTGTTGTTTGAAGTGGCTCTTCTAAATTTGCAATAATTTTCCAAACATTTTTTCCTTTTAGTCTTCCACTTTGAATCATTTTCTCTATATTACTGTTTAATTCTTGCATAACCTGATTAATTGCATTTGTTTTACTTGAAGTGCAAGTTCCGGGCAATCTTCTTTGCTCAAGCAAATCTAATTCTTTTTCAAAGTCATCCTCTTCAGATACAGGCGAAGATGTGGAACTTCTGATGATGTTGTTGACTTGTATGCTTTCGGCAACTGCATTTTCTGTGCTTGATGAGTTGGAAACTAAAATGGAACAGTGATGAGATTTTAGAGCTACTTCAATCAGTCCTGCCTTTGCAACTTCCATTTGCTCTTCAGAAAGTAGAATCCGGTACCTTGGATCAACAAAAACTCCAGCCAAAAAAAGTTTGTTTTGAAATAAAGATACTTCTCTCTTTTCCATCGATTTTAGGATTTCTAACGCAAGTGGGGTTTGTTTTTTGTGCAGTGTGTGTTTTAAAGAGCACCACTCTTTCATAAAAACACCACTAGTCAAATTTTCTGCCTGGAGTTTTAAAGTCACGGCGTATGGAACTTCAAGCACAAAGAGAAGTTCTTCTAAGCTGGACCATGTTGTAGATGAGAGGTGAAGAGAGACCACACCTAATTCTTCAATCGAATCTCGCAATTCCAAAAAACGCTTGATCATTAAATAGGTTGAGCCCCAAGGTGTGGCCATATCAAGCACTGGTCGTTTTTTTCCTCGCTTTTCAAGCAAGGACAAGATATTAGGGGAACGAAGCTTTGCAACAATATAGCGAGTTTTAGTTAGCAATTTATTGCATTGGGATTGCTTCAGACAGTCTTTAATGGAAAGTTGAAGCGTGTGGACTACGCAGCGCATATGATGAATGTGAACCGGAATTGGATATTCACTATCATCGCCGTCTTCATCATCAGATGAGGTGGTTGTTTCCTCTGGCAAAGCCGGTGTGCCATTTTGATTTAACCGTTCCACCGTTTTGGTCATGTTGCTTGCATTGTCAACAATTAAAGCCAATACATTTTCGGAAGGTATCTCAAATTTCTGCAATGTTATATTGAACATGTTACATATTTGCTTGCTTGTATGCTTTCTTTCTGTATCTGCACAAGCCAATGTTTTAATAACTGTTTTTTTTCGGTCTCGTTATAATATTGAACATTGATGCCTAAAAAAACTCCTTGATTGCCTTGTTGCGCCGTCCATTTTAATGTAAACGAGCTTTCCTTTTAAATCTTTTATTAAAGCGTCTCTCATGCGGTTTGCTGCATTCATAGCGAATCTACGGATTGATTCTCTCCAGAGCGATATTCCCAACTTTCGCGCCATTTCGCCATTTAATGTAAAAAATCCTGGACTTTCAGAAAAACTTAATGGCACACCAGACATGACTATTTGCACTATACCACGAATGAATGTTTCTTTATTCATACCAATAGTTACCGAGACCGGCATAAAGTGGGACTTAATTGTTGATTGCCTTGTAGGCCTACATGATATTTTCTTTTTCTTGGATCTTAAACTTGATTCGTGTTCATCTGCCAACTTTACTTTCTTCCATATTTCGTTGTGACATCTTTCTAAATGTCTTTTTAAATTGCTGCACGGATTCCACTTTCCAACGGTGATTGTAGTGCCACATATTTCGCCATTATTGTTTGTTTCTATACATTGATATGATTCATTTTTTTTGTCTCGTTGAAAACAGTCATATACGTGACTGTACTGATTATTTGGTTTTGCCATTGGCTTTAGACAAATGAGTGTTATTGTAAATTTAACTAATCAACCTAATTATGTTTATATAAATTTTTTTTAATAGGAAAAAACAAAAAATTTTGGAAAACCACCGTAAAAATATTCCTCTAAACAAGCTGAAAATTCTAGAAAATTAAACAATATTAGCCCAAATTATAGTTATTTAAAAAGCCAAAAAAAGCCAAATCATAAATCTTCCCGCTAAACGTCTTTAAAAAAACCAGATTTGTAAAATTTGGCTTGAATAAAGCCAATATAGCTGTAATCGCGTTCCTTCAAGCGCTTATAAAGTTACGAGTGACACCACTTGAAAAAACTTGGGAGAATTTCATCACCTAAATCTGCAAGCAATCACAGAATTTTAATTAAAGATTCGATTTAATTTTATCACGTTAGTAAATTTTAAGGCGTTAAATTCGAATATTCCTTTGTCTAAAATATACAAATACGTAACTTATACATAAATTTAAAACATTCTGAGGTGTACGTTAATTAATTATTCTACACATATCAGAATTTCTAGCCTGGTTAAGTACTAGGTTATTACAATTTACAACATTCTGGGGCGTACGTTAATTTATTATTGTACACATATCAGAATTTCTAGCCTTGTTAAGTACGAAGTTATTAGAGTTTACAAGTTTCTGGGGCGTATGTTAATTTATTTTACATGTATCAGAATTTCTAGCCTGGTTAAATGCGAATTACTTCGTTGCTCCCTGGCCACGACTAAAGTGAGGTGACGGTTTCAATTCCATTCTATATAGGCAAATGTCCCACGAGGTCCCATGATTTCAGGTCATGTGTGTCTCGTGCAGTCTTATGACTATCGCGCGATTCCGTGACAGTGGCGTAAATCAAATTTATAAGAAGAATCGTAAGTCGTCGTACCAATTTGAAGGAGCCAATCACATTGTCAGTTCACGTAACAATGGCAACGCTGTCAACTAACTCTTAGTTAACATACAAAGACAATAAACTATTTAACATTTATTAACTGTAACAGAACAATTATCGTTTAGTTTAGAATTTACACAAATCATTAACCCTATTACGACTGGAGGGAGGGGGCGAAAAGTACTGCACCTAACTAATTTAACAAGTCGTACAACAATTAAAAATTAGTCAAGTCGAAATATTTCTTCATTGTGAAAAAATTAGGTGAGTTTTTTGCGATTTGGAACTACAAACATAATTTTTTAGTTAATGATTTGCCTTTCTTTTTATGTATGAAGTTTCTTGCCTAAATTTTTCACAAAAGTGAGCAAATGTAAAAAATTATTTCATAAATCGCTAAGATCGAAGCGTTGTAAACACTAATAAAACCAGCTTTTAGCAGATTTGCAGGTAAAGAATTTCTTTCTCTGAAACAATAATAATCTTGCCAAGTGGATTTCAACTGTCACCATTCCTACTTCTAATTTTACGGATTAATGACGTTCGACAAACAGCCGAAGTCACTGATTTTCTGAAATCGCTCTCTCGTTTTCCAAGCCAATTTACGAAAATTGACTACTCCTTTAAAACTCGCTTTTTCAATCACAAATAATGTTTAAATGCCATATTTAAAATTTATATTAAAAGAGTATAAAATTTCCTTTCTATGCAAACTTGAATGACAATTCTAGCGTTAGTAATTGTTTTGAGATATAAGCAAGAAAAGAACGGAGACATTTTCCGCTTTCCCGCAGTCGTACAAAGTTTCCAAAAAGCCCGGTTGGAATAGAGTTAAGAAGATAATTTAACCGTGAAAAACTGAGCACATGTTAAAATTGCTTTGTCATCAATATTACCAATTTTAATTTATTATTTAACAAAATAAAAAAGGGTAACAAATTATAATTGGGCACCATCGCTGAGAAATATTATAGTCAAATTTACTCATTAAATGAACTCGAACTCGACAAACTTTTTTCAAGTTCGAGTTTAAGTTCGAGTTCGAAAATTTTTATTCTTCGAGTTCGGCAAAAATTGCCGAGTTCTTCGAGTTCGAGTTCGCAGCCCTGCCGACAAGCGATTGTTTTAAAAATAATTTTAATTAAAGTTGTTCTAGCCTAGTTTACTTAATCGGAGTAGTAAATAAGTATTCTACAGTTAATGTAAAAATGAATTAATACCCAAAACCGGTTATCTATATTTAGCTCTAAAATGTTTTCCACACATGTAGGTCAGAGTGGTCCAAGCTCGTCGCTTCTGCGCGCCACTTTTCAAAGTTATATCAAAGTTGCGGGCGGTAGTTGTTTGGAAACTATTTTAGAATGAAATGATTGTTAAAACTTTTTATTTGTCTTCACAAACTTGGTTTTACCAGTCACAAACAATCTGTGAAGGAAAACACATTTATTCAAAGAACCAAGAAAAGAAAATATAAAAAGATCTTTGTTTATTGGAGAATTTTTTGATACTAGATTAAAAGATTTTTTTAGTTTTTACTTTAAAGTAGCAAGTTGCTCTTAAAATTTCTGCCAGCTCTGGCTTCTTATAGACCAATCATTCCGCAACAGTCCTTAGAAGGAAGCTAACTTTGTTATGATTTGTGATTGTTAAATGCACCCTTTTTTTTTTTTATTAAAATGACTTTAACTAGTGCTGTAAAATAAAAAGTCATAGAAAGTAAAATACCTAGCAAAACAGTTGTGGAAACTTTGGTGAGATTTTATTCTTTTATTTCATCTCTATGTTTATCCTCCTAACTCTTCATTTATTTCATCTCTATCTACAACATGTCTATCCAGGAAAGCGTCGGAAACGCTATATGTAAATTTAGCAATTAGGCTACCTGCTTCCAGTAATGCAAAGATATTGCTGTCCGGTTGAATTTTTCCTTTTTTTAATTACAGATATAACTGAAATTTAGAACTGCTTGCCAAGATTGCCAAGCAGGGAAGATTTTATAAATTTAAAGTCTCCCAAGGAGACAACAGAATGGCACAAATGGTTTTGAAACGAGATCATGTCGATCACAATCACGGCGCTCTTAACCACACAATCAGGTGGCCAAGTTGGTAAAAAGTCTCTGTAATTGACCAACTCTAGACTTTGCTTTTCTTTAAATTAAGATGATTTATCATTAATTCGTACTATATTGATTTTGATGAAAAGGACGGATTGAGAGAGATCTGTTTATTTGCATCAATCCTTTTCAATAAATTACCGCTTAAAACACAAAAAAACAAAAAAAAACAATGATTTTAGGTTTTAAAATTAAACAAACTGATAATAAGCCATATATATCAAATCAAAGAGCACTATTAAGATATGATGCAGGGGTAGGAAGGGACAAAAGTCATTTAATCACTACCCCCAGCTTATTTAAAAGTTTCATTACTAACATTTTAATAAATTAATTAAGTTTTTGGTACGTAAAATTGATTATTAACTAAGAAAAAGATTAGCATAAGACATTTTACATCATAAATTAAAAATCACCTTACAAACATGATGAAAGCAAAACAAACAACAACAACAAAAACAAGGGCCGCATACATGTAGATAAAATTAAACGACAGAAAAATAACTCGGCATAAATTCGATTTGAAATAAAGGCAAATAGTGTAGAAAACGACAGAATAACGATGGAAAAAAAAAGCAATGAAACAGGCAATAAAAGGACGAAAAAACAAAAGCTTATAAGATTTTTTACCATAAATTAAATTGAAAATAAAGGTAGTAGCATAAAAGAAACAACATAACAGATTTCAGAGTAGATACAAATAGCACAAATTCAACAGCACAATAATGAATAGGAGCATAAAAAAAAAACAAAGAAAAGTACAAAAACAAAACAAAACAAAGGCCTATAAGATTAAATCAAACAACAGAATAGGTCTTAACATAAAATTTATTGAAATAAGGCAGTTAGCACAAAACAAAAAACAATAGATTTCAGCAGGCAGTTAAGAATTAAAAAGGTGCACAAAGAGCAATACAAAACATAATAGGCTATTTCTTTAAGTAAAACCTTAGAACTTTAAATTAATTTTACAGTATATCTGCATGTAGTTCATTTTGTATTAGTACTAAGAATTTATAATTTATATGGGTAAAATTTGGATGTTGATTAAATTTCATAGGTATCTAGAAGGTATTTCTACAATAATCTATTAAATGGTTTAATTCTTTGTTCGGTTCTTATATTAATTGGCAGCTTGTTCCACATTTTCATACAATTTACTATAAGACTATTAGAAGATTTACAAGCCAAAAAATGTAAAATAAAGATGTTATTATTACTTGATTGCCGTGTGTTATAAGCATGAATTTCATTTACTAAAAAGAATTTTTCTTTAAACTCTCTGTCATTGTATAATCGAAACATGAATTTCATTGCAGAATATTGGTACAATTCGTTTATCTTTAATAATTTAGAAAATGCATACAATTTATTTAATCTTGTTCTATATGGTTGCATACTAATGTATCGTATAGCTCTATTATGCATTTTATTAAGGTTTTTTAGTGCTGATTGATTTGCATTTCCCCACAGAACTATGCCATATTGCAATCTGCTTTTTATAAGTGCATGGTACACGAGCTTTAGATTATTAAAGGAAAGGTATTTTTTTAAATGATACAGCATTCCCACAGATTGAGATATTTGGGTAGTTAATTTATCTATATGTGTGTTATAAGATTTATTTTATTAAAAAACCAAACTAAGGCTTTATTGAACTGAAAAGAAACCATTCTAAACAAAACAAAACAAACATTAGTATAAAGAAATAAGATTACATAGGTTTAACACAACACGTGCTTTGAAGCGCAAACTGAAACATTTTGCGATTGCAAACCATTTTATTACTTTAGTTGTTTTATTGCGGCGATGATTACTTTGAACAATCAGTTTTATTGCGGTTGATTACTTTGAACAATTGAAATAACATTCGAGTTCGATACTTCAGTTGATTTGTATTACATTCTCCCCTCCTTAAATTGTAGACATATTGCTTTGAGTTAATTGTATGGAACAGCTCCGTATCTATCCACTGCTTTTCTTATACGAGTAGATCTTCTTGGCACTGGATTAACATCAGAATTAATATTCGGTGCTTCTTCTCCAATAATTTCCTCTCGGTCATGGCGTTCAATACTTTCATTTTGCATATTCGAACTATTACTAACATCACTTAAGTTAACATTTACATTTTCCGATTCTTCGTTTTCGTTGTCAATATCAACGATATCATCACTATTAGCACTAGTACAAGGCGCCACATCTTTTAATGAAACAGTTGTTTCTCTCCCGTTTGGTAATCTTACAATCGCATAATTTGGGGTTGCATGCAGGAGATCTACTCTATCCACTACAGGGTCGTATTTACTGGTGCGAATATGGCGCTTCAAGTACACCGGCCCTGGTGAGCTTAACCAAGTTGGTACTGACGTGCCAAAGGTTGATCGACGTTTAAATGAAAACATTCGCTCGTGGGGCGTTTCATTAGTTGCGGTACATAGCAATGAACGTACAGAATGAAGAGCATCTGGTAAAACAAGTTGCCAATGGCAAACATCTAAACATCGAGTTTTTAAAGCAGACTTTATAGCCGACCAAATAATACCATTATAGCGTTCACACTGGCCATTACCCGGAGCATTATAGACTGAAGTTCTACTACACGCTACACCACGTTTTTGCAAATAACTTCGAAGTTCCTGCGAGATAAAAGCGGTACCCCTATCGGAATGAATATAAGCAGGCATACCAAACATTACAAACACTTGGTTTAAACAAGATATAACTGTTTTCGCGTTGACATTAGGGCAAGCAAACCCAAACGGAAATCGAGAATACTCGTCAACAATAGTCAATAGATAGCGGTTTTTGGATGAAGTCGGCAAAGGACCTTTAAAATCTAAGGAAAGCCTTTCGAAAGGCTGGGTTGCTTTAATTACATGTGCCACTTCAGGTTTATAAAAATTGGGTCTTAATTCAGAGCAAACTTTACACTTTGCAACAACATTACGAACTTCGTTAACGGAATACGGCAAATTTTTTACGCGAACAAAATGATGCAAACGTGTAACGCCCGGATGACACAACGACTCGTGCAATTTGTGCAGCGTGCTATCGTAAATGTTGGCACAAAATGCTCTGGAAAGAGCATCGGGAACACAATTCATTTTTCCGGATCGATAAATAATATCAAAATCATATTCGCTTAGTTCCATCCGCCATCGCAAAATTTTGTTATTTTTAATTTTGCTATGATTTTTGGAATTGTACATACTGTATATGCTACGGATTGTTGGTCAGTAATTACAGTAAAATGTCGGCCGCATAAAAATTCTGTCCACTTACGAATTGCTTCTACAATAGCTGTAGCTTCTTTTTCCACACTGGAATGGTGCCGCTCATTTTTGGTCAGCATTCTAGAGAAAAAAGCAACTGGTCGGTCATGTTGATTTAATGATGCAGATATGGCATTGTCTGACGCATCAGTTTCCACAACAAATGGCACATTTTCATCAATAATTTGAAGAGCTGCTGAAACTAATTTATCTTTAAGTGACTTAAAAGCATTTAGAGCTTTTTTACCCATAGGAAATTGTTTTTCTAATATCAAAGGTCTTACTTTTTCCGAAAATTGAGGCAACCATTGCGCATAATACGAAAACATACCGATTACTCGTTGTAGCTCTTTTTTATTTGTGGGGTTTGGCAAATTAATTATCGGTTTCACTCGCTCCGGATCTGGGCGCATGACTCCATCGGATATATAGTATCCAAGCAAATTCAACTTTCTTGTAGCAAAGACGCACTTATTTTCATTCAGAGTTAAATTACAGTCAGAAGCAGCTTTTAAAAATTGTTTTAAATTCTTGTCATGTTCTTCTCTTGTCTTACCACAAACTGTTATATCGTCAAGGTACGCAAATGTCCCCTCACATTTATAGTCAGATATTATTTGATTTACCACTCGTTGAAAACATGGGACTGCATTCTTTAAACCGAAAGGGATGCGCTTGAATTGATATAATTGTCCGACGGCCTCAAACCCCGTGTAAATTCGTTCCTCAGGTATCAACGAAACTTGATGATAAGCGCTTTGAAGGTCTAATTTCGAAAACCATGTATAACGTGATACTTTCCGTAAAACACTCTGCATTGTTGGAAGCGGATAGGCATCCAAACGAGTAAACTTGTTGATTGTTTGACTATAATCAACACACATACGTTTTTTATGATTTTCGCTTTTCGTTACTACAACCTGAGCTCGCCATGGTGAGTTACTAGGTTCAATAATATCATCAGCAAGTAATCTTAAAATTTCACTACTAATAAAACTCAAGTCCGTACTTGAATAACTGCGCCTCTTGGTTGCTATAGGGCGAATGTTAGGGCTAAGATATTCAAACAAACGCACGGGTTTTATACCTCGAAGCGTACTCAAGGCTCCTAATTTTAATGATGATTCAGGTCCACCAAAATCAATTTTCACGCTTTTATGCAGACTTAAAAATTCACAACCAAGAATAACATCCCACAACAAATTTTCTAACACTAAAAAATTTACGTTATTATAATCTCGTCCTTGAAATTCGACGGAAGTGGAGCACAACCCTTTAGTTTTTATGGCCGAATTTTTCACAGCTAACTCCAATTTCAAAATGTCACTATTTCCTTCGTAATTTAATTTAGCCCGTTGACAAAATTTTGAATCTATATGGTTAAATTTTGCACCAGTATCAATAAGGCAATTAGCTCGTACTCCATTAACCAACACAATAACATTTACCTTTTCATCGCCAACCAGGTTATTTAATGCACTGATGTACGAGTGCTCTTCTTCGTCTTCACACACTGTCGCAATCGTCTTCGGGATTTTCTTAACTTTTGATAGACAAACTTTTGCGAAATGGCCCATGCGATTGCATTTGTAGCAAAGGCGTTGGTTTGCTGGACAATCAGCACGTTTATGCCAAGAACCACCACAAAACTTGCAACTTTGATATTTAAAGCTGGCGAATCCGCTCCGCCTCTTCTCGTTCTCTTTCTGCAGTTGATTAATTTCAGTATTACCAAATGAGACTGTTGCAATTCTCTCGGCATGTCGAACTTCATAAGATTCAGCATTTTTCTGTGCTTCATGTAAGGACCTTGCCTTGTTAAATACATGGTTTAAACGCAATTCGTTATCTTCAAGAAGTCTTTGCCTTATGTATGGTGAACCAAGTCCCGTGATAAATGCATCTCTTATAGCAGCTTCTTTGCATTGCGACGCTGTAACATCTACGAAATTGCAATCATTGCTCAATATCTTTAGTCTTTGCAGGAAGTCTTCAAGAGATTCACCTTCGTTTTGCCGGCTTGTATTGAGACGATGTCTGGCATAAATTTCGTTTACTGGTTTGACATAAGCACATTCTAGCTTGTTCAAGGCATCTGCATATGTAGTACATTCGGTAATGTACGAATAGACATTTGTCTCAATAAAATTAATCAAAAGGTCAAGTTTGTCTCTTTCAGTTGCTCCATCAACTCTTCTAATGAAACTCTCAAATGTCCTTTTCCAATGAAGCCACTTTCTAGGACCTTCTTCCGAATTAGCATCGGTATCAAATATCTGAGGCCTAAGACACTTATCCATTTTATTCAGTTCAATAAATTGTTATAAGATTTATTTTATTAAAAAACCAAACTAAGGCTTTATTGAACTGAAAAGAAACCATTCTAAACAAAACAAAACAAACATTAGTATAAAGAAATAAGATTACATAGGTTTAACACAACACGTGCTTTGAAGCGCAAACTGAAACATTTTGCGATTGCAAACCATTTTATTACTGTAGTTGTTTTATTGCGGCGATGATTACTTTGAACAATCAGTTGTTTTATTGCGGTTGATTACTTTGAACAATTGAAATAACATTCGAGTTCGATACTTCAGTTGATTTGTATTACAATGTGGTTTCCATTTTAGATTTTTATCAATTACAATTCCCAGGTACCTAACTTTGTCTTTTTGGCAAATTTGACTGTTATTTATATGAATGTTTATCATGTTATTTTCAGTTTTCTTTTCTCCAAACATTATAGTGCTTGATTTTTGGGTGTTTAAAGTAAGCTTGTTTTTAAGCAACCAATTTTTTATTTTTTTAAGTTCTTTATTAACCACTTTTTCTACTGAAGATGAGTTATTACCAGAGGCAAAATGTGCTGTATCATCAGCAAAAAGAAGAGTTTTTAAGCTTGAAACATTTGGAAGATCATTTATGTATAGGAGAAATAAAATAGGGCCAAGGACACTACCTTGTGGGACACCATGATTTATTCAATTTTTATCTGATTTAGTTGAATTTATACATGTAAATTGATATCTGTTTGCTAGATATGAAGAAATTAAATCAAAAGGAAGCCCCCTAATACCCATTGCAATTAATTTTTGTTTTAAAACAGTGTGGTCTACTGTATCAAAAGCTTTTTTCAAATTAAGAAAAATTCCACAAGTAATTTTATTGTTTGCCTGCTGATAACGCAAGTAATTTTCTAGTTCAATAAGTGCATCACTAGTGCTTTTGCTTTCCTGAAAACCATATTGATTTTCTGATATGATTTTGTACTTATTAATAAAATCAGTTAAATTATGTTTAAGAATTTTTTCAAAAATTTTTGAAAAGTGGGGTAAGATGGAAATTGGCCTTTAATTTGAAGCAATGTCTCTATCACTACCTTTATAAATTGGTAATACTTTGGCAATTTTTAATGTACTTGGGAAAACACCTTTATTAATACAATTGTTGATTAAATAACATAATGTAGGTGCTATAACGTTTTTACTTAATTTAAGAATTTTTACAGGTATATCATATGTATCATCACATTTACTGTTGTCTAATAAATTAATTTCTCTTATGATATCTTCATCAATTACTGGTTTAATAAACAATGAAGAGCAAGTGGAAACAGTATTTAATGGTTTTGAAGGACTTGTTTTTGGAAGAGAATTTGCCAATTTTGCTGCTATTGATGTAAAATAGTTGTTTAGACATGAAGATATGTCTTTAGGTGAAAATAAGTCTTTATTAGACTCTGGACACTTAATGTTTGTAATTAAACTACCACTGGCAGGTTTTCGTAGTATGTTTTTAATCATTTTCCATATATTTTTGCTATTGTTTTTGTTAAGTTCCAACTGATACTGAAAATAGTTTTGTTTTGATTGTTGTTTTACATGTGTTAGTATGTTATTATATTGTTTGTATTTTTTGTAATGTATATATGTATGTGAATGTTTACAAGAAATTTGATAAAGTCTATTTTTTTCTTTTATACTTTTTTGAATACTTTTTGTCAGCCAAGGTTTAAAATAAAATTTGATTTTCTTTCTAGAAAGTTTTTGTTTTGAAGCATGAGTCTCGAGACATTTTAGAAATATATTCAAAAATTCTGAAAATTCTGCTTCTGGGTCTGAAAAGTTATTACCTAGGTTGCTTTTGTCTAAGCCTTTTGTTAAAGAATCTAAAAAATCAACTTCCGAAAAATTTGAAAAACCTCGTTTCAATATTTCACATGGTGGTCTACTTGCTGGTGAAACCTTATTTTTGGGTATCATCACAAAAACTGGATTATGATCACTTATATCATAAGATATTGAGCCAGAAACAATATTGCTTGCGGAATTATTACAGTATATATGATCTACTAATGATGGAGTTTGCATGTTCATGTACTACCTTGTAGGACAATTTATAAGATTAATTACACCTAATGATTCAAGAGATTTTTTATATTGAATGATTGAGGGAGCATCACTTAATAAATTTATGTTAAAATCACCCAGTATAAAATAGTTTAATCCTTCTAAATTTATTTTTTCTATGACACATTCTAATTTAAGTTGGAAGTTAGATATTGATGAATGAGGATGGAAGTAAATCCCCCCCACAACATAAGCTTTATTACGATTATTAGATTTAATTTCAACCCAAATATCTTCAACTAAGTCTTCATTCAAGCATAAATCAGGACGAATTTTATAATTTAATGGTGTTTTTAAATATATGCCAATACCTCCACTGTTTGTTGGAGAATTTGATGAATGAAAATGATAATTTTTAATAGATGTAATATTATAGTTTATATTTTTAAGTTTTGTTTCACTAATTACCATCGCTTCTGGAGAGCAGGGTAACAACCCAAGTAATTTATCAATTTTATTTATGTTTTTATTAAGACTCCTTACATTCATATGAAGAAAAATATTATGTTTTGTGTAACTAGTTTCACAAAGTAATTTAGAAAATTCAGAGATACTCAAATTTGGTTTGCATACTGATTCATATATGTTGAACATTTAAAAAGAAAAAAACAACTAAACATTTTTATATTACATTAAGAAATTAGTGACTTACAGAAGTTGATCAATATCAGATTTGCAGGTGATTTTGATTCTTTCACTAGTGGTGTTTTTTCTGATAAATATATCACCATTGTATGTCCAAAGAAATTGATATTTTAAGGTAATTTTTTTTTTATATGCTAAGGAGAACAGCTTTTTTCTTCTTAGAGTTAAATTTTCGTTGATGAATAGGTTTTTCATTCCATCAATGCCATAGTCTCGTACTCCAATTAAATTTTTTCTTTTTTGAAATATTAAATTCCTTATGTCTCTGTTTGTAAATCTGGCAATTATAATTGGAGGATTATTTGACAAAGATTTTGGAAGACGATGGGAGGTTGAAATGTCATTTTCTTTTAGATCAATGTTTAATTTTTTTGCCATGGTTTTGATGATATGGTTAGTATTTTCATTTGGATTAAGGGGGATACCGTGAAATTCTAAATTTTCTCTTCTGTTGAACTGGTCCAAATCATCTCTCATTTTTTCCTCTTCAATTAATTGATCTTTGAGACATTGGTTTTCTTTCATTAAATCATCAGTTTCTTTTTGTAGGTCAAGTTTTATTAATTTTGATACATTATTTTTTAAGCATTCAAATTCGTCATTTAAAAACTTCTGACTTTTTATTACATCTTCAATTTTTTTTTCTTGATCTTTTAGTTTTGAAAATACTTCATCAATTTTATTATTAAATTTTATTTCCTGTCTCTTCAGTGCTTCTTCGATTGTTTCTTGAATATGTGCCTTTATATTATTTTCCATTTCTTTCATCATGTTGATAATTTCCCTGGTTGGAGCCATAACTTCACAATTTTTAAATGAAAATTTATACTATATTATACAACAAAAAATTAATTACCAATAATTACCAAAACCTTATTCAAATAGAATCTTTGGTTTTAGGTTGATGCTTGTAGCGGTCAAATCCTATTTTTGAGAGCCACAGTTTAAAATTCTTAAGCTCCAGAGCTGGAGCTAATGTTTGAATATTTTAGCTCCGTTGCTAGAGCAGGAACCACTGGATGAATTTTTATTGCTCCAGCACTGGATGAAATTCCGGATGAAGTTTTTTGGCTCCGGCTCCACCTCGGCCAAACTGGTTTAAGCCATCTCCCCAGCTATGGTTATTGCATCAATCATGGACTCCTAAATAATAGAACCTGGACTGGAAACGAGAAATTACGAGTGTACAAAAGTAGGCCATTGCAGTAAAATTGTCTTTTTAGAAAAAAAATATTGATGCTTTTTTTTAAAGCATAAATTGGTTAAATTAAAGCTTTACTTGATTGATATTTGCAGCGGAAACGTTTGGGTCGGCCCACAGCCTAGTTGAACCAAAAATGTTCTTCTTTAGTCGACTTGAATTTAGTACGAATGAGATTCTATGATAAACATCATCTTAGTCTAGCGACTATTTCTCTGATTTGGTATAAGCATGATTTAAAAAGCTACAATCAAACTAAAAGGCTATATTGAAAAACAAACAGTAGAATAACATCAACTTCTAAAATAGAATAACAAAAATATGTAATAAACAATTAGATAAAAATATATATGAAAAAATAAAATGCATACATGAGTAAAGTAAAAACTATTATCGAATGCATAAACGTTGTGACAAGCTTGGTTTTGGGAGAAGCTTGTAGAAAGCTTGTAGGTAACTAAGATCAATCATAAAGTACGTTTGATATGTACACAAGTACTACAAAATGAAAGACCAAAACAGAAGAATGAAAAAACTACGTAACAATATTTTATAAGTAACTGGATTGCAATTTACAGTTCATTTGCAACGTTTTAAGGTGGTTTATGTAACAGTAGCTTTAACAAAAATATACTTCAGGATGTGATACAAAGTAACACAAACCTAAACTTAAAAAAAGCAAAACATTAATGAATTTCGGCAAATTTTAGAAGCTTGACGAGTTTAAATGGTTTATAAAAAACAGTAACATTACTAAATGTTTAAATCCGGACAACAACAAACGAATTATTATTTTTACGCATAGCTAGACGTTATCTAAAAAAACTAGTAATAATATTTGCAAAAATCAATAATTTTAACTGGGAGTATTTACAGTTTAATTACTATTAAGTTTTCTAATTTTGGCACTAGTACCTCTACGCCCCTTTTCCGTTAATTGGCGAATTAAATTTTTGCACATGCAATTGTAGAAACGTATTGACACTCCTTCTACAATATTGTGCCCGTTGCTACACAATACTGGAAGCGACCGAAAAGCAACATCATCATTAAAATAAGATATGTTTACAATTTCTTTAAAAATTTCCTGCTGATTTTCGGCACTTAAAAATGACTTTTTCAAGTCACTATTGCAAAGTTCAGCAAAAACCTTCCAACAAAGACAACCAATTTCATATAACTCGGTTGTTGGTTTCCAAAGACCCCCACGATTTATGCCATCAAAAAATTTGTTTGCATACTCATGCATAGTTGTTGTTAAAGGAGGAACATATTCAACTATGGTTGCAACAGTAGCTGTTTTGCATTCAACGCATCTTGTTGATTTAACCAGTGATTTGCAACAGTATCCGGTAACATAAAATATAACAGCTGCATCATTTTCTGTCGGCAATATATTAAATAGTAGCTCAGCTTGCAAGGCTTCTGCTGTGGCCATTAATTTATTGTTACTAGTGCATTTTGTTTTGACTATGATATCAATCTCAGCGATAGATATTTGCGAATATTTGAACAACGAGATTGAGTGTATTTTCCTGTCACTTTCTTGAAGTTGTCTCCTAGAAATATAATAATTTGCTCCACTGAGTTGACGAATTCGGCTGAATCTTCGTTCAATCATATCTGATTGAATTTTTCCCAACAGCACATAATTGAAGCCACAGTTTTCCAACAAGTATTTTGACATCTGCGTTATTGCTTCACATGTTTGATGCAAAGCACGGGAAGTGTGTTCAGTTAATCCAGGTTGCTGAATAGAAAAAAAAAAAGATATTAAGAAAATACCCATATAAACATAACAATGAAAACATTGTAACAAAGAAAATCACAGAAAGATCATTAAGTAATACAAAGATTTTGCAAACAGCCAGTCGGATGTGAATACAATAAATTGCAAGCAGCTGATCTAATAATTTTGTTTCAATTAAAAACTTACATTATGACACTACTCTTGAAAATTAACATATCAGATATAGGTATGAAATCTGTTTTATATTTTTAAACAAAAAAAGTTTGCAAAACATACTTACATTTGAATTTTTCCAAAAATTAACATAATGGCCAAAGTCTGTCAAAAATTTCAACTTCCAATCAGCAGTGGATCGAACTGGGTCACGAGAAATATCCCGTTTATGCTTTCCAATTTCTGATGTTGAAACATTTAAAATATTCCACAGCTTCAAAAACAAATCAATAGCAGAAGCAGTTTCATGAAATCCATATTCCTTTAATCCAATCACAGTTGACTTATGAAACATAGCCAGAGCAAGTTTAACATTAACTTTTTCTATACTATTGGGTTTTAAAACTGTTTCTGTTAGACGATGGGCAATCCTTAAAGGTTTTTGGCATTCAAGATTGTAAACTTTCTCTATATCTGCAAAACTGGCTGTAAGTGGAGTATCAAGTATGGGAGTCATACAAGGCATTTCAAACACTCTTCTGTTCACTAAGTTATTATATATATTCTTAATTATGTGAGTAGGGTCAAATATTAAAAAGATTTTTCCATCTGTATACTTGTTTGGAATGGATGCTTTCCATGCACCATTACAAAGAAAATCTTTGAAAAACTTTCTATTTGCAGAAGCATTGTCAACACAGATTCCAATAACATTAAATCCAATTTCATGAACAAGTAGCATAACTTTATCAAAACAAGCTTTTTGTGTTTCAGCTTTTAAATTTTTAATTGGGTAAATTCCTACCATATCTTGATAGCCACTAGATAAAGACTTAATCATGAAACACAAAGCTGTGGCAGCTACAGCACAACTTTCAGTCAAAACCAAAAACCTGTCCTCCACTTGATTCGACACGTTTTGAAAGATATATTTCATCAATCATCAAGAGAACATTTCTGTCAAAAAAGTTTAACTTTGAAAATCTTATATTAAGATAATCAGAATCATCAAGTCCAGTTCTTTGGTCTAGATTCATTGTTATTTTTCTCAACGTTTTCACTGAAGGTAATATAATAATTTGCTCTTGACATAGCCTTTCATATGCCTTAGAACTGGTTGCATGCATTATGTAAGACATGACCAACATTTCTACTGAATAGCGACGTTGTTTTTTAGTAATAAAAAGTAATTTCAATTGCTCCAATATAAAATTCAATGGTTTTTTTTTATAGTCATCCTGGCACAAATCAATGTATTTTTCTATTAGATTTAATAATTTTGCTTTAATTGTTTCCATTAATGTTGTGATGTTTTGGTCTAAATTTTTTGCAAAGGCTATTAAATTTTCTACTTCAGAAAATAGTGTTACTTTCTCAGAAGACAAAATGTGATGGTAACAAGAAGGAGGAATAAGTTTTTTTTCATGATAGATTTGCACATGCAGATCTTTATCAATGTTTATGGAAAACAAAATTGAGAATGGTTGTTCAATAGACAAATATATTAAAGAAATTCCTGCTTCTGATTTATATAAAACAAACTGTGGAGACAAAACTGTGCATGAAAGTTTTTCTAACAAATCATCAAAATTTTTTAAATTGTCAGACTGCAAAAAATTTTCACACTGTTTTTGCAGTATTGCTGATTCATTATCATGCCTAGTTTTTGAAAGAGCATTACCGCTTCTTAAAGGTATATCTTTATTTGTATAATACAAAGGAATATTTTTGAAAATTGAAGGAACAGCACCAGGTTTTAGTCTTCTATAACATAAATGCTCACTATCTCTTTTTCTTTTGCGTCTTTGGTTTGAATCATGAGAAACTTTAATAAAATCATCTGCTTTAAAATGGAGTGAGCACAACTTTGAGTATTTTGAGGGTTTAAAATTTTTCCTAGCTATGTTTTTTAACCAATTACATAAAAGTTCTTCATTTTTTAAAGGGAATGAATGATATGTAACATTTAACTTTTTTTCTTCTGAAGAGTATCCAGATTTGCAATCAATGGCAGCACATTTATAAACCATTTTTTAAATAAATATTTTTCTATGCAAAAAAAGGTAATTAAAGGTTAAAAAAATGCCTTTTCCTTAAATTTAAATAAGATAACCAAAAAATAATAACCTTTAAATACACTTTTAAAATAAGATAATCAAAAAATAAAGTAGAAAAACACTAAACTTTAAAATGCAATTATGTGCTTCAATAATAAATGTACTAATTGTATTAAATTCAATAATTTATTCAGTAGTAACATTCAATTGAAGTAGCAGATAGATAAGACATAAATGTTGTTGCATATAAATTAAAAAATAAAAAAATGTATTACTTCTTTTATTGTTTTTACTAATGTCACAAAAATAATAGTGAATAAATTATAATGCCATTGTTAAACTATGCAATGATCAAGCTTGATTCTGTGAAAAAATACACAACAAATAGAAAATAGCTGTTCATTCGTAAGTTGCCTACATTATTAACTCATAAAAAATTTTACCTGAATACCAGAAGTAGAATATAAATTTTGCTAGTATTTGTAAATTAATGTGTGCAATATTTGTGATTCTTACATATTTTCCTTAGTCATTAATCTTTTTCTAATAAACCTACACTGATTTTTTTCCAGCATTCTTTTCACATTTATCATAAATCTATTGTTCATTATATTTTGCAAGCCATACTTCTAAGTTTAATAACTTAACAGTGAATAGTTTCTAAAAAATCGAACTAATTTTTTAGCTTTTTACAACTGGCCTACCTTTGTACACGCGCTCTGCGATTTTCAATTCCGTTTCCAGTCCAGGTTCTATTATTTAGGAGTCCATGCATCAATTAATGCGTGCATTGTGTCGCTCAATGCTCAGTTGAAATTTTCTACCTCATTTGAGCTATATGTTGGTCAATTGGGTAGATATTATCGTTTTGATGGCAATCGAGATGGACATAGTCTCGGTTCCGCATCTGCTTTTGGCATGCTACTGCGTCCTTTTCAAAGACACTGTAGACCTACAATATTTTTTTCTGCTAAACGGTTTTATAAAGCAGCTCAGTCAAGCAGATAAACTGTGAAAAATTGTTGAAATAAAGAAATAAATTAGGCTTATAAAGCAAATAAAATGGAAAATTAAGACGGGCTTATAAACCTAGTAATGAAGACGAAAGTCCTTTGATCTATTTTTATCATCAATAATATTTTATCACTTACAATCAGTAATGAATTTTAAAACTTTTGCCGGGATGAGCATAGACAAAAAGATGACAATATATTGATTTTATGAAGTCAGATGAGAAAGTCAACGTACTGTAAATTTTGCATTTCACAAGTATAAAGATAATAATCAATTTTTTGCTCTAAAAACTTTTTATCCTTTTCGAAAAATAAGCTATTTTAGTCAATAGATTAACTTTTGCATAAAATTTAACAATGGTAGTCATAGACTAATCATGTTTGGTCTAAATAATCATAATTAAAGCAAAATATAAATTAAAACATACAATTGTATAAAAATATTATTAAAACTAAAAGATTGAGTTATGATGCTTGCAGTAAACCATAATTTGTAATTTTAAATTTAAAACTAAATTTTTATAAACAAACTAAATTTTTATATAATTCAAACTAAATTCAAACTAAATCTCATATTTAATCGCAAACCCATTCATTTTGACAATTAAATTGGTTCATCGAATTCTTCCAGCGCAATCTTAGCAAGATAACTCAGGGAGCTAACCTTCTGACTTGCAAGCAGAAGTACAAGAGTTCGATACTCGACCTACTTCCATAATTTCGGTTTTTCCAGTGGCAAAGGTAGTTCAGGGTATATTTCTAAACAGAATCAACCTGCTTATCTAAGATGTTAACTTTCCTTTAAGCAGAAAGTAGGAACCCGGCTAACATTTGGCGATATAAAAAAGTAGCGCAATTTAATCTTTTCACATAACTTTTTGACTTACCTATTTTACAAAGATGCAGTTGCTATTTTCTTTTATTTCATATGAAGAGACTTGAGTAGAGCGTAACAATAATAATAATAATAATAATACGTAATATATAATCACTAGCGTACCGAGGGGGGAGGCCTCTGAGCCATGGCCTCCCCTCAGACCCTAAAAACGAAAAACTGTAAAGCAAAACCAAACAGTTTTAGAAAAAGCAAAGCTGGTTTTTCGCAAGTATTTGGGGTTCGACCTGGATTTTGAAGGATACGCGAACGCTTTTTTGGTTTTCGAAAAGCTTCTGATTTGAAAGGTACAAAAATGCGTATTTTTAGGTGTAATTTTGCAAATTTTTTTCGCGGCATGCCCCCGGATCACCCTATAATGGTCGTGCCTTCGGCACTCCCCAAGTTGATTTGTGACATCACACGATTGTGACAAAACTTTGGCCCCTCTCGGAAACCTTCTGCGTACGCCACTGTATATAATAATAATAGTAATCACATTTATTTTAATTCAGAGCGCAATAGGGCAGCACGGAGTGCACCAGAAATCTCCAAGTTGGACGGCTTTCAATATTTCTTTACTTTCATGCTTTACTTTAAGCAGATAAACTGTAAACTTTGACGTTCTTGGTTAGACGCGAATCGAAATCGGGCCTAAATCCACCGCTTTATAGTCAGAGCTTCCATTATTAGACTAACTGAGCGAAAACATTTATCAATCAATCAATCAACATACTTTTATTTGCGGGAAAAAATAATACACATAACGAAAATGAAACACGAAAATAGAATAAAAAAATTTAGCCTCAGGGAGACTGCGATTTGACCTTTCGGTCTTCTAGTCAGCAGCCACCCTTGAGAGCAAAACTACAAGTACAACTACTTGTAAAATTTAAGTGTTGCAGAGAAGAGGGTTTTTTTTATTTTAAATATAAGGTTTCAATAAATACTTTTTAAATTCATATTTAAAAACACTCTAAGAAGCATTTTGAATTTGAATGGGAATTTTGTTCCATATCTTAACTCCTTGGTACTTCATACATCTTTGTAATCGTGACGTTTTATAAAATGGAATATGCAAAATTTTTTTTGATTTTTCATTTAATCTAGTGCTTTTTTCCGAGATCTGGCTGGTTAAAATTTTTGGGAAGCATTTTTTAAAAATTGGCATGAATAAATTTACCAACTTCTAGTTTATAAAAATCTATAAGTTTCAGAATCTTAAGGCGTTTGTAATAAGGTGAGGAACTATCACAAAATTTAGCTGCACATATAAATTTAACGGCTTTATTTTGAAGAGTTATCAATTTTTTAAGATACGTTGGGAAGGTAGATCCCCAGATAATAAGGCCGTATAATAAATAGGAATGTATCAGAGCATACGGTAATAGATTTTTAATAGTGCTGTTTCTGGTAGATAGTGTCTAATTTTAGAGATAATTCCAACCGTTCTTGATATTTTATATGCTATATTTGAAATGTGGAAATCGGAATTTAAATTCATATCAATAGTTAAACCTAAGTATTTAATACTTATGCATTATAGGATAGAAATATTATTTTAAAAAACATTAGCTTGTGGAAAAGGTTTAATTAGTTTGGGAGAATAACTCAAACAAAGACCGCGCGTACAAAATCATAGAAAGCGTTTTCACGCATGCTTGCTCACCGACGTCTCTCGTCACATGAGTCTTTCGCGCGCGCCAGCTGATTGGTCGCCACATAGCTCCCCCCCAGCGTTGTTGTACGACTCTTGTATACCAGCGATATAGTCTTTGACAATATGTGGCGGTCGTGTAGTTGTGATGCCTGGAGATTTATTAGGGAGCGGCGACGAAGAGGAAGGCGTCGAAATGTCTTCTTTTTGGTTGTTGAGTTGTGGTGGATATCTTCCTGTGGCCAGGTATGCTGTTTTGAGACGGTCAATTGAAATGTTTTCTGTTCGTCCATTTACGTCGAGGGTGAAAAATTTCTCAGATGTGGAGATAATTCTGTATGGTCCTTCATAAGGTCGTTGCAGGGGTGTCTTGTGTTTATCGATTCTTACATAAACGAAACCTGTATGGCCAAGAGAGGGTGGGTAATAGGATGTAAGAGATGAGTGGTGTGTCGGGGGTGGTGGAAGGGTTTCATGCATCGATTTTTGCAGGTCGCGAAGAAATGTGGTTGAAGGTTGTAGAGAAAGGGGTGGGGTGGGGTCAATGAATTCGCCGGGGATGCGTAGAGTAGATCCGTACACTAATTCGGCGGGAGAACATCCCGGTTCTTCGCGCCAAATTGTTCGTAAACCAAGGAGTGTGAAAGGTAGGTGTTCCATCCAATGTGGAGATGTAGTGCGGGCTTTGAGGGAATCTTTGAGTTGTCGATGCAAGCGTTCTACCATGCCATTAGCTTGTGGATGGTAAGCTGTGGTGTGTTGTTGTTTAATGCCTAACATTTTATTTAAGTTTGACTATAAAGATGAAGTAAATTGTGGACCTCGGTCTGATGTGATATCTGCCGGTACTCCAAACCTGGAGATCCATCCTCGTATGAGAGCATTTGTGCAGGTAGGTGTTTTTGCGTCGGGGAGGGGAATGGCCTCGGGCCATCGGGTAAATCGGTCGATAATGGTGAAGAGGTATGTCATTCCTTCGCTCGGAGGAAGTGGACCGACTAAATCTACGTGGATGCTGTGAAAGCGCCCTGTTGGTTGAGACCTATGAGAGAGTGGGGCTCTGATGTGGCGATGCACTTTGGCTGCTTGGCAACTCTGGCATTCTCGGCACCATCTGCGAATGTCTCGTTTAAGGTCGTGCCATACATAGCGGTCTGCAATTGCCCGTTGAGTGGGGCGTGGTCCGGCGTGAGCTAAAGAGTGTATAGCTTGGAAAACTCTGTAGGTCCATTCTTTTGGAAGCACAGGACGAGGTTTTCAAAGTGACATGTCGCAAAGGAGGGAGACGTCGCCGAAGGGTATATCTTGAAGCAAAAGGTTGGTTATTGAGGTTCGATACGCTGCAATTTCTTGTGAAACTGTTTGGTCGTTTGCTAGTTGTCGAAAGTCAATGGGAGGCTCTGTGATAGTGTTGATTCTTGAGAGTGTATCGGCTACCACGTTAAATTTTCTTTTCACATGTCGTATGTCGGAGGTGAACTCGGCTATAAACGACAGGTGGCGGGATTGACGGGGCGAGCGGTCAGCATTGTTGGACAATGCGAATGTTAATGGCTTGTGGTCGGTGTACAAGGTAAAGGGCTTGCCTTCTACGAAATGCCGAAAGTGGCGTACAGCCTGGTACGCTGCCAGTAGTTCTCTGTCAAAGGTACTGTATTTCTTTTCTGCAGACGACAATTTTCGGGAAAAGAAAGCGATGGGTACCCAGTAACCATTGTGCAATTGGTCAAGTTGAGCTCCAATGGCCAAGTCAGATGCATCTACAGTTATGCTGGTTGGTGCGTTTGCCTTAGGATGGTGTAGTAAAGTAACATGTGCCAGCGCTGCCTTGGCGTTTTCGAAGGCCTTCTGACATTCTGTAGTCCACGTAAGTTCTTTGCCTCGGCCAGACGATGCGGCATGCAGAGGCGCAAGCTGCGAGGCGATTGTGGGGAGGAAACGGTGGTAGAAATTTATCATGCCCAAGAAACGTTGAAAAGAAGAACGAGAATCTGGGGTGGGAAAATTGCGGATAACCTCAATACGGCTCGGGAGAGGTCTAACACCTTCGACTGTGATAAGATGTCCTAAATATTCGAGTTCTTGGACGCCAAAAATACATTTGGATTTTTGAATTATTAATCCGTTTGAGGACAACAGTGTAAAAATCTGTCTAAGGTGATTGTAGTGTTCCCCTGGTGATTTACTAGCAACCAAAATGTCATCTAGGTAGACGAAAACAAAATCTAAGTGTTGGAAAATGCTGTCCATGAGTCGTTGAAAGGTTTGTGCTGCGTTTTTTAACCCGAAAGGCATCCGAAGAAATTCCCAGAGGCCAAAACTGGTGGCGATTGCGGTCTTGGCAATTGAATCTTCGGTCATAGGAATTTGGTGATAACCACGAATGAGGTATATTTTGGAAAAAATCTTTGCTCCAGCCAGTCGCGTGTTGAAATCGTGAATATGGGGTAGTGGATAACGATCGTCGGTGATGATTTGGTTAAGGCGGCGATAATCGCCGCACGGTCTCCATCCCCCAGAGGGTTTAGGCACCATGTGTAGGGGGGTGGACCAAGGTGAATTGGAACGGCGAATTATGCCTGCCCGCTCTAATTGTTGGAATTCGGCTTGGGCTAGAGCTAGTTTTGGGGCAGTTAAACGCCGAGGTCGTGAATGAACTGGTGGGCCGCTGGTGACAATATGGTGTTCTACACCATGTTTACTCACCTGGTTTTGTAGACTGGGGGCTAAAATTTGTGGAAATTGTAGCAATAGTTGATTAAAGCGGCTAGGTGCGCCCAAAACTAAACCGCAGTGACTGTTCGGTGTGCGCTCTGTATGTGCAGCGAAAATATGGCCGTGATTTAAATCGACAAGTCGGCGTCCGCGTAAATCGATGGCAATATTATTGGCCGTAAAAAAATTGGCGCCTAGTATAGGGCGAGCGACGTCGGCTAAGTAAAATTTCTGACGATATCGCTTTCCTTGTCCGAGAATAAAAGTAATAACACGTTGTCTCCATGTGTTGATTTCGGAACCGTTGGCCGCTGTGAGGTTTTCTGTAGGGGTACGTTTGCGCTTGTCGTTTGGGGAAGCAGGGAAAACGCAAACGTCAGCGCCGGTATCTACTAAGAAAGATGTCCCTGTGGCGCGATCCCACACTGACAAGGTGTTAGTTTTGATTAAGCCGACCGCCGCGGTCATTGGCGGCCGGCTTGCCCGTTTTCCTGCACGGTGATTGACGATGACGTTGTCACTGGGAGTAAGCTCGCAAAGGGGCAGCCGGGTCTGCAGGTACGTGCGTTAGTACCGAATTTTTTATGGTAGTAGCAGATAATGTGATGAGTAGAGAGGATTAGGTTTGGGTTTGTGTTTTGGTTGCAAGTTCTTAAGATGTCTGGGGCTTAACGCCGATACCGAGTTGATAGGGAGTAACTCGTTTGCTTCGATAATACGGTCTGCAGCTAAAGCTAATTCCTGTAGATTTGGAAATTCTTGGGCCGCTAGAATCGCACGGACCTGTGAAGGAAGTTGTGCTAAAAAAAATGCTCGCCGAAGGGTGTTGGCGTCATTGTTGAGGGACTCAAGATAGCGTAGAAATGCGTAGGGCTTTTTGTCCCCAAGCCCTGAAATATTAATAAGCTCAGCGTTTTTTGTAGTTGAGATTTACCAAACGCGTTGAGTAAAGCTGTTTTTAAAGCATTATATTTTCCTTGCTCCGGTGGGTTTAGAAGAACTGCTTTAACTTCTGCAGCGGCCCGATTATCTAATGCTGTAATTATGTAGTTAAATTTAGTTTGATCAATAATTATAGATTTAGATCTAAATTGTGCTTCGGCTCGAAGAAACCAAATCTCTGGGTCGTCTGTCCAAAACTCTGGGAGTTTAACTGCTACTGCTTCAATCTTAGTCGTTGACAAGGCGTTGTTTGTTAACTTGCTGATTGCTTCAGTTAACTGCGTTAAAATTTCACTGTCTGCTGACATATCAATGTTTAACAAAGTTAATCCAGTAATTTCAGCTTATTTTCTGCTATTAGAAAATTTTGGGCGTATTCGACTTCCGGGGTCACCAATGTAGCGTTTGCTTACTAAACACACTATCTGACTTCGCGATACATGACCCGTTTCTAACAATGCACTTTTAATAATGAATAACTCAAACAAAGACCGCGCGTACAAAATCATAGAAAGCGTTTTCACGCATGCTTGCGCACCGATGTCTCTCGTCACATGAGTCTTTCGCGCGCGCCAGCTGATTGGTCGCCACAATATAATTAGGAAGTTGGATTTAGAGGGATTAACCGTGAGTTTATTAGAATCAAACCAATTGATAAATTTTGAAGTTCTTTATTCATAGTTATAGTAAAGGAAGCAAGGTTAGGGGCCGTAAAAATTAAGCATGTGTCATCAGCAAAGAGTATTGGCATACAGTTAACCGCTTGAGGCATATCATTAACATACAAGAGAAAAAAAAAGGGCCAAGAATCGAACCCTGAGGAACACCATAATTATTTTGTAACAGCTTAGATTTAGCACCCTTAATGGAAACGAATTGTTTGCGAGATAAAAGCGATTTAATTAGTTGATTTGCTGAGCCGCGTATGCCATAATGTTCAAGTTTGAGAAGGAGAATGTCATGATTTACTGAATCAAAAGCTTTTGTAAAATCAAGAAAAACTAAACCAGTGTATTGATTAGAATTTATATTGTCATAGGAGTGTGTGATAACATCAACAAAAGCATGATTGGTTGAGAGTTTATTTTGAAAACCATATTGAGAATTTATAATTACATTATGTTTATTTAAAAAATTATTTATACGCTTGTATGAAAGTCCTTCAAAGATTTTTGAGAAATAAGTAAGAATAGAAATAGGGCAATAATTTGTAGGTTTATCACGTTCTCCTTTTTTAAAAATTGGAACTATCCTTGCAATTGTACAATTTTCGGGAAAAGCGCCTTCTGTGAAACAAAACTCAATAAAAACTTGAAGATACGGAATAATAACCGAAGAGGCGATTCGAAGAAAAAAAGCTGGAATGTGGTCATGGCCAACTGCTTTATTATTTTTTAGAGAATAAATAGCGTTAAAGATTTCTGTGGGGTTGGGTACGTTGAGATAGATAGAAGAAAAAACTCGTTTGTTTAGATAGGTAGAAAAAGACTTAAAGGACGTGAAAAATTATTTGCTAAATTGAGCCAATTGAGCAAAAAAATTTATTAAATTCATCAGCTATATTTTGATAATCTGAAATTGTGCCACGGTCAGTTACTAATGAGTCAGGAGTATCTTTAATTGGTTTAGAGTTCGGAAGCGTAGAACGAATTACATTCCATACTTCACGAGCATCCTTCTGGCATTCATCAAATTAAGAAGTATAATATAATTTTTTAGACAAAGTCTTTAGTTTAGTTAATTTATTAGAGTAAACTTTTTAAGATGATTTTTTTTCCTTCACCACTTAAAAAATGAGATTTAAACATCCGTCTCTTTTTTTTAATTGAAGTTAGTAAGTTGCGATGCATGAATTTATTAATAAAATCGGTCAACTTTCAATTTATTATAGCAAATAAAAGTTAAAAATTTAAAAACCAACTGTATCATTATGAAAAATCGATTTCGACCTATAAAAGTCATCATCAGTTTCTGTAAAAAAATTAATTAAAATAGATTACCATATATTTGACAAGACATTTTGAAAATTCTACTTTGAAGTTAGTAAGTGTAGAATTTAGTAAATAGTTTTTGAAATTTTTTGTTCCGATGATAAAAAGTTTTTGAAAATTTTGTAGCAAATTTATTTGGTAACTTAGTACGTTATTTAATCGTCTACCTTTTCGGCGCCTGTAAGGAAGGCCTCGCCGATAACACAATCTAGGTGTCTACTAAACGATAAAATTCTTAATCTTCTTGCTGGATCTGACCTTCGAACCAGCGACAGCAAAAATATAGTCTAGCTAACTCACAGCTCAGACTACCGCAATATCTTCTTTATTAAGAAATATGCTCCAATCCACTTAGGAGCCCGAATAGTATAAATCAACAGCAAATAAATTCAGTAGCTTAATTCTTCACAATCATGCAGACAACCAAAGACTTGCGGCCAAAAAACTATGACTTCACACAGTTAACAATTTTCCAATTTTAAGTTACCACAACGAAACATCGAATCATAATACTGCTTTCCAGCGCGCCGTACTTATATCTGTCGGTCTCAAGCTACTAGAAATTTCTTGCTAACTCCAGCGAATCACAAACAAGCATTATTGCATCATCGTCAAAACAGGTCACGCGGAAAGTCTAGAATTTCCTGGAATTTAAGCAGTGTTGCCATTTTCTTATAAATAAATATAAAATATTTAAATTACTTATAAAACCGTTATTTCTTCGGCTATTTGAGCCGGACCAAAGCGAAATCAAAGAGATTTTTTATGAGATTGTGAATTTACATAGTGTGGGCAATTTTTAGGAACGGAACAGTAAGCTTTTGGTAATCCAGGGTTTTGTAAGAGTTTTCTCATTCTTCTTGAAATTGGCCTCAAAGGCGTGGGTGTCAATAGCTCTATGGGCTCAAAAGCTCAATGGGTGTCAATAGAATGTAATATTATGTGGACAAAATTATTAAATAGTTTATTAAAATTTTCATTAGACAGGGTAGGTCGATGACTAAAATAATTGTCTAAATCAGTTTGAAGGTATTTACAAAACGATTCTGAACAAAACTTTGTTTTATCACGATAAAACAATTTCTCTAAATTTTTTTTATTGTTAGTGAAATTTTTATTGATAGCACAAAAAATTTGGTAGTGGTCAGTCAAGTCAGATTTAACCATAAAAGATTGCAATTCTTTAATCATTAGGTATAATATGATCGATTATGGTTGATGAATTATTAGATATTCTTGTTGGCTTAGTAATTAAGGGTATAGCACCGTGACTTAAAATTGAATTAACATATAAGTTAGCACTATTCATACGGTTATCTCTATGTAAATAGTAAATCAATATTAAAATCTTCCAAGGATATAATAAACTTTTTTTTGTGAGAGAGGTCTTTTGTGATAGAGTTTTTTGTCAGACGAGATAAGACAAAATCAGAAACGAGTACATCAGGGGTACAGTCAAGGTAGAACGGTTAGAAATGAAGATGAGGGAGGGCAGGCTGAGGTGGTATGGACATGTCATGAGGAGAGACCAAGAGTATGTAGGAAGAAAGATGATGAAAGTGGAGTTACTGGGAAAGAGAAAAGGGAGACCAAAGAAAAGATTTGTAGATGTAGTAAAAGAAGATATGTGGAAGTTGGAGTAAAGGAGACGGGAGTTGAAGACAGAAAGGTTTGGAGAATGATGATACGCTGTGGCCACCCCTGACTGAAGGAAAAGGCCGAAAGAAGAAGATACGCCAGCGTTAGTTGTAGAATCAGTATGAAAAAAAGTATAATTAGGAAGTGAGATGTTTAATAAGAGGGTGTAGTTTAATTCGTGTTTCAGTTAAGTATATTACATCAATTAAAAAACTTAATAGGTCGTTTTGAATTTAAATCTAAATAATCATAATATTGCTTTAAACAAAGTCGATTTTATCGGAGCCATAAGCTTTTCGTGACGCTCTCATCAGTGGCAATCGCATCAAAATGGGACGAACCAGAGAAAATCAAGGTACATTTATAGCCTCAACAGTTGGGAGTGTTACTGGTAATTTTGGCGTTTAAGCTATTAATTAAATGATTCGTAAATATATCTGAATAATGATGCGTCAATAATTAAAATAAATTAAACAACGATACAAGGACCCAAAAATAAATAAAGACAGGAATATAATTAAATATAATAATTTTATGATTGACGGTTTTTACTATTAACTATAGACAATTGACGATTTACGATTTACGGTTTACGATTCGTTACGTTTACGGTTTACGATATTTAATTAATTTGGATTCCACGTCAAACCTGCCCAAAACACAAGAAACAATACACAACTACAATGACAATTTCAAACAGTATTCTTTCGACGTTCAAACAGTAGTCGACGTTCTTATGGACGTTCAAACAGTAGTCAATAACTTCCAAAATCTTTAAGGGGTTAACAATTCCACTCTACAAACTAACAAATGCAATCGCTCTCTGTCTCTATGTGTCTGTCTTTATCAATGATTAAACTTAAATTTATAAGAAACAAAATACATCAGGCGCATTAAAAAAGGCAAATCAAGCTTACAATAACAAAGACGAGAAATTAACTGAAACGAGACTAACTCGTGTTCGAAACTTGCTGTAACAGGGAGAAAGGTGCTGTAGTCTCGGAAAAGAGAAAGGCACAATTGCACAAAATCAAAGAAGTGTGGTGCAATACAATGTAATCTCGGAAAGGAGAAACGCACTATGTGCAATTACCCAAAAAAAACATTGTTACTCGCAACTTAGGTTATTTGAAAAATTTTAATGTGTAAACAAATTCCTTTTGTTTACATAAAACCGGATGTCTGGTTTTGATAAAAGTTGCCTCGAGTAGACACAGGTGGAACGAGTTGCGTGCCACAACAAGAATTTTAAAATGTTTGTCATTATAGTTTGCAGCACATTGCTCGTTATCAAGCAAGTACTGTCCTACAGCAGAGTCACAATCTGGATTATTACGTTTTAGCTTACAGGATCTGCCGGGTTGAGATTGTGTAGAGCGCTTCGCTTGCTGTTGTAGCCATTTAGGAACGTGCTGCTTGATTCTATCTTGTAGTCGCTGTGATGTTCGTCCCACGTACCTACTGTCACAGTGGCATGAATATTCATAAACAACGGAGCTTTTCAGCGTGGTAGGTAAAACGTCTTTGCGGGCTACAGGCAACATGCGTTTGGATGTAAATACCACTCTGGTGGTAACGGAGCCATAGCAGCTTTCAACAGCCGTTTTGACATTTTTATCAAGACCAATGGAAGCTTTCCCTATCCAAGGAACTCTCAAATACATGGGGCACTTCTCAGGACCAAATCGTTTGGGCATAGAAAACTGAGCAATTTTCTTGGAAATGTTGCAGTCAATAATCGATTCAGGATAACCATTGTCCAATAGAATGTTCTTGATATGCTTAATTTCTTCGTTTAGTTTAGATTTCGTGCATATCATTAATGCCCGGTGTACATAAGTTGATAAAAGGTTTGTTTTTTGTTTAGTGGGACTGAAAGATTCCCAACGTAGGTACTGTCCAGTAAAGGTTGGTCTTCTATACTCACTAGTTTCAAAACCGGTAACTGTTCGTTCCACGTTAACGTCGAGAAACGGTAAACAATTATTTTTCTCTTTCTCAAAGGTAAATTTGAGAGAAGGATGGAGACAGTTTAGTTGTTTGAAAAAGTTTTCCGACTCTTCTTCATTGCGAAACATAGCAAATGTATCATCAACGTACCTAAAATATGTAGAAGGTTTTGATTTTTGAAAGAAGAGTTTTTCTTCATAAAATCCAACAAAGATATTAGTTAAGGCTGGGCCTAGTGGTTAACCCATTGCAATCCCATCAGTTTGCTTGTACATGATGTCGTTGAAGCTAAACTCTACTCCAGATGTGGCACTTTTTATCAGTTCAATGAAGATAGCCTTAGAAATAAGTGGTTGTGCATCCGAATCAGCGCAATATAAGGCATCTGCACAGATATTAATGGTCTCTTCAAGTGGGACGTTTGTAAAGAGGCTTGAGATGTCGAAGGAGCACATGAAAAGATTGTTAGGATCTTTAGAGTTTTGAATAGCATCAGCAAACGTAAATGAGTCACGAATACAATGGGTCGAGAAACGCTTTAATACCGGTTCCAAGAGGCTTGCTAACCACTTGCTGAGCTCATGATGGGATGAGCCTGTCAAAGATAGTATCGGTCGTAACGGTACGTTTGTTTTATGCGTTTTGGGTAAACCATACATTCTGGGTCTTTGTGATCCGGTGGGACGAATATTTTGGTAAAGACTTTTGGGTATTGAATCTTCTTTAAATAGTTCTTATAAGCGTTTTTGAAGTTTTGATTCAATATTAGCAGTGTTGTCGTTGCTTGAGGTTGGCCCAAGTTTTTTAAATTTTGATGGATCATCAATAGAATTTTATCTATAAAGTCATTCTTGTTCAGAACGACTACTCCTGAACCAGAATGACTGACTTTATAGATAAAATTCTAGTAATACTTGATGATCCATCAAAAAACATTTTAAAATTCTTGCTGTGGCACGCAACTCGTTCCACCTGTGTCTACTCGAGGCAACTTTTATCAAAACCAGACATCCGGTTTTATGTAAACAAAAGGAATTTGTTTACACATTAAAACTTTTTAAATAACCTAAGTTGCGAGTAACAATGTTTTTTTTGGGTAATTGCACATAGTGCGTTTCTCCTTTCCGAGATTACACTGTATTGCATTACACTTCTTTGATTTTGTGCAATTGTGCCTTTCTCTTTTCCGAGACTACAGCACCTTTCTCCCAACTGCTGAGACTATAAATACCTTGATTTTCTCTGGTTCGTCCCATTTTGACGCGATTGGCACTGATGAGAGCGTCACAAAAAGCTTATGGCTCCGATAAAATCGACTTTGTTTAAAGCGATATTAAAATTCTGTACCACAAAGAAGCTCTTCTAAATAATCACATACTTTTATATTGAAAAAGTTTAAAAAGTAGTCGTACACTTCTTTAGGATAATGATCACTTATTCGCAAGGTGGCTGCTTTATTCGGCTAAAGGAATTCATTTAACTCCTTGTTATTTCCCAAAAGCGCCGTATCTGCTTTTAAATGAGCCATTTTTGCTGTTGAAAGATAGGACTAAGCAGTACAATTAGCAATATAGGTTACTAACACTTTGATAATAATAATTTTGATTGCAACACAATATTGAGTAAAGAGAAATGAAAAGAAATTAAAAAAAGAAGATTTAAAAAATATTTAGCTTTACAACACTACACTGTGTAGTTAATAAAGGACATATCTGAAATATAAAGCATCATCTTAACATAACGTTTGTTCAATCAATAGACATAAAATGTTTTAATTAAAATATAACACTAGCAATTTTGATAAAAAAGAAGCACAATATTATTGGACCATTTTGTAAGCTATTTCAATTTTGCGCAACTTAAGATAGAAAAAATTAGATGGCTACTCCGATGAGGTTTGAAGTTTATTCTATTTTGAATCGTTTAATAAGGTATTTTTACTATAAAAAACGAGATAATGTTTTTTTATATTTTTAGGTTTCAATTTAAAATTCAATTTAAAATTTCAATTTAAAAGCAGCGTTTGAATAAACTGCAAAAGGCAATTTAGGAAATTACGAATTACTATTGCAAAATTAAAAAAGGTAACAATTTAGTAACTCATTTCCTGTATCAAAAGAATAGTACAATTTAAAAAATAAATGAAGTGAGAAAAGCAGCAAAGCACATTGGCAATGTAGGCAATAAGTAATTGAATGAATAATTATCAATAGAAAATTTAGAACAAATCTAGAGAATTCACATTCATTTATGACATCAAATCAACTTGTTTATTATCTATGAAAAGAGTATAATTACCATGAAGTGCTTTCCAAATGGTTTTCTTTTTATTCTCCTTAGCTTCTTTATAATACGGTAATAGAAGTTTTCGCTGTTCTTGAAACTTAGCAGGCAGATGATCAGTAATGTAAGTATTTAGATTGGTGCTTCCACTTTCTTTACGCATAGCGTTATATTGTTCCAAGATTTTTTGCTGATTTAAAAATTAAATTTTTATCATGAATTGTAAGTAACTTAACAATTAATGGTCGATGAACTGGTCTACCATTCTTTGTAATCGGTTGTTGAGGAAGTCGATGAATATCTGAGAGCTTGATTTCATTTGAATTAACCATTCTTTAAAAAATCTTGAAATTTTTCAATAGTTTTTTCTCTTTTCTCCCAAACATTATTATTGTCTTCTTGGATACCATGAATTAAGATATTTAATCTTTTATCATAAGATTCTTTCATTAAAAGTACCTTTTCATAGTTTAACTGAAATTCTTCAAACGATATAATTTTTTGGTTTAACTGTTTAATTAAGTCAATATCAGCATTGGTATCTAATATAGTATCAACTTCTTTACTTCTATTTTCAAACTTTTCTCTAATAAAATTAATCTTTTACTGACAGCATTGATTTTGGAGTCAATGTTTGAAATTTTTTCTTCAATTTTATTTAATCTTTTTATAATTTCATCAAGTTTCTTTTCCAAGTTCATTATTTTATGCTATTTAATCTTTTAAAAAGTGATTGACTAGCGTTAGATTAAGTATTTTATCAAAATCTGCTTCAGCCACTATCTGTTCAATTTAGCAAATCAAGTTTGATTTTGCCTCTAGCATGACAAAACAACAACTCATTTCATATAATTATCTTTCGTAGTAAATTCGTAGTAAAAGTTTACATTCCGTAGTAAAAGTTTCTAAATTAGTAAATTTCATAGTAAAAGTTTACATTTCATATAATTATCTTTCGTAGTAAATCTTTTGAATGAATCTAATAGCTATGCTGGTCACAATCGTTTTAAAATAGTTATTTAAAAAATATTGTAAAACAGGAAGGCAGGAACATTCCTTCGCTTCGCATCTGCCCCAATCGATGTTCGTCAAAATATTCAAATTGTGATATCTAGATATAGCCTTCATCTTCTTAGTACTACAGAAAGTTTCAAAGTTAAGGTTGGGCTGCACCAGGGATCAGTGTTAAGTCCGTTCCTGTTTGCAGTAATAATGGAAAGGCTAACGGATGAAGTAAGGAGAGAACCACCATGGACGATGCTGTTTGCTGATGATATTGTGATTTGCGAAAAGACCAGGGAAAAAGTGGAGCGGAGATTAGAATCTTGGAGGTATGCATTGGAAAGAAGAGGGATGAAAGTAAGTAGGTCAAAGATCGAATATCTGTGCATAAATTGAGGAAATGACGACGAAACAGTGAAGATGGAGGATACAAAAGTGCCAAGAGTAAAGAAATTTAAATATTTGGGATTAACGGTACAAGAAAGTGGTGGTTGTGAAAGGAAGATAAAGAAGAGAGTACAGGCAGGATGGAACGGATGGAGAAGAGTATCGGGAGTAATCTGCAACAGGAGGTTACTAGCTAGAGTAAAAGGAAAAGTGTACAGTTCAGTGGTAAGACCAACAATGGTATATGGACTTGAGACGGCGGCAGTCACAAAGAAACAAGTGGAAGAGGTGGAAGTCGCAGAGATGAAAATGTTGAGGTTTACTATGGGAGTGACGAGAAAAGACAAGATTAAAAACTAGTACATCAGGGGTACAGTCAAGGTAGAACGGTTAGAAATGAAGATGAGGGAGGGCAGGCTGAGGTGGTATGGACATGTCATGAGGAGAGACCAAGAGTATGTAGGAAGAAAGATGATGGAAATGGAGTTACTGGGAAAGACGAAAAGAGGCAGATCAAAGAGAAGATTTGTAGATGTAGTAAAAGAAGATATGTGGAAGTTGGTGTAAAGGAGACGGATGTTGAAGACAGAAAGGTTTGGAGAATGATGATACGCTGTGGCCACCCCTGACTGAAGGGAAAGGCGAAAGGAGAAGAAGAAGAAGACATAGCCTACATGCAAGGATCAATTGTTCTCCATAGCACAAATTCATTTTCACTAGCGAATTATCGCAAAACCTTCAATTTACAGTTCCGAATGCGGGATGAAGTTCGATTTGTGAGATGCGCTACTTTTTTTAGTATGTCAAAGCCAGCTAGCTTATATTGCATCGCATCAAACAAGTTCCGAGTGTGAGTCTGTTTCTTGTCTGCAGTTTTATTTTTTTAGAAACACACTCCGACTCAGCCAATTTCTAATTTTCTGATGAATCATTTCTAAAATATTTTTTAGTTTTCACTTTTTTTAGAGTTAAAAGATAGAATTACTTTTCGATTTTCAGTTTTTTGTCTCATTAACATGATGTTTAATTAAATTCTTTATTAGATTGCCACTTGTAATGGCGCCCCTGTACTAGATGAACTAGATTGGTAAGCAGTAGCGTATTTAGAGATGACTGATACGTAAGCTTACCATAGGTAGGACAGTATTTTTGGTGTCATGGCCCCTCCTTGAAGATTACTAAAACTTTAGGGCAGAAATCCAGACAGAAAACAAAGACAGATGTTGTGTGCAGATCCCCTTTTTTTGCTATTTTCAGCGATCACTAGTTTTTGTAGACCATAATCACGAAATTTAAGACTGATTGAAAGCGAAAGATTTTTTTTTTACAGAACACTTCGTTTTTGCGATGAAAATCATAAAATCTGAGACTGATTTAAAGTAAAGACCTTTTTTTTTAGCAACCACTTAAAAAATTTTTCCACAAACTATATTTGATTGCGTTTTTATGGCCTCTCCCCCTTTCAAAAATCCTCGGAACGTCACTGTCGGTAAGCCAAAAAGATCTTCTTTATGATCTTTCTGGGTAATAGTAATAATTGAGTTTATTGTCTTTTTTAAGTTTTATTTTACTACCTTTTAAAACTTCTAACTATAGTCAACATTCCAAATGAAAAACTGATTGCTTTTTAAAGATATTACCAAAGTTTAATATCACTAATAGCTGATTTGATTTAATAACCAAAGCAATGTAAAGTAGAGTGAGAGCATTGGCCAAGAAAAACTGTACTTACAAAATTTTTGAACTAAACACTTTGCTTTAATCTCCTCAATCATTGGTTTTAAAGCAACCGCGAAGTGATTAACCTGCTTGCGCAAATGACAAGATATTGTTTGGCTAAAACTATACATTTTTCATTGTATTTCTTTTTCGGTTTCATTTATTTTCAAAGATATTGTTTGGTTGAAACCATACTCAGTTTATTTCTTTAAGTGCTGAGACTGAAGTTTAGAGCTATTTTTAAGACCACCAAACAAAGGAATGCACCGTAAGGTACGTATCTTTCCAAGAATAAAACAGCATGACAAGGTTTAGAGTTGAACCGGTATTGTCTCAATCGCAATTTACAAATTAGCTTAAACCCAAAAAAAGGCTGACCAATTTTTTGTAAATATTTTTGCTTATGAGAGATTCTGCAAAAACTCGATCAATTTTAAAGTTTTTACAAACCTAGGACTTTAAAAATCTGGAGAAAACGACTTGAGAAGGTTTAAGGATTAAAAGTTTTTAAAAGTAGCCTAAAGTAAGTAAATAGTTTTATTAGATAACAACACGAACATATCAATTTCATAAAAGCTAAGCAAGGGGTCGACAAGCAACAAAGCTGAGCACACATTTCAAATTAGCCGACTATGACATACTTAATTCCCATAGTTTACTTTAGTTTTAGAATATAAGATGCAGCTAAAAAAATTATTTAAACAATAATTTAGTACGTACGAACATATCCTCGAGAAAATGTTTGCTTTGCATACAAATAATAAAGAACAAAGAAAAATGCAGGTATTTTAAATTTTTCTGCATTCAAGAAATTATTAATTTTATTAATTATAATAAAGCTCTTCTTATACAAGGCCAAATAACTTGCCTCTTGCTACTTTCTGCACGGTCCTTCCTCTTTTTTTAGCTATTTTTTCCCAATTAAAATTGGTAAACTTCTAGTCTTCAGTTGCTTTCAAGAAAAAAAGTCTTTTGTAGCGTGTGATTTTAAATAAATACATTTTTAGCTTCTCTGTTCTTGTTGAAAGAGACTATCGCTCCGGGTCAGACTTTGAGATTAAAGCGGAGGTTCGTTCTTTCTCCTGCATTTGCAATCTATGCATCCCATGTATCCCATGTAGCTGCAACTATTCGATGCATTTGCAATGTCTAAATCCGATGCTAATACGTCGATGTTATTGAGTGAGGATCAACTTTTGTAATCCAAAGCCGTCAGACCGTGTACTCTCTGCAGTGCTCGATCTATGACACTCGGTGATATAACGTGGTCTGCAATTTGCTCAGCGCCGCATTTTCGATTTGGTGAAGAGTTAGGATTAAGAAGTGAACCGCTCATTGTGTAATGAAGCTATACTCGTATTTCCATTATGTATAAAAAATGAAAGTATTCAAGCCCATTTTGTATAATCAAATTAAGTTGACCCTAGCTGTTCTGCAAAAGCTTATTCCAACGGACCTAGAAGGCTATTGGTCCTTCCAATGTAAGCACGAAACGTGAATGTGTGTCGCAATCTTGTCTTAACTTTCAAAAACAAAAAGTTTCTTGAAAACTTTCGTTCTAAGCTTTTCGTCCGACACTTTTCAAGAGATAAACGTCGGAATGAAGGAAAAAAATTTAATTGATTTTCTAATAAAGCTGAACAAAGATGATTGAATGTTTGAGAAAGGGGTTAAAACGCGTCATCAGCGCAAGATTTTTAAGTCAATGTAAACAAACTCATTTTGGCGGTACAAATTTGGCTTGCATGATTTCACGCAAACGGCTTCTAAAGCAGATAAATAAAAAGACGAACGGATAAATGAAAGAATAGAAAATTTTCTATTAGTGTAATTATTGGCGCACGTAGGGTTATATAAAAGGTGTTGAACAATCACGGATTTACTAAACATGACTGGGGTTGAAAATTTGCCGAAACGTGAAAAAAGTTTTAAAAACTTCAAAAGTGGTGATTCGTTAAGAAATGCCACTTCACAATATCGAAAAGCAAGAACATCTCCTTAAGTCAGTCTTATTTCTAATTCAGTTAATAAATGGTAAGTCTACTCACTAAGTTGCCAATCACTATGAAAACTAAGCGTAAACAAATTTGATGCTTCTAACCATAAAAGATTACTCATATTTCTTGTTGAAAATAATTTTAACATGACGAAGTGAGATTTAGTTTACTACTGTATAGCTCATGAGTATAAAAAAAGCAATCAATTGTAATTTTTGTTTTTTATAAACCAAGATTGGTTAATTTATATGTTACAGCAAGTTTCGAACCCGACTTAATTTCGTTTCAGTTAATCGCGCAAATCGATTCAACAGGATGAACTTTCATGAACTGTTACGGACTGTATCGTAGCGTTAAGTTTTATCTGTTTATTGTGTACGTGTGTTGTCTTGTTCGAAACTTGCTGTTGGGTTTGGTCGTTAATGTACGTTGGGTTCGTACATTGTGGGGGGCTGTGTTACAGCAAGTTTCGAACCCGATTTAGTTTCGTTTCAGTTGATTTCGCGTTTTGTTAATTTCCACTGTAAGTTTGATTTACCTCACCTTTGCGACTGAAATGTTTTTGTTTTCTTTCTAAATTTAAGTTGAATTATTGGAAAAGACACAAACACAGACAGAGAGCGATTGCATTTGTTAGTTTGTATTGTTAACCTCGTAAAAGCTTTGGAACTTATTTGACTACTGTTTGAAGGTCTATAGAATAGCATACTATTTGAAATTGATACTGTTTGAATCTGTGTATTGTTTTCTTGTGTTTTGAGCAGGTTTGGCGTGGAATCCAAATCAATTAAATATCGTAAACCGTAAATGTAAACCGTAAATTGTATCTTAAATCGTATCGTAAATCGTCAATAGTTAATAGTCAACCGTCAATCATATAATTATTATATTTAATTATATTTCTGTCTTTATTTATTTTTGGGTCCTTGTATCGTCGTTTAATTTATTTTAATTTTTGATTTATTTACGCATCATTTAATTAATAGCTTAAGCGCCAAAATTACCAGTAACATTACAGCTTATGCTATTTAGGAAATCGTACCATTTAGAGTGTTCCAATTTAAAAAATTAATAAAAAAACATTGTTTTGAAGCAATAAAGAAATGAATTTATCAGATTTAAAAAAATATTTTAAAATTTTTAAAAGTGACATTTTAAAGCTTATGAAATTATATTTATATACATGCATAATGCAAAAAAAACACCATCCAAGAAAACAGTTGCAAACCAAAGTGCAACAAAAATAAAGATTTAAAAAAACACGCACTCAAAACAGTACTTTGTTTTTCCAAAATTAATAAAAAGATAAAAACAACAATTTTGTCTTTTTTATTACTTTTTTTCTCTGTTTTGAAGTCTAAACATTTTTGGTTTGTTACCAATTCGCAGAAGTATGGTTGGCTATTGACTTGTCATGAGAAGCTTCATGAACAGTTGAATAATTTTGTGTGGTTCTGTAAAAATGAAAACTAAAAAAAATTTATGGTTCAAATATATTTCGTTTCAAACAAAAATATTTATCAACAAAAAATTCTTAACGATCATAATTTGTTTTGAAGCATTCAACTTTGAAATTCTTGAAAACATACTTTTACTGACAAATTTTATTTTAAAATTAGAACAATAATGCATTACCAGCGTAACTGCATAGAGCATTGCTAAGAGCATTGCTAAGACACAAACACAAGGCGGCAGTTTCCGATATGCTAACCTCATCGAGTCAGTAACTCGGATCGGGAAAAGACAAACTTAACCTTGTAGTTTCATTTCAAACAATAAAAATGGTCAAGTCATTAAATAAGCCAAATCCCGACAGGTCTGTTTTGTCTTTGTTGGGACTCATCAGGACACTAGAGCTTGTTGTTGACTCCAGCTGAAAAAGTTAAAAACCGTGCCCTATGCAATTACTCGAGTAGTGTATTGTTCCCATTCTAAGTACTTGCCCAACGTTTGAATCCGCAATTAGCTGTTTGAAAGATGAAAACCGCAAATGAAAAGTTGTGCTAGCTATTTGAGTTTTAACTTATTTAGCTGAAGTCAAAAACAAGCTGTAGTGTCCTGATAAGTCCTAACAAGGACAAAACAGCCGTGTCGGCACTTGCTTGTTTAATGACTTGACCATTCTTACTTAAACTTTATTTTGTTTTAACTTTCAACATACTTTTTTTCTATATTCAAATACTTTCAAAAAGAAAAAAAGATTTTGTATTCTTTTTTAGGCGTTTAGTTTGTTTTCAAACTAAAAAAATGTAGAAAAAAAGACAACTAACAGAAGTATGAACGACTTGAAAAAACATTTTAGCATTTATTTATTCTTCGTTAATTATTGATTTTATTGATTTCTATACATTTAACTACAGCAATATTTTTATTTTATAGAATTAAACACAGCACATACGATTAAATTGCTTAACTATTTATAATAAAAAATTGGTCCAAACTACTACTTGCAAAAATCATTTAAATAATACGCGTTTCAAAAATGCTGCCCGACTCCCTCCTCCCCACGCTTTCAGTGCCCCTGATATGAAGGGTTTCACTGACGTCACATTGATGAACAAAGATTCATCATTTTTTTGTGTTCTTGGAGAAAAAACAGTTCACAGCACTTTCCTCCGTTTGGCAATGTTAACAAGCAGCTCTAAACTTATATCGCCATTATAAAAACTTAAAAGTAAAAAACATTTTTCAACCGGACAACAATATCTTGTTATTTTAAAATGCATTTCACGGTAGTTGCTTACGTTTGCTTTAAATCAGGGAAGCGTAAACGTTTTGCTCGAGGGCCGGATACAGTAGATGATTTTCATCGAGTGCCACATTAATATTTACAACGTGAATTCGGGCTTCAAACTTACTTGAAAACCAAAAAAAGGCTTTTAATTTGATTTGTTATATACCATTCTTGAAGGTGAAAACCAAAATAAAAAATTGTCTTCACTTTGTTGTTTTACACCGTTCACATTGAATGCTTTGGCCGAAGTTGGCCCCGAGCCGTAGCTTGCACATCACTGCTCTAAATTAATGTCGGGGCAAGAAAACAAACAGATGGGATGGTGAATAAATTGCTATCTGTTTTAAAGATCGAATTTAAGTACTTTTCTAGAGTAGAACAAAGTAATTTTTGATATAATATACCTTTTATAAGTGATGTAAACCAATACGGCGATGAAAACAATGATCAAAGGAAAGAGAATCGCGTTTACAATGGTTAATTGATTTATAGATTGTTGCATTTGAAACATTTCTTGGTAAATCTGTAAAAAATTGACATTAATTTTTGTATTTCAGATCATCTGGTAATCTTGATGTTTTTTTGAAGTTTGATCGAAAAAATCCAACTCAACTACGCGATTATCATTGGTCTCTGCTCACCAAATAAAAGCAAAGATGTTTTTAGACCAAAGCGTTGGCTTTTTCGACAAAGAAATTGTTCAGATTGACAGCACAGAACATTGACACCACCAGGTCGGTCGATCTATGTCATGGTTAGTGAAGAAATATTTGCTTGAGAAGCGACTGCAACGCTGTTAGGAGTCACGAGCATAACTCGCTTAAGTAGGCTATAGGACGAGCGGTGAGAATGAACAAAGGCTAACCAGTTTGTTTTTACAAAAAACAACCTTTAAAAAACATGTTTTTCTATAAATAAACTTGCAATATATTTACAGTATTCACCTATTATTTACTGGTCAAAATTACCAAACGTACGTAAAATACTACATTACCAATATCAATAAGCTAGTTTCAGACAGTCACTATTTGTTGCAATAAGCACACAATCTCGACTAGAATGCCAGCTTTAGCGCGTCATACAGTAAAGTTACCTAGAGATCCACTATACTATAATTACAGCTTAACATCTAAACTAACACTTGTCAACCTTTTTTTGGAAATCCTAGTATCAAGTGTAAATCAAAAACAAAATTGGATCGACCCAAGTTCTAAAATAAATCAATGAATTTTTTTGCAACGAAGAACGTTATCGTAAATGAAGTTAACAACTTTTCGTAAAGTTCTATTATGACGACCAGGGTTCTCAAATCTGTCCTAGTACAGAAAAGAACGCAAAGATGCGAAATAAAACCCGAAGTCGAGAGTTTGAATGGACGCATTTGTTTTTTAAAGTCAAGTATAAAACAAAAAAACTTTATTTAAAATTAAAAGAGATGTAAACCAAAAATTTTCGTAAAGTATGGGGGAATTAGCGGTTCAAGATCTAAGCAAATTAAACACCATCCACTTTTGGGTTGCATTCCAACAGGTGGAAAAACACTAATTTAAGCCATCGACGTATATCAAAATAACATGGTTTTTAAAAAGTTGTTCGTCTTTTATGCGTTTACTTAGGTTGCATCTTGCGGGTTTTGTTTGAAATCATTTCGCCCGGGCTGCTGTCCCCGGGGACGTGATGTGAACTTTCCTGTTCAAAATCGATGACAAAATAATTTTTTGCCAAAAGTTTACAACTTCTATACTGAAAGCATGTATATCCAACCTAGTCGAATTTGTTATGGTTTTTGCCTTTCAAGTAGGCACGCTTTGATTTTATCGCGTGAAATGTTTGTAGGTTTGGCCATTTTAATTTACTGTACGCTTTAAGCTTTTTCAAAACTTATAAGTAATACCAAAAGACGTTCTAAAAGTTTCAGATTTAACTAAAAGTCAATGCAAATCGACTTACCATTATTTTGATATGATATTAAATAAAACAATTTTTTTCGGTAGCATTTGGAACCTCAAGCAAATGACAGGACAAACAAGCTTTGTCTGACAAGACCAATGACTAAGACAATGTTTCTCAATTTCCTGGATCGCGATCTCAAAGTGGGTCGCCGACGACTGCAGCGATGCAAAATTTAACCATTTTGGTTGTGATTTGACAGCAGTTGACTCATAACTGTACGAGCGGGGGGGAGGGAGCAGGGGTAAATACAACTAAGATTTAATGTAAAGACTTTTTTAGTCTTTAGGTGAAAATGAAGAAATGCGACACAGATTTGAGGAAAAATCTTTATTTTAGTTTTTGTAGTGAGAAACCAATCGTTACTGCTTTATTTTCAACTACATCATCTGTTGATGACCCAAACAAAGGGTTTTTACCTTGAATCTGTGCGACATACTGTTATCTCCCTGAAATCCTACAAAAACTACGATTCGGATAATTGTCGATAAAATTTGTGTAAGATTGAATTGCTTCTACAAAATGTTTTGCGCAAAATTGATTTCGCTTGACTGATTTCTTTATTGCGTAATAGTCTCGTGCATTATTGTGGAACAGTATGGTTAGGTCTATGTTAAATTATCTTGTGTTTAGTTCCCTTTTTTACGCTTGCAGTAAAGTCTGTAAAAAAGATTTGGTTGCCAAAGCTTTGCTCTTTATTTCCGCTTAACATTTGGGTCGCCACAAAAAAAGGTTAGAAAGCACTAGAAAGGTAATTAGCTATTTACTTTTTATGATCTAAAGATATCATGTTCAAGAAATTCAAATTTAAGTCATCTACAATATTGAATGAATGTATTCTTAAACATTGATTATATCAAACGAAACTAGTAAAATCACTAAATACCGAAAGTTTTGTTTTTGCTATGACAGCAAAACACAAAAACTGAAAAAATCTTTAAGTGATTAGTTTTCAATCAAACTGACTTTTTTTATGTAAGAAATAAAAAATTTTCAAATAAATACTTTGAATCCAAATATTTTCTAATCACTCTTAATGTTAGAGTAAAAATTCAGATTAATATAGCTTTTTGATTGCCAAATCACAATTTTATCATTAATATTATTACTATGATCATTTACTCTTATTTATAAAATTATTTATAAAGTACAATGGTTTTGTTAAAAAGTAAAAAACAGAAAACCCGATAAACTAACAAAGAAAATTAAAATACATTTTTTGATCTGATTTCATCATCACCTGGTTTAAGAACAATGGCTGGCAATTCTCAAAACATATATCTCTCGTCCTGTCATCGCCACGCACTCCTCGTGTTTTCACCAAAACTGCACAGAAATCTGTGCAATTTTTACAAAAACCCTTCGTCGGATGAGTAAAGGAAAGTGGTCCATACTCTTGTTTGCATTTATCCATTCTCTAAATTGAATTTTAAATTAAGTTTTGAAATAAAACAGAAGACATTTACAAAATAAAATATACATATATATTTTAGACTAGATGGCGAAAGCAGCCTTGCTTATTGCATAGGTTGCTGTCGTGCTACTGTCTTAGCAGTGGTGAGTCTTTGGCATCATTGTGTCACCGGTTTAAGAATTGAAAACCACTTTTTTGCGCTCAAAGCAGTAACAAAAAGACTGAACCAAAACTTTTAGGTTCTTTTTGTTTTTCTTTATTTTGGTAAGAACGAGGATCTTATTCTGATTTTTATATCTCAATGACTTGACGTAAAAAATTATCGTCAAATTTTTACAAATAACGAATTTTATTTATTTTTAAGTCAACTAACCTTATTTAGACCCAATAGAATATCATTTATAAAAATTTTAAAAAGGACTATACAAATGCAAAATTTCGAAAAAACAAACAAAAAAGAAATAAAAACAAAAATAAGTGAAATATACTGTACTATAGTCAGTTTAGTATAATGCTTTGTCAACTTTTGCGGTAAAGGTACACAATAATACGATTTCTTAGAATCTTTATAGCCTTTTCCAGATCACGAAAGGGAGACGGAAAAACCAATATGCGTTGATCTGTTTTGTAAAAGTAAAACGAAGGCTAAAAAACACTTTATTTCCGATCAAAAGCCAAAGTAAAACTTTATTTTATGTTAAAAAAAACAACTTTGTGCATTCCATTACATTTCATCAAAGGAGTACGCCCTGAAGTGTACTTTATGCTTGGTTGAAAAGCATTCATTTTTTGCAAAGGTTACAAACTAGTTTATCATTTTAATATGACGAAGGCGTCATCAGGGCCGGCAATTTAAAACCGCTAAGGAAGAGCCCTACATTTATAAATTAAAGCTCCTTTTTATCTTAATATGAAAAATAAAAATTTTTTCCGTATTCAACTAGTTTCCTGGCTTCAATGGGTCAACTTTTAATCTAAATCGGGGTAAAGACCAAAAAAAGTCTTCACTTGACTTTTGAAATAAATTTATCAAGCAGTTTATCAAAAGAAGTCGAACTCGTATATTTTACACTTTAGTGCTCGCGAATTTATAAAAGTTGGAAACCCCTAACTTAGTACATTATACATAAATTTGAAGATCTTCTATTTATTCATGCCAACATCGGCAACTAAATTATTTATTTTAATGATTAGCTTTTTTTGTTCAGCAAAAAAATTTATGGTTACATTGCAGAAAAAGAAAATAAAGAGCATAGTAAAATGTTTATTGAGCTAAAAACATTAGAAATTTAAGAACTTTTTGATCATAAAAACAAGCCCATTGTGTTAAGTCTTGTTTATTCTAACTGTAGTGCTTATTTACAAACTGACGCCGTTGTGAATTTATGATCAGATAAGCTTATGTAAATATCCGGTATTATTGTCTTTGACGCTTCTTTCGATTACACTACTATGTCGTCAGTTGCAGGTGAAATAAGCAGCTTCTAACAGATTTCAGTCAGTGAAAATCTGAAATTTTTATTAATCGTCTTTGAATTTGACGATTAAAAGCATTGATCTTCTTATGGTGTGGATAATCTGCCATAAAAGAATAATATGCCTAGTAAGGCCCGAGGCCAACAAATATTTTTCAGCGTAATCCAAAAGATACCCATAAAGTTTTTTGACTCAAATATTTATCTTTTTTCCAAAAATGAATGACTTTTTAGTTTTTTGCAACACAATGTTAGGTCTTGCCATCCAACCAACTACTTACGTCCGCGCGCTGGGCTATTTTGATGAAGTCTTTACTTTTTAAATGTGTCCAGTAAGCGTTGCTTTTTTAAAACTCTTTTACTCGAACTTAATCCAATGTTTATCAATATATTTCTCCCTTTTGACATCAAAAAAGTTTCTATTGTTTTTTGCAAAGCACAAAAAATAAACATATATTTTTCTTTGTCTAAAATGGAATCCACTATGGGTCAGACATAGACAGGACCATGACCGAGAGCTTTTTTTACCGTAGTGTGCAATGCAACATGTTTACTTTAACGTGGACTGCGGTTTGTTTAGTCCTGCCGCATCTTTGATAAATAAAAATGAGATTATTAGTTTTTGGCAAATAAAAGGGTTCAACATTTTAAACAATTAAGCTTGACCTAATAGGACTGGTACTCGCCTTAGAAATAAAGCACAGATCGGGGATGTGCTCTTGCAGTATTTGTAGTGCATTAATATTTGGTGCACTTTAGTATTATTACAGTAGCGTAGATGTCTACTGTAGTTCAACTAAATTGTTTGGTAGTTTCCGCGCAGCGTGAAAACACAGGGGCCTAGATTTTAGTCTCCTCTAAAAAAAATGCATAAATTTATTTAGTAGATAATGCATTATATGGTCAGGGCCCAGAGTAGTAGAGTAAGCAAAACAGAACGTCGCTCCTGATGGACGAAGCAAAGGACTGTGTGTCCAAAAAAATTACTTGGTGTTCTCTTGGAATCACTAGCGTATTTAGTGGAAGGGGCACTGTTCCTCCCCCTTGGAGATCACTAATACGAGAAATCAGAGACAGATTCAAAGTGAAGACCTTTATTTTACCACATAAAAAAATTTATCCACTAAGCATATTTGTTTGTGGTTGTATGGCTCCGCCAGATTTAAAAATTCTTGATAGGCCACTGCTTGGAATGGATGGCAGGCATCCAATAGCAATACACAAGGCGTCTTTAGTTGTTCGATATAGAGTTTACTAGAAATAGCAGGATTTGTAAGATATCTTTTGGCACCAAAATCCCACCTTTAGCCAGAAAGTCGTTTCAGTTTTTCCAAATATTGTTCTTTGCGCAATGCCAGAAGATGGTGATGGAAGGTGATCGATTTTTCCAGTATTACCCTAAGATCGAAGAGAATTGGACCAAATGTAAACGACTTATCATTATTGTAAAGTGTGAGCTCACGTTTGGCCTCTAGGTTCTTCACATCAAAAGTTGCTGTCACAGTCTTCGAGACCAAGCTTTAACTCCAAGTCTAAATGAAACCCGAGGAGAGTTGTAATGTTTTTATCAACTTAGCAAATTCTTTTCGTTTCCAAAAAAAAGCAGCAGTGAAAAATTGTAGACACAGACACATTTTCTAAAAATTGTGGAAGGTAGAACTTACATATAGATATTAAAAAGAAGAGGGAAAAGACTTCATTCAGAGGAACAATGTTTCTTGATTGACAAAGCTTGCTTCGCTTGCTGTCACCGGTAGTGAGAATGTAACTTCTGTTCAGGACAAGTTCCAAAATCATTCTGACCATTTTCTTTACTGGCAGAAGTCTCAGCAACTTGAAAGTAAGATTACGTCTGTAGACATACTACTGTCCAATCGACAAAGGCGGCACCATATAGTCTCAATAGAATTATCGAACTTTTAACGTCAGAAAAAGGACTTGATCCATGGTTGAATTTTCGCATGGAAACTCAACGTGTACCCAAGGGTGCAATGAACCAATAATTGTTTCATTGAAAGGGCGTGGATAAGACTCTCGACGATCTTGTGAGGAGGCATAGCATGTTTTTGTGCGGCATAGAATGAGCCGACTTCGGGGCACAGAAACCCTGGCACGGTGTTATACTCAGAAATCTTTTCACAAATTCAATCAAATTAATCAATTTATCAAGCCTTACTTTTATTCAACAGTTCAACTTATTCAAATAGAATGAAAAATAAAAACATAACACATATTGATTAAGCAATTTAAACAAAGGCTTGTCTAACTAAAATCCCTTTAAAATGCTTGCAGGCTAATAATTATAAAGTCTAGCACATTAAAACAATATTAAGCTTCTCAAACTACGATTACTGTTAATTTAGCCTGCACGAGAAAAAATATGAAAAGATCATAGTGAGGTAATAGATAATTAGTAGTAGCCTAAGCAAAAACGGAGTAAGGCGGAAAGAAAGTAAACAATGAAAGATAGAAAAGAAAGTTAAAAAGGTTAGAAAAGTTAAAACAATAAAGAAGAGGGGGTTGCAGGGGGTTAACAACAAATTGTTTGCAATTAATTGTGATAACGAAGCGGCAGTTTAATAAGGCGACCGCGCCTGGACAATCGAACAGTTCCGTCTGCCGCTGGAACATAGTAGCAGAGGCATTGGTTAATAGCTTTTCACATCACAAAAAAGTTTCAGTTATAAAAAAGTTGATAGATGAAAAAGTTAAAACTATGATAAAAAGATTTTGATAATAGAAAACATCACATTTTTTTCACTTAAAACCAAATTTCAGTTATCTAAAATTATAAAATTATTGAAAACGAGCTAGTCTACGATGTACAGCACTGCTAAAGGCAGATCATCAAAAACATCAACCCTTGAAAATCCCGACTCTTTTTACGATTTTTTATACAAAATTTTTTCAAAGACTTTCAAAAGTCGGACAGATAGGTACAATAATAGTATTTGTAAATAAATGCAACAGTATCAAGATACAGATTAATGACTAAAGCAAATTAAGATTTCTTCTGCTGAACTTACGAAGTTTTTCCACAATCAAAAACACTGCTTTAAACATTGCTTCAAGTAGAACTTATGGTTGACAAAAGACGAATAATTTTTGCTGTTGCGACAAAATTAATATCAATGCACTGCAAAACAAAACTTTCTTACTTTATTAATACTGGAGACAAGTTGGGCGAACTTATCGGAGTGCAAAAAACTTCGCTGTATAAAATCGCTTTCACTGCTAAAAAAAAAAGAACTTTTTAACATCGCGCAATAACGGTGGAAAGTTAGTTTCTTTGCAATGATTTAAGTTTTTTGAAAATTGTAATCACTATAAAGTATATTGCTGAATGTATAAATTTGAATGCTCAAAACAAAAATCTTTTCAAATTTTTTTCATTATTATTTTGAAACAAAAACACCATATAAACGTATACAAGTTGTTACTTTTTTGTGTAGATTTTCACAAATACCATTAACAATCTGTTGATACTTAATCATTGCTATGACATGATATTGATCAACATAAGCCTAATCTTTTGGTTAACTTTACCGCCCTTTCACTCGATAGGGTTATACTTTGGCTATAAAATATCTATCTTTTTCTCCGCATCATATCAGTTAGCTTCTACTTTTTTATGTCATTATGCTTTCATTTAGTGTTGCAACCTTCAATTTTATACTATCGTTTTCCTTCTCTTCCTATTTTTTACTGGTTAACTGTATAACAACTGCTGATGGCAAGAAAATAGCGATTTTTGATATTTGCAAGAACAGATTGCTGTCTCTACAATTATTTAATCTCGATCAAAATTAAATCCAACAAATTTTGTAAAACATGTATTTGGACTTTCACTAGGGTCATCAAACTTTATTCCAAAAGAGCCACACACCGAATAACAGTAATGTAGCAAGAGAAAAATTTTAAGACACTTTTTTGTTGAAAGGCAGTTTCAACAAATGTAAATTTTAGCGTACAGGAAAAAACTTTTAAACGTGCAGGAAAAAACTTTTACTAAAAAACTTAATGAAGAGCAAAATAATAAAAAAGTTTATGAGTAAGAATTTTTTTAATGCAAATTGGAGACCAAAAAAGGCTTGCCTCAGGAACGTTACCTTTTTTGAGCCGAAGAGTATTTTGACTCATCAAAAGTATATGCCGGCCAAGTAAATGAAACACCGATGCCGAAGTTTACAGATAAATATCTTACTTTTTCGTATAGCTAGAGAATTGGAATCATTCCAAAAAAATTAGTCAGAAACTTTTTGATAGAAATTTTTGAGAATGAAGAAAAAGCGAGCCGAATTGAATTATTGATATAAAGTAAAAATGCGAACTCTCATTAATCGAGAGTGTTTAACGGTTTAACCGATGAAAAGAAAGCTAAACGAGTTTAAAGCCATGGACAAAATCTTTTTTTACAAGAAATTGGGTTAATAGATTAAAAAGAAGTAGCTTTTAAAGCGGAAAGTGAAATATAGAACGACCTCGAAAAAAATCTCTTGTCGCTCTAACGAAGAGCACACTGTGTGTGTTGTCCAAAAGATACCGGTCAGTTGGTTCAAAAAGGCGATATTGGAAGCTACTATTTGCGTTGCGAGAATATGGAAGACTGTATCGGCTTCTAGAAACAAAAAAATCAGTGAAAAACTAGTACATGTTTTGTTAATACGCTCTGCAAGCGGTGTAACGTGCGACCAACGTACCGACTATCACAGTGGCGCAAAATTGCGATACAAAAATGCTGCAATGGTGAAAAAAACATGTCCTTTTTAGAGCTGGCAAGCGCTGTTGTGTCGTAAAAAGAAAGTGAGGTTCGACGCAAAGTAGTAGTGATTGATTGCCGAGGTGATTTGTTTTGAAATGTCATCGAAACAATTCTTATCGATGGCACGTTGATGTAGACTAGATATTTTTTCATTTTGTGGAACGGCTTGACATTTGGCTGTCAAATTTCGCATAAACGTAGAATTAATTAGGTGTTTCCGGTAGCTATTAGTGATTAAAATAAATCAAATTTTGTGCAATTCCATGTGCAATTTGCTTTTTGACAAAATCATGAACGCCCGGTGAAGTAAATTAGTTATCAGATTTTTTGGGCCTCAATCCCCAATTCTTTTCTCACCCATCTCAATCCTCAGTTTTCTTCATTCTTCTCTACAGCTTACTCATAAAAAAATTAACCACTCTCTTCTTAAACGTCTTGGTAGAAAGACCAAAATTTAAATAATGACTTTGGTATACAGAAAACCTAGTTTTACTGGCCAGTAACGTCTTTCTTGACGCATTCCTCACTATTTTTCCGGACTTGAAGCTGGAACAAAAAACTTAAAATAAAGTGGACACCTTTTTTTGGTCTAAGTTTTTATGGTTTTTTAACTAATTTTATAAAGGTTATAGCTTTACCAAAAATATTCTTAGTAAAGCTATTATAACCTTAAAGAATTAGACTTTTTTTAAACGCAAAATCAATTCTTCAATACTCCTGGTTTCGTTACACAAAGTTTCGGGAAAAAGTTTGAAGTCTATTATGATTTTTTCTAAAAGTGTTGGTGTCCTTTCTTTGTGCAAAAGCTTCGAACTCTTGAGTAATCAAACTGTTACTAATAAGGGCAATAATTCAAAGCCATGGTCAGGCAATGAACTTGTCTATACACAATGCCGCAGCACAAGACTTTTTTATACTGTAGAAAGGTTCAACAATTTTACCCTATTGCACGAAATGCTGCTTAAATGAGTAAAAAAAATGTTTTTTTGTCATAACCATTTTTCTGGTTGGTTTACTGATTTTTTGTTTATCATCATTCTGCTACTCAATTTTATTCTGTAATTTTTTTCGTTATGGTACTTATATAGCCTACTTTCTTGCGGTTCCGTGGCATCAATTTTCCTGTTTCAACAATAAGACGTTATCATAAATTTTCCTCAATGTCATTTTAATATTTTCGAAAAAATATTAAAGGTTCTTTATGTTTGGTTGTTTTTAGCATATCTGTTGCCTACCGAACAAAAATATGTTATTTTTATGAATTACGTTATCTGTTCACCTAACTAACAAGTTACAATATTAATGTAATCCTTGAAATAATAAAAAAAAAAGAAAATTTTTGTTGCAGTTCTTACTTTGATTGAACAGCGGAGATAGCTGTCAAAAAAACAATTAAACAACTTAAAAACACCACAATCGAACGCATATCTTGTTACTGTTATCACTAAGCATGTAATGGAACTACAGCTGCAAAAACAAACATCACAATTTATTAGCTTCAATAAAATCATAAATAATTTTATACATTTTTTTCATATTAACAAGTTTTTCTATTTTTTATCAAAGATAATAAATGCGAAGGCACAGGCTATACTATACTTTATTACTGTTAGGGCTTGTTTCCACTACGAGCGTGAAATGAAGCTTTTTTTGCTTGTTTCATTGATTTTTTACTTCTTTACACGCTTAAAACGACAAAAAGCGCTAAGCGAGGCAAAAAATTAATAAAAGAAACAAAGAATACTCCATACCACGCTGGTAATGGAAACAAGTCTTTAAGCTTATAACTTAGATAATGCAACCATGAAAATATTTAATAACACTATGTTTAGAACTTAGTAAGTAGTTATTTTAACTTTTCGTCTTATCTCCAATTCAGTTTTTACCAAACCAATGCACAAATAACTGCTGCATTTAAACATTAATGAAAAATATCAATAGATCAACTTCTTATTAAATTTTATCCCAAAAACTTTCTTCTCGCTGTATCAGTAATCATTCACAATAATCTGTAGTTAAACTTGGCTGGGTTACGCATTCATTCGTTTTTGGTACCAGTGAATTCATACTGAGCACTGATCGGGCTTTTAACGTGTGTGCGGTTTTTTTTCCGTTGCTGACTAGTTCGCGCTTAAAGAGCAAAAATCGCGAAACAAGAATGACGTTTATAAGCTATTAAGTATATTTTGTCATTGTATACAAAATGATTTAATTCATAACAAAATTTTGCGTAGGTAGCATTGCGACATAGGTATGTTTTCATGAAAACAATTAATTATGACGCAAACTTTTCATTTAGGTGCAAGTAACGAATTTATTCCTATAAATCAAATAATTTTTGAAAATAGCATCGCATGGCATTAATAAGATACGGCGATACCTTATTATAAAAGTACAAATGTGCTAATAGAGCATCCATTCTTGAACTAGCTTGTTTACAGTCAGATTTACCATCAGAACGTCAGGCGACTTCAATCAATTAGCCAAGTAAACTTTGGATTGAAAAATAAAGTTTTTGAAATCCTGGCTTTTTAAGACCCCGAATGAGTTTGAACCTTTTGTTTCAAAAGTACTGCAGCGGAAAGTTGTATTTTGTTTAGAAACTGGTCAAAGTCGAAATCTTTAGTTTTTTTTAAAAGGATGCTAATAGATTTAATTGTGGTTCATACGAAAATGAAGTCAAAGTAGTGATAAAAAGTTTTTGTGATTACACCACAATTACATGATGTTGTGGATCAATATTAATCAGACTATTGTTGAACGATCATTGCATAATATCTTAAATTTGAAAAATGCTTACTTAATACTGAAAATTAGTATGAAAAAATCTGCAAAATCATGGCCATCAAATTTGGAAGGCTAATGAGCAATAAAAAAAAATTAGAGCCGTAACCGGAGTTTTGTTGGACGCAAACAACCTTTTACTTCATAATTATAATTGTTAAAAACAATATCAATGCATTTGCTAATCAAAATATAGTTCAAAAAAAAAAAAAACAAAAGAAGCTTGGCAATGTTTTTGCTTTTCGGAATAAGCAGCCTTCGGATCAAATGAAAAAAACACTTTGTTGATAGTCAGTTACTCGATGTTTTTTTACTTAATTTGTTTAAAGCAAGATAACGGAAACTGAAAACATTAACACTTTTGTTTTGTTTTTATTTTACTTTCAAATGTTGACTAATAAAGCAATGGTGCTGCAAGCTACGATCATACTGTAATATACATAAAAAAATCTCTTTTAGGCTAAACCTTTTTTTTAAACTGTCTTTTATCAATCTGTTATTAAATACTTCAAGACTTAAGTCTTGAAATATTTACGTTTAAATATCATTGCAGCGTGCTTTAATACAAAAAAATCTCTAGTTAATCGAATTAATATTCATTTTGTAGTCAAAATAGGATCATCGCATTTGTCATCTTTAAAAGCACGGATTCACTTTTTCGGGAAACATATTATACGGATGTTGTTGTGGCCGTCATAGTCTCTCGTCGTTTAGTAGGGTATCCGTTCCGGATTAGATGAAATACACGACAGGGGTTTTTCTTCTACAACTTCAGACCGCCCACCTTGTGCGCCAGGGATGTCAAACTCACGGCCCTTGGGGCTAATTGTTTCGGCCAGCACAACTGTCCTTTTTTTATGATTTTTTTATCTTTTAAGATATCTCGCAAAATTTGCAAAACAACACAGCAAGATTCAAACAGAACTAAGTAATTTGAGTATATTTTTCTCAGTCTTACATCCTGAAAATAGTAAATTTATCAATTCAAAATCTATTACACATAGGACATAAAAAAATTCTTTTAGAAAAATTCCAAAATTTCTTGAATTTTTCATCAATTAATGACTACTTTGAGTCATTTTATTTTTCTTTTTTTATGGTGCTGCCCAAGCTAATAAATAAACATAATCAAACAAAACTGCTAAAACTTGAGTCGAGTTCTGTGCTAAAAATATGATAAAGTTAGAATTATTCATGTTTTATTTTTATCTACAGTATAAACAATTGAGATTGCAATTACAATCATAAATTTCCATTGATTAATGGTGTTGTTTAAGTCGAATTATGTTTCTGAACAATTATTTGTAATAAAAATTGTTAAAACTTGTCAGAAAACCCGACTGGCTGGTACTAATCTATCTTGGCTGGTCAAAGTTGGGATTGCAAATACTTTTTTAACCGAGATTGAAAACCTAATGAGCAAAAAACGATGACTAACATGGGAACAGAGCTTTTATGCGAAATCAAAGGTTAAATATCAAACCAACGTTCCTTCATGGTTATTTGTAACCGATTCGATTTTGATTTGTAAACATTATAATTTTATTTGTGACCGATTCGATTTTGATTTGTAAACATTATACATGTAATTTTATTTGTGACTGATTCGATTTTGATTTGTAAACAATATAATTTTTAAATTACATATATTTTAAATGGTTTATTTTGATTAAAAAAAAAGTTATACATACAAAGGAGGTAACTTTTCGGTAACCTGGTTTATATGCTAAAGTAAACATTATACACTTTATTATACCAAATGTTAAAAAAATCGTTGGCTTCTCTGTATTTGCGGCCCCCAATTCCAATCATGCATTAAATGCGGCCCACATAAGCTCACTAGTTTGACATGCCTGGTTTAGATCATATGCGGATGCAGTAACAAGGTTGATAAGTCAATAAAAATTGTCATATATAAAAAAGTGCAGTATTTTTCCTAAAATGAAATAACTTTTCTATGGATAGCCATAGCTTATTTTTACACATTTGAAGCGAAATAAGCATTTTTGACAATGTTTTGACAAAAGTAATGGATTTTCTGCTTATATTGAATGCCGAAAAAATTCCTACAGTAGAACTTAGTTTCTTAAAAAAATTTTGCAGAGGATTTTATTCACTGCAAATCAAATCAAATGACAAAAATAATACGCATAAAAATATGGCATAGCCATTAACTGTATATTTTTTACTTCATATTGAGAAGTGCGCAGAAATAAACTTACTTTAAATTTTGATTATTTAAAAAACATTAGGTTAATTTCTGAAAAAAGACTGTAATAGGTATGAAAAAGAATTTCTATTTGAACAATGAAATCTATCAATGGAAACGTGAAATAATAAAAATGTCAAGCTAAAGCCGAAACCCGAATGAAGAGAGTTCTGAAAGATAGTTAAATCCATCTTTTTCAAAATGATACCCATTATTATTTTGTTTTAATCAATCACTGAGCTTTTGCAAGCACAACATAAATCAAGCATAATGGCTTGATTTAAGCGAGATAGTTCTCTCGTATTAGGAAATTAAAACTTTTTTAGAATATCATATAAAAAATTTTAGCTTTCTGCTCTCTTTTTGATGTCCTATCTATCTTCTTAAAATGTCAAAAAAGTACCTTGTAGTAAATTTCCCATGAGAAAGTACAGTTGCATCAGTGCCCCGACGCGAAATACGTCTATCGAAATAAAAACAGGCATAATGTGGCATCTCAAAAATGTTCTTAATACTATTTCTCTGAATTTAGCAGAGTATTTTTGATTTAAATTGCCATCAACACTAACGACAACCTTCGTCCACTCTTCGAACAATGCAAAAGCTGAAAAGTTGGAATTTTATTTTTATTCTCTGTTTTTTTAAAAGTCTTTTTAAGTCGCATTGAACCGAATTGAGTTCGCGCCATTGTTTTGACCGTTTGCATGTGTGCTTGTCACATATCACTTGATTTTATGTCAGAGCACTCTCTGTTTCTATTCACAGTTGTCATTTAGTCAAGCCCTTGAATGTCCCACTGTTCTTTCAGTTGCATTAAACATTAAACGTTTCATGCAACTGAAGGTTTAACTTGCATTATAGGTTCAGTTGCATCAAACCTTATAAAATCAAAAAACTGCGAGTGCACTTCCGCGAAATTCATCAATTGCATAGATTAGGGGGGTCCAAACCGCGGACCACGACGTGTGATGTTTTGCTGCCCTCTAAACAATTTCTAGTATTTTGATTCTTTAAAAATTAGGAGCAATGCCAACCTTTTATAACAGTCTGAGCAAGCTGTTTGAAAAATTGTACGAGTGCTCCGTTTTATTTTGAAAAATCGAAATAAAGTAAAGGTTTTCACTTGCCATTAAAACAGTGGTTTTCAACCTTTTTGGTGGAGCGGAACCCCTATGAAACATTCCAGAGGCTTGAGGAACCCCTGTGCAATAATTTGATTGTCTTATGCAAAAAACATCATTTGATTAATAAAATGAGATTAAAATACTCATGTTCAGATTTATTTACTATAAAAATATTAATACAAACTGTAAAAAATTATATTTATTCTCGTAAAAAATTCAATGAGAAACTTGAGCTTAATGTTTCTTGCACAACTCTTTAAGATTGGGTTGTGTTTTTGATAGACACACACGAAGTTCATCTTCCACAGACAGCAATTGTCCTCGCCTTTTGTACTTGATTGTTGTCAGAGCTGAAAATTCAAACGAACAAAAGTAGGAGGTTGAAAACTGCACAAGAAGTCGAAGCGCTTTTTGGGCAATAGCAGGATATTCCTTATCAACCAACAACCAGAATGGATCCAAGCTAAGCTCAGAATGCTTCAACTGTAATGTTTTATTATTTGAAACACTGGCAAGTTCTTCTTCTGTTAATGTAAATTGTTCTTCAGATGGCTCAAATTCCACAAATGGGATTCTAACCCAGTCATATTGGTCAACAGATATTGATGGAAAATATTTGTCAAGATTAATTAACAAAGTGTCCAAGTGGTTTAAGATTGGTTGTGCAATTTTCGGACAATTGCTTGGAGTACTTCGAAACATTTCTACATTTCTTGCAGTTATGCGTTTTTTCCATATTATCACTTTCTTCTAAAAATTGATTATCACTTTTGCTATATCACAATGCAAACTAACTAATACTGTAATGATATTGTAATGAACAGGGAATTATAGTACAATACAGTAAAGTAGCCTACTGTACTGTAATTTCCTGTTTATTACTAGTTAGTTTGTATTGCAATGTGGTATAATTGATAATTCAATCGGCATTATGACATGCTGTGTGTTTTAGCCGAAGTCGTCTGTACTATAAAAATATAATACTATTAAAAACTAACACAGACTTAATTGAATGTAACAGAGACTTATATGATTGCCATGGGACTTAATAGATCAAAAATCACTGTATATAAACAATATGCATATAATAATAAAATAGACTCTCGGATTTGAATCTAAACTTTCGGAACCCCTGGACTGTTCTGGCGGAACCCTGGTTGAAAACCACTGCTTTAAAAGCTTGTTTTGGTCTTAATACCACATATTTGAAATTATCAGGATAGGCTAAAAATGCCAAAAAGGGTTGCTTTTAACCTTGAAAATCAAGTAAAGACCAAAGTAGAGTTTTACTTTACAGACGTTTCAGATAAAATTACTGGCAGCATGGTCGAGTGCTTAAAGCGCCGGGCTTGTGACCAACACGGTCTCGGTTCAAACTTACTCGTGCCATTCTGTTGTGTCCTGGGAAGACACTTTACGGCACTTTCCCCTGCTTGGTGGTCGTGGCAAGCAGTTCTAAATTACAGTCATATCTCTATTAAATTACAAGCTGACAACAATATCTTGGTATCTCCGGAAGCAGGTCGGGGTAATTGCCTACCCTCTGTATAGCGCCTACGTCGCTTTCCTGCGAGTCAGGAGGATAAATATAGAGATAAAATAATAATTAACCATGAACGGCACACTGACCTGGCAAGCAAACATGCTTCCTGGAGGAGCACCATCAGTTAATTCAGGCTTCATTCTCACTCTTGGGAATATGAATCCTGGAGAAACAAAACTTCCTGCTGCATTATTGGAACAAATAATTGTAACTGTTTGTCCATGTTCCATACTTGTAATAGAGCCAATTTGGCATTTTCCTTTTTTTGCCAATATTTTAGTCATCTTTTGCACAACACTAATGCCAGACTCATCCATGTTGTAAATAAAATCAGCAGAAATGTTATTTTCTTCTACTGTCTTGGTTAAAAGATTAAAAAATGCATCAATTTGATTTTTATTGAAACGAGAAGCACGGGCTAATGATGTTGCTTCTGGTAGATGAAGTGAAATTTCAGGGTGACGTTTCAAAAACCCTCTAAACCATTTTTTGCCAGCAAGCTTTTCATCATGGTTTAACCTTGTTTTGACTTGATTAATTTCAGCAATTTGATAAGCAAGTCTTCTTAAGTTTTGTGGAGTTAGACCATAAAACCTGGCTTCTAAATCTATTGCATGTTCAACAAGTTGTGCTTCAATATCTTCAGGTAGATCTACTTGCCTATCTAAATACTTTTATCCATTTAAAGCATATTTATTATCTCCTTTCAAATGTCAATGAAGAGTTGTTTTTGGGACTCCAAAGGTTTTAGATGCTTTTAAAAATCCCATTTCTTTGTTTTTTATTGCATCTATAGTCAATTGCATATTTGATTGTTCCCATTCCCCATTTTTCTTTTGTTTTGCTAATGTTGTCATAGCATATGATTTATATCTTTTACCAAACTCTATGATCAAATGATGTTTTAAAGTATACCTTGTAGTTAATAAAAAAGACATTACATAGAGATGAGCACTAAATGCAAACTAGCTACACAAATACGTAATTTAACTTGCTGCTATTTTGAAAACATACTTAGCAACTAGGTCTTATATTTGTTACAACATAAAGCTACAAAACCTTTTAGTTTAAAAAAATAAAATACTACCAGTATATAACATTTTTATTTCATGATAACTTAAAGTAAAGCTAATTTGCAAAGATATTCCAGAATATGTATCATTATGCCACTGTGACTTAACCTGGACCACTGGTCCGCTTTAGGTACGAAATGGTGGTCCAAAATTGGAAAAATGAGTACCTCCATACTTTTAAGTATTTTCACAAATAAAAACATTTTTAAAAAACTTTTTTCTTAATTAAAAGAGTCATTTTTGCACTTTATATTACATACCAGATTTTCGGTAAATAGAACATTTTATAATAACTACACGCTACAGGCCTTTAAGTGAATATTAGATCAAAGCACCCTCAAATTTATATTCATCCTTTCAAGCAATACAAGAAAATTTAAAACCCTGAAAATAACCTTAATCATTAAGTGAAGTGTGGCTAATGTGTCTTATGACACACAATGCGTCTGGCTGAGTGTTACAGTTTCGCCTCGCACGCGTTAACATTTTTATGCGTAAAAATTGAGTTGTGAATATATACAGTGGTAAAAATTGAGTCGTAGATAGGGTTACCAACTTTCTGTTTCGCCATTCCGGGACACCTTAATACAGGAGCGTCGAACTTTTTTAAGCCGAGGGCCAATTTGGCTCATCAAAAATATTGGCGAGCCAAACAAAAGAAACAGCTCGATTTTTGTCCAAAATCGTCGTGATCTCTAAAAAAAAAAGTCCTCACTTGAAATCAGCCTCTGACTCCCCAGCGTTCTTTCCAAAATCATAACGATCTCTGAAAAAAAAAGATCCTGACTTGAAATCAGTCTCGGATTTTATTATTTTTCTCTGAAAACTAGCGATGTCGGAAAAAACAAGAGAAAAAGGAGTTTTTACATAAAATCTGTCTTTGATTTCCAGCGGAATTTTTACCAAAATAGGCAGACAGAGCCCCAAAAAGTTCCCCCAAAATAATCCAAAGAGCTGTCAGTAAATTCCGGGACAAAAGTGACCCAGCCCGGGACACGGGACGCCAGACATCAATTCCCGGACTGTCCCGGCCATTCCGGGACGGTTGGTAGCCCTAGTAGTAGAGTGAAGTCGTTTTCTAGAAAACACAAAGCGGCCAAGTTATTCTTAATATGTTAGCAACTTCGCAACATAAATGGTGACCTCGACGTGATTTCGTACCCAGAAGAAGACGCTTTTATCAACATAACTTCGAAGTTTATTAACAAGCTTTACTCAACGATCAACAGCGATAATAGAAGAGGATTCAGCACAGCGAGACGAAGAAGATTAAATATATATTGATATAAAATATAGACGAAGAAGATTATAGACAAAAAGATAGGTTTTTTATTGGTTTTGCAAGCGAGACATTGTAATAGAATTGTAAGTGCTAATTTTATGTTCAATTTTTAACTAGTTTTTGGCGGACAGTTTTATTAATTGTATTAACATCAGTTACGAGTTAAAAAGTAGTTTTTTTTAACCTTAAGCTTGATTGAATAATGTGACGTCATAATGTATTTCTACTATCTTCGTGTTTTGTGCTTTACTTGCCGCGTTAATCATTTTAAGTTGTATTTTGTATTCTTGATTTTTTACTATCAAACCAAATGTGGGTTTCGCGAAGCGAGGCTTGACATATCGCGGCCTGTCCCAATAAAATTCTCTCCTACGAGACTCCCTCTAGTGATAGAACAAACTCAGAAATGCGTGGCAATAGGAAAAATAATAACGCTTCTTCGCCCGGAAATAGTTTTGGAAATATACATTTGCCACCCTTTTGGGAGAATGACGCCAGCGCTTATTTTTCAACTATCGAATTGATGTTTTAAGAAGCCAATATGACATCAGAACGGTCCAGATATTTAGCTCTTGTTACACGACCTTATCTCGAGACGCCAGTGTACTTAAGTCTTTGGCACATCTACTAAAAACAACTAACGCGGCAACACCTTATTCGACTTTGAAAGTTGCTATCCTCCGGTTATATTCCAATGCAGGCGGTGAGGATTTAGAGACCTCGTTTAACGATTGTGTGCGTGACGATGACAAAGTCTCAAACTACTTGGCCCGGCTTAGGTCCATAATCGCATCCCGTTATTGCAAACCGACCACTCTTCAGGAAGACATACTTAAATCTCGCGTACTGCAGTCGGTGGACACTCCGACCAGGCTTGCGTTGTATTCGTACGAACAAAGCACGGTCGACGAATTGGCTGCACATGCCGACCGTCTCCTTTCTCTGGCGAAATCTCAGCCTGCTACTCCCATGTCAAAGGTAAATATCATATCAACAAAATCGCATCAAGAACTGATAAATGAAATGCTGGATTCACGCATGAACCGCCTCGATCGTGCTTTTGCTCAGTTTTCAACCCCTCCCCGATTTACTTCGCCTCCAGGATCAAACGCTCCTATAAATCGACTCCCGAATGTAGCGCAACCATACAGGTCATTAGCTTGTTGGTATCACGAAACTTACGGAAATCGAGCTACCAAATGCAAAGGAAAACCGTGTCCTTGGGCCCCACCACGTGAAATTGAGCCAAAAAACGAGCTGTCGTCCTCCACGAATTAGGGGCTAGGAGGTCGAAAAATTTTAATAGGATAAATCTTCTATTTTTTGTTACCGATAAAAAAACCTGAGTTAAGTTTTTGGTTGACACCGGTGCTTCAAAATCTTTGTTTCCTCTGAATTATGTAGATAATCGCAACGTACAGACTTCGACACTGACTTCATTGAAAGCGTTAGGCAGCGGAGTAATAGATATACGTGGTGTTTATAAACCCAAATTAACCTTGGTTTTTTCATCTGTTTGAGCACAAGTTTTACATCAGCGATACTTTACGGGATTTTAGGAGCCGATTTTCCAGCTTACCATAAATTGATAGTTGATATTCTGCGCAAAGATTGATCGAATCGATTGAAGTCAAACAATGCTATCGATACGAGGATAGTGATTTTAAGAACACATTTGCTGTTCAAAGTGGCGATAAAACGGACAATATCATTCTAACAGAACTAAAAAACGAGTATTCTGAAGTTTTCGATGCAGCACTTCGTGAACGGTGTTGTAAACATTCAATAGTTGCGTCAATAGAAACTTCATCAAAAGAACCCATTTTTTTGTAAAGCTTGCAGATTAAGTCCTGAGAAATTTCGAGCATTGGGTGAAGAATTAAAAAGATTATGCGATCAAGGGATCCTTGAAAAGAGCCACAGCGCCTGGTCTTCGCCAATCGTGATGGTAAGAAAGAAATTTGGGGGCTGGAGGCTTTGTGCTGACCTCACAAACTTAAACAAAGTGCTGAAACCAAAGAAATATGCTTTGCCACATGTCAGTGACTTTACATTCCTAGCACACGGTTGCAACTTATTCTCTTCCATTGACATCGCGGACGCGTATTATAAAATTAGAGTACGGCCAGAAGATAGACATAAATTGACAATTACAACTCCTCTGGGAAATTATCAGTACAATTTTTTGCCGATGGGTTTAGCTTCTAGTTCAACTTACTTTCAACTATTAATGAACGAAGTCTTAAGCGGTTTACCGCGTGTTTTCTGCTATTTGGATGACGTAATCGTAATGTCTAAAACTCGTTTAGAACACAGACAAACGCTGAAAGCCGTTTTCTCTAGGCTACGTGAACACGGTCTAGTAAAAATGCTAAAAAGTGCAATTTGGGAATGAAGAAACTTTCGTTTTTGGGTTTTCATGTATCCTCCGAAGGATTAAAACCGTTGCAATCGAAAGTCGTAGCTATCAACAACTTTGTCACACCTACTACAACAAAACTACTCCAACCATATTTAGGTATGTACCAATACTATGACAGATTTATTAAAGGCTCAACGAAATTTTTGCAGCCTCTTTATGACCTTGTTAATTCTACCGCGAGTTCACGCCGCTTGATATGGTCAACAGAATCACTTCAGTGCTTTCAGGACAGTAAGGAAGTTCTATCTTCAGCAACCGCGTTAGCCTTTCCTGACCCTCATGCTTAAACAGAACTCGTTGTAGATGCATCTGGATCTAGCATCGGCGCAACTCTGCAACAAGAAAAAGATGGCGAGTGGCGGACCCATTGCATTTTGGTCAAAAGCTTTGAATAAGTCTCAAAAGTTGTGGTCGACGTTTAAAAGAGAGCTTTACGCATGCTATGCGGCTATAAAACACTTTAGCTATTGTTTAGAAGGGTCGAATTTTATTTTAAAAACTGATCATCGCCCGATAGTTAACAAATTTTACAGTCATACGCTCGCTCAGTCACCACGCCAACAAAGATATTTTGATTTTATAGCGCAAATGACTAACCGCGTGGAACATATACTGAGTGCAGAAAACCCGGCTGATATTTTATCAAGGATTTCCCATGAAGAGCAACCACTCGCGCCATTATCCCTGACGAGCCAAGTTTAGATGAATCGCATTGATGCAAAAATTGGATCCTGAAATAGAACTCTTGCGAGGTGGTCAATTAAAAAAAGCTGCCTCGTTACAGCCAATAGAAGTTCGCCTAGCAGATCACGATGTTTCGTTGCTCTGTGACCAAGCGTATTCGCGATTGCGTCCTATTATCCCTCAAGGACTGCGTTATGATGTTTTTAAATTATATCACTCCTGGTCACACCCTGGTGCTCAAACTGGAATTGAGTTAATTAGCTCTCGTTTTGTTTGGAACGGCATGAAACGTGATATTAGACAATGGACTCGGGAGTGTCAAGCTTGTGCCAGAGCAAAAATTCAGCGTCATAATGTCGCGCCTCTCGATAATGTACAGTAACACCCCCCACCCAAGGATCGCTTTGCAAACGTGTATGTGGATATCACGAGTCCACCTGGAGAAAGCAATGGTTATAACTGTTTACTCGTAGTAATTGATCGTTTTTCTCGATTCATGAACGCAATAGAGGAATGTGTTGACGCTTTTTTTCGACACTGAGTGGTTTGGTTCGGTTGTCTGGAACACATTTACACGGATCGCGGGACCCAGTTCACTTCAGTCATGTGGCTAAACATGTGCCACTACCTTGGGTCTCAGGCTCATCATTCCACCGCTTATCATCCACAAGCGCAGGGACTAGTGGAACGCTTAAATAGGACTCTAAAGAGCAGCCTCAAATGCCATGATAATCCAACTGATTGGCACCACCATTTACCCTGGGTTTTAATGGCCCTCAGGAACAGTCCCAATAAAAACTTAAAAGGCTTCACCCCTAACGACTTTGTGCTAGGTCAACCAATTAGACTCCCTGGCGAATTTTTTGATGAAAACATTGACACTGACATTCTATGCGATCCCGATTCAATAGTAACAAAATTTGGCCACTACGTTACATCCTTACGTTTTATGCCATCGCGAAAAAATAAAAGAAAGTCATATTTGGAAAAAGCTCTTTTCTTGCCAGAAACCACTCATGTTTACGTGCGAAACGACAGTCATCGACACCCTTTGCAACCTACATATCAAGGCCCTTTTAAAGTCATCAGTAAAAACCCAAAATTCTTCGAGCTCGGTTTACGCCGAGACATAAATAAAGTTTCAATCGACAGACTTAAAAGTGCGACACTTAGTTTTAAAAATTTAAATTCCCACATTGAGTCCGCAGATAATAATTTTTATTCCCTTGCATTTAGTTCACCAAAGGAGCGGACCCCCAATGACTTGTGTGCTGGAGATCCAGACGATGTTTTTAACAAAAGCGCTGTGTCCCCAATAGTGACGTCAAAAGATCGAGCAACGCAAAGACCTTTGAAATTTCGAGATTATTATGTCAATTTTTGAGTTGTTGTTTCCTCGTAATTAGTTATTTCGCTGCTTTTGTTTTATGAATTTTATGTTAGTGTTTTTTGTTTCTTTTTTGTTTTTTTGTTTTTTGTTTTTTTGTCACTGGTGGACATGCTACTTGGATGCAAAGAACAGGTGAAAGCAGTGGAGAAAAAGGAAGGAGAGAAATGAAGAGAAAAAGAAAGCTAAGAAGATCAAGCTGGGGTTTGCTACATTAAATGTTAGAACCATGACCGGTAAAGGAAGAGAAGTGGTGGATCTTATAAAACAAAGAGGGGTGGACATACTGTGTGTGCAGGAAACTCGCTGGAAGGGAGAGAGAGCAAGATGCATAGATGGAGGATATAAAATGTGGTACTGTGAAAGTGGAAACAAAAAGAATGGTGTAGGAATCATATTGAAAAAAGAGCATGTGGACAGGGTAGTGGAATTATGGAGGGTAACAGACAGAATAATATGCTTGAAGATGGAGCTTGATGATGTTATGTTGAATGTCATCAGTGCATATGCGCCACAGTTGGGGTGCATACGTGAAGAAAAGGAAACATTCTGGCTGGACCTAGATGAGACGGTGGAAAAGATACCAAGGAATGAAAGAATTGTGGTGGGAGCAGACCTGAATGGGCACGTAGGAGAAGGGAATAATGGTGATGAGGAATGCATGGGCAGACACGGATTAAGGAAAAGAAATAACGAAGGACAAGCAGTGGTGGATTTTGCTAAAAGAAGGAAACTAGCAATTACCAACACATATTTTGTAAAGAAACCAGCACATAGAGTAACCTACAGCAGTGGCGGACGCAGTTCGCAGGTGGATTACATCATGATGAGAAGACAAAGAATCAAGGAGGTGGTGGATACAAAAGTTGTTGTCGGTGAAAGTGTAGCAAAACAGCACAGAATAGTGGTCAGTGCGATAATCATCTGGACAAAGTGGAGGAAAGCACCAAAACCAGTGAAGAGAATAAAATGGTGGAAACTAAAGGACTTGAAAGTGAACAATAAATTCAAAATGGATGTGATTGAAAGCGGAATACTTGGTGGACAGGAAGACTGGCAAAAAATAGCTGAAATGATATGGAGCATTGCCAGAAGGGAACTGAGTGAAACATTGGGAAAAGTTAGCACAGCAGGTAGACGGGAAACGTGGTGGTAGAACCAGGAAGTCCAGGAGAAGCTGAAGGATACGAAAAAAGCTGAAAAGGCATGGGATACCATCAGAGATGATGCAAGCAAGTTGGCCTATAAAACTGCAAGAAAGCAAGCTAAGAGAGAAGTGGCAAAGGCAAGAAACAAGGCATATGAGGAACTGTACAAAAAACTGGAAACAAAGGAGAGGGAAAATGAGGTGTTCAAAATAGCAAACCAGAGAAACAGACAAAGCAAGGATGTTTAACAAGTAAGAGTAATCAAGAGTAAAAGTAGGGAGGTTCTGATGGAAGAAGAGAAATTAAAACAGAGATGGAAGGAGTATTTCGACAACTTACTCAACCATTAAAACCTTGAGAAAGAAGAGAAACGAGAACAGAAGCAGGAGAAAAGGGACGTGGAAGATATCTCTGGAGAATAAGTCAGGACTGGGTTAAGGAAGATGAAGAAGGGAAAGGCTCAAGGACCTCATGTCATACCAATGAAGCATGGATTGCTCTAGGCAATAAAGGTGTGGAGTTTTTAATGAACTTTTCAACAGACTCTTGCAAGGAGAGAAGATGCCAGATTAATGGAGGAGGAGCGTGCTTGTACCTTTGTACAAAGGTAAAGGAGCCATCACGGAAACTACCGAGGGACCAAGTTGATGAGCCAAACTATGAAATTGTGGGAGAGGATAATAGAAGCAAGGATAAGGAAGGAGGTGTCAATCGCTGAGCAACAATTTGGGTTCGTGCCAGGAAGGAGTACCACTGACGCAATCTTTTGCCTAAGGATGGTGTTGGAAAAGTGGACTGAAGGGTAGAAGGCAGTGCACTGTGCCTTTATTGACCTGGAAAAAGCATACGACAGGGTACCCAGAGAGGAACTGTGGCAATGCTTGCAGTTAGCTGATACATCAGAGTGCTACATAAAGATTATCCAGGATATGTACGACGGAGCAACAACAACTGTGAGAAGTGCAGCAGGGTTGACTGAAGAATTCAAGATAGGTGTTGGACTCCACCAAGGTTCAGCACTCAGCCCGTTTCTTTTTGCCATCATCATAGACAGGCTGACGAAGGACATCAGGAAGGACGCACCATGGGATATGCTGTTTGCAGATGACATAGTTGTGTCTAGACGAAATCATAGGGAGCTAGAGGAGGATCTGGAGATTTAGAGAAATGCACTGGAGAGAAGAGGCCTGAAAGTGAGCCGGAGCAAGACAGAATATTTGAGGGTTGGGGGTGTGGATGATGAAGAAGAGTTAAAGCTGCAAGGAGAAAAGGTAAAGAGAGCAAAAAACTTCAAATACCTGGGGTCAACAGTTAGTAATAATGGAAGATGTGAAGAAGTAAGGAGAAGGATCCAAGCAGGATGGATGAGTTGGAGGAAGGTGTCTGGGGTTCTGTGCAACAGGAAGTTATCAGCAAAGGTTAAAAGTAAAATGTACAAGAGTGTTGTTAGACCAACCATACTTTATGGAATGAAAACGGTGGCAGTAACGGAAAGACAGATGGGAAAAATGGAAGTTGCAGAGTTGAAAATGGTGAGATGAGCACTGGGAGTGACAAGAAAGGACGAGATAAGAAACGAATACGTGAGAGGGACTGCGAAAATTGCAAAGCTGAGAGACAAACTTCGGAATGCAAGGCTACGTTGGTATAAACACGTAAAAAGGAGAGAAGAAGACTACGTGGGGAAAACGATGATGAAAATAACGGTGCCAGGCAGAAGGAAAAGAGGAAGGCCAAGGAGAAGGTGGATGGATTTGGTGAAAGAAGACATGAAAAGAGTTGAAGCTAGGAAACGAGACGAAGTAGACCGAATGAAATGGAGGTTACTGTCGCGCTGTGGCAACCCCGAGTAGGGAGAAGCCGAAGGAAGAAGAAATTTAAAGGGATGCAGTTGACTAGAAGACCGTATGGTCATTTTGCTGCCTTCCTGTGCTTTCGAAAACTTTTTTCTCACATATATTGGTGTATTTTTCGTTTTGAAATACAAAACGAATAAATTGAATTGAATTGAACTACCACCACTGAATATAACCTTGGTTTATGAATAAGTATAATCTCGGCCTTAAAATTGCGGGTTCCTCGTGCTGTCAAATTAACTGTTTTTGGGTTTTTGTTGTAAAAATTACGCAATGACTTGCAATATGATTGAAAATTATGAGGCCAATTAGAAATGTTGCTTGATTTTATTTGATTCCATTTAAAATCATTCTATTTGAATACTTAAATTTTGCATTTTAGGCTACTACAAGTATAAAGATAATAATCAATTTTTTGCTCTAAAAACTTTTTATCCTTTTCGAAAAATAAGCTATTTTAGTCAATAGATTAATTTTTGAATAAATTCTAATAATGGTGATCATAAACTAATCACGTTTGGTCTAAATAATCACAATTAAAGCAAAATTAAAACATACAATTGTATAAAAATATTATTAAGGTATCAAATAAAAGATTGAGTTATGATGCTTGCAGTAAACAATAATTTGTAATTTTAAATTTAAAACTAAATTTTTATAAACAAACTAAATTTTATATAATTCAAACTAAATTTATGGTTTTTAGAATTTAGAAAACATCATCTCATATTTAATCGCAAACTCATTTATTTTGACAATTAAATTGGTTTATCGAATTCTTCCAGCAAAATCTAGCACGATAACTCAGTGAGCTAACCTTCTGACTTGCAAGCAGAAGTACAAAAGTTCGATACTCTGCCTACTTACATGATTTCCGTTTTGCCAGTAGCAAAGGTAGTTCAGGGCATATTTCTAAACAAATTCAACCTGCTTATCTTAGATGTTAACTTACCTTTAAACAGAAAGTAGGAACCCAGCTAACAATTGGTGATAAGAAAAAAAAGCGCAATTTAATCTTTTCACATAACTTTTTGACTTACCTATTTTACAAAGATGCAGTTTCTATTTTCTTTTATTTCATATGAAGAGACTTGAGTAGAGCGTAATAATAATGATAATAATAGATAATAATAATAATAGTAATCACATTTATTTTAATTCGGAGCGCAACAAAAACACTGTGCCCGCAATAGGGCAGCACCGAGTGCACCAGAAATCTCCAAGTTCAACAGCTTCCAATATTTCTTTACATTCATGCTTTACTTCAAGCAGATAAACTGTAAACTTTGACGTTCTTGGTTAGACGTGAATTGAAATCGGACCTAAACCCATCGCTTCATAGTCAGAGTTAATTCCATTACTGGACTAATTGAGCGAAAACGTTTACATTTCATACTTTTGTAGTAAATCTTTTGCAATGAATCAAATAGCTATGCTGCTCACAAATCGTTTTAAAATAGTTATTTAAAAAATATTGTAAAACAGGAAAGCAGGAACATTCCCATATTCCACTTTGTATCTGCCCTAATCGATGTCCGTCAAAATATTGAAATTGTAATATCTAGATATAGCCTACATGCAAGGATCAATTGTTCTCCATGGCACAAATTCATTCTCACTGGCGAATTATCGCAAAACCTTTAATTTAACAGTTCCGAATGCGGGATGAAGTTCGATTTGTGAGATGCGCTACTTTTTTTAGTATGTCAAAGCCAGCTAGCTTATATTGCATCGCATCAAACAAGTTCCGAGTGTGAGTTTGTTTTCTTGTCTGTAGTTATATATTTTAGAAACACACTCCAACTCAGCCAATTTCTAATTTTTTGATGAATCATTTCTAAAATATTTTTTAGTTTTCACTTTTTTCTAAAGTTAAAAGATAGAATTACATTTCGGTTTTCAGTTTTTTGTCTCACTAACATGATGTTTAATAAAATTCATTATTAGATTGCTACTTGTAATGGCGCTCCTGTACTAGATGAACTAGATCGGTAAGCAGTAGCGTATTTGGAGATTACTGATACGTAGGCTTACCATAGGTAGGACAGTATTTTTAGTGTCATGGCCCCTCCTTGGAAATCACTAATACTTTAGGGCAGAAATCCAGACAGAAAACAAAGACAGATGTTGTGTGCAGATCCCCTTTTTTTGCTATTTTCAGCGATCACTAGTCTTTATAGACAATAATCACGAAATTCAAGACTGATTGAAAGCAAAAGACTTTTTTTTATAGAACACTTCGTTTTTGCGACGAAAATCAAAAATCTGAGACTGATTTAAAGTAAAGACCTTTTTTTTAGCAACCACTTAAAAATTTTTCCACAAACTATATTTGATTGCGTTTTTATGGCCTCTCCCCCTTTCAAAAATCCTCGGAACGTCACTGTCGGTAAGCCAAAAAGATCTTTTTTATGATCTTTCTGAGTAATAGTAATAATTGAGTTTATTGTCTTTTTTAAGTTTAATTTTACTACCTTTTGAAACTTCTAACTATAGTCAACATTCCAAAACTGATTACTTTTTAAAGATATTACCAAAGTTTAATATCACTAATAGCTGATTTAATTGAATAACCGAAGCAACGTAAAGTGGAGTGACAGCATTGGCCAAAAAAAACTGTACTTACAAAATTTTTGAACTAAACACATTTGCTTTATCCTCCTTAATCATTGGTTTTAAAGCAACCGCGAAGTGATTAACCTGCTTGCGCAAATGACAAGATATTGTTTAGTTGAAACTATATTTCTTTTACAGTTTCTTTTATTTTCAAGATATTGTTTAGTTGAAACCATACTCAGTTTATTTCTTTTTAAGTGCTGTGACTGAAGTTTGGAGCTATTTTTAAGACTGCCAAACAAAAAAGAGCACCGTAAAGTATCTTTCCAAGAACAAAACAGCATGACAAGGTTTAGAGTTGAACCGGTATTGTCTCAATCGCAATTCACAAATTAGCTTAAACTCATAGAAAGGCTGACCATGCTTTTGTAATTATCTTTGCTTACGAGAGATTCTGCAAAAACTCGATCAATTTTAAAAGTTTTTACAAACCTAAGGCTTTTAAAGTCTGGAGAAAACGGCTTGAGAAGATTTAAGGAATAAAAGTTTTTAAAAGTGGCATAAAGTAAGTAAATAGTTTTATTAGATAACAACACAAACACGTCAATTTTCATAGAAGCCAAGCAAGGGGTTGACAAACAACAAAGCTGAGCACACACTTCAAATTAGCCGACTATGACATACTTAATTTACCTGGTTTACTTTAGTTTTAGAATATAAGATGCAGTTAAAAAATTATTTAAACAATAATTTAGTGAGTGAAAACTTATCCTTGAGGAACTTTCAATGTTTGCTTTGGATACAACTAATAAAGAGCAAAGAAAAATGCAGGTATTTTAAAATTTTTCTGCATTCAACAAATTATTAATTTTATTAATTATAATAAAGCTCTTATTATACAGGAGCAAATAACTTGCCTCTTGCTACTTTCTGCACGGTCCTTCCTCTTTTTTAGCTACTTTTTCCCAATTAAAATTGGTGAAATTCTAGTATTCAGTTGCTTTCAAGAAAAAAAGTCCTTTGTGGCGTGTGATTTTTAATAAAAATAGATTTTTAGCTTCTCTATTCTTGTTGAAAGAGACTATCGCTCCGGGTCAGACTTTGAGATTAAAGCGGAGGTTCGCTCTTTCTTCTGCATTTGCAATCTATGCATCCCATGTATCCCATGTATCTGCAACTATTCGATGCATCTGCAATGCCTAAATCCCATGCTGACGTCGATGTTGTTGAGTGAGGATCAACTTTTGTAATCCAAAGCCGTCAGACCGTGTACTCTCTGCAATGCTCGATCTATGGCACTCGGTGATATAACGTGGTCTGCAATTTGCTCAGAGCCACATTTTCGATTTGGTGAAGAGTTAGGATTAGGAAGTGAACCGCTCATTGTATAAAAAAATGAAAGTATTCAAGCCCATTTTGTATAATCAAATTAAGTTGACCCTAGCTGTTCTGCAAAAGCTTATTCCAACGAACCTAGAAGGCTATTGGTCCTTCCAAAGTAAGCCCGAAACGTGAGTGTGTTTCGCAATCTCTTCTTAACTTTCAAAAACAAAAAGTTTCTTGAAGACTTTTGTTTGGCTTTGATTTAAAGTACAATTTGCGCAGATATCAATCTACATTAATTTTTTTCATATTTGCATATTTTTTCAAAAGGTTGCCCACTCCTATTCTATATGAAAAATTTTAAACCAGTGGTTTGTCGAACAGAATTTGAAAATAGCCTACAAAAAACTAATCTCTAAGCTTTTCGTCCGACACTCTTCAGGAGATAAACGTCGGAATGAAGGAAAAAAAAATTTGATGGATTTTCTAATAAAGCTGAACAAAGATGATTGGATGTTTGAGAAAGGGATCAAAACGCGTGATCAGCGCAAGATTTTTAAGTCAATATAAACAAACTGTTTTTGGCGGCATAAATTTGGTTTGCATGATTTCAAGTAAACAGCTTTTAAACAGATAAATACAAAGACGAACGGATAAATGAAAGAATATAACATTTTCTATGAGTGTAATTTTTGGCGCACTTAGGGTTATGTAAAAGATGGTGAGCAATCGTGGATTTACTGAACATGACTGGGGTTGAAAATTTACCAAAACGAAAAAAAAGTTTTAAAAATTTCAAAAGTGGTGGTTCGTTAAAAAATGCCACTTCACAAGATCGAAAAGCAAGAACATCCCTTTAAGTCAGTCTCATTTCTAATTTAGTTAATAAATGATAATGTTCTACTTCAGTCCAACTACGGGCCCGCGGGCTTTGGATAATGCTATGATTTTGCGCTATTTTTTTGGAGAACGCTATGATTTTGCGATGAAAATAGAAATTTCGGAGATTGATCCAAGTGAAGACCTTTTTTTTTTAGAGAACAACCTGAGTTTGGGACAAAATAAGTGCTTTTAGCCGGTTGAGGCCCGCAAACTTGAATAAATTTGAAAAGTGGGCCACAAGAGCCCACTTGTGGGAAGTTGGACCACCCTGTTCTACTCACTAAGTTGCAAATCACTATAAAAACTAAGCGTAAACAAATTTGATGCTTCAGGCCATAAAAGATTACACATATTTCTTGTTGAAATAATTTTAACATGACGAAGTGAGATTTAGTTTACTACTGTATAGCTCGTGAATATAAAAAAACAATCAATTGTAATTTTTGTTTTTTATAAAGCAAGATTGGTTTATTTATAGCTTATGCGATTTCCTAAATTGCATTTGTACCATTTGGAGTGGTCCTATAATAAAAACATTAATAAATCTGATTTTAAAAAATATTTTCAAACTTTTTAAATTGATTTTTCAAACTTATGAAATCATTAATATTTATCTATACACATAATGCAAAAAAACACCATCCAAGAAAACAGTTCAAATATAAAGATTTAAAAAAACACACACTCAAAATAGTACTTTGTTTTTCCAAAATTAATAAAAGCATAAAAAATTTAGATAAAGAAAAAAAATTTAGAAGAATAATTTGGTCTTTTTTATTTCTTTTTTTCTCTGTTTTGAAGTCTAAACGTTTTTAGTTTGTTACCAACCCGCAAAATTATGGTTGGGTATTGACTTGTCATGAGAAGCTTTAAGAGTCTAAACCAATATCGTTGGTTGCTTGAGTGGGAGTTGACAAATTCCGTTTGGTTCTGTAAAAATAAAAACTACAAAAAAGATTTATGGTTCAAATATATTTCGTTTCAAACAAAAATATTTATCAACAAAAAATTCTTAATAATCATAATCGTTTTGAAGCATTCAACTTTGAAATTCATGAAAAATATTTCTACTGACAAATTTTATTTAAAAATTAGAACAATAATGCATTACTAGCGTAACTGCATAGAGCATCGCTAAGACACAAACACAAGGCGGCAGTTTCCAATATGTTAATCTCATCGAGTCAGTAACTCGGATCGGGAAAAGACAAACTTAACCTTGCAGTTCCATTTCAAACAATGTAAGAATGGTCACGTCATTAAACAAGCCAAATGCCGACAGGTCTGTTTTGTCCTTGTTGGGACTCATCAGCACACTACAGCTTGTTGTTGACTCCAGCTGAAAAAGTTAAAAACTGTGCCCTATGCAATTACTCGAGTAGTGCATTGTTCCCATTCTAAGTACTTACCCAACGTTTGAATCCGCAATTAGCTGTTTGAGAGATGAAAACCGCAAATAAAAAGTTGTGTTAGCTGTTTGGATTTTAAACTTATTTAGCTGGCGTCAACAACAAGCTGTGCTGTCCTGATGAGTGCTAACAAAGACAAAACAGCCGTGTCGGCACTTGCTTGTTTAATGACTTGACCATTCTAGGGATGGGGGCGCGGATCAATTCCGCGGAATCCCAATAGTCGGGCGACTCCCCACGGACGGAACCAGAGGTCCAGAAGAGAAGGGGTGTGGCCGAAAATGGCAGTCGAGCACGAGATGTGAGAGATTCTGTGGTTCAGAACCACAGTTGCTGCAAGAAGGAGTCTCGGCTCGACCAACCCTGTGGAGATAAGAGTTGAGGAGAGTGCTGTGCCCGTTGCAGCGTAAACGGGAGAGAGCACAGCGAGCGGAGCGAGGGAGAGTAAGCTCCTCTGGAGATACTGAAGGGATTTGGTGCTGAAAGAAACCAGATTGGACACTGCGTCTCCAACTGGTGTAGAGGGATAGTCGTTGGGAGGAGATAAGGGGTGCGAGGGATACTGATATACTGGAGGGTCGAGAGAGGCACCGGCTTTAGCTAGAGAGTCAGCTAAGTTGTTACCTGGGAGGGAAGAGTGACCAGGTATCCATTGTAGATGGACAACCTTGGATTGAGATAGAGAGTTAAGAAGAGATTGGGTATTGGATAGGGATTTGGGGGTTAAATATGGTAGGGGGGTAGAGAGAGTTGATAGGACAGATAAAGAGTCGGAAAAGAAGGTGATAGAGTCGAAATTACATGTCTTGGAGTGAGAGATACACCACTCAAGAGCATGTAGGAGAGCGAAGGTTTCAGCACTATAACTGGTAGCCCAGAGACCAGTCGAGAAGGAAAGCGAGGTAGCAGTGACACACTTTGTACACTTGATGTATATCCCTGCACCACCCTGTCCCAGCCCGCCAGGTACCGAACCGTCAGTCCAGGCAGAGATATCGCTGTGAGATAGAGTGGAAAGATGGGAGGTAGCTGCAGTGTTGCGAAGGGAGGGGGGTCTTTGCGAGAGCATGGGGATGAGAGGTGGAGTGAGATTGTGTAATTAGATGGGGCAGACCAGGGTGGTTTAGGAGGGCAGAGGATTAGTGGTTCACGGGTGAGATGTAGGTTAGGGGTAAGGTTATGTGATCTAGAAAAGGATCTCCATGAGCTCTTTTTGAGACGTGTACGGGGTTTATAGTTCGCAAGAGAGGCTATGGGAAAGGTGGAAGGTAGACGGAGGGCTCGTTCAAAGAAGGAAAGGGATTGGTGAGTGAGGGTGACCCGCAGTGGAGGCAGAAGTGCTTCTACATGTAGTAGAGGAATGGGAGTGGACGATAGACAACCTGTGATTACTCTACAGGAAGATCTATGCATCCTCTCCACGGAGGTAATATGTGTAGGAGATGAGAAGGGAAACCAACCTGGGGAAGCATAGGTGAGGATGGGGCGAACGAAGGCTTTATATAGGGTACACAAGGATTCTTTTGATGGACCCCAGGAGGCAGAGGCAACAGAGCGGAAAGCACGGAATCGGCTGTGAAACTTTTTCCGTAAGGATAAGACGTGATATTTGAAAGAGAGAGTGCGGTCGAAGGTTACACCGAGAAAGGTTGGACGAGGGTTGAATTTGAGAGGGGTGTTAAGAATGTGCAGAGAGGGTTGTATACGTGATTGGTAGGGGTTCTAAGCTGAAGAAAGATGTTTCACATTTGAGGGGGTTGAGAGGAAGGCGCCATTTTGAGGACCATTCCACCAGTCTGTTGAGGGCAGCTTGTACTACAGCGGTTGCACACTCAACACTCGGGGAGGAGGCCCAGATGGCTAGGTCATCTGCGTAGAGAGAGGTTTTAACAGATGCAGGAAGGAAAGTGGGAAGGTCATTGATGTATAAAGAGAAGAGAACTGGTCCTAGAACCGAACCTTGGGGAACTCCTCTTCGGAGACGGAAAGGACGACTGTATGAATTACAGATACGGACTTTCGAACGGCGATCTGAGAGGTAGGATCGTATCCATTCGACAAAGCAAAGAGGAAGATCTAATGAGAGGAGTTTAGAGAGTAGGGCAGAGTGCCAAACTGAGTCAAAAGCTTTTGCAAAATCCACAGTGGCAAGGACTGTACGTGCGCCTGGCTTAGATTGGTGGAAGGAATCTGCGATTGACTGTGAGAGAAGGAGAACCTGGTCTACAGTCGATCTACCAGGTCTAAAACCAGCTTGCACGGGTGAGAGAATATCATGTAGTTCGAGAAAATAGGTTAGTCGTCCTAAAACCATTCTTTCGAAGAGTTTGGAGGTACATGAAGTGAGAGAAATGGGTCTATATGAAGAAGGTGAGTCAGAGGGTTTTCCGGGTTTGAGAATGGGGATGATTGTTGATTGCTTCCAAGTAGACGGGAAGGTGTGTGTTGACCAAGAAAGGTTGAAGATGTATAAAAGAAAGTTTAACGCAGATTGTGGTAGGTGGGATAGAAGAGGGTAGGTAATTTGATCAGGGCCTGAGGAGGTTGAGGTTGAGAGTTGAGAGATAGCTGTAGAGAGTTCAATTGAGGAGAATGGTGAACAGAAAGTAAAATGCAGGGTGTTGCAGTGTGCAGTTCTGATTTGCTTCATTTGGGCTTTCTCGGTGCTTCGAAAAGGTTTTGGGATTTGGGTAGAGAAATGGGACTGTAGGTGTGAGGAGAGATGGTTGGCACAATCTACAGGGGTATGGCAATTTGGGAAATTGGGAAGGTCAGAAGTAGTTGGGGAGGGGGAGCCAGAGATGGAGCGAAGTAGAGAAAAGACTTCGCTGGGACGGGTTTTAGGAGAAAGGCTAGAGCAAGTGTTCTGCCATGACTTGGCTTTAGCCTTAGTAATCACAGTGGAGGTATATCTGGAAGTAGCGATATAGTGCTGGCGGTCTTCTTCGGAACAGTGTGCCTTCGCAAATGCCTTTCGGCGTTTTGCGACGGCATCTGCGACTTCAGGAGATCACCAGGCTTTAGCAAGACGGTTGATGCTGCCGAAAAGAATGGCAGAAGTGGCAGCATCATTAAGGAGTTTGGTAAAGGTGTGGGTGGCTTCAGAAAGAGAAAGTGTTGTAAAGTTAGAAAGAGTAGGGCAGTGGGTATCAATATAAGTAAGGTAATCATCCCAGCGAGCTTTATTATAGTTAAATGAGGGGGGCGGTGGAAAGAGTTAATTATAGGGGAAGTGGGAATAGTGATGGAGATAGGAAGATGATCAGAGCCGAGGTCCGGAAGGCTCTGCCATGTGCATTTAGAGGCTATTCGGGCAGGAACTAGGGAAAGACCAGGGGAAGAGCGGTTTCCAGTGGCACGGTGTAATAGGGTGTGGTGTTCGGGGTTATTAAGAGGTAAAAGATCAGAAGAGAGGAGCCAATCAAACAGATCTTTGCCTGAATGGTCTTCCGGTGAGTGGGAGTCCCAGGATGAGTGATGGCTGTTAAAGTCGCCAAAGATGTAAGTGGTAGGAGATGATGGTAGGAGAAAGGGTGAGAAGGATTTTGGGCGAGAGTCGGAGGAAGAGGAGCGGATAGGAGGGACATAGACGTTGAAAAGATGTATGAGAGCGGCTCCTTTTATTTTAACTGCGATAGCTAAATAATCAGAGCTGGTGTCGAGGGAGGAGAGGGATTGTGTGGAGAGTGAAGTGTAAGATAGACCATTTTTGACAAGTATCAAAACACCTCCTCCCAGGTTTCCCGTAGAATTGGTGGTTCCTCTCCTCGTCATAAAACGGTTCTTCTGGAGGGTTTTGTAGCCGGGTATACGGAAGGTGGAGTCAGAGGAGAGGTGTGACTCTTGTATGAAGATGAGATCGTACTGATTATGAGAGAGAAAGTGTAGGAGTTCAGTACGACGCGGGCGAATCCCATTAGCATTCCACTGTAGGATTCGGAGGTTGTTTCGAGAGGGAGAGGAAGGATGAAAAGAGGATTGTGTGAGAGGAGAGGTGGTTTGTTGGGTTTGAGGAGAAGGAGTAGGAGTAGTCAATGCTGAGGGAGGGTAAGTATAAATTAGTTGGGGGTGATTAGGAAGATAGGTGGGGTTATTCGAGGTTGTTTTGGAGGGTGGTTTAGTTTTTGAAGATATGGTTTTGTGGTTGTTTGTGAGTGTAGGTGGGGGATTTGGAGTGTGAGAGGATGGAGATACAGAAAAGAATGAAGATACGGGATTAGAGTGTGAGAGGGAGGGGAGGGGTTGAGAAGAGGATGGGCACAATGGGCAAGTCCAAGAGTGTCCCGGGGAGATTTTGCGGAAGTCAGCGGGAGAAAGACCAGAGCAGGAGAGGTGTACCCAGAGGGAACAGCCAGTACATTGTATTGATCTGTTTCCCCAGGTGACTCTATGGGAGCAGACAGAACAGGGGTCTATAGGACCAGGGTTGGGATGAATGTCACCGCTGATAAGAAGAAGCATAGAGATAAGAATCAGCGGTGAGTGGGATGAGTAATGAAGAGGTTTGGGGTGGAAGGAGGGACGAGGAAGAGATGTCCGAGAGAAAATAGAAAGGGTAGGGGGGCGGTCAATTGGGTTTAAGAGTGCTGTCCACATGTGACCGCGCATTGAACAGCAGAGATAAAAAAATGAGAAGAGTTGTCCAAGGGAGAATCGCCCGAGGATGAGACCCTCGGGGAATTGAAAAGCCATTTCGACCCTCCCCAGTGCAGGGAAGGGGACTGCACCACCACGTTGAGGTGGCTTGTCGTTGGTGCAGATTCTTGAAGGTCGTCGTCGTCGTCATCGTTTAATTTGTTATATACCATTTTTGAAGGTGAAAAAATAAAAAATTGTTTTCACTTTGTTGTTTTACACCGTTCACATTGAATGCTTGACCGGCCAATTTTGGCCCCGAGCCGTAGCTTGGACATCACTGCTCTAAATTAATGTCGGGGCAGGAGAACAAACAGATGGGATGGTGAATAAATTACTATCTGTTTTAAAGATCTAATTTAATTACTTTTCTAAAGTAGGAAAAAATAATTTTTGATATAATATACCTTTTATAAGTGATATAAACCAATACGGCGATGAAAACAATGATCAAAGGAAAGAGAATCGCGTTTACAATGGTTAATTGATTTATAGATTGTTGCATTTGAAACATTTCTTGGTAAATCTGTAAAAAATTGACATTAATTTTTGTATTTCAGATCGTCTGGTAATCCTGATGTTTTTTTGAAGTTTGATCAAGAAAATCCAACTCAACTACGCGATTACCATTGGTCTCTGCTCAACAAATAAAAGCAAAGGTGTTTTTAGACCAAAACGTTGGCTTTTTCGACAAAGAAATTGTTCAGATTGACAGCACAGAACATTGACACCACCAGGTCGGTCGATCTATGTCATGGTTAGTGAAGAAATATTTGCTTGAGAAACGACTGCAATGCTGTTAGGAGTCATGAGCATAGCTCGCTTAAGTAGGCTATAGGACGAGCGGTGAGAATGAACAAAGGCTAACCGGTATGCTATTACAAAAAACAACCTTTAAAAAACATGTTTTTCTATAAATAAACTTACAATATATTTATTCACCTATTATTCACTGGTCAGAATTACCAAACGTAAAATACCACATTACCAATATCAATAAGCTAGTTTCAGACAGTCACTATTTGTTGCAACAAGCACACAATCTCGACTAGAATGCCAGCTTTAGCGCGTCATACAGTAAAGTTACCGAGAGATCCACTATACTATAATTACAGCTTAACATCTGAACCAACGCTTGTCAACCTTTTTTCGGAAATCCTAATATCAAGCGTAAATCAAAAACAAAATTAGATCGACCCAAGTTCTAAAATAAATTAATGAATTTTTTTGCAACGAAGAGCGTTATCGTAAATGAAGTTAACAACTTTTCGTAAAGTTCTATTATGACGACCAGGGTTCTCAAATCTGTCCTAGTACAGAAAAGAACGCAAAGATGCGAAATAAAACCCGAAGTCGAGAGTTTGAGCGGACGCATTTGTTTTTTAAAGTCAAGTATAAAACAAAAAAACTTTATTTAAAATTAAAAGAGATGTAAACCAAAAATTTTCGTAAAGTATGGTGGAATTAGCGGTTCAAGATCTAAGCAAATTAAACACCACCCACTTTTAGGTTGCATTCCAACAGGTGGAAAAACACTAATTTAAGCCATCGACGTATATCAAAATAACATGGTTTTTAAGAAGTTGTTCGTCTTTTATGCGTTTATTTAGGTTGCATCTTGCGGGTTTTGTTTGAAATCATTTCGCCCGGGGTGTCGTCTCCGGGGACGTGATGTGAACTTTCCTGTTCAAAATCGATGACAAAATAATTTTTTGCAAAAAGTTTACAACTTCTATACTGGAAGCATGTATATCTAACCTAGTCGAATTTGTTATGGTTTTTGCCTTTCAAGTAGGCACGCTTTGATTTTATCTTGTGAAATGTTTGTAGGTTTGGCCATTTTAATTACTGTACGCTTTAAGCTTTTTCAAAACTTATAGGTAATACCAAAAGACGTTCTAAAAGTTTCAGATTTGACTAAAAGTCAATGCAAATCGACTTAACATCATTTTGATATGATATTTAATATGATTCTATTTGAATAAGGTTTATGGAACTGTAAGTTTTGTTAAACTTTGCCTTTAATTGTGATTTATAATTAAAATAATTGATTGATTTTACTAAATTCTTGGTGTTGAAATATAACAATGGAAAACTTCATGCAGAAAGTGACCAATGAATTACAATTGATGGAAAACAAGTTAAGTAAGTACGAAACTTTATACTTAGAAAAAATATCAAATGATTCTGGTTCCTGTGGTGCTGCTGTTGTTGATTCTGTTTTAGGTAATAACCAAGAAAAAGATCTGCAGAATTTAAAAGGTTCATTCAGCAATCTTAAAAAGTTGGTCGAAAACTTGCAGAAGCAATTGGAACAAGCTGAGAAAAAAAATGATGACTTGGAACAATATAGCAGATCAAATTGTCTTATTATTCATAAATGTGAAGATGTCCCCAAAACAGGGAAGTACCTTGAATTTGAACATTATATTTGTGATAAATTAAATAACAGTTTACCTCTTGATAGTCCTTTACAGGTAAATGACATAGACATAGCCCATCCACTTCCTTCAAAAAAGAATGTGAGGGGAACTCCAATAATAATCAAGTTTCTGCGTCGAACCCAAAGAAATGAAATATATGCCAAAAAGAAAGCACTTAAAGGAAAAGGGATGGTGATAACAGAGTCCCTGACAAAGTGTCGCTTGCAACTTATTGAAGCTGCCCGAGATGCCTTTGGATGGAAATCTGTTTGGTCCATGATGGGAGACATATATGCATTTGTTGGAGGAAAAAAACAGGTGGTTAAAAACATCAATGATATTGCTAAACTAAAGCATGCATCAGTCAGCTACTCTGATGCTGTGAAGAGATAGATTGCAAAATTGTACTAATCTGATACATATACCAAATTTATTTTCTAAATCTCTTTAATTAACTTTAGTGAGATTTTTTTTCTTTTTTTTTTTTTGCTTTTCATAGCTAAGTTTCAAAGCTGACTGATAAAGCTGCATTAATTGGGTTAATTTAAAAAATCATATAAGGCAAATTATAGAACAACAGTTTATCTTGGGTTTTTTTTACAAATTTTTTGTTACATCTATTTGCATTTTTCCTTTTTAAATTTAATTTTTTTTTTTTTTTTTTTTCTATTTGTTAATTTTTGTGTTTGTGTGTATTTTTTTTTCTCTTTTTGTGTCTTCACATGCCTAAACAATTTAAACTTAACTGTAAAGTTTGCTCTAAAAACATTTACAAAAGACAAGGCTATTTATTTTGTAGTCATTGTAAAGATAATTATCACAAAACTTGTATAAAATCTGCAGGTCCAGTAGAATTATTGTACAACAATTATTTATGTCAACCTTGTGCTCACTTCACATTTCCATTTCATAGTATTGATGACACTGAATTACTTGAAATCTTTAAACCAAAAATACCACTGAATGCATCAATATTTAATCAGTTATTCACAGATACAATTGAACCAAAAAACAACATCGACAATTTTATTAGTGCTAATATTCAAAACGAGCTTTATGTAAGTGCAGAAGAAGCAAAATTATTAATGGAAAATAGTTCTAATTGTCAAATACAACCTTTTTCTTCAATAAGCGTTAATGTCTAACTGACCTAATGATAATAAAAGAAAAAATATTTGAATCTATCTTTATTGCTATACAATTTCAAAATAACCAAGTTGTATGTGGGAACATATACAGATCTCCTCAAAACAACAATAAATCATTTCTCCAGTTCACAAATCATTTAGAAAAAACTTTAATTACAATCAACAAAACAAAATCAAAATGCTATCTTCATGGTGACTTCAATTTAGATCTTCTTGCTTCCAATAATGAACATGTTGAATCATTTTCCGAGTTGATGCTTGAGTATAATTTTTACCCATTGATAAACAAACCAACAAGGGTATCCAACTCCAGCTGCACTGCTATTGATCACATATGGTGTAATTTGACTAATGCATTCATAAATAGTGCAATAATCACCCATGAAATCAGTGACCACCTACCCATTATGCAAGTTTCAAAAGTTAGTGAACCTTTACTGAAAATGAAGTCTAATGCAGGGAGGTCATATACAGTTAATAATTTGAAAAAGTTCTCTGAGTCTATCTCAAAAATTGACTGGTCCAACTTGTATACTATTTCCGACACTGATAAAAGCTTTCAATTTTTTCATAATAAAATTGATCATTTTGCAGAACATAGCTTTAAACAAAAACAAATGAAAAATATTGAATTCAAATGTGCATGGTATGACAGAGAGCTACTTCACTTAGCAAGAAAAAAAGACAGATTATATAAACATTTTCTGAAAACAAAAACCCACTGTGCTAAAAAAAAGTATCAAAAAATAAGAAACTTTTATTTTCATTTAATAAACAACAAAAAGAAAACATTTATTCAAAACAAACTCAAGTCTCACACAAATAATATCAAAAAAACTTGGCAAGTTTTAAACAATTTAATGGGAAGAAATCTTTTCAAACTACAAACTACTTCTCTTTTACATAAAAATAAAACACTTACTGATAACATTGAAATTGCTAATGCATTCAATGAACATTTTTCAAATGCAGCAGTTAAATTAGCTAAAAATTTACCTAATTCTAATTCTCACTTTTCTAATTATTTAAAATCTTCTAATCTATCTTCAATATATCTTTTTCCAACAAGTTTCCTTGAATTAAAAAGACTAATAGCAGAAATTAAACCAAAGTTAAGTACTGGATTTGATCAAATACCACCCGCTGTCTTGAGGTATCTTTCAGATGATGCATTGCATGCTCTTAGCTATATATTCAATTTATCACTCCTCCAAGGCAAATTTCCAGATGCTTTCAAAAAAACAAAAATAGTTCCTATTTTTAAAAAAGGCGATTCAAAAAATCTATCTAACTATCGGCCTATTAGCTTACTTTCATCGTTTTCAAAACTTCTGGAAAAAATTATGTATAAAAGATTGTACAACTTCTTGAAATGCTACAACATTCTTAATGCAGAACAATTTGGATTTCGCCCAGGTCATGCCACAAGCCATGCTACCACACTAGTTATTAGCAACATAGCTGATGCTTTTGAAAAAAAACTGTTAACAATTGGTGTTTTCTTGGATCTTTCCAAAGCCTTTGACACTATAGACCATGACATCCTACTCTATAAACTGAATTATTATGGAATTCGAGGAACTGCATTCGAATGGTTTAAAAGCTATCTATCAGGACGCACGCAACAAGTGCAATTCAATAATTGTCTTTCTTCAACTATAAAGCCAATCACCAGCTCGGTACCTCAAGGCTCAATTTTGGGTCCTCTTTTATTTATACTTTATGTTAACGATTTTAGAAACTGCTTGGATTTCAGCACAAATGTATCGTTTGCTGATGATACTAACATCTTTATTACTGGTAAAAATATACAATCAGTCTATTCAAAAACTAATCTTGAACTTAAAAATATTGATGAATGGATGACTGCGAATAAACTAACAGTAAATTCTGCAAAAACTAAATATCTACTTTTTACTCCTAGAAAAAGTAATTGTTTCATCTCAAATACATCGTTCGAAGTATATTTTAGAAATAATACTATTGAAAAAGTTTCATCAATTCGCTTTTTGGGTGTAATAATTAATGAAAATTTAAGCTGGAAAGAGCACATGAATATGATAAAACAAAAAATTCGTTCTTCTCTAGGAAGTATTATGCGTGTAAAACCGTGTCTTACCACTAAAGCAATGCTAATTTTGTACAATTCATTATTATTAAGTCATCTAAGATATTGTATCACCAACTGGTGCTTTGGAAATCGCATAAAAATCAATCAACTTCAACGTATTTGTAATAAATTTATTCGAGCCATGTATGGAATAAAACGGAGAGGCTGTGTAAAAAATGTTATGATCAAAAACGAGCTTTTAATTATACAGCAGTTATATGAAAGTGAAATTGCAATTTTAATGTATAAATTTCAAAAACGCACTCTTCCTATTCCAATTCAACAACTATTTCAGCTTAAACCATGTCAAATTAAAACTAGAAGTGATAGTCAAATTATTTCTTCGTGTTTTAGAACAGCAATCTGCCAACAATCAATTAAATTTATTGGACCGAAAATTTGGAATACTTTGCCTCAAGAAATTAAAAACTGCTCTACATTAGTTTCTTTCAAAAACAAACTAAAAATTTATTATCTAACTGGCGCAATATCCGACGAATCTACGTAAACATAGTGCCGTACCTGCAACATAGAAAATTGAAAAAAAAAATCTTTTTTTTCTGCCTGCTGCTGTTTTCTTTTTATATTTCAGGTCATCGTCGACATCAATTCAAGAATTCAACTTTACATGCACCTGGAACAATCGCTTAATCCAAATTGTATTAAACTAGTCTTGAAACTCGACAAACTTTTTTTTTTTTTTCTAACAATTGACCAGATAAAAAAGTTTAATGCCAGCAGAGTCTTAAAATAAACTCATATTGGAACTTTAATGCATTTAAAGAATTTTAAACGAAAATAAATGTGTTACAAAAACAAGTCTTGTCTATAAATATGTTTCTCTTGGGTATGAGTGTAAACTGCATCCGGTTGTAAGCTTATCAACTGATAAGTCGGGATGAATGAGGATACCCAATTACAACTTCCTCCAGGTCACCCTTGGGCAAGGTGTAGTACCTGAAAGCCTCCCTGTGCTGGGGTTACATGCCAGCAAATAATATTATAATAACAAAAAAGGCTGTCTTAATTTTTTTTGTTTTCATGCATTTTTTTTATCGTCTTGTTTTAGGCATTTTTTTTTTTTTTTAATTTTTTTTATTTTTTTAAATTTTTTATACTTGTATATATATTTTTTCTCTAGGTGATGCAACCATGCAAGCCGTTACCTTTGCTAGTGCAGTTTATTGAGTTTTTGCATGTTACAACGTTGTTTCGTTTTGTTGCATGTCCCTTTTTCCGTAGTGTAATTACGTTGATGTAAGTATTTTGTTCGACAAGTGGCGGAAATAAAAAACGACTGAACTGAACTGAACTATTAAATAAAAAAATTTTTTCGGTAGCATTTGGAACCTCAAGCAAATAACATGACAAACAAGCTTTTTCAGACAAGACCAATGACTAAGACAATGTTTCTCAATCCCCTGGATTGCGATCTCAAAGTGGGTCGCCGACGACTGCAGCGATGCAAAATTTAACCATTTTGGTTGTGATTTGACAGTAGTTGACTCATACCGTGTTTCCCCGAAAATAAGACAGGGTTTTATAATAGTTTTCTTTCGAAAAATAACACTAGGTCTTAGTTTTGGGGGACGTCTTTTATTTTCGTTTATCAAAAACAAAATTACAAAGTAGAGAATTACGAGATTTTTAAATATTCAAAATATGCAAACCGATATCCCTTTACTTATAAATAACATGTTTTTATTTAAAAAACTGCTAAACATAGATTATTTAAAAATAACCATATCATCATCCTATGGAATGTCTTGCAAGTCACTAGATTCACAAATTTTAATGGAGTTTTTATTTAACTAAATTTTCTGGCAAATTTTTGCACCTAAACTTTCGTGTCGAGCTATCGACTAGGTCTTATTTTAAGGGTAGGGCTTATATTAAAATCAGTTTTTAAATTTAGGCTAGGTCTTATTTTCAAGTTAGGTTTTATTTTCGGGGAAACACGGTAGCTGTACGAGCCGGGGAGAGGGGGGCAGGGGTAAATAAAACTAAGATTTAATGTAAAGACTTTTTTTTAGTCTTCACTAGTGTTTTAGGTCGTCGTCGTCGTCGTCGTCGTCGTCGTTTGAAGGGCATCCACTCCAGGTCAGACACAAACAGGACTGGGGCCGAGGGTTTATCCTTTTACTACCCCAGACTGCTGCACTGCCTGGATCAGATGCTGGCAGTGATGTCATTAAGCATCGAGTTTCGTCATCCAACGAAACAGCATCGAGTTTCGTCATCCAAAACCGTCAGACCTCGTGCTCCATGTGGTGCCCGATGTATAGGGCACGCTGTTAGTACATGGTCTGCGGTTTGCTCAGAGGCGCCACACTCGCAATTCGGTGAAGGAGCGAGACCCCATTTGTGCATGGACGAATAGAATCGCCCAACAAGTGTTTTAGGTGAAAATGAAGAAATGCGACACAGATTTGAAGGAAAAATCTTTTTTTTAGTTTTTGTAGTGAGAAACCAATCGTTACTGCTTTATTTTCAACTACATCATCTGTTGATGACCCAAACAAAGGGTCTTTACCTTGAATCTGTATGACATACTGTCATCTCCCTGAAATGCTACAAAAACTACGATTCAGATAATTGTCGATAAAATTTGTGTAAGATTGAATTGCTTCTACAAAATGTTTTGCGCAAAATTGATTTCGCTTGACTGATTTTTTTATTGCTTAATAGTCTCGTGCATTATTGTCGAACAGTATGGTTAGGTCTATGTTAAATTATCTTGTGTTTAGTTTACTTTTCTTACACTTGCATTAAAGTCTGTAAAAAAGATTTGGTTGCCAAAGCTTTGCTCTTTATTTCCGCTTAACATTTGGGTCGCCACAAAAAAGGTTAGAAAGCACTAGAAAGGTAATTAGCTATTTACTTTTTATGATCTAAAGATATCTTGTTCAAGAAATTCAAATTTAAGTCATCTACAATATTGAATGAATGTATTCTTGGACATTGATTATATCAAACGAAACTAGTAAAATCACTAAATACCGAAAGTTTTGTTTTTGCTATGACAGCAAAACACAAAAACTAAAAAATTCTTAAGAGATTAGTTTTCAATCAAACTGACTTTTTTTATGTAAGAAATAAAAAATTTTCAAATAAGTACTTTGAATCCAAATATTTTCTAATCACTCTTAATGTTAGAGTAAAAATTCAAATTAATATAGCTTTTTGATTGCCAAATCACAATTTTATCATTAATATTATTACTATGATCATTTACTCTTATTTATAAAAGTTAAAGTACAATGGTTTTGTTAAAAAGTAAAAAACAGAAAACACGATAAACTAATAAAAAAAATTAAAATACATTTTTTGATCTGATTTCATCATCACCTGGTTTAAGAACAATGGCTGGCAATTCTCAAAACATATATCTCTCGTCCTGTCATCGCCACGCACTCCTCGTGTTTTTACCGAAATTGCACAGAAATCTGTGCAATTTTCACAAAAACCCTTCGTCGGATGAGTAAAGGAAAGTGGTCCATACTCTTGTTTGCATTTATCCATTCTCTGAATTGAATTTTAAATTAAGTTTTGAAATAAAACAAAGGCATTTACAAAATAAAATATACATATATATTTTGATCCAAGACCAGATGGCGAAAGCAGCCTTGCTTATTGCATAGGTTACTGTCGTGCTACTGTCTTAGCAGTGGTGAGTCTTTGGCATCATTGTGTCACCGGTTTAAGAATTGAACACCACTTTTTTGCGCTCAAAGCAGTAACATAAAGACTGAACCAAAACTTTTAGGTTCTTTTTGTTTTTCTTTATTTGGGTAAGAACGAGAATCTTATTCTGATTTTTATATCGCAATGACTTGACGTAAAAAATTATCGTCAAATTTCTACAAATAACGAATTTTATTTATTTTTAAGTCAACTAACCCTTATTTACACCCAATAGAATATCATTTATAAAAATTTTAAAAAGGACTATACAAATAAAATGCAAAATTTCGAAAAAACAAAAAACAAATAAAAACAAAAATAAGTGAAATATACTATAGTCAGTTTAGTACAATGCTTTGTTAACTTTTGCGGTGACGGTACGCAATAATTCGATTTTTTAGAATCTTTATAGCCTTATCATGATTTAACCTGGATTCGAACCACCGTAACACTTGCCTTATTCATAAGTTTATTCATTTTTCTCGTTGTCATCTTTCTATGTAACTTGTTGCCTTGCGCGAACTTTTTAAACTTTAAATAGCCCTCTGGTTTTGTTTAATGGATTTTAGCTAATTTAATTTCAAACGCTTAATTCTATTTCAATTATTATTATGCTTTCTTTTCAGATTTTAGTCATAATTTTGTGAATAAAAGCCTAGTTTACGGTTTACTTTATGACAAGCCTTTTCCAGATCACGAAAGGGGGACGGAAAAACCAATTAATGAGTTGATCTGTTTTGTAAAAGTAAAACGAAGGCTAAAAAAGACTTTATTTCAGATCAAAAGCCAAAGTAAAACTTTATTTTGAGGGACATTGGTACATATGTGTACCATAAAGTTATTTTGGCATAGCTACTTTTGTAAGTCAACTAGTTGGCTGAGATTTAGTTTGGTACCTTTTAAAGAATTATTTTATCATTTTAAATAAAAAAATGAAAACTTTGAATTCGTTTTTTAGAAAAAATAGTTGGTAAAAGTTTGTAGCAATAACTGAAAACTTGGATGTCACTAAACATCCCTGATATTTTGTTGGCAAATTGTTTTTCACTATTTTTTTGTTATGTTTAGATAGGTTTTTCATATTTTAGATAATTTACAACTTTTTAAAAAATTTACTCTTGAATTTGTAGGAAAATAATAAAATTTCTGCTGTGGTACATATATGTACCATTGTCCCTCAAAGGTAAAATATTGAAACAAAAGCATTTAGCATTTTGTAGTCTCAATTTTTTTTACAGTATAATTTAATATTTTTTAAGGCATTTATTTTAAATGCAAGTGTTATTTTCTTAGTATCTTATTTATTAAAGCTTTTAGTTGAGACCTATTTGTAAAAAAATACAGTAGCAGAATTAGTAGACACAAGCTTATTCTGTGGATAACTTTTTTCAAACAAATTTTGTTCATTTTGCTATTTAGTTTTTTTTTTTTTAAGTGGAAGTAATTTTATTTAAGTTGTTTATTGAATTTTATGTTATAGTTTTGCATTTCAAATTTATTAAATTTATTTTAGCTCTATAGAACTAGATATACGTACACTCTAAATGTCTAATAAAGAGAAGCGTTTTTTCCAACTTTTTGATGAAAAAGTCAGTCAAATCTTATTTTGTGATGAGAGTGTAATAGCTTCTATTTTTTTTGCAAAGCACAAAAAAATAAACATATATTTTTTTTTGTCTAAAATGGAATCCACTATGGATCAGACATAGACAGGACCATGACCGAGAGTTTTTTTACCGTAGTGTGCAATGCAACATGTTTACTTTAACGTGGACTGCGGTTTGTTTAGTCCTGCCGCATCTTTGATAAATAAAAAAGACATTATTAGTATTTGACAAATAAAAGGGTTCAACATTTTAAACAATTAAGCTTGACCTAATAAGACTGGTACTCGCCTTAGAAATAAAGCACAGATCGGGGATGTGCTCTTGCAGTATTTGTAGTGCATTAATATTTGGTGCACTTTACTATTATTACAGTAGCGTAGATGTCTACTGTAGTTCAACTAAATTGTTTGGTAGTTTCCGCGCAGCGTGAAAACACAAGGGCCTAGATTTTAGTCTCCTCTTAAAAAAAATGCATAAATTCATTTAGTAGATAATGCATTATATGGTCAGGGGCCAAAGTAGTAGGATGGACGAAGCAAAGGACTGTATATCCGGAAAAATTACTTGGTGTTCTCTTGGAATCAGTAGCGTATTTAGTGGAAGGGGCACTGTTCCTCCCCCTTGGAAATCACTAATACGAGAAATCAGAGACGGATTCAAAGTGAAGACCTTTATTTTACCACATAAAAAAATTTATCCACTAAGTATATTTGTTTGTGGTTGTATGGCTCCGCCAGATTTAAAAATCCTTGATAGGCCACTGCTTAGAATGGATGGCAAGCATCCAATAGCAATACGCAAGGCGTCTTTAGTTGTTCGATGTAGCGTTCACCAGAAATAGCAGGATTTATAAGATATCTTTTGGCACCAAAATCCCACCTTTAGCCAGAAAGTTGTTTTAGTTTTTGCAAATATTGTTCTTTGCGCAATGCCAGAAGATGGTGATGGAAGATGATCGATTTTTCCAGTATTACCCTAAGATCGAAGAGAATTGGACCAAATATAAACGACTTATCATTATTGTAAAGTGTGAGCTCACGTTTGGCCTCTGGGTTCTTCACATCAAAAGTTGCTGTCACAGTCTTTGGGACCAAGCTTTAGCTCCAGAAACTCGAGAAGAGTTGTAATGTTTATATTAACTTGCCAAATTCTTTTCGTTTCCAAAAAAAAGCAGCAGTGAAAAATTGTAGACACAAACATATTTTCTAAAAATTGTGCAAGGCAGAACTTACATATAGATATTAAAAAGAAGGAGGAAAAGGGACATTCCATGTCAACTCACACCCCTCTTTTGCCAACCATCCGAATGTAACTTCGGTTCAGGACAAGTGCCGAAATCATTCTGACCATTTTCTTTACTGGCAGAAGTCTCAGCAACTTGAAAGTAAGATTACGTCTGTAGACATACTACTGTCCAATCAAAAAAGGCGGCACAATATAGTCTCAATAGAATTATCGAAGTTTTACGTCAGTAAAAGGACTTGATCCATGGTTGACTTGTCGCATGGAAACTCATCGTGCACCCAAGGGTGCAATGGACCAATAATGGGTTCATTGAAAGGGCGTGGATAAGACTCTCAACGATCTTGTAGGAAGGCATAGCAGAGGCATTGGTTAATAGCTTTTCACATCACAAAAGAGTTTCAGTTATAAAAAAGTTGATAGATGAAAAAGTTAAAACTATGATAAAAAGATTTTGATAATGGAAAACATCACATTTCTTTCACTTAAAACCAAATTTCAGTTATCTAAAATAATAAAATTATTGAAAACGAGCTAGTCTATGATGTACAGCACTGCTAAAGCCAGATCATCAAAAACATCAACTCTAAGAAAATCCCGACTCTTTTTACGATTTTTTATGCACAAAATTTTTTCAAAGACTTTCAAAAGTCGGACAGATAGGTACAATAATAGTATTTGTAAATAAATGCAACAGTATCAAGATACAGATCAATGACTAAGGCAAATTAAGATTTCTTCTGCTGAACTTACGAAGTTTTTCTACTATCAAAAACAATGCTTTAAACATTGCTTTAAGTAGAACTTATGGTTGAGAAAAGACGAATAATTTTTGCTGTTGCGACAAAATTAATATCAATGCACTGTTAACAAAACTTTCTTACTTTAATAATATTGGAGACAAGTTGGGCGAAGTCATTGGAGTACAAAAAACTTCGCTGGATAAAATCGCTTTCACTACTGAAAAAAAAAGAACTTTTTAACCTTGCGCAATAATAGTGGAAAGTTAGTTTATTTGCAATGATTTAAGTTGTTTGAAAATTGTAATCACTATAAAGTATATTGCTGAATGTATAAATTTGAATGCTCAAAACAAAAATCTTTTCAAATTTTTTTCATTATTATTTTGAAACAAAAACACGATATAAACGTATACAAGTTGTTACTTTTTTGTGTAGATTTTCACAAATACCATTAACAATCTGTTGATACTTAATCATTGCTATGACATGATATTGATCAACATAAGCCTAATCTTTTGGTTCACTTTACCACTCTTTCACTCGACAGGGTTACACTTTAGCTATAAAATATCTATCTTTTTCTCCGCATCATATCAGCCAGCTTCTACTTTTTTATGTCATTATGCTTTCATTTAGTGTTGCAACCTTCAATTTTATACTATCGTTTTCCTTCTCTTCTTATTTTTTATTGGTTAACTGTATAACAACTGCTGATGGCAAGGAACGCAGAGATTGTGCTGGGAGGAGAGCGGGGCAATCGCACCCTTTACCGTGCAATATTTTGAAAATGTATGGGTACAGGAAAGCAAATAGCGATTTCGAAAATTTGCAAGAACAGATTGCTGTCTCTACAATTATGTAATCTCGATCAAAATTAAATCCAACAAATTTTGTAAAATATCTATTTGGACTTACACTAGGGTCATTAAACTTTATTCCAAAAGAGCCACACACCAAATAACAGTAATGTAGCAAGGGAAAAATTTTAAGACACTTTTTTGTTGAAAGGCAGTTTCAACAAATGTAAATTTTAGCGTACAGGAAAAAACTTTTACTACGAATTTTTTTAATGCAAATTGGAGACCAAAAAAGGCTTGCCTCAGAAACGTTACCTTTTTTGAGCAGAAGAGTATTTTGACTCATCAAAAGTATATGCCGGCCGAGTAAATGAAACACCGATGCCGAAGTTTACAGATAAATATCTTACTTTTTCGTATAGCTAGGGAATTGGAATCATTCCAAAAAAAATTAGTCAGAAACTTTTTGATAGAAATTTCTGAGAATGAAGAAAAAGCCAGCCGAATTGAATTATTGATATAAAGTAAAAATGCGAACTCTTATTCATCGAGAGTGTTTAACAATAAAAGAAAGCTAAACGAGTTTAAAGCCATGGAAAAAATCTTTTTTTTACAAGAAATTGGGTTAATAGATTAAAAAGAAGTAGCTTCTAAGGCGGAAAGTGAAATATAGAACGACCTCGAAAAAAATCTCTTGTCGCTCTAACGAAGAGCACACTGTGTGTGTTGTCCAAAAGATACCGGTCAGTTGGTTCAAAAAGGCGATATTGGAAGCTACTATTAGCGTTGCGAGAATGAGGAAGACTGTCTCGGCTTCTAGAAACAAAAAAATCAGTGAAAAACTAGTACATGTTTTGTTAATACGCTCTGCAAGCGGTGTAAAGGCCCGTTTCCACTACGAGCGTGAAAAAGAGCATTCTTTGTTTGTTTTATTGATTTTTTTTGCGCTCACTTCAGTTTTAACCGCTCGCTTCAATCAAAGATCAATAAAAGAAACAAAGAATACTCTTTTCCACGCTCGTAGTGGAAATGGGCTTTAACGTGCGACCAACCTACCGACTATCACAGTGGCGCAAAAATTGCGATATAAAATGCTGCAATGGTGAAAAAAAAGTCCTTTTTAGAGGTGGCAAGAGCTGTTGTGTCGTAAAAATAAAATGAGGTTTGACGCAAAGTAGTAGTGATTGATTGCCGAGGTGATTTGTTTTCAAAATGTCATCGAAACAATTCTTATCAATGGTACGTTGATGTAGACTAGATATTTTTTTTACTTTATGGAACGGCTTGGCATTTGGCTGTTAAATTTGCATAAAAGTAGTATTAATTAGGTGTTTCCGGTAGCTATTAATGATTAAAATAAATCAAATTTTGTGCAATTCCATGTGCAATTTGCTTTTTGACAAGATCATGAACGCCCGGTGAAGTAAATTAGTTATGAGATGTTTTGAGCCTCAATCCCCAATTCCTTTCTCACCCGCCTCAATCTTCAGTTTTCTTCATTCTTCTCTACAGCTTGCTCATAAAAAAAATTAACCGCTCTCTTTTTAAACGTCTTGGTAGAAAGACCAAAATTTAAATAATGACTTTGGTATACAGAAAACCTAGTTTTACTGGCCAGTAACGTCTTTCTTGACGCAATCCTCACTATACTTCCGGACTTGAAACTGGAACAAAAAACTTAAAATAAAGTGGACACCTTTTTTTGGTCTAAGTTTTTATGGTTTTTTAACTAATTTTATAAAGGTTATAGCTTTACTAAGAATATTTTTGGTAAAGCTATAACCTTGAAGAATTAGACTTCTTTTAAACGCAAAATCAATTCTTCAATACTCTTGGTTTCGTTACACAAAGTTTCGGGAAAAAGTTTGACGTCTATTATGATTTTTTCTAAAAGTGTTGGTGTCCTTTCATTGTGCAAAAGCTTCAAACTCTTGAGTAATCAAACTGTTACTAATAAGGGCAATAATCCAAAGCCATGGTCAGGCAATGAATTTGTCTATACACAATGCCGCAGCACAACACTTTTTTTATACCGTAGAAAGGTTTAACAATTTTACCCTATTGCACGAAATGCTCATTCAAGCAGCACGAAATGCTGCTTAAATGAGTAAAAAAAAATATTTTTCTGTCATAACCGTTTTTCTGGTTGGTTTATTGATTTTTCGTTTATCATCATTCTGCTGCTCAATTTTTATTCTGTAATTTTTTTCGTTACGGTACTTATGTAGCCTACTTTCTTGTGGTTCCATGGCATCAATTTTTCTGTTTCAACAATAAGACGTTATCATAAATTTTCCTCAATGTCATTTTAATATTTTCGAAAAAATATTAAAGGTCCTTTATGTTTGGTTGTTTTTAGCATAGCTGTTGCCTACCGAACAAAAAAATGTTATTTTTATTAATTACGTTATCTGTTCACCTAACTAGCATGTTACAACATTAATGCAATCTTTGAAATAATAAAGACAAAGAAAATTTTTGTTGCAGTTCTTACTTTGATTGACCAGCGGAGATAGCTGTCAAAAAAACAATTAAACAACTTAAAAACACCACAATCGAAAGCATATTTTGTTACTGTTATCACTAAGCATGTAATGAAACTACTGCTGCAAAAACAAACATCACAATTTATTAGCTTCAATAAATTCATAAATAATTTTATACATTTTTTTCATATTAACAAGTTTGTCACAAACTTTGTTCGGGAATCCCAATGGACCAGTTGAGCTAGGTAACCCGAATACCTGCGCTGAAACAAAGCTGTGTCTAAATTTTATTTTATTCCGGCTCAAGAAGTAGTTTTGCTATGAGCCTGACGGTATATACAGTTGGTTAACGAAAGCTCGGATTGATTTCGTTGAAGACTCCTTTTTACAACAAACAGAGACCCTTGTCTCTAATAAAAACGAATGTATTACAAAATCACGACCGACGAAATTCTATTCCACGCTTTGCCACACTGCAAAGCGAACTCAACACTATAACTTGATTCAATCAACACAAAATAATTCTACCTCTGTAGAACAAAACTGCCGACCACTGGCACAAAATAAATTCAACAATTGTCCACCGATACAACATCTAACGGTCCACCTCCTGTGGCCAAACAAAATCACCTTCGCTCGAGCCGCCACTCGAGTCGCTTCAAATTACCTCACAACGATAATAATCATCATAATAATAATTTCTCGCTACGCATCGGCTTTATATAGAAAACAAAATCACGTGACGTAAACTTTCTCGTAAATTCAAGATTCAGCCAGAAACCCCTGGAGAGTTCGTTACGCGAATCAAGTGGAATATACGCGAATTTTCCAGTACAGTGATGTTAGTCAAAAACATATTACGTCAATACAAAGAGAAAAAAAAGAGAAAAAGATACATGTATCGAGCCATATAACAAATTGGACGTATATCGCAGACAGCGCTCAAAGAGCCGCATTTATTCTCTTATGATAAAACTACGAACTGCTTTTAACGGGGATACACTACATCGTCATGATTAAAATTATGAATGAAGTGTGACATACGCCCCCCGCAAAGAAAAATATTATGCAATAATATTTTTAACAACATACACGAAATACAAATAATTTTACAAAACAAAACACGAAGGTCTATACAATTATGCGGCTGAGATAGTCCGCCATAATGTTCTCCTTGCCGGCAATGTCTTTTACTACGAAGTCGTACCCCTGCAATGATAGAGACCACCGGAGTATACGATCGTTCTTGTAGCGGGCCGTGCTAAGGAAAGTCAGAGGCTTGTGGTCCGTTTGGAGGACGAACTTCTTTCCGGCCAGGAACAAGCGAAATTTGCCAACTCCCCATATCATTGCCAAGCACTCCTTTTCAAGTGTGGAGTACTTTGTCTCCGCATTCGTCAACTTCTTGCTTGCGTACGCGACGGGGTGGAGTTTTCCCTCGTGCTCCTGCATCAAAACAGCTCCAATTCCGCTGTTGGATGCATCCGTGCGTAGGGTGAAATTTAGCGAATGATCGGGCAGTCTCAATATGGGCCGCTTCAGGAGAGCCTCTCTCAGAGTGTTGAAAGCTTTCTCCTGAGCCTCACTCCATTTGACAAAGTTCGGCTGCCCCTTCTTCGTTAGGTCCGTCAACGGTGCCGCAATAATCGCAAACGAAGGAATAAAGTCCCGATAGTACCCGAGCAACCCACAAAATGATCGGACTTCCTTCTTTGTGACTGGACGCTTCGCTCGCGCAATCTTCTCTAGATTGTCATCGTTCGGCGTGATCCAGTCGTATCCGACATCGTGACCTAGGAATTCTACAGTAGATGCTCCAAAAATACACTTCGAGGGACGAGCAGTGAGGTTGGACTCATTTAATCTTTTCAACAATTCTTCCAAAGTTCGCAGGTGTGTCTCCCAATCTCTGGAGAATACAATCAAATCATCGATATAGCTCTCAACGCCAGACATGCCTGAAAGCACTTCCCTCATCCCACGAACCAGTGTAGCACCAGAGTTCTTCATGCCAAAGGGCATTCGAAGAAATTCATACGTCCCATCCGGTGTCACAAACGCGGTCTTGAATATATCTTCTTCTGCTACGGGTATCTGCCAATACCCTTTACTGAGATCAATTTTCGAAAAGAACTTTGACTTCCCTAATTGTTGGAAAAGATCCTCCGAAGTCCTCATTGGCTCCGGATCCGAAATCGTTACTTTGTTCAATTTTCTGTAGTCGACGCAAATGCGATTCGAACCATCCTTTTTTTTCACAATAACCACCGGTGAAGCATACGGCGATGACGACTTCCTGATGACTCCCATATCTAACATCTCCTTTATTTCTTCTTTCAGTTCCTGCCGCAGTGCATACGGCAAAGGATAAGGTTTCAAGCGGACAGGCTCCTCATCTATCAAATTAATCCGGTGTTCAATCTTAGATGTTCTTCCCGGTACATCTGAGAAAACATCAGCATAATTTTCCATCAAGGCTTGCAATTGTCGACTTTGGCTGTCGCCCAGTTCTGTGCCCAATTTGACGTCGCTTACATCTTCCTTTTGTTTGTATGTTCCCAATTCTAACAACGAATCCTCGTCTATGCTGGGCATCTTTTCATCCATTAACATTTCCGCACCAGCTGACATCTTTAAATCTTCTTTCTCTATTTCGGTCTTCACTTCATCCTCTCGGGCATAATATTTCTTCAACATGTTAGCGTGGTAATTCTTTTCTTTGTTTCCGACCAAAATTTTATAACCATTATCTCCCATCCTTTGGATAATTTCGTACGGTCCCTTCCATTGCATTAAAAGCTTATTATTGTTCGTTGGTAGCATTACCAAAACTTTGTCTCCTTTATTAAATAGTCGATCCTTCGTTTTCTTGTCGTAGTATCTCTTGTATCTAATCTGGTTCTTCGTTAGCTCCTCCTGAGCAAGTTTCATCGTTTCCTCCAGCCTCTCTCTCAACTCCAACACATATTGATAGCTGGTCTTCACTTCGGTTGATTCACTTTCACCTGTCCATAGTTCCTTCAGAATTGCCATAGGTCCTCGCACAGTGCGACCATACAAAAGTTCGAAGGGTGAAAACCCAGTGGACGCTTGGGGAACCTCTCTATACGCGAACAAAAGTGGATTTATAAACCTATACCACTGCTTCGGTTGTTCAACACATAATCGCCTCAGCATCTTCTTCAGCGTACCATTAAATTTCTCAGTCAGACCATTGCAAATCGGATGATACGGTGTCGTCGTCAGCCTTCTGATCGACAATAATCTTGATACTTCTTGCATGCATTCCGACACAAATTGAGTCCCAAGATCACTCAATACTTCTTCCGGAATTCCAATTCGACTATATAGGTCTAAAAGTGCTTCTGCCACTGTCTCGGTGTCAATATTCTTCAGAGGCACGGCCTCTGGATAACGTGTCGCATAATCCACCAGAGTAAGAACATATCGGTGCCCCTTATCACTTGCCGGCATAATCGGGCCAATCAAATCCACCGCCACTCGCTTAAACGGCAAATCCATTAACGGCATTTTTCCCAGCGGAACTTTTGCTACTCTCCCTTTCGATACCGTTCTCTGGCACACATCACATGACCTGCAGAAACTCACCACATCCTGATGAATCCCAGGCCAATAAAAATTGGTCAATATCCTATCTTCCGTCTTCTTGACACCCATATGTCCAGCCAACATCGTATCGTGAGCGATCTCCATCACCTTCTTCCTCAGATCTTTTGGCACTAAAATCTGCTTCAATTCCTTCTCTCCTACATCAATGTTTTTGGTGATGCGGTACAAAATTCCCTTCCTCTTTATATAGCTGATCTCTCTTCCGTTCTTGACCAAGGGCGCTTCCATCGTCACGTACTTTAACAAGGATGGGTCTTCCCCTTGAAGTTTGATGAGCTCATCCTTCGTCACAGCCATCTGATTCGTTGCCTCCGCAACTTTTAAAGGTTTTGACTCGGTGCTCCTTTTAGCTTGCGACCGAGTAACTGCTGCCGCCTCCACGCACCAAGTTTCATCAGGATCATCGGGTGCTCTAGCTCCTGGAATATTTCCAACAATCAATGGATACAGCGGGTCTCTTAAGCACAAAGCTTCCACTGTTCCACTACAATAAGGCGTATTTATCTCTACATTTGCAAACGGGGCCTTCAGTAAAGTGCGCGCAACCGTCATTATACGAGTATACCCCATCTTTCCTGTGAGCTGCTCTTCCGCGACCAACTCCCTCTTAACGATCACTCCGGAGCACCCAGTGTCTCTCAAAACGGTGACCAATTTGTTTCCGACCATTCCAATCGACGTAGGCATTTGATTACTTAAATTTTCGTCTAAACATGCGCCATTCAAAATTCCAATTTTTCGTCCATCTTTTAGCTCTAAATACTCTTGTGATTTTTGATCAATTTCTTTTCTTTCTTTACTTACACTTCGGTAATTTTCTTCTTTTTGTTTTTCATTTCCGATCTCACTAAAACTCTTTATAGGCACGGCGCAAGCAACCTTGTATGCTCTTTCCCGCGCACCAGCACCACCACGCGCTAATCGATTTCTTTCTTCGCATTGCATAAAAGTATGACCCATTCCACCGCACCGGTAGCAATATCTTTTGGGGTTTCTCTCTTGAATCTTTGAGAAGCACTCACTTGCCCTGTGCCCGACTTTCCCGCAGTTAAAGCATTTTATATTTCCTTTCGTTGTAGGAGAGATATCCGGAATCTTGCCTTCCAATCTTGGCGCGCCGACACTCTTCTTAGCACTTACATCTCGGCTTGACAGCTTCCTGTTGTGCGCTGTCAAGTACTGCCCCGCACTCGCTGCCAATTCTCGGAGATCCTTATGCTTGCTCTCCATCAGATGTACCGACAATTCCTTCGGGCACGCGTTTATAAACTGCTCCTTAACCATTAGCTCGACAACACCTTCGAAGCTGCTTTCCATATCAGAAAGCTTCACCCACTGCGTGAAATAGTTTCTAAGCCTTACAATGAACTGGTCAGGGCTCTCAGCACCCTCTGGCTTGGCTTCTCTAAAACGTTGGCGATACCCTTTTTCCGTATAGTCGTATCGCTCTAGCAACGCTGCCTTCAATCGCTCGTAATCCAGAGCATCCTCCTGTGAAAGCCTGGAGTACACGCCCAAAGCTTCCCCCCTCAACAAAGCACTCAACTGAGTCGCCCAATTAGTCTGGGGCCAATTCGCAACCGTAGCGTATCTTTCAAAGCGCAACAAATAGCTATCAAGGTCGTCTTTTTCGTCAACAAAATGAGGGAGATCAAGGGACTTTACCTCTCCAAAAGCACGTACGCCCCCCGCCTGGTTTGCTTCTCCCCCTTCTCCAGCAGAGCGATTGGCTTCTCGTTCCAACCTCAACCTCTCTAATTCCATTTGCATTTTCCTCTCTTCAAACTCCATTCTTTTGAGCTCTAATTCTCGCTCCGACTCAAGTTTCAATCTTTCGAGTTCTAATTCTCGTTCTTTCTCCTTCTCTTCCAACATCGCTTGTCGTTCTTTCTCCTTCTCCTTATTTTCACAAAGTCGATTCCATTCGCTCTGAAAGAAATCGCCTTTCGCCTTTTCCGACATCTTCAAAGTTTCCACGCGGACTCTCAGTCTTTCGAACTCTTCTTCACTCGAACTATTTGCCATTTTCAAGCTGTAAAGTTCCGTTCAGTACTCTTAAGCAAAAATTCTAAACCTTTCCCGGACGAGCCCCCAGATGTCACAAACTTTGTTCGGGAATCCCAATGGACCAGTTGAGCTAGGTAACCCGAATACCTGCGCTGAAACAAAGCTGTGTCTAAATTTTATTTTATTCCGGCTCAAGAAGTAGTTTTGCTATGAGCCTGACGGTTTATACAGTTGGTTAACGAAAGCTCGGATTGATTTCGTTGAAGACTCCTTTTTACAACAAACAGAGACCCTTGTCTCTAATAAAAACGAATGTATTACAAAATCACGACCGACGAAATTCTATTCCACGCTTTGCCACACTGCAAAGCGAACTCAACACTATAACTTGATTCAATCAACACAAAATAATTCTACCTCTGTAGAACAAAACTGCCGACCACTGGCACAAAATAAATTCAACAATTGTCCACCGACACAACATCTAACGGTCCACCTCCTGTGGCCAAACAAAATCACCTTCGCTCGAGCCGCCACTCGAGTCGCTTCAAATTACCTCACAACGATAATAATCATCATAATAATAATTTCTCGCTACGCATCGGCTTTATATAGAAAACAAAATCACGTGACGTAAACTTTCTCGTAAATTCAAGATTCAGCCAGAAACCCCTGGAGAGTTCGTTACGCGAATCAAGTGGAATATACGCGAATTTTCCAGTACAGTGATGTTAGTCAAAAACATATTACGTCAATACAAAGAGAAAAAAAAGAGAAAAAGATACATGTATCGAGCCATATAACAAATTGGACGTATATCGCAGACAGCGCTCAAAGAGCCGCATTTATTCTCTTATGATAAAACTACGAACTGCTTTTAACGGGGATACACTACATCGTCATGATTAAAATTATGAATGAAGTGTGACAAAGTTTTTCTATTTTTTATCAAAAATAATAAATGCGAAGGCACAGGGTATACTATACTAATATACTTCATTACTGTTAGGGCTTGTTTCCACTACGAGCGTGGAATGGAGCATTTTTTGCTTGTTTCATTGATTTTTTACTTCTTTACACGCTTAAAACGACAAAAAGCGCTAAGCGAAGCAAAAAATTAATAAAAGATACAAAGAATACTCCATACTACGCTCGTAATGGAAACAAGTCTTTAAGCTTATAACTTAGATCAGGGTGGTCCAACTTCTGTACTCTTGTGGGCCACTTTTCAAAATTATTCGAGTTTGCAGGCCTCAGCCGGCTAAAAACACCTATTTTGGTCCCAAAATCAGGGTGTTCTCTAAAAAAAAAAGGTCTTCAACTGGAATCGATTTCTAAAATTCCTATTTCGGTCCCAAAATCAGGGTGTTCTCTAAAAAAAAAAAAAGGTCTTCAATTGGAATCGACTTCGAAGTTCCTATTTTCGTCCCAAAATCATAGCGTTCTTCAAAAAAAAAGTTGCCGCTGCTTGTAATCGACAAGACTTGTGCAAAATTGTTCTGCGGGCCTCACAAATTCCATCCGTAGTTGGACCACGCTGACTTAAATAATGCAACCATGAAAATATTTAATAACACTATGTTTAGAACTTTGTAACTAGTTATTTTAACTTTTCGTCTTTTCTCCAATTCAGTTTTTTTATATTGAACAAAACCGTTAAAGCTTCAACAGAGATTAGAAAGACTGATTAACTAGTTCCTTCACAAATAACTGCTGCATTTAAACATTAATGAAAAATATCAATAGATCAACATCTTATTAAACTTTATCCCAAAAACTTTCTTCTCGCTGTATCAGTAATCATTCACAATAATCTGTAGTTAAACTTGGCTGGGTTACGCATTCATTCGTTTTTGGTACCAGTGAATTCATACTGACTAATATCATACTGAGCACTCATCCGGTTTTTAAAGTGCGCGCGTTTTTTTTTTCCGTTGCTGACTAGTTCGCGCTTAAAGAGCAAAAATTACGAAACAAGAATCACGTTTATAAGCTATTTAAAGTATGTTTTGTCATTGTATATAAAATGATTAAATTCATAACAAAATTTTGCGTAGGTAGCGTTGCGACATAAGTATGTTTTCATGAAAACAATTAATTATGACTCAAACTTTTCATTTAGGTGCAAGTAACGAATTTATTTCTATAAATCAAATAATTTTTGAAAATAGCCTCGCATGGCATTAATAAGATACGGCGATACCTTATTATAAAAATACAAATGTGCTAATAGAGCATCCATTCTTGAGCTAGCTTGTTTACAGCCAGATTTACGATCAGAACGTCAGGCGATTTCAATCAATTAGCCAAGTAAACTTTGGATTGAAAAATAAAGTTTTTGAAATCCTGGCTTTTTAAGACCCCGAATGAGTTTGGACCTTTTATTTGAAAAGTACTGCAGCGGAAGGTTAGAAACTGGTCAAAATCGAAATCTTTAGTTTTTTTAAAAGAATACTAATGGATTTAATTGTGGTTCATACGAAAATGAAGTCAAAGTAGTGATAAAAAGTTTTTGTGATTACACCACAATTACATGATATTGTGGATCAATATTGATCAGACTATTGTTGAATGATCTTTGCATAATATCTTAAATTTGAAAAATGCTTACTTAATACTGAAAATTAGTATGAAAAAATCTGCAAAATCATGGCCATCAAATTTGAAAGGCTATTGCGCAATAAAAAAAATAGAGCCTTAACCGGAGTTTTGTTGGACGCAAACAACCTTTTACTTCATAATTATAATTGTTAAAAACAATATCAATGCATTTGCTAATCAAAATATAGTTCAAAAAAAAAAACAAAACAAAAGAAGCTTGGCAATGTTTTTGCTTTTCGGAATAAGCAGCCTTCGGATCAAATGAGAAAAAAAACATTTTGTTGATAGTCAGTTACTCGATGTTCTTTTACTTAATTTGTTTAAAGCAAGATAACGAAAGCCGAAAACGTTAACACTTTTGTTTTCATTTTACTTTTAAATGTTGACTAATGAAGCAGTGGTGCTGCAAGCTACGATCATACTGTAATATACATAAAAAAAATCTCTTTTAGGTTAAACCTCTTTTTTAAACTGCAATTTGTAAATCTGTCTTTGAATACTTCAAGACTTAACGTTTAAATATCATTGCAGCGTGCTTTAATACAAAAAAATCTCTAGTTAATCGAATTAGTATTCATTTTGTAGTCAAAATAGGATCATCGCATTTGTCATCTTTAAAAGCACGGATTCACTTTTTCGGGAAACATATTACGGATGTTGTTGTGGCCGTCATAGTCTCTCGTCGTTTAGTGAGGTATCCGTTCCGGATTAGATGAAATACACGACAGGGGTTTTTCTTCTGCAACTTCAGACCGCCACATCTTGTGCGCCAGGGATGTCAAACTCACGGCCCTTGAGGCTAATTGTTTCGGCCAGTACAACTGTCATTTTTTATGATTTTTTTATCTTTTAAGATATCTCGCAAAATTTGCAAAACAACACAGCAAGATTCAAACAAAACTATGTAATTTAAGCATATTTTTCTCAGTCTAACATCCTGAAAATAGTAAATTTATTAATTCAAAATCTATTACACATAGGACATAAAAAAATTCTTTTAGAAAAATTCCAAAATTTCTTGAATTTTTCTAATAAAGCCCAAGCTAATAAATAAACATAATCAAACAAAACTGCTAAAACTTGAGTCGAGTTCTGTGCTAAAAATATAATAAAGTTAGAATTATTCATGTTTTATTTTTATCTATAAACAATCGAGATTGCAATTACAATCACAAATTTCCATTGATTAATGGTGTTTTTTAAGTCGAATTATGTTTCTGAACAATTATTTGTAATAAAAATTGTTAAAACTTGTCACAGAACCCGACTGGCCGGTCAAAGTTGGGATTGCAAATACTTTTTTAACCGAGATTGAAAACCTAATGAGCAAAAAACGATGACTAACATGGGAACAGAGCATTTATGCAAAATCAAAGGTTAAATATCAAACCAACGTTCCTTCATGGTTATTTGTAACCGATTCGATTTTGATTTGTAAACATTATAATTTTATTTGTGACCGATTCGATTTTGATTTGTAAACATTATAATTTTTAAATTACATGTATTTTAAATGGTTTATTTCGACTAAAAAAAAAGTTATTCATGCAAAGGAGGTAACTTTTCGGTAACCTGGTTTATATGCTAAAGTAAACATTATACACTTTATTATACCAAATGTTAAAAAAATCGTTGGCTTCTCTGTATTTGCGGCCCCCAATTCCAATCATGCATTAAATGCGGCCCACATAAGCTCACTAGTTTGACATGCCTGGTTTAGATCACATGCGGATATAGTAACAAGGTTGATAAATCAATAAAAATTGTCATATATTAATAAGTGCAGTATTTTTCCTAAAATGAAATAACTTTTCTATGGATAGCCATAGCTTATTTTTACACATTTGAAGCGAAATAAGCATTTTTGACAAGGTTTTGACAAAAGTAATGGATTTTCTGCTTATATTGAATGCCGAAAAACTTCCTGCAGTATGAACTTAGTTTCTTAAAAAAATTTCGTAGAGGATTTTATTCACTGCAAATCAAATCAAATGATAAAAATAATAGGCATAAAAATATGGCATAGCCATTAACTGTATATTTTTTACTTCATATTGAGAAGTGCGCAGAAATAAACTTACTTTAAATTTTGATTATTTAAAAAACATCAGGTTAATTTCTGAAAAAAGACTGTAATAGGTATGAAAAAGAATTTCTATTTGAACAATGAAATTTATCTAAAAACGTGAAATAATAAAAATCTTAATCTAAAGCCGAAACCCGAATGAAGAGAGTTCTGAAAGATAGTTAAATCCATCTTTTTCAAAATGATACCCATTATTATTTTGTTTTAATCAATCACAGAGCTTTTGCGTGCGCAACATAAATTAAGCATAATGGCTTGATTTAAGCGAGATAGTTCTCTCGTATTAGGGAAATTAAAACTTTTTTAGAATATCATATAAAAAATATTAGCCTTTAGCTCGCTTTTTGATGTCCTACTATCTTCTTAAAGTGTCAAAAAAGTACCTTGTAGTAAATTTCCCATGAGAAAGTACAGTTGCATCAGTGCCCCGAGGCGAATTAATATTGAGTTATGTTACGTCTATCGAAATAACAACAGGCATAATCTGGCATCTCAGAAATGTTCTTAATTCTATTTCTCTGTATTTAGCAAACAAGAATATTTTTGATTTAAATTTCCATCAACACTAACGACAACCTTCGTCCACTCTTCAAACAATGCAAAAGCTGAAAAGTTGAAATTTTATTTTTATTCTCTGTTTTTTTAAAAATCTTTTTAAGTCGCATTAAACCGAATTGACTTCGCGGCATTTTTTTATTTTTATTTATTTTTATCTCTATATTTATCCTCCTGACTCGCAGGAAAGCGACGGAGGCGCTATACATAGGGTAAGCAATTACCCTGACCTGCTAATGAGATTCCAAAATATTTGCTTTGACCGTTTGCATGTGTGTTTGTCACATATCATTTGATTTTATGTCAAAGCACTCTCTGTTTCTATTCAGTTGTTGTTCAGTTAAACCCTTGAATGTGCCACTGTTCTTTCAGTTGCATTAAACATTAAACGTTTCATGCAACTGAAGGTTTAACTTACATTAAACGTTTAGTTGCATCAAACCTTATAAAATCAAAAAACTGCGAGTGCACTTCCGCGAAATTCATCAATTGCGTAGATTAGGGGGGTCCAAACCGCGGACCACGACGTGTGATGTTTTGCGGCCCTGTAAACAATTCCTAGCATTTCGATTCTTTAAAAATTAGGAGCAATGCCAACCTTTTATAACAGCCTGAGCAAGCTGTTTGAAAAATTGTACGAGTGCTCCGTTTTATTTTGAAAAATCAAAATAAAGTAAAGGTTTTCACTTGCCTTTAAAAACTTGTTTTGGTCTTAATACCACATATTTGAAATTATCGGGATAGGCCAAAAATGCCAAAAACGGTTGTTGTTAACCTTGAAAATCAAGTAAAGACCAAAGTAGAGTTTTTACTTTACAGACGTTTCAGATAAAATTACCGGCAGCGTGGTCGAATGCTTAAAGCGGCGGCGCGATTCAAAGCCCACTCGCGCCATTCTGTTGTGTCCTTAGGAAAGACACTTTACGGTACATTCCCCTGCTTGGTGGTCCTGGCAAGCAGTTCTAAATTACAGTCATATCTCTATTAAATTACTAGCGGACAGCAATATCTTGGTATCTCCGGAAGCAGGTCGGGGTAATAGCCTACCCTCTGTATAGCGCCTACGTCGCTTTCCTGCGAGTCAGGAGGATAAATATAGAGATAAAATAATAATTAACCATGAACGGCACACTGACCTGGCAAGCAAACATGCTTCCTGGAGGAGCACCATCAGTTAATTCAGGCTTCATTCTCACTCTTGGGAATATAAATCCTGGAGGAACAAAACTTCCTGCTCATTATTGGAACAAATAATTGTAACTGTTTATCCACGTTCCATACTTGTAATAGAGCCAATTTGGCGTTTTCCTTTTTTTGCCAATATTTTAGTCATCTTTTGCACAACACTAATGCCAGACTCATCCATGTTGTAAATAAGATCAGCGGAAATTTTATTTTCCTCTATTGTCTTGGTTAAAAGATTAAAAAATGCATCAATTTGATTTTTATTGAAACCAGAAGCACGGGCTAATGATGTTGCTTCTGGTAGATGAAGTGAAATTTCAGGGTGTGAAAACCCTCTAAATCATTTTTTGCCAGCAAGCTTTTCATCATGGTTGAACCTTGTTTTGACTTGATTAATTTCAGCAATTTGATAAGCAAGTCTTCTTAAGTTTTGTGGAGTTAGACCATAAAACCTGGCTTCTAAATCTATTGCATGTTCAACAAGTTGTGCTTCAATATCTTAAGGTAGATCTACTTGCCTACCTAAATGCTTTTATCCATATAAAGCATATTTATTATCTCCTTTCAAATGCATGAAGAGTTTTTTTTGGACTCCAAAGGTTTTAGATGCTTTTAAAAATCCCATTTCTTTGTTTTTTATTGCATCTATAGTCAATTGCATATTTGATTGTTCCCATTCCCCATTTTTCTTTTGTTTTGCTAATGTTGTCATAGCATATGAATTATATCTTTTACCAAACTCTATGATCAAACGATATTTTAAAGTATACCTTGTAGTTAATAAAAAACACATTACATAGATATATCGCGGCCTGCCCCAATAACATTCTCCCCTACGAGAGCTCCCTCTAGTGATAGAACAAACTCAGATATGCGTGGCAATATGGAAAATAATAACGCTTCTTCGCCCGGAAATAGTTTTGGAAATATACATTTGCCACCCTTTTGGGAGAATGACGCCAGCGCTTATTTTTCAACTATCGAATTGATGTTTCAAGAAGCCAATATGACATCAAAACGGTCCAGATATTTAGCTCTTGTCACACCTTATCTCGAGACGCCAGTGTACTTAAGTCTGTGGCACATCTACTAAAAACAACTAACGCGGCAACACCTTATTCGACTCTGAAAGTTGCTATCCTCCGGTTATATTCCAATGCAGGCGGTGAGGATTTAGAGACCTCGTTAAACGATTGTGTGCGTGACGATGACAAAGTCTCAAACTACTTGGCCCGGCTTAGGTCCATAATCGCATCCCGTTATTGCGAACCGACCACTCTTCAGGAAGACATACTTAAATCTCGCGTACTGCAGTCGGTGGACACTCCGAACAGGCTTGCGTTGTATTCGTACGAACAAAGCACGGTCGACAAATTGGCTGCACATGCCGACCGTCTCCTTTCTCTGGCGAAATCTCAGCCTGCTACTCCCATGTCAAAGGTAAATATCACATCAACAAAACCGCATCAAGAACTGATAAATGAAATGCTGAATTCACGCATGAACCGCCTCGATCGTGCTTTTGCTCAGTTTTCAACCCCTCCCCGATTTACTTCGCCTCCAGGATCAAACGCTCCTATAAATCGACTACTGAATGTAGCGCAACCATACAGGTCATTAGCTTGTTGGTATCACGAAACTTACGGAAATCGAGCTACCAAATGCAAAAGCAAACCGTGTCCTTGGGCCCCACCACGTGAAATTGAGCCAAAAAACGAGCTGTCGTCCTCCACGAATTAGGGGCTTGGAGGTCAAAAAATTTTGATAGGATAAATTAGGGCTGCGAACTCGAAGCATTTTTAATCGAGTTCGAGTTCGAGTTCACATAAAATTTGCAAGTCCGAGTTCGAGCTCGAGTTCTTTAAATTTCAATTTTTCGAGTTCGAGTTCGAGTTCACAAAATAGAGTTGAAAAAATACAGTCGGAATAGAGTTAAGACAGGGTGGTCCAACTTCTGCACTCTTGTGGGCCACTTTTCAAAATTATTCTAGTTTGCGGGCCTCAGCCGGCTAAAAACACCTATTTTTGTCCCAAAATCAGAGTTCTCTAAAAAAAAAAAAAAAAGGTCTTCACTTGGAATCGGTCTGCAAAATTCCTATTTTCGTCCCAAAATCAGGGTGTTCTCAAAAAAAAAAAAAAAAAGGTCTTCAATCGTAGTTGGACCACGCTGAGTTAAGAGAATAATTCAACCGCGAAAAACTGAGCACATGTTAAAAATGCTTTGTCATCCATGTTACCACTTTTAATCTATTATTAAACAAAATAAAAGAGGATAGCAAATTATAATTTGGCACCAACGCTGAGAAATGTTATAGTTAAATTTACTCATTAAATGAACTCAAAAATCACAAACTTTTTCAAGTTCGAGTTCAAGTTCGAGTTCAGAAATTTTTATTTTTCGAGTTCGAGTTCGAGTTCGGCCAAAATTGCCGAGTTCTTCGAGTTCGAGTTCGCAGCCCTGGGATAAATCCCCTATTTTTTGTTACCGATAAAAAAACCTGAGTTAAGTTTTTGGTTGACACCGGTGCTTCAAAATCTTTGTTTCCTCTGAATTATGTAGATAATCGCAACGTACAGCCTTCGACACTGACTTCATTGAAAGCGTTAGGCAGCGGAGTATTAGATATACGTGGTGTTTATAAAACCCAAATTAACCTTGGTTTTTTCCATCTGTTTAAGCACAAGTTTTACATCAGCGATATACTTTACGGGGTTTTAGGAGCCGATTTTCCAGCTTACCATAAATTGATAGTTGATATTTCTGCGCAAAGATTGATCGAATCGATTGAAGTCGAACAATGCTATCGATACGGGGATAATGATTTTAAGAACACATTTGCTGTTCAAAGTGGCGATGAAACGGACAATATCATTCTAACAGAATTAAAAAACGAGTATTCTGAAGTTTTCGATGCAGCACTTCGTGAACGGTGTTGTAAACATTCAATAGTTGCGTCAATAGAAACTTCATCGGAAGAACCCATTTTCTGGTAAAGCTCGCAGATTAAGTCCTGAGAAATTTCGAGCATTGGGTGAAGAATTAAAAAGATTATGCGATCAAGGGATCCTTGAAAAGAGCCACAGCGCCTGGTCTTCGCCAATCGTGATGGTAAGAAAGAAATTTGGGGGCTGGAGGCTTTGTGCTGACCTCACAAACTTAAACAAAGTGCTGAAACCAAAGAAATATGCTTTGCCACATGTCAGTGACTTTACATTCCTAGCACACGGTTGCAACTTATTCTCTTCCATTGACATCGCGGACGCGTATTATAAAATTAGAGTACGGCCAGAAGATAGACATAAATTGACAATTACAACTCCTCTGGGAAATTATAAATACAATTTTTTGCCGATGGGTTTAGCTTCTAGTTCAACTTACTTTCAACTATTAATGAACGAAGTCTTAAGCGGTTTACCGCGTGTTTTCTGCTATTTGGATGACGTAATCGTAATGTCTAAAACTCGTTTAGAACACAGACAATCTGGGAGTGAAGGAACTTTCGTTTTTGGGTTTTCATGTATCCTCCGAAGGATTAAAACCGTTGCAATCGAAAGTCGTAGCTATCAACAACTTTGTCACACCTACTACAACAAAATTACTCAAATCATATTTAGGTATGTACCAATACTATGACAGATTTATTAAAGGCTCAACGAAATTTTTGCAGCCTCTTTATGACCTTGTTAATTCTACCGCGAGTTCACGCCGCTTGATATGGTCAACAGAATCACTTCAGTGCTTTCAGGACAGTAAGGAAGTTCTATCTTCAGCAACCGCGTTAGCCTTTCCTGACCCTCATGCTCAAACAGAACTCGTTGTAGATGCATCTGGATCTAGCATCGGCGCAACTCTGCAACAAGAAAAAGATGGCGAGTGGCGGACCCATTGCATTTTGGTCAAAAGCTTTGAATAAGTCTCAAAAGTTGTGGTCGACGTTTGAAAGAGAGCTTTACGCATGCTATGCGGCTATAAAACACTTTAGCTATTGTTTAGAAGGGTCGGATTTTATTTTAAAAACTGATCATCGCCCCACAGTTAACAAATTTTACAGTCATACGCTCGCTCAGTCACCACGCCAACAAAGATATTTTGATTTTATAGCGCAAATGACTAACCGCGTGGAACATATACCGAGTGCAGAAAACCCGGCTGATATTTTATCAAGGATTTCCCATGAAGAGCAACCACTCGCGCCATTATCCCTGACGAGCCAAGTTTAGATTATCTTCGAATCGCATTGATGCAAAAATTGGATCCTGAAATAGAACTCTTGCGAGGTGGTCAATCAAAAAAAGCTGCCTCATTACAGCCAATAGAAGTTCGCCTAGCAGATCACGATGTTTCGTTGCTCTGTGACTAAGCGTATTCGCGATTGCGTCCTATTATTCCTCAAGGACTGCGTTATGATGTTTTTAAATTATATCACTCCTGGTCACACCCTGGTGCTCAAACTGGAATTGAGTTAATTTTGTTTGAAACGACATGAAACGTGATATTAGACAATGGACTCGGGAGTGTCAAGCTTGTGCCAGAGCAAAAATTCAGCGTCACAATGTCGCGCCTCTCGATAATGTACAGTAACACCCCCACCCAAGGATCGCTTTGCAAACGTGTATGTGGATATCACGAGTCCACCTGGAGAAAGCAATGGTTATAACTGTTTACTCGTAGTGATTGATCGTTTTTCTCGATTCATGAACGCAATAGAGGAATGTGTTGACGCTTTTATCCGACACTGAGTGGTTTGGTTCGGTTGTCCGGAACACATTTACACGGATCGCGGGACCCAGTTCATTTCAGTCATGAGGCTAAACATGTGCCACTACCTTGGGTCTCAGGCTCATCATTCCACCGCTTATCATCCACAAGCGCAGGGACTAGTGGAACGCTTAAATAGGACTCTAAAGAGCAGCCTCAAGTGCCATGATAATCCAACTGATTGGCACCATTATTTACCCTGGGTTTTAATGGCCCTCAGGAACAGTCCCAATAAAAACTTAAAAGGCTTCACCTCTAACGACTTTGTGCTAGGTCAACCAATTAGACTCCCTGGCGAATTTTTTGATGAAAACACTGGCACTGACATTCCATGCGATCCCGATTCAATAGTAACAAAATTTGGCCACTACGTTACATTCTTACGTTTTATGCCGTCGCGAAAAAATAAAAGAAAGTCATATTTGGAAAAATCTCTTTTCTTGCCAGAAACCACTCATATTTACGTGCGAAACGACAGTCATCGACACCCTTTGCAACCTACATATCAAGGCCCTTTTAAAGTCATCAGTAAAAACCCAAAATTCTTCGAGCTCGACTTACGCCGAGACATAAATAAAGTTTCAATCGACAGACTTAAAAGTGCGACACTTAGTTTTAAAAATTTAAATTCCCACATTGAGTCCGCAGATGATAATTTTTATTCCCTTGCATTTAGTTCACCAAAGGAGCGGACCCCCAATGACTTGTGTGCTGGAGATCCAGACGATGTTTTTAACAAAAGCGCTGTGTCCCCAATAGTGACGTCAAAAGATCGAGCAACGCAAAGACCTTTGAAATTTCGAGATTATTATGTCAATTTTTGAGTTGTTGTTTCCTCGTAATTAGTTATTTCGCTGCTTTTGTTTTATGAATTTTATGTTAGTGTTTTTTGTTTCTATGGGCACCTTCAAGACCCCATTGTTATGCGTAAGCGGGGAAGGTATGTGGTTAATGTGTCTTATGACGCAACAATGCCTCTGTCTGAATGTAAGAGTTTCGCCTCGCACGTCTTAACATTTTTATGCGTGAAAATTGAGTTGTGAATATATACAGTGGTAAAAATTGCGTCGTAGAGTGAAGTCATTTTATAGAAAACACAAAGCGGCTAAGTTATTCTTAATATGTTAGCTTAATTCAAGCTGTTATTTTAGGATCAAGTTTTGTGATTTAGGAGAAAACCGGTATGGTCCGGTTTAGGCACTGGTCCATCTTAGGGCATTTCCCCCCACTCAGATAAGAAAAGCAATGTACTTTTTAACTAGTCAATATTAGATAAGATGCCATAACAATTTGATGAAGTCAGCTGGCACGTGGAAATTTATTTAATAACAACTAATATTGCTATTAATTCTTTATTATTTTCTAAACGTACTGTGTCTTTGTAAGTGTACTGTTGTATTTTTATGATAAAAAAAAAAAAAATTTTTTTTTGTCCCACTATTTAAAGGGAGGCAGTTGACTAGAAGACCGTATGGTCATTTCGCTGCCTTCCTGTGCTTTCGAAAACTTTTTTTCACATATATTGGTGTATTTTTCGTTTTGAAATACAAAACGAATAAATTGAATTGAATTGAAATACCCACCACTGAATATAACCTTGGGTGAATAAGCATAATCTCGGCCTTAAAATTGCGAGTTTCTTAGTGCTGTCAAATTACCTGTTTTTGGGTTTTTGTTGTAAAAATTACGTAATGGCTTGCAATAGGATTGAAAATTATGAGGTCGATTAGCTCTTTCACGGCGGGGCTTTTGTCCACTAGCTGCGCCATTTTTGGAGTTTTTCAAGAATTAAGCAATATTTAATTATAATTTCCCCATTAATTATAAAAAAAATTGCTTAAATTTTATATCATTAAAAAGATAATTTTTTATTGAGTACAATGATATAAAATGTTTAAAAATTTGTTTAAAAACAAGTTTGCAATTACCAAAATAAAAGAACCCACTTTTCCTTTTAATTGATTTATAGATTGTTGCATTTGAAACATTTCTTGGTAAATCTGCAAAAAATATTCATATTGACATTAATTTTTGTATTTCAGATCATCTGGTAATCCTGATGTTTTTTTGAAGTTTGATCAAAAAAATCTAATTTAACTGCGCGACTATTATTGATCTCTGCTCAACAAATAAAAGCAAAGGTGTTTTTAGACAAAGAAAATTGATCAGATTGATAGCACAGAATATTGACACCATCAGGTCGGTCGATCTATGTCATGGTTAGTGAAGAAATATTTGCTTGAGAAGCGACTGCAACGCTGTTAGGAGTCACGAGCATCTTTCGCTTAAGTAGGCTGTAGGACGAGCGGTGAAAATGAACAAAGGCTAACCAGTTTGTTTTTACAAAAAACAACCTTTAAAAAACATGTTTTTCTATAAATAAACTTGCAATATATTTATTCACCTATTATTCACTGGGTAGAATTGCCAAACGTAAAATTCAGACAGTCACTATTTGTTACAATAAGCACACAATCTCGACTAGAATGCCAGCTTTAGCGCGTCACACAGTAGAGTTACTGAGAGATCCACTATACTATAATTACAGCTTAACATCTGAACCAACGCTTGTCAACCTTTTTTCGGAAATCCTAGTATCATGCGTAAATCAATAGTAAAATTTTTTAAAGTTATTAATTAACGTAAATCAATAATAAAATTTAAACAATAGTAAAAGGCCCAAGTTTTAAAATAAATTAATGAATTTTTTTGAAACGAAGAAACTTATCGTAAATGAAGTTAACAAATTTTCGTAAAGTTCTATTATGACGACCAGGGTTCTCAAATCTGTCCTAGTACAGAAAAGGACACAAAGATGCGAAATAAAACCCGAAGTCGAGAGTTTGAACGGACGCATTTGTTTTTTAAAGTCAAGTATAAAACAAAAAAACTTTATTTGAAATTAAAAGAGATGTAAACCCAAAATTTTCGTTACGCATGTTGGAATTAGTGTTTCAAGATCTAAGCAAATTAAACACCATCCACTTTTGGATTGCATTCCAACAGGTGGAAAAATACTAATTTAAGCCATCAACGTATATCAAGATAACATGGTTTTTAACCATTGTAAACGCGATTCTCTTTAATAGAAACCAAACTTCTTAAAATGAGAAGCACCAGACTCGAGTTTCGCTCTTATTAGAACTCGTTCGCTCTTATTAGAACACTTTATAATATCATTAAAAGCGATTCTCTTTCCTTTGATCATTATTTTCATCGCCGTATTGGTTTATTTTATTTATAAAAGGTATATTATATCTAAAATTAATTTGTTCTACTCTAGAAAAGTAGTTAAATTAGATTTTTAAAACAGATAGCAATTTATTCACCATCCCATCTGTTTGTTCTCCTGCCCCGACATTAATTTAGAGCAGTGATATGCAAGCTACGGCTCGGGGCCAAATTTGACCCGTCAAGCATTCAATGTAAACGGTGTAAAACAACAAAGTGAAAACAATTTTTTATTTTGGTTTTTACCTTCAAGAATGGTATATAACAAATCAAAGTAAAAGTCTTTTTTTAGTTTTCAAGTAAGTTTGAGGCCCGAATTCACGTTGTAAATATTAGTGCGACACTCGATCAAAATCATCTACTGTATCCGGCCCTCAAGCAAAACGTTTACGCTTCCCTGATTTAAAGCAAACGTAAGCAACTACCGTGAAATGCATTTTAAAATAACAAGATATTGTTGTCCGGTTGAAAAATGTTTTTTACTTTTAAGTTTTTATAATGGCGATATAAGTTTAGAGCTGCTTGTTAACATTGCCAAACGGAGGAAAGTGCTGTGAACTGTTTTTTCTCCAAGAACATAACAAAATATTGTATCTTTGTTCATCAAAGCAATGTCAGTGAAACCCTTCATATCAGGGGCACTGAAAGCGTGGGGAGGGGGAGTCGGGCAGTATTTTTGAAACGCACAATTTATTTAAATAATTTTTGCAAGTAGTAGTTTGGACCACTTTTTTATTATAAATAGTTAAGTAATTTAATCGTATGTGCTGTGTTTAATTTTATGAAATATAAATATTGCTGTAGTTCATTTAAAATGTTTAGAAAATCAATAAAATATATGATTAAAGAAGAATAAATAAATGCTAAAATGTTTTTTCAAGTTGTTCACATTACTGTTAGTCGTCTTTTTTTCTACATTTTTTGAGTTTAAAAACAAACTAAACGCCTAAAAAAGAATACAAAATCTTTTTTACTTTTTGAAAACATTTGAATACAGAAAAAAAGTATGTTGAAAGTTAAAACAAAATAAAGTTTAAGTAAGAATGGTCAAGTCATTAAACAAGCAAGTGCCGACATGGGTGTTTTGTCCTTGTTAGAACTCATCAGGACAGTACAGCCTGTTGTTGACGCCAGCTAAATAAGTTAAAACTCAAACAGCTAACACAACTTTTTATTTGTGGTTTTTATCCCTCAAACAGTTAGTTGCGGATTTGAACCCTGGGTAAGTACTTACAGTGGGAACAATGCACTATTCACGCAATTGCATAGGGCATAGTTTTTAACTTTTTCAGCTGGAGTCAACAACAAGCTGTAGTGTGCTGATGAGTCCTAACAAGTACAAAACAGGCGTGTCGGCATTTGGCTTGTTTAATGACTTGACCATTCTTACTTATTGTTTAAAGTGGAACTGCAAGGTTAAGCTTGTCTTTTCCCGATCCGAGTTACTGACTCGATGAGGTTAGCATATTGGAAACTGCCGCCTTGCGTTTGTAGCTTAGCTGTGCTCTATGCAGTTACGCTAGTAATGCATTATTGTTCTAATTTTTAAATAAAATTTGTCAGAAGAAAAATTTTTCAAGAATTTCAAAGTTGAATGCTTCAAAACAATTATGATCATTAAGAATTTTTTATTGATAAATATTTTTGTTTGAAACGAAATATATTTGAACCATAAATCTTTTTTGTAGTTTTTATTTTTATAGAACCAAAGAGAATTTGTCAACTCCCACTCAAGCATGCGACGATGTTGATTTAGACTCTTAAAGCTTCTCATGACAAGTCATACCCAACCATATTTTTGCGGGTTGGTAACAAACCAAAAACGTTTAAACTTCAAAACAGAGAAAAAAGAAATAAAAAAGACCGAATTATTGTCCTAAAGTTTTTTTTCTTTTCTCTAAATTTTTTATATTTTTATTAATTTCAGAAAAACAAAGTACTGTTTTGAGTGTGTGTTTTTTTAAATCTTTATATTTGAACTGTTTTCTTGGATGGTGTTTTTTTGCATTATGTGTATAGATAAATATTAATGATTTCATAAGTTTGAAAAATCAATTTAAAAAGTTTGAAAATATTTTTTAAAATCAGATTTATTAATTTTTTTATTATAGGACCACTCCAAATAGTACAAATGCAATTTAGGAAATCGCATAAGCTATAAATTAACTAATATTGCTTTATAAAAAACAAAAATTACAATTGATTATTTTTTTATATTCACGAACTACACAGTAGTAAACTAAATCTCACTTCGTCATGTTAAAATTATTTTCAACAAGAAATATGTGTAATCTTTTATGGCCTGAAGCATCAAATTTGTTTACGCTTAGTTTTCATAGCGATTTGCAACTTAGTGAGTAGAACATTACCATTTATATTGACTTAAAAGGATGTTCTTGCTTTTCGATATTGTAAAGTGGCATTTTTTAACGAACCACCACTTTTGAAGTTTTTAAAACTTTTTTCTCGTTTTGGTAAATTTTCAACCCCAGTCATGTTTAGTAAATCCGCGATTGCTCAACATCTTTTACATAACCCTAAGTGCGCCAAAAATTACACTCATAGAAAATGTTGTATTCTTTCATTTATCCGTTCGTCTTTGTATTTATCTGCTTTAAAAGCCGTTTACATGAAATTATGCAAACCAAATTTATGCCGCCAAAAAGAGTTTGTTTACATTGACTTAAAAATCTTGCGCTGATCACACGTTTTGACCCCTTTCTCAAACATTCAATCATCTTTGTTCAGCTTTATTAGAAAATCAATTAAATTTTTTTTTCCTTCATTCCGACGTTTATCTCCTGAAGAGTGTCGGACGAAAAGCTTAGAGATTAGTTTTTTGTAGGCTATTTTCTAATTCTGTTCGACAAACCACTGGTTTAAAACTTTTCTTGTAGAATAGGAGTGGGCAACCTTTTGAAAAGACATACGAATATGAAAAAAATTAATGTAGATTGATATTTGCGCAAATTGTACTTTAAATCAAAGTCAAACAAAAGTCTTCAAGAAACTTTTTGCTTTTGAACGTTAAGATAGCAAACATCACACGTCGTGGTCCGCGGTTCGGACCCTTCTAATCTATGCAAGTTAAACCTTCAGTTGCATTAAACGTTTAATGTTTAATGCAACTGAAAGAACAATGGCACATTTAAGGGCTTGACTGAATAGAAACAGAGAGTGCTCTGACATAAAATGAAATGATATGTGACAAACACACTTGCAAACGGTCAAAGCAATGGCGCGAACTCAATTCGGTTCAATGCGGCTTAAAGATTTTTAAAAAAACAGAATAAAAATAAAATTCCAACTTTTCAGCTTTTGCAATGTTCGAAGAGTGCGCGAAGGTTGTCGTTAGTGTTGATGGAAATTTAAATCAAAAATATTCTTGTTTGCTAAATACAGAGAAATAGAATTAAGAACATTTCTGAGATGCCAGATTATGCCTGTTGTTATTTCGATAGACGTAACATAACTCAATATTATTTCGCCTCGGGGCACTGATGCAACTGTACTTTCTCGTGGGAAATTTACTACAAGGTACTTTTTTGACATTTTAAGAAGATAGTAGGACATCAAAAAGAGAGCAGAAGGCTAATATTTTTTATATGATATTCTAAAAAAGTTTTAATTTCCCTAATACGAGAGAACTATCTCGCTTAAATCAAGCCATTATGCTTGATTTATGTTGCGCATGCAAAAGCTCTGTGATTGATTAAAACAAAATAATAATGGGTATCATTTTGAAAAAGATGGATTTAACTATCTTTCAAAACTCTCTTCATTCGGGTTTCGGTTTTAGCTTGACCTTTATTCGTTTTTTTTTATTTCACGTTTTCATTGATAGATTTCATTGTTCAAATAGAAATTCTTTTTAATACCTATTACAGTCTTTTTTCAGAAATTAACTTGATCTTTTTTAAACAATCAAAATTTAAAGTAAGTTTATTTCTGCGCACTTCTCAATATGAAATAAAAAATGTAATGGCTTTGAGTAGTATGTAATGGTTTTTTTGACGCGGTTTTACGCTAGTGGCGCTAGAGAGCAGGAGCAGGAGCCAGGAGCGCTGACGTCATCGCAGGAGCGGTGGCGCTAGAGAGTAGTGGCGGATCCGAATCCTATTCCGAATCCTAATCCTACTCCTAATTCTATTCCTAATCCGAATCCTATTCCTATTCCTACTCCTATTCCTAATCCTACTCCTATTCCTAATCCTACTCCTATTTCTAATCCTACTCCTATTCCTAATCCTACTCCTATTCCTAATCCTACTCCTATTCCTAATCCTACTCCTATTCCTAATTCTATTCCTATTCCTAATCCTACTCCTATTCCTAATTCTACCTCTATTCCTAATCCTACTCCTAATCCTAATCCCATCCTATTCTTAATCCTAATCCTATTCCTAATCCTACTCCTAATCCTACTCCTATTTTGAATCCTATTTCGAATCTTACTCCTATTCCTAATCCTATTCCTATTCCTAATCCTTTTCTAATCCTATTCTTATTTCTAATCCTATTTCTATTCTTTTTCCTATTCCTAAGAAAGACGATGATCCTGAGTTCAATTCTTAGCCAAGACAATATAAAACCTAAACCTAAGACATACAGTAGTCCTGAGTTGGATTCCTTCCCTAGATAATATTAAACCAAACCCTAAGAAAGACAGAAGTCCTGAGTTTGACTCCCAACCAAAACAGCGAACATGTAAATCCTAACCCTAAGAAAACCAGTAGTCTTGAGTTTGATCCCCAACCAAGATAATATAAATTTAAATCTTAAGAAAGGCAGAAGTCCTGAGTTAGATTCCCACCCAAGACAATATAAACTCTAACCTTAAGAAAGTCAGTGGTCTTGAGTTCGTTTCTTGTCCAAGACAATATAAATCCTAAACCTAAGAAAATTAGTAGTTCTGAGTTGGATTCCCAACCAAGATAATATCAATTTAAATCTTAAGAAAAACAGTGGTCCTGAGTTGGATTCTCAACCAAGATAAAAGAAATCTTAATGCTAAGAGAAACAGTGGTCCTGAGTTGGATTCCTACCAAGACAATACAATCTCTAAGCCTAAGAGAGACGGTGGTCCTAAGTTTGACTCCTACCCAAGATAATATTAAACCAAACCCTAAGAACAGCAGTAGTCCTGAGTTCGTTTCTGGTCCAAGACTTCAAAACATAACATAAGGTTATTTCAAGACATTCTGCAAGATTTTAAAGCAATAAAGCAAAGTTTTTCCGGTTTTTTAAGCACTCGTAAAACGAACCTACCTAACCTTTTTCTGTTTTTAAGCACTCCATTTCCTGCAAAGGGCAAGTCAGGTCAATACACGGTTTTCCCCGTGGGGATTTCCCTAGGTTTTTACCGGGATTATTTGTATAGGTTTCTTTGTGCATTGCAATCTTTGTCTTGATTTTTGTTATATTTATGTTTAATTTCTCAATTTTTCCCTAAAAAACTTTGGTTTTTCGATACTTTTATTCAATTTTAAAACTTTTTTTCTAAAAAAACCTTGATTTTTATTATAACTTTGTTTAGTTTTTTCTAATCAATCTTAATTTTTTATAACTATCTTCAAATTTTTTATAGGCGAGCTTGATTTTTGTTATACTTATGCTCAATTTTTCAAAAATTGTTCTTACACAACCTTGGTTTTTGTTACAACTATCTTCAATTTTTTCTAGACAAATTCGATTTTTATTATACCTTTGTTGAAATTTTAAAAGTTTTTCTTTAGACAACCTTGATTTTGTTACACATTTGTTTAATTCTTCAAACATTTTCTTAGTCAACCGTGATTTTTAGATACCTATTTTAATTTTTTTTCTAAACCAGTTTGATTTTTGCTATACCCTTATTGAATTTTTCCAAACTTTCTTTGTCAACCATGATTTTTATTATACTTTTGTTGAATTTTTAAAAGTTTATCTTGATTTTTGTCATTCCTATCTTCAATTTTCTCCAATTCAAGCTTGATTTTTGTTACACCCTTGTTGAATTTTTCAAAATTTTTCTTTGTCAACCATGATTTTTATTATATCTTTGTTGAAATTTTAAAAGTTTTTCTTTAGACAACCTTGATTTTTGTCACACATTTGTTTAATTCTTCAAACATTTTCTTAGTCAACCGTGCTTTTTGGATATCTATCTTCAATTTTTTCTTGACAACCTCGATTTTCGTTATACTTAACCTTGATTTTTCTCTAAGCAACCTTAATTTTTGTTATTACTACGCTCAATTTAAAAAGTTTTTCTTGGTAACCTCGATTTTTGTTATACCTTTATTTAATTTTTTTCTAAACAAACTTAATTTTTTTATAACTATCTTCAATTTCTTTCTTGGCAACCTTGATTTTTGTCATACTTATGTTCACTTTCTCAAAAATTTGTCCTAAAAAGCTTGATTTTGTATTAATTACTAAGCAACAACACAAACATTTCAAAGTTAACTAATAAAAAGTTGAATAATCAAGTTTATTAGACTCATTAAAAGATACCAATTTTTGACTTAAAGAGTTTTTTCACCTTGTAACTTAAATGTTTTCAATTTACTTTGCATTAAAAAGGTGTTTAGCATTACAAAATTTCACATGATTTTCTCAAGTTGTAACCGTCTTGATTGAAAAATAGCAAATTTGGCGTTAAAAGTTCAATTTACAAATCAATATCTGTTTTTAGCAACTGTTTATTCATTGTGTGACCTAAATGTGATGCTTTAAATTAACTTTATGATAAAAATCAGTCAACCTTACAAATTTTAACTAGTTGAAACCGTTTGTGTCTCAAAAAATCAGAAACATTACGTTTCAGCATGATTTAATTTTACTTTTTTACAAGCAAACTTTTTGAAACAAACCTACATTTTACTTTGTTCACGTTTCAATAGTTAAGTTTGTTGTTTCAAAAGTAAAAACTAAGAAATTTTTTTTTTTTTTTCAATTTGAAGTCACAACTTGTGTATTTTGATTTATAAACCTAAACTTTTTTAATCTATTATGCATGTAAATTGTAGAGCATATCAATTTCTATGTTTTCAACTGGTCTGTTAGATTTTTATTTTAAAAAATTCTCTCGACTTTACGTATTGTTGTCTTTAGTTATAAAAAAATTTATCACAATTTGCTAAAAAATTTTCTTTTTCATCATTTATAAGTTCGTTTGATGGTAAGATATTAGATACAAGTTACAATTTGAAAAATTTTTATAATAGTGTTTTTATTGCTTTTGAAAAGAAAAGTTCATGCACAAACCTTGAAAAATATACAGATCGTCATGAAAAGTTTTATTTAAACCACAGTGTTGTCTATTTTACCAAGTTTTTTGTTTCATAACAGCAATAAACCTATTTCTCAAATCAACTGTTGAACTTTGCGTCATAATCACAATTCTTCTTTCTGTTATTTTTGTTTTCAACACTATCTTTGTCATTTTTGATTATTTTCTTGTGCTTTTTGCTCCATGTCATCATCACCAACCCATACAACCTAGTTAATTTTACACTTTATTTATTTTTGTTGATATTCACGTGTCTTATTTATTTATTTATTTTTGTTGAGAAACGTGTGAATATTTGACGGTTTTTTTTCTTGGTAGGTTTGTTGGTCTGATAATGTTTTAATCCAGTTCTTTTGATTAGGATACAAAAACGAACAATACGTTCGTGGAGTAAGATTACGTTGAAATGTTAAGATTTCTTTTACAAAATGATAAAATGTTTTGTTAAGTGGGAAATTGCTGAAACAAAATTACAAAAATAGAAAAAAAAAGTTTACATGTTTAAAAATGCATTGTTCTGCTTACTATATTGTTATATTACTATATATTACTTTACTATATTGTCTTACTATATTACTTTACTATATTGTCAAATATTCACACGTTTCTCAACAAAAATAAATAAATAAAGTTCTTCATCACCTCGCTATGCAGTCTGAGGCACTCGTCATCCTACTGCAGGAGACCCACTGCACTGATGCAGAGAAGTTGGTGCTACCACACTACCAACTAGCTGGGTCTTCTTTAAGCAGGAAGCATGGCCTTGCCACGTTTGTTCACGAGCGACTGAGATACACGCTTTTGGACCAATCTCCACCGACATCAGAGATCAAGTGGCTGTGTGTGGACGTTGATGGCTATAAAATAGTCAACGTCTACAAACCACCACCAACGCGATTGCGAACCCTGGATCTCCCAGTGTTTCCTCACCCCTGTCTGTACGCTGGCGATTTTAACTGTCGTCATGCTGACTGGGGTTATGATGACAACAGTCCGGATGGTGAGTGCTTGGCTGGCTGGGCAAGTATTAATTGTCTTGCCCTCCTATATAATGCCAAGGACGCTGCCAGTTTTTATTCCGGCCGCTGGAACACTGGCACCAATCCAGACCTAGCTTTCGCTAGTGTAGGTCCAAACAGTCGCTTACCGGATAGACGTGTCCTTGAGAAGTTCCCCAGGTCACAACATCGACCCTCGCTTATTACACCACCAAGGTTTGCTATGGCAGTGCCAAGCATGCCTGTTAAGCGATAGAACTTCCGCAAGGCCAATTGGAGTCACTACATTGCTTTGACGAATAAATTCGCAAAGATTTTGTTGCCGCCTGATTCACTTGATGTGGATGCGGCTTACCAGGACTTCTGTAACATCATTAAGAAAGCAGCCAAGAAGACTATCCCACGCGGGTATCGAAACAACTATATTCCGTGTTGGGATGCAGAGTGTGAATCCCTCTATAAAACCTTTCTGCAGTCTCCTCAGGGAGACGACTCAAGTTTGGCTGCTACAACTCTGCTTGCCAAGCTTGACAGAAAACGGAGGGATCGATGGTCCGAAGCAGTTTGGAGCATTGACTTCTCACACTCTAGTCGAAAAGCGTGGAGCATTTTGAACAACCTTACTGGTAGGTCACGACACTCTCCTCGTCATTGTCCCGTTTCAGCCGATGCTATTGCATCTCAGCTGGTTAGAAATGGGAAATACGAGGCTGTTGATCGCAAGTCATCTCGACTTGTCTTTCAAGAACTGTCTGACCTTTGGAGGGCCACAACACCAGACGCAGTAAATATCTCTGACAATTTTTCACATAGAGAATTTGCTGCTGCCCTTCAACATTTAAAACCAGGTAAAGCTCCGGGTCCTGATTCCATCTGCCCCGAGCTTATACTCCATGCTGGAGCTGCTTTGAAGTCCTGGTTACGTGATTTCCTTTCTTCCTGTTTGCGCCGACTCAAAATTCCCAAGATCTGGAGAAGAGCGCTTGTGGTCGCGATCCCAAAACCAGCAAAGCCCGTGGGGGACCCAAAGAGTTATCGACCGATATCTCTGCTCTGTGTCCCCTACAAGATCCTCGAGAGGCTTATCTACGCCCGCGTTGAACCATTAATCGATCCACTGCTCCCTAAAGAGCAGGCTGGGTTCCGACGCGGGAAGTCAACCGTAGATCAAGTTATTCTGCTAAAAAGAACATCGAGGATTCTTTCGAGGCTAAAAAGAAGGCCGGTGCCGTATTTATCGATCTGACAGCTGCTTATGACACTGTCTGGCACCGTGGCCTTACCTGCAAGCTGCTGAGACTACTTCCGGATAAGCACATGGTCAAAATGATCATGGAGCTTGTCCGAAATCGAAGTTTCACCCTTAACACCGGTGACAGCAAGCAAAGCAGGCTACGCCGTCTTAAAAACGGCGTTCCTCAGGGATCGGTCTTGGCTCCCCTCCTATTTAACATCTATACGTACGATCTTCCTTCCATGATTTCCAGAAAGTTTGCTTATGCAGATGATTTAGCATTGTTGCACTCTTCTGGAAACTGGAAGGACTTGGAGGGGACATTAAGCCAAGACATGTCCACACTGTCAGCGTATCTCCAGACTTGGAGGTTGAAGCTCAGTCACACTAAGACGGTGACGACAGCCTTTCACTTAAACAACCGAGAGGCCAAACGTGAGCTAAAGGTCTACAACAATAGTAGACTTTTACCGTTCTGTCCAACCCCTACATACCTTGGGGTAAAACTGGACAGATCGCTCACGTTTCGTCACCATTTAGTGGCATTGCGCAAAAAACTATCATCGCGCGTCACACTGTTGAGGCGACTCGTGGGCTCGGGATGAAGTGCTGGTGCTAAAACACTACGCATAGCCACCTTGTCTCTAGTCTACTCAACAGCTGAGTACTGTGCGCCAGTCTGGTGTCGCAGTGCTCACACTCGCCTCATTGACAGTGTCTTGAATGACGCCTTGCGCATAGTTACTGGATGCCTGCGTCCCACTCCAACGGACCACCTACCTGTACTTTCAGGCATCCAGCCAGCTGAGCTTCGCCGACTGGGAGCGACACTCTCCTTGACTTACCGTGGATCTCTGGAGCCCGATCATATTTTGCATGGTCTGTTAAATGGGTCTTCAGATACTGGCCAAGTGAGACTAAGATCCAGACGCCCGTTTGTGCCAGGTGCGCGGAATCTCTTGGACAATCTTGCCAGACTTGGCATCCGCGCCTCTGAATGGACAAATCACAAATGGAACGCGGAGTACTGTGAAAGTGCTTCCAGGCTCCGTGCTTTTGTGCCCGGGACCAGTGTCAGGCCTGTTGGGATGGGCTTACCCCGAGCAGCTTGGGTTAAGCTCAACCGCCTGCGGACTGGTGTTGGGCGATTCCATTCGTCCATGCACAAATGGGGTCTCGCTCCTTCACCGAATTGCGAGTGTGGCGCCTCAGAGCAAACCGCAGACCATGTACTAACAATGTGCCCCATACATCGGGCACCACATGGAGCACGCGGTCTGACGGTTTTGGATGACGAAACTCGATGCTGGCTTAATAACATCACTGCCAGCATCTGATCCAGGCAGTACAGCAGTCTGGAGTAGTAAAAGGATAAACCCTCGGCCCCAGTCCTGTTTGTGTCTGGCCTGGAGTGGATGCCCTTCAAACGATGACGACGACGACGATTAATCAATAGAAATTTGTGATTGTAATTGCAATCTCAATTGTTTATAGATAAAAATAAAACATGAGTAATTCTAACTTTATTATATTTTTAGCACAGAACTCGACTCAAGTTTTAGCAGTTTTGTTTGATTATGTTTATTTATTAGCTTGGGCAGCACCATAAAAAAAGGAAAATGAAAATGACCCAAAGTAGTCATTAATTGAAGAAAAATTCAAGAAATTTTGGAAGTTTTCTAAAAGAGTTTTTTTTATGTCCTATGTGTAATAGATTTTGAATTGATAAATTTACTATTTTCAGGATGTTAGACTGAGAAAAATATGCTCAAATTACATAGTTCTGTTTGAATCTTGCTGTGTTATTTTGCAAATTTTGCGAGATATCTTAAAAGATAAAAAAATCATAAAAAAAATGATAGTTGTGCTGGCCGAAACAATTAGCCCCAAGGGCCGTGAGTTTGACATCCCTCGCGCACAAGATGTGGCGGTCTGAAGTTGCAGAAGAAAAATCCCTGTCGTGTATTTCATCTAATCCGGAACGGATACCTCACTAAACGACGAGAGACTATGACGGCCACAACAACATTCGTAATATGTTTCCCGAAAAAGTGAATCCGTGTTCTTAAAGATGACAAATACGGTGATCCTATTTTGACTACAAAATGAATACTAATTCGATTAACTAGAGATTTTTTTGTATTAAAGCACGCTGCAATGATATTTAAACGTTAAGTCTTGAAGTATTCAAAGACAGATTTACAAATTGCAGTTTAAAAAAGAGGTTTAACCTAAAAGAGATTTTTTTTTATGTATATTACAGTATGATCGTAGCTTGCAGCACCATTGCTTCATTAGTCAACATTTGAAAGTAAAATAAAAACAAAACAAAAGTGTTAACGTTTTCGGTTTCCGTTATCTTGCTTTAAACAAATTAAGTAAAAGAACATCGAGTAACTGACTATCAACAAAGTGTTTTTTTTCATTTGATCCGAAGGCTGCTTATTCCGAAAAGCAAAAACATTGCCAAGCTTCTTTTGTTTTTGTTTTTCTTTAACTATATTTTGATTAGCAAATGCATTGATATTGTTTTTAACAATTATAATTATGAAGTAAAAGGTTGTTTGCGTCCAACAAAACTCCGGTTAAGGCTCTAATTTTTTTTATTGCGCAATAGCCTTCCAAATTTGATGGCCATGATTTTGCAGATTTTTTCATACTAATTTTCAGTATTAAGTAAGCATTTTTCAAATTTAAGATATTATGCAAAGATCATTCAACAATAGTCTGATCAATATTGATCCACAATATCATGTAATTGTGGTGTAATCACAAAAACTTTTTATCACTACTTTGACTTCATTTTCGTATGAAACACAATTATTAATCTATTAGCATCCTTTTAAAAAAAACTAAAGATTTCGATTTTGACCAGTTTCTAACCTTCCGCTGCAGTACTTTTCAAATAAAAGGTCCAAACTCATTCGGGGTCTTAAAAAGCCAGGATTTCAAAAACTTTATTTTTCAATCCAAAGTTTACTTGGCTAATTGATTGAAATCGCCTGACGTTCTGATCGTAAATCTGACTGTAAAACAAGCTAGCTCAAGAATGGATGCTCTATTAGCACATTTGTATTTTTATAATAAGGTATCGCCGTATCTTATTAATGCCATGTGATGCTATTTTCAAAAATTATTTGATTTATAGGAATAAATTCGATACTTGCATCTAAATGAAAAGTTTGAGTCATAATTAATTGTTTTCATGAAAGCATATGTCGCAACGCTACCTACGCAAAATTTTGTTATGAATTGAATCATTTTATATACAATGACAAAATATACTTAATAGCTTATAAACGTGATTCTTGTTTCGCGATTTTTGCTCTTTAACCCCTTCAGACCTGAATTTTTATTAGACTGTATAAAATAGTAAATTTGTTATTTCTTTGAAGACTGTGTTGCCAAAATGTAGTTGCACAAAAAAAAATTTGTCGGGGCGCATCCATAAATTAGTATAGGGGCTTTAAATATTTGGGACTATTTAGTCCCAATCGGTTCAAAGCGTACTTTTTTTCAAAATATCAGCTTTAATTTTTCTTGTCATATTCAATGAATTTGAGTAACTTTAAGGAATCTGGAGTTTTAGAAAAATAGATATATTTATTACATCATGAAAACTTTCTGTTTTTTTTAACATTTGAAGTTAAGCAATGATTATTCAAAGAGCATTTGCGTTTATTGACGATTTTCTGCCATAGTGGTCTTTCATGGTTTCAAAAATCAGCATGATAATTACTTTTTACCCTGCTTTACTAAACAGCATAACAATTGAAGTAATGCACACACATATTTTACACCAAAATATTCCTCTCAAAACCGAAATGCCATTTCCTGAAACAATTTTTCTACTTGTTTGACAAAGAAATAAATTACAACAATTACAGAATGTGCAAGTACGAGAGTCTATTTTTTGCTTGGTACACAATTTGCATTTAGCACGGTCTTGATAAGAAACTCGTGTAATTTGATGAATATCGGAACCGTCTGAGGAAAATCTTGAAACCACAGTTGAAGAACTTCTTGCTCGTTTTCTGCTTGAAAATTTCCCGATCAAATTCATAACAACGTCGTGCTTGAAGTTCTTTAACGCTTTTATGCGCGCACTGTGAGGAAATTTATCTTGCATATATTTCAAGGTATTACATCTGACACAACTTTTACACCAAGACCCGGTTCTCTATTCCAATAATCGTAAATACTAGGAAGGGTATGATATCCTATAAACAAAGTTGTCGGCAGTGTGGGCGAGTGGTTAAAGCGCCGGGCTCGTGATCAACACGGTCTCGGTTCAAAACCCACTCGCGCCATTCTGTTGTGTCCAAGGGAAAGACACTTTACGGCACTTCCCCTACTTGGCCATTCTGGCAAGCATTTCTAAATTACAGTCATATCTTTATTAAATTACAGCGGACAGCAATATCTTGGTATCTCCGGAAGCAGGTCGGGGTAATTGCCTACCCTATGTATTAGCGCTTCAGTCGCTTTCCTGTGAGTCAGGAGGATAAATGTAGAGATAAAATAAATAAAATAAAATAAATGCTTTTAGCTCATTAATTTCTATTTTAAAACTATTCCTTTCTGCTGCATATACAACTCATTCCGTGCACTGACCAAATTCATTAGCGTTTCCAGCTTTATGGTGTCTGAAAAGATTTATTGGTTTTGGCTCATGGCCATCTTCATAATTTAAATTGACAGTACCAGATAAAGAGCAATTCGGAATATCAAAAGAAGTACAAATCTTTTTCCAATAAAATAGATGAGATAAAGACTCCACAAATTTGGTTCAATACTTTGTGCATGGGCATCATCGATTGTTACTGTTATAGTATCATCAGATTCTGACATTGCTTCCTTCAAAAATATTACATCTTTTTCATCTATAAGGTTATTATTGGATGAATCTAACTCATCAGCAGTAATTAATTCCACTACTGCATTTACACCAATTATAAATTTTCTTGATCTAGTCTGTTTCTGGGCCATCTAAATTCGACAAAAAAACTAGTAAAAAGTACGCATAAAGCCGGTTGGGACTAAATAGTCCCAAGTTTGAAAAGCAAATAAATTAATCATAAACACTGGCAAAAAAGTCAAACTTGCTTTATATCATTCCACTAGACTTTTTTCTCGTAAATTTTATTCAGCTTTTCTTAAATTAAACATTATTGTATTTTTGAATTTAATTTTAAAACTATATATAGTTGAACTAAACTTTATGTATTTAGTTGGTTTGATAATCACAAAGAAAAGAATTTGCACGTGTTACAATTGACTAGCATGGTTGCCAAAATATTGCTAAAGAATAATAAAAAAGTTTTTCATAAAATTTTATAGTATTATAGAAGAAATTTCAAAAATAGTGGTGTGGGACTAAATAGTCCTTTCGGTCCGAAAGGGTTAAGCGCGAACTAGTCAGCAACGGAAAAAAAACCGCGCACAGGTTAAAAGCCGAATGAGTGCTTAGTATGATTATATTAGTCAGTACGAATTCACTGGTACCAAAAACAAATAAATGCGTAACCCAGCCAAGTTTAACTACAGGTTATTGTGAATGATTACTGATACAACGAGAAGAAAGTTTTTGGGATAAAGTTTAACAAGAAGTTAATCTATTGATAATTTTCATTAATGTTTAAATGCAGCAGTTATTTGTGAAGGAACTAGTTAATCAGTCTTTCTAATCTCTGTTGAAGCTTAAACGGTTTTGTTCAATATAAAAAAACTAAATTCTAAAAGTACCTAAGTCTCATTTTTAAAAAAATAAGATAAGCTGAAAAAATTGTTTATTTACTCGCCAGAAATATTCTGACAAAAAATCTTTTCAGAAAATCACTTTTTGAATAGCACAGAGGTTTGAAATCTTAGCGTATTTCTATTGTAGAAGTAGGGTTTTGAAAACTTTAAACCTTATTTTCTCAAAATGACATTATGTGACTTAGGTACATTTAGAAATAAGCTCTTCAATTGGAGATAAGACGAAAAGTTAAAATAACTAGTTACAAAGTTCTAAACATTGTGTTATTAAATATTTTCATGGTTGCATTATCTAAGTTTAAGCTTAAAGACTTGTTTCCATTACGAGCGTGGTATGGAGTATTCTTTGTTTCCTTTATTAATTTTTTGGTTCGCTTAGCGCTTTTTGTCGTTTTAAGCGTGTAAAGAAGTAAAAAATCAATGAAACAAGCAAAAAATCCTTCATTCGACGCTTGTAGTGGAAACAAGCCTTAACAGTAATGAAGTATAATATAGCCTGTGCCTTCGCATTTATTATCTTTGATAAAAAATAGAAAAACTTGTTAATATGAAAAAAATGTATAAAATTATTTACGATTTTATTGAAGCTAATAAATTGTGATGTTTGTTTTTGCAGCAGTAGTTTCATTACATGCTTAGTGATAACAGTAACAAAATATGCGTTCGATTGTTGTGTTTTTAAGTTGTTTAATTGTTTTTTTGACAGCTATCTCCGCTGGTCAATCAAAGTAAGAACTGCAACAAAAATTTTCTTTGTTTTTATTATTTCAAAGATTGCATTACTATTGTAATTTGTTAGTTAGGTGAACAGATAACGTAATTCAAAAAAATAATATTTTTTTGTTCGGTAAGCAACAGATATGCTAAAAACAACCAAACATAAAGGACCTTTAATATTTTTTCGAAAATATTAAAATGACATTGAGGAAAATTTATGATAATGACTGTTGAAACAGAAAAATTGATGCCACGGAACCACAAGAAAGTAGGCTATTTAAGTACCATAACGAAAAAAATTACAGAATAAAATTGAGCAACAGAATGATGATAAACGAAAAATCAGTAAACCAACCAGAAAAACGGTTATGACAGAAAAAAATATTTTTTTTACTCATTTAAGCAGCATTTCGTGCAATAGGGTAAAATTGTTGAACCTTTCTACGGTATAAGAAAGTGTTGTGCTGCGGCATTGTGTATAGACAAGTTCATTGCCTGACCATGGCTTTGGATTATTGCCCTTATTAGTAACAGTTTGATTACTCAAGAGTTTGAAGCTTTTGCACAATGAAAGGACACCAACACTTTTAGAAAAAATCATAACAGACGTCAAACTTTTTCCCGAAACTTTGTGTAACGAAACCAAGAGTATTGAAGAATTGATTTTGCGTTTAAAAAAAGTCTAATTCTTTAAGGTTATAGCTTTACTAAGAATATTTTTGGTAAAGCTATAACCTTTATAAAATTAGTTAAAAAACCATAAAAACTTAGACCAAAAAAAGGTGTCCACTTTATTTTAAGTTTTTTGTTCCAGTTTCAAGTCCGGAAGTATAGTGAGGAATGCGTCAAGAAAGACGTTACTGGCCAGTAAAACTAGGTTTTCTGTATACCAAAGTGATTATTTAAATTTTGGTCTTTCTACCAAGACGTTTAAGAAGAGAGCGGTTAATTTTTTTATGAGCAAGCTGTAGAGAAGAATGAAGAAAACTGAGGATTGAATCGGGTGAGAAAAGAATTGGGGATTGAGGCCCAAAACATCTCATAACTAAATTAGTTCACCGGGCCTTCATGATCTTGTCAAAAAGCAAATTGCACATGGAATTGCACAAAATTTGATTTATTTTAATCACTAATAGCTACGGAAACACCTAATTAATTCTACTTTTATGCAAAATTTAACAGCCAAATGCCAAGCCGTTCCACAAAATGAAAAAATATCTAGTCTACATCAACGTACCATTGATAAGAATTGTATCGATGACATTTCAAAACAAAACACGTCAGCAATCAATCACTACTACTTTGCGTCGAACCTCATTTTATTTTTACGACACAATAGCTCTTACCAGCTCTAAAAAGGACATGTTTTTTTCACCATTGCAGCATTTTTATATCGCAATTTTTGTTGGTGGCACGTTACACCGCTTACAGAGCCTATTAACAAAACATGTACTAGTTTTTCATTGATTTTTTTGTTTCTAAAAGCCGATACAGTCTTCCTCATTCTCGCAACGCTAATACAGTAGTAGCTTCCAATATCGCCTTTCTGAACCAACTGACCGGTATCTTTTGGACAACACACACAGTGTGCTCTTTGTTAGAGCGGCAAGAGATTTTTTCGAGGTCGTTCTACATTTTACTTTCCGCCTTAGAAGCTATTCTTTTTAATCTATTAACCCAATTTCTTGTAAAAAAAAAGATTTTGTCCATGGCTTTAAACTCGTTTAACTTTCTTTTCATCGGTTAAACACTCTCGATTAATGAGAGTTCGCATTTTTACTTTATATCAATAATTCAATTCGGCTCGCTTTTTCTTCATTCTTAAAAATTTCTATCAAAAAGTTTCTGACTAATTTCTTTTGGAATGATTCCAATTCTCTAGCTATACAAAAAAGTAAGATATTTACAGTGGTGGGCACAGTACTTTTACTTGGTACTTTTGAATAATCCAATTTAATGGTTATAACTATTAACTTTTATGTCATAGTACATTCAATTTCAATTCACATTCAAAAATAGTGTAATTCAAAAATAAAAATAAAATTTCAAAAATGTTTTTTTTTGTTACTATTAAATTGAATTATTCAAAAGTACCGAGTAAAAGTACCGCGGTACTTTACTCGGTACTTTTGAATAATCCAATTTAATAGTTATAACTATTAAGTTCTCTGTCACACATTGAATTTCAATTGACATTCAAAAATAGTGTAATTGAAAAATAAAAATAAAAATAAAAAAAATTTCAAAAATAGTTTTTATTACTATTAAATTGGATTATTCAAAAGTACCGAGTAAAAATACCGCGGTACTTTGTGCCCACCTCTGGATATTTATCTGTAAACGTCGGCATCGGTGTTTCATTTACTCGGCCGGCATATACTTTTGATGAGTCAAAATACTCTTTGGCTCAAAAAAGGTAAACGTTTCTGAGGCAAGCCTTTTTTGGTCTCCCATTTGCATTAAAAAAATCCTTACTCATAAGCTTTTTTATTATTTTGGTCTTCATTAAGTTTTTTAGTAAAAGTTTTTTCCTGTACGCTAAAATTTACATTTGTTGAAACTGCCTTTCAACAAAAAAGTGTCTTAAAATTTTTCTCTTGCTACATTACTATTATTCGGTGTGTGCTCTTTTGGAATAAAGTTTGATGACCCTAGTGTAAGTCCAAATAGATATTTTACAAAATTTGTTGGATTTAATTTTGATCGAGATTACATAATTGAAGAGACAGCAATCTGTTCTTGCAAATATCAAAAATCCCTATTTGCTTTCCTGTACCCATACATTTCCAAAATATTGCACGGTAAAGGGTGCGATTGCCCCCGCTCTCCTCCCAGCACAATCTCTGCGTTCCTTGCCATCAGCAGTTGTTATACAGTTAAACCAATAAAAAATAAGAAGAGAAGGAAAACGATAGTATAAAATTGAAGGTTGCAACACTAAATGAAAGCATAATGACATAAAAAAGTAGAAGCTGGCTGATATGATGCGGAGAAAAAGATAGATATTTTACAGCCAAAGTATAACCCTATCGAGTGAAAGAGTAGTAAAGTTAACCAAAGGATTAGGCTTATGTTCCTCAATATTATGTCATAGCAATGATTAAGTATTAATGGATTGTTAATGTTATTTGTGAAAATCTACACAAAAACGTAACAACTTGTATACGTTTATATCGTGTTTTTGTTTCAAAATAATAATGAAAAAAATTTGAAAAGATTTTTGTTTTGAACATTCAAATTTATACATTCAGCAATATACTTTAGAGTGATTACAATTTTCAAAAAACTTAAATCATTGCACACAAACTAACTTTCCATTATTATTGCGCGATGTTAAAAAGTTCTTTTTATTTCAGCAATGAAAGCGATTTTATCCAGCGAAGTTTTTTGCACTCCGATGAGTTTACCCAACTTGTCTCCAATATTATTAAAGTAAGAAAGTTTTGTTTTGCAGTGCATTGATATTACTTTTGTCACAACAGTAAAAATTATTCGTCTTTTCTCAACCATAAGTCCTACTTAAAGCAATGTTTAAAGCAGTGTTTTTAATTGTGGAAAAACTTCGCAAGTTCAGCAGAAGAAATCTTAATTTGCCATAGTCATTGATCTGTATCTTGATACTGTTGCATTTATTTATAAATATTATTATTGTACCTATCTGTCCGACTTTTGAAAGTCTTTGAAAAAATTTTGTGCATAAAAAATCGTAAAAAGAGTCGGGATTTTCAAGAGTTGATGTTTTTGATGATCTGGCTTTAGCAGTGCTGTACATCGTAGACTAGCTCGTTTTCAATAATTTTATTATTTTAGATAACTGAAAGTGAAAGAAATGTGATGTTTTCCATTATCAAAATCTTTTTATCATAGTTTTAACTTTTTCATCTATCGACTTTTTTATAACTGAAACTTTTTTGTGATGTGAAAAGCTATTAACCAATGCCTCTGCTATGCCTCCCTACAAGATCGTCGAGAGTCTTATCCACGCCCTTTCAATGAACCAATTATTGGTCCATTGCACCCTTGGGTGCACGTTGAGTTTCCATGCAGAAGTCAACCATGGATCAAGTCCTTTTGCTGACGTTAAAGTTCGATAATTCTATTGAGACTATATGATGCCGCCTTTGTCGATTGGACAGTAGTATGTCTACAGACGTGATCTTACTTTCCAGTTGCTGAGACTTCTGCCAGTTAAGAAAATGGTCAGAATGATTTTGGAACTTGTCCTGAACAGAAGTTACATTCTCACTACCGGTGACAGCAAGCGAAGCAAGATTTATCAATCAAGAAATATCGTTCCTCTGGGTGAAGTCTTTTCCCCTTCTTTTTAATATCTATATGTAAGTTCTACCCTTCACAATTTTTAGAAAATATGTCTGTGTTTACAATTTTTCACTGCTGCTTTTTTTTGGAAACGAAAAGAATTTGGTAAGTTGATAAAACATTGCAACTCTCCTCGAATTTCATTTAGACTTGGAGCTAAAGCTTGGTCTCGAAGACTGTGACAGCAACTTTTGATGTAAAGAACCCAGAGGCCAAATGTGAGCTCACACTTTACAATAATGATAAGTCGTTTACATTTGGTCCAATTCTCTTCGATCTTAGGGTAATACTGGACAAATTGATCACCTTCCATCACCATCTTTTGGCATTGCGCAAAGAACAACATTTGCAAACACTAAAACGACTTTCTGGCTGAAGGTGGGATTTTGGTGCCAAAAGATATCTTACAAACCCTGCTATTTCTGGTGAACTCTATATCGAACAACTAAAGACGCCTTGCGTATTGCTATTGGATGCCTGCCATCCATTCCAAGCAGTGGCCTATCAAGGATTTTAAAATCTGGCGGAGCCATACAACCACAAACAAATATGCTTAGTGGATAAATTTTTTTATGTGGTAAAATAAAGGTCTTCACTTTGAATCTGTCTCTGATTTCTCATATTAGTGATCTCCAAGGAGAGGGGCAAATAACAGTGCCCTTTCCACTAAATACGCTATTGATTCCAAGAGAACACCAAGAATTTTTTGGACATACAGTCCTTTGCTTCGTCCATCAGGAGCGACGTTCTGTTTTGCTTACTCTACTACTCTGGGCCCTGACCATATAATGCATTATCTACTAAATGAATTTATGCATTTGTTTTAGAGGAGACTAAAATCTAGGCCCTTGTGTTTTCACGCTGCGCGGAAACTACTAAACAATTTAGTTGAACTACAGTAGACATCTACGCTACTGTAATAATACTAAAGTGCACCAAATATTAATGCACTACAAATACTGCAAGAGCACATCCCCGATCTGTGCTTTATTTCTAAGGCGAGTACCAGTCCTATTAGGTCAAGCTTAATTGTTTAAAATGTTGAACCCTTTTATTTGTCAAATACTAATAATCTCATTTTTATTTATCAAAGATGCGGCAGGACTAAACAAACCGCAGTCCACGTTAAAGTAAACATGTTGCATTGCACACTACGGCAAAAAAGCTCTCGGTCATGGTCCTGTCTATGTCTGACCCATAGTGGATTTTATTTTAGACAAAGAAAAATATATGTTTATTTTTTTGTGAAAAAAATAGAAATTTTTTTGATGTTCAAAAGGGAGAAATATATTGATAAATATTGGATTAAGCTCGAGTAAAAGAGTTTTAAAAAAGTAACGCTTACAGGACACATTTAAAAAGTAAAGACTTTATCAAAACAGCCCAGCGCACGGCCCGTAAGTAGTTGGTTGAATGGCAAGACCTAACATTGTGTTTCAAAAAACTAAAAAGTCAACCCATTCATTTTTGGAAAAAAGATAAATATTGGAGTCAAAAAACTTTATGGGTATCTTTTGGATTACGCTGAAAAATATTTGTTGGCCTCGGGCCTTACTAGGCATATTATTCTTTTATGGCAGATTATTCACACCATAAGAAGATCAATGCTTTTAATCGTCAAATTTAAAAGCGATGAATAACAATTTCAGATTTTCACTGACTGAAATCTGTTAGAAGCTGCTTATTTCACCTGCAACTGACGACATAGTAGTGTAATCGAAAGAAGCGTCAAAGACAATAATACCGGACATTTACGTAAGCTTATCTGATCATAAATTCACAACGGCGTCAGTTTGTAAATAAGTACTACAGTTAGAGTAAACAAGACTTAACACAGTGGGCTCGTTTTTATGATCAAAAAGTTTTTAAATTTCTAATGTTTTTAGCCCAATAAACATTTTACTATGCTCTTTATTTTCTTTTTCTGCAATGCGACCATAAATTTTTTTGCTGAACAAAAAAAGCTAATCATTAAAATAAATAATTTAGTTGCCGATGTTGGCATGAATAAATAGAAGATCTTCAAATTTATGTATAATGTATTAAATTAGCTGTTTCCAACTTTTATAAATTCACGAGCACTAAAGTGTAAAATATACGAGTTCGACTTCTTTTGATAAACTGCTTTATAAATTTACTTCAAAAGTCAAGTGAAGACTTTTTTTGGTCTTTACCTCGATTTAGAGTAAAAGTTGACCCATTAAAGCCAGAAAAATAGTTGAATACGGAAAAAAATTTGACTTTTCATATTAAGATAAAGAGTAGCTTTAGTTTATAAATGTAGGGCTCTTCCTTAGCGGCTTTTAAATTGCCAGCCCTGATGACGCCTTCTTCATATTGAAATGATAAACTAGTTTGTAACCTTTGCACAAACGAATGCTTTTCAACCAAGCATAAAGTACACTTCAGGCCGTACTCCTTCGATGAAATGTACTGGAATGCACAAAGTTTGTTTTTTTTAACATAAAATAAAGTTTTACTTTGGCTTTCGATCGGAAATAAAGTCTTTTTTAGCCTTCGTTTTACTTTTACAAAACAAATCAACGCTTTAATTGGTTTCCCCCACCCTTTCGTGAATTGGAAAAGGCTATAAAGATTCTAAAAAATCAAATTATTGTGTAGCGTTACCGCAAAAGTTGACAAAGCATTGTACTAAACTGATTATAGTATATTTCACTTATTTTTGTTTTTGTTTTTTTTGTTTGTTTATTCAAAATTTTGCATTTTATTTGTATAGTCCTTTTTAAAATTTTTATAAATGATGTTCTATTGGGTGTAAATAAGGGTTAGTTGACTTAAAAATAAATAAAATTCGTTATTTGTAAAAGTTTGACCATAACTTTTTACGTTAAGTCATTGAGATATAAAAATCAGAATAAGATCCTCGTTCTTACCCAAATAAAGAAAAACAAAGAGAACGTAAAAGTTTTGGTTCAGTCTTTTTGTTATTGCTTTGAGCGCAAAAAAGTGGTGTTCAATTCTTAAACCGGTGACACAATGATGCCAAAGACTCACCACTGCTAAGACAGTAGCACGACAGTAACCTATGCAATAAGCAGGGCTGCTTTCGCCATCTAGTCTTAGATTAAAATATATCTGTATATTTTATTTTGTAAATGTCTTCTGTTTTATTTCAAAACTTAATTTAAAATTCAATTCAGAGAATGGATAAATGCAAACAACAAAATGGACCACTTTCCTTTAGTCATCCGACGAAGCGTTTTTGTGAAAATTGCACAGATTTCTGTGCAGTTTTGGTGAAAACACGAGGAGTGCGTGGCGATGACAGGACGAGAGATATATGTTTTGAGAATTGCCAGCCATTGTTCTTAAACCAGGTGATGATGAAATCAGATCAAAAAATATATTTTAATTTTTTTTGTTAGTTTATCGGGTTTTTGTTTTTTACTTTTTAGCAAAACCATTATACTTTAACTTTTATAAATAAGAGTAAATGATCTTAATAATAATATTAATTATAAAATTGTGATTTGGCAATCAAAAAGCTATATTAATCTGAATTTATACTCTAACATTAAGAGTGATTAGAAAATATTTGCATTCAAAGTATTTATTTAAAAATTTTTATTTCTTACATAAAAAAGTCAGTTTGATTGAAAACTAATCTTTTAAGGATTTTTTCAGTTTTTGTGTTTTGCTGTCATAGCAAAAACAAAACTTTCGGTATTTAGTGATTTTACTAGTTTCGTTTGATATAATCAATGTCCAAGAATACATTCATTCAATATTGTAGATGACGTAAATTTGAATTTCTTGAACATGATATCTTTAGAGCATAAAAAGTAAATAACTAATAATTACCTTAGTCCAGTGCTTTCTAACCTTTTTTGTGGCGACCCAAATGTTAAGCGGAAATAAAGAGCAAAGGTTTGGCAATTAAATCTTTTTTACAGACTTTAATGCGAGCGTAAAAGAGTGAACTAAACACAAGATAATTTAAGGTAGACCTAACCATACTGTTCGACAATATTGCACGAGACTATTACGCAATAAAGAAATCAGTCAAGCGAAATCAATTTTGCGCAAAACATTTTCGAGAAGCAATTCAATCTTACCCAATTTTATCGACAATTATCCGAATCGTAGTTTTTGTAGCATTTGAGGGAGATGACAGTATGTCGGACAGATTCAAGGTAAAAACCCTTTGTTTGGGTCATCAACAGATGATGTAGTTGAAAATAAAGCAGTAACGATTGGTTTCTCCCGACAAAAATTAAAAAAAAAGATTTTTCCTTCAAATCTGTGTCACAGTTCTTCATTTTCACCTAAAGACTAAAAAAGTCTTTACATTAAATCTTAGTTGTATTTACCCCTGTCCCCTCCCCCCGCTTGTACAGCTATGAGTCAACTACTGTCAAATCTGAAACTTTTAGAACTTCTTTTGGTGTTACTTATAAGTTTTGAAAAAGCTTAAAGCGTAAATTAAAATGGCCAAACCTACAAACATTTCGCGCGATAAAATCAAAGCGTGCCTACTTGAAAGGCAAAAACCATAACAAATTCGACTAGGTTGGATATACATGTTTTCAATATAGAAGTTGTAAAGTTTTTGCAAAAATTATTTTATCATCGATTTTAAACAAGAAAGTTTACATCACGTCCCCAGGGACGACACCCCGGGCGAAATGATTTCAAACAAAACCCGCAAGATGCAACCTAAATAAACGCACAAAAGACGACAACTTCTTAAAAACCATGTTATTTTGATATACGTCGGTGGCTTAAATTAGTGTTTTTCCAGGAATGCAACCTAAAAGTGGATGGTGTTTAATTTGCTTAGATCTTGAACAGCTAATTCCACCATGCGTAACGAAAATTTTGGGTTTACATCTCTTTTAATTTCAAATAAAGTTTTTTGTTTTATACTTGACTTTAAAAAACTAATGCGTCCGTTCAAACTCTCGACTTCGGGTTTTATCAATATTTCACATCTTTGCGTCCTTTCCTGTACTAGGACAGATTTGAGAATCCTGGTCGTCATCACAAAATTTTACGAAAAGTTGTTAACTTCATTTACGATAAGTTTCTTCGTTTCAAAAAAATTCATTAATTTATTTTAGAACTTGGGTCGATCCAATTTTATTATTGATTTACGCTTGATATTAGGATTTCCGAAAAAAGGTTGACAAGCGTTGATTCAGATGTTAAGCTGTAATTATACTATAGTGGATCTCTCGGTAACTCTACTGTGTGACGCGCTAAAGCTGGCATTCTAGTCGAGATTGTGTGCTTATTGCAACAAATAGTGACTGTCTGAATTTTACGTTTGGTAATTCTGACCAGTGAATAATAGGTAAATAAATATATTGCAAGTTCATTTATAGAAAAACATGTTTTTTAAAGGTTGTTTTTTGTAAAAACAAACTGGTTAGCCTTTGTTCATTCTCACCGCTCGTCCTATAGCCTACTTAAGCGAGTTATGTTCGTGACTCCTAACAGCGTTGCAGTCGCTTCTCAAGCAAATATTTCTTCACTAACCATGACATAGATCGACCGACCTGATGGTTTCAATGTTCTGCGCTATCAATCTGATCAATTTTCTTTGTCTAAAAACACCTTTGCTTTTATTTGTTGAGCAGAGATCAATAATAGTTGCTCAGTTGAATTAGATTTTTGTGATCAAACTTCAAAGAAACATCAGGATTACCAGATGATCTGAAATACAAAAATTAATGTCAATTTTTTACAGATTTACCAAGAAATGTTTCAAATGCAACAATCTATAAATCAATTAACCATTGTAAACGCGATTCTCTTTCCTTTGATCATTATTTTCATCGCCGTATTGGTTTATTTTATTTATAAAAGGTATATCATATCTAAAATTACTTTGTTCTACTCTAGAAAATCAATTAAATTAGATCTTTAAAACAGATAGCAATTTATTCACCATCCCATCTGTTTGTTCTCCTGCCCCGACATTAATTTAGAGCAGTGATATGCAAACTACGGCTCGGGGCCAAATTCGGCCCGTCAAGCATTCAATGTGAACGGTGTAAAACAACAAAGTGAAAACAATTTTTTATTTTGGTCTTCACCTTCAAGAATGGTATATAACAAATCAAAGTAAAAGCCTTTTTTTAGTTTTCAAGTAAGTTTGAGGCCCGAATTCACGTTGTAAATATTAGTGCGGCACTCGATCAAAATCATCTACTGTATCCGACCCTCGAGCAAAACGTTTACGCTTCCCTGATTTAAAGCAAACGTAAGCAACTACCGTGAAATGCATTTTAAAATAACAAGATATTGTTGTCCGGTTGAAAAATGTTTTTTACTTTTAAGTTTTTATAATGGCGATATAAGTTTAGAGCTGCTTGTTAATATTGCCAAACGGAGAAAAGTGCTGTGAACTGTTTTTTCTCCAAGAACACAACAGAGTCATGAATCTTTGTTCATCAATGTGACGTCAGTGAAACCCTTCATATCAGGGGCGCTGAAAGCGTGGGGAGGAGGGAGTCGGGCAGCATTTTTGAAACGCGCAATTTATTTAAATAATTTTTGCAAGTAGTAGTTTGGACCACTTTTTTATTATAAATAGTTAAGTAATTTAATCGTATGTGCTGTGTTTAATTTTATGAAATATAAATATTGCTGTAGTTCATTTAAAATGTTTAGAAAATCAATAAAATATATGATTAAAGAAGAATAAATATATGCAAAAATGTTTTTTCAAGTTGTTCATACTACTGTTAGTCGTCTTTTTTTCTACATTTTTTGAGTTTAAAAACAAACTAAACGCCTAAAAAGAATACAAAATCTTTTTTACTTTTTGAAAACATTTGAATACAGAAAAAAAGTATGTTGAAAGTTAAAACAAAATAAAGTTTAAGTAAGAATGGTCAAGTCATTAAACAAGCAAGTGCCGACACGCCTGTTTTATCCTTGCTGGGACTCATCAGCACACTACAGCTTGTTGTTGACTCCAGCTAAATAAGTTAAAACTCAAACAGCTAACACAACTTTTTATTTGTGGTTTTTATCCCTCAAACAGTTAGTTGCGGATTTGAACCCTGGGTAAGTACTTATAGTGGGAACAATGCACTATTCATGCAATTGCATAGGGCACAGTTTTTAACTTTTTCAGCTGGAGTCAACAACAAGCTGTAGTGTGCTGATGAGTCCCAGCAAGGATAAAACAGGCGTGTCGGCATTTGGCTTGTTTAATGACTTGACCATTCTTACTTATTGTTTGAAATGGAACTGCAAGGTTAAGCTTGTCTTTTCCCGATCCGAGTTACTGACTCGATGAGGTTAGCATATCGGAAACTGCCGCCTTGCGTCTGTAGCTTAGCTGTGCTCTATGCAGTTACGCTAGTAATGCATTATTGTTCTAATTTTTAAATAAAATTTGTCAGTAGAAAAATTTTTTTAAGAATTTCAAAGTTGAATGTTTCAAAACGATTATGATCGCATTAAGAATTTTTTATTGATAAATATTTTTGTTTGAAACGAAATATATTTGAACCATAAATCTTTTTTGTAGTTTTTATTTTTATAGAACCAAAGAGAATTTGTCAACTCCCACTCAAGCATGCGACGATGTTGGTTTAGACTCTTAAAGCTTCTCATGACAAGTCAATACCCAACCATATTTTTGCGAGATAGTAACAAACCTCAAAGGTTTAGACTTCAAAACAGGGAAAAAAAGCAATAAAAAAGACCGAATTATTGTCCTAAACTTTTTTTTCTTTCTAAATTTTTTATGATTTTATTAATTTCAGAAAAACAAAGTACTGTTTTGAGTGTGTGTTTTTTTAAATCTTTATATTTGAACTGTTTTCTTGGATGGTGTTTTTTTGCATTATGCATATATATATAAATATTAATGATTTCATAAGTTTGAAAAATCAATTTAAAAAGTTTGAAAATATTTTTTAAAATCAGATTTATTAATTTTTTTATTATAGGACCACTCCAAATGGTACAAATGCAATTTAGGAAATCGCATAAGCTATAAATAAACCAATCTTGCTTTATAAAACACAAAAATTACAATTGATTGTTTTTTTATATTCACGAGCTATACAGTAGTAAACTAAATCTCACTTCGTCATGTTAAAATTATTTTCAACAAGAAATATGTGTAATCTTTTATGGCTTGAAGCATCAAATTTGTTTACGTTTAGTTTTCATAGTGATTTGCAACTTAGTGAGTAGAACATTACCATTTATATTGACTTAAAAGGATGTTCTTGCTTTTCGATATTGTGAAGTGGCATTTTTTAACGAACCACCATTTTTGAAGTTTTTAAAACTTTTTTCTCGTTTTGGTAAATTTTCAACCCCAGTCATGTTTAGTAAATCCGCGATTGCTCAACATCTTTTACATAACCCTACGTGCGCCAAAAATTACACTAATAGAAAATGTTGTATTTTTTCATTTATCCGTTTGTCTTTTTATTTATCTGCTTTAAAAGCCGTTTACATGAAATTATGCAAACCAAATTTATGCCGCCAAAAAGAGTTTGTTTACATTGGCTTAAAAATCTTGCGCTGATCACGCGTTTTGACCCCTTTCTCAAACATTCAATCATCTTTGTTCAGCTTTATTAGAAAATCGATTAAATTTTTTTTTCCTTCATTCCGACGTTTATCTCCTGAAGAGTGTCGGACGAAAAGCTTAGAGATTAGTTTTTTGTAGGCTATTTTCAAATTCTGTTCAACAAACCACTGGTTTAAAACTTTTTTTATAGAATAGGAGTGGGCAACCTTTTGAAAAGATATGCAAATATGAAAAAAATTAATGTAGATTGATATCTGCGCAAATTGTACTTTAAATCAAAGCCAAACAAAAGTCTTTAAGAAACTTTTTGCTTTTGAAAGTTAAGAAGAGATTGCGAAACACACTCACGTTTCGTGCTTACATTGGAAGGACCAATAGCCTTCTAGGTTCGTTGGAATAAGCTTTTGCAGAACAGCTAGGGTCAACTTAATTTGATTATACAGAATGGGCTTGAATACTTTCATTTTTTTATACACAATGGAAATATAGCTTCATTACACAATGAGCGGTTCACTTCCTAATCCTAACTCTTTATCAAATCGAAAATGTGGCGCTGAGCAAATTGCAGACCACGTTATATCAGCGAGTGTCATAGATCGAGCACTGCAGAGAGTACAAGGTCTGACGGCTTTGGATTACAAAAGTTGATGCTCACTCAACAACATCGACGTCAGCATGGGATTTAGCAAGGCCTTCTTTTACTTCTAGGCCTGGAATCGAATTCAAAATGGCGGCACTACCAGGCTGATAAATAGAAACCAAAAATTTTTCCAAATTTCATTTAAAATTGTTATACTATCTACTAAATTAATTCAACAAAGCCCTATAACATTTTTATTGAAAAATATTGTACTAAAATATGATAATAATAAACTTTTTATCAGTAAGTCAAATATCAATTAAATGTTAACGGAACTTTAAAGTTAAAAACATTAAGCAAAATCCTCTATGATGCAATCTTTAAAAACTATTCTAAAACATTTCTATTTTAAAATAATTTAAGTCTCACTCAAAAAAATTAATATTTAACAACATAATCTACAATACAATTTACAGCAGCATTTACCAAAGCCAAAAAATATGGTTTGAATTACTTTTAAAATTTTGAAGCTTTTGCCGCAAAAGCAGCAGCGTAAGTTGTTTTGTCATTCTTACTTTTTGAACAGTTATTAAGTAAAATCTTGGAAAATACTGTATATTGACACAAGTTTTTAAAATATCGTATTGTTATTTGCTACATGTGGGATACGGACACATACTACGTATTTATTTGTAGACAATCGGAGAATTTCCAGAAATTAGTGTATAAATCTAATAATACAGCCTTTTGATTTTTCAAGTTTAAAAATTTCTTTTCTAAGTTGCTTAAAATACAAGTGTTGAAAATGCTGTACAAAGCTTGGAAGGTATGAAGTAAAATTAAAAATGGATAAGTTAGGCCACCTCTATTCAAATATTAATAGTTAAAATATTCATTCAGTGAAGAATCAATTTCGGCATTAATTATATTTTTCCCTGGTGACAAATTTTTTTTACAGTTATTGCAATTCAGCTTGCTCATCCCCTTTAAAGCAACAAAGCCAGCCACATACACAAGAATGGGCAAGTTTTCCATTGCAAAACTTACGGTAATGTATGGAAATTCTTCCACAAAATGTTTATCTAAATTGCAAAGTTTTTTGTTGAGGTCACCAACACTTGAAAGATTAAAAAGAAAGTCTTTTATAGTTATCTTTCCACCTGCTGCACAAAAATTTTCAACATGCTGTTAATTTTTATTTTATTTTCACTTTCAAGTATTTTTTGAATAGAAATGAGTCTGTTTCCACCACTCATTTGTCTGTAGTGACCAAATCTACTTTCTAAGTCGTCGATTTGAAATTTTCCTATAAGAACAAAGTCGACATTCATTGTCACCAATAAGGGTTTTAAGAGTTCAACCAGGCGTTTCACCGTATGTCTGAAAGCAAAGTAAGTGTCAGATGTTAAAAAACCTTCTTTAGTTTGTTTATCACACAATGCCCAGCAATCTAGCCATTCTACTAAATGCTTCAGAAATCAAATTTTGAAATTTCATATAAAACATACTCACTTTGAACTTGTATGTTTATATCTGAAAACTGTTTAATCAAGTTTGAAATTTTGTTTGTAAAATCTTGATATGATTTAATTGAATCTAAACTAATCCACTCATCTTGTTCAGCATTTTGGTATTTCTCAAAACATTTTTTCCTTTTTGAAGGACTAGTTCGGGATGCCAATTTTTCAGAGTCCGACAGATAATTTGGTAGATATGGAAATATTAATCTTTTACAAGGAATAAAAATATCTGGATCATCATTTTTTCCAGGCAGAATATCATTTCTAATAATGTCCTCTTCTTTAAAATGTTTTACACAAGCAACTGTGTGTTTAGAAATTATAAGATTCTTACAAGGAATTTTTCGTATCCACTTTATCTTTAATTCTTCTTTGGAAAGAAAAGTAAATTAAATAGCAAGACCAGCTTCTTTTTTGCTGTCATAGTTAGAAGTACAATTTGGTACACAGCACTTATTAACCATTTTAAACTATTATACGAGGGTCAGTCAAAAAATAATGAGCCCAAGTCTCTCCTGGCCATATTTGTTGCAATAAAATCAAAAGTCATACATCAAAAGAAAGCCCAGGGATAGGAGATCTCAGTTCTACTTTTCAATGTAATCTCCGCACTTTTCAATTCCAACTGTCCATCGATGAACAAGGGACACTATGCCAGCCTTGTAAAAGTCAGCAGGGTGCATTTTTAACCAGTTTCTTACAGCGTGCTTGACTTCTTGATCACTAGTGAAGTGCTGCCCCCTAACTCCTTCTTTCAATGGTCCAAAAAGATGATAGTCAGATGGTGCCAGGTCGGGTGAGTATGGGGGATGGGTTACCGTCGTCCATCCAAAAGAAGCAATCACTTCACGAGTTTTGAGACTGTGAAAATCCAAAAGTTGCCTCGGAACCCATCTGGCGCAAACCTTTGCAAAGCCTAGCTCATTAACAATATTCACAGCACTTCCATGGCTAACTCCAACACGTTCAGCAATGTCATCAATAGTGATTCTGCGATCATCTCTAATCAATTTCTCAACCTTATCATTGTTTCCAGGATTGACTGCAGAAGATGGTCTTCCACTTCTTGGTCTGTCCTGGAGGCTACTCAAACTTGGATCATCTTCTTCGTGTTTAATCCTGGATACCCACTTTTTCACAGTGCTGTAGGCTAATGAAGCATCTCCATAAACATTTACCAATCTTTCGAAAATTTGTTTTGGTGGCTCCCCTTCCGAAACAAGAAATTCAATCACAGCTCTCTGCTTCTGACGGACATCCAGTGATGACGTCATTTCCAAAACACAATACCAAAAGTGGACACGTTGAAACAATTTTTTTTTACAATTTATCTTTAAAGCAGTAAATTTACTAAACACCCTTAAAATTTCTAGAAAAAATATGAAGGTTAAAGCGGTTAAAGTTAACAGGGCTCATTACTTTTTGACTGACCCTCGTATATGACACGACTCTTATTAATCTCTATGTCAATAAATATGTCTTCTTATTCACAATCACTGTGTAATTCAAATTTTAAAAAATGTATTAATTTGATTGCAAACAAAAATAAACAGCAAGCAAACATGGAATAAAAAAAGAAAACAAGAGAAAATGGATCTCTCAAGAAGCTATATTAACCGCAGGGGTATTTGGGTTAGTTTCATGAACAAAAATCACTTGCGGTGACGTTTTGAAAAGACCCAAAAAAACAAAATAAATTGTTTTACAGTGTCTTAAATTTTATAATAAGAAACCATACAGCAGAGTTGAAGTAATTTTAATTTATAATTAAATTGAATATTATTAAGTATATCTTTTTCAGTTATTGCAATTAAATTTTTTGTGTGTTCAAAACTTTTGACCTAAGTAAAAAATTAAATTCATAGGATACTTATTTTAATTGAGTGCATGTCAAACATACTGGACAAATAAATTTCTGTTTTGTTTTGAGTAATATATAATTTTATAATTTGCATTTAGAATCTGTAGCTAATTAAAATTTTAAAAATAATTGTAATTTACTCATAATTTAAATAAGTTCTTGGTTGTACAGATTTTAAAAATAATAACATTAGTTATTTTTAAATTCTAATTAGCATTTTCAAACAAAAAGTAATAGTAATTATTAATAAAAATTTTGAAGTAGTTGTATTTATAATTACAATTAAAAAGTAATTATGTAATTAATTTATTTCTATTATATAATAGTGTATGCAAAATAAACTAACTATAACAATGGCAGTAACAATGTACTGGTTTAAAAATAAAAATTTTCCTAAATTTAAAATTAAAATCAAGTGATTATAATTTGAAGCAAAAAAATTTTCAATTCAAAAAAATTTCTGTTAGTAGTTCATTTGTTGATTTTAAATAAAAAATATTAATTCATTAGCCTATGCCAGGGGTCGGCAACCCCTGGCACGCTTGCCAAATGTGGCACGCGAGCTGATTTTTTATGGCACACCAAGTGATTTTATACTCACCAAATTTCTTACCTGCTGCAGCATTTTGAGCGTGTTTTTGCTTTGCCAAGCACTATATAAACGTGGTAAATTTACTATACACTTTATTTATGACGTGATTTCTTGATCCTAAGTTCGTTTTGTTTGAGGTCGCATGCCTTGTAATAATGGTCTTTGTTTGGTAACTATGCCGATTGTCTCATTGCAGTGAGAAGTTCGTAAGGATAGCCTTCGTGTCTCGTTGTGTATTAAATTCAGTATATTGATAACTTTAATATACGTTTAGAATTTAGCTTATGAAATCAGGTTCAATGGCCGCTTGCAAGAGACTTAAATTAAACGTCAGGTCTTTCCAAGAATCCTGGACGACAGATTTCGGTTTCGTTTTTCGAGACGATCGAGCTGTGTGTGCGCTCTGCTGTCAAAATATTGTTTGCCGGACATCAAGCATAAAACGACATTTTGAAACGAAGCACGAGAAATCCTTTAAGGACGATGCAGAGAAGATCGAATCGTTGAAAAAAGCGGTATCTCGCTACGAAAAGCAAAGCAGCATTTTCAAGAAAGTGATTTCTGGGGCAAATCGAACAACCGAAAGTAGCTACAAAGCTGCAGAGTGCATTGCTCAACATGGAAAACCATTTACTGACGGAGTATTTATAAAGGAGGCATTTCTCAGTTGTGCCGACGTCTTGTTTGATGATTTACCTAACAAAAGCACCATAATTTCGAGAATCCAGGATATGCCTGTTTCTGCCCGGACAATAGAGAGACGCATCACAGACATAGCTAAAGACATAAATAAGCAGCAAACTATTGCGTTAAAAACTGCGAATGTTTTCAGCGTAGCTTTTAATGAAAGCATAGATATAAACGATAATCCTCGTTTAGCGGTTGTAGCTAGGTATTGCTGTGACGGTGAGGTGCATGAAGAGCTGTGTTGCTTGAAACCTATGTACGGCACTACTACAGGAAAAGATATACTTGACAGCTTCACTAAGCATTTTGAAGAAAGGGGGATTGATATGAAGAAGATATTCTCGGTAACAACAGACGGTGCACCTGCCATGATAGGACAACACCGTGGATTTGTTAATCTTATTGAGCAAAAAATTAGGCACCCTGTTATGAAGTTGCACTGCATTGTTCATCAAGAAAACCTTTGTGCGAAGATTTCAAATTCAGCTCTCAATGATATAATGTCAACCGTAACGAAAATAGCAAACTTCCTTGTCGCACGCTCTGCTACAACACACAGGCAGTTTCGATCTTTGCTTGAAGAGATGGAAAGTTTGTACCGTGATCTGCATCTGCACTGCAGTGTTAGATGGTTAAGTCGCGGTAAGGTTCTCTTAAGGTTTGTCGAATGTCTAGTCGAGATAAAGGCCTTTTTGATAGGACAAGGAAAGGCCTACCCTGAACTGGAGGAAGAAAACTGGCTTGTAAAGCTAATGTTTCTCGTGGATATCACCATGCACCTTAACAAACTTAATCTTCGTCTGCAGGGTCCAGGAAAAACAGTGATTGGTCTTTTTGAGGCATGGAAAGGTTTTGTAGCTAAACTGGATGTCTACACACGGGACATTCAAACTGCAAATTTTCGCTACTTTAAACACCTGAAGGCTTTCTCAGTTGATCACCAAGTTAATGGAGCTGAAATTAATATATACATGAGGGATTTAACGTCTCAATTTCGCAATAGATTTTAAGATTTTCAGCGTTTCGGTCCATTGTTTTCTTTTCTCATCTATCCCCAGAGCAGCGAAGACTTGGACTTATCTGCATTTGAATGGATGGATATCGAAGACTCCCAGATGCAGCTGATCGATTTCAAAGCATCCTTATTGTGGGCATCGAAATTCGACGACCTGCGGAAATCGCTAGAAACAGCTGAAAACTCACAAACAAGCATTTTAACATGTTGGAAATCTTGGCCAGAAAAATTTGACAGTTTGAAAAAAATGGCAATAGCTTTGCTGTCTGTATTTGGATCCACTTATTTGTGTGAACAAATATTTTCACACATGAAGTTTATTCTGAGTTCCCATCGCAGCCGACAGGCATGTGTTCAACTCAAAGTTACCAGATATAGTCCCAATATTACTGAGTTGAGCAAGGAAAAGCAAGGACAAGGATCTCATAAAAAATGACTCTTGTGACTGCATTCAGTTTCTTTAGTTTATTAAAATTAATCGACTAAATTTGTCATTTGCTATAAAAATCAGGCAGTGGACAGTGACAGTCAAACACAAAAAATGTTTGGCACGCAAGACTACTAAATGTTAAAATTATTCATAGACTGGCACACTGCGTTCAAAAGGTTGCCGACCCCTGGCCTATGCAAACCAATGATTTATATTTTAAAATCACCTGAAATATATTTTTTTAATCAACATAGCCAGCCTCTAAGGTTTTTCAAATCAGAGCAGCCTTGGTGCCGGTCCCAAGCCCGGATAAATGGAGAGGGTTGCGACAGGAAGGGCATATGGCGTAAAACACAGCCAAATATTTTTTAATGCGCGTTGTTAAATCTAACTTCATACCGGATCGTCGAGGCCCGGGAAAACAACGACCGTTACCAGTGACTGGGCACCAAGAGTTACTGGTGGACATGCTACTTGGATGCAAAGAACAGGTGGAAAGCAGTGGAGAAAAAGGAAGGAGAGAAATGAAGAGAAAAAGAAAGCTAAGAAGATCAAGCTGAGGGTTGCTACATTAAATGTTGGAACCATGACTAGTAAAGGAAGAGAAGTGGTGGATCTTATGAAACAAAGAGGGGTAGACATACTGTGTGTGCAGGAAACTCGCTGGAAGGGAGAGAGAGCAAGATGCATAGGTGAAGGATATAAAATGTGGTACTGTGGAAGTGGAAACAAAAAGAATGGTGTAGGAATCATATTGAAAAAGGAGCATGTGGACAGGGTAGTGGAAGTATGGAGGGTAACAGACAGAATAATATGCTTGAAGATGGAGCTTGATGGTGTTATGTTGAATGTCATCAGTGCATATGCGCCACAGGTGGGGTGCATACGTGAAGAAAAGGAAACATTCTGGCTGGACCTAGATGAGACAGTGGAAAAGATACCAAGGAATGAAAAAATTGTGGTGGGAGCAGACCTGAATGGGCACGTAGGAGAAGGGAATAATGGTGGTGAAGAATGCATGGGAAGACACGGATTAGGGAAAAGAAATAACGAAGAACAATCAGTGGTGGATTTTGCTAAGAGAAGGGAACTAGCGATCACCAACACATATTTTGTAAAGAAACCAGCACATAGAGTAACCTACAGCAGTGGCGGACGCAGTTCGCAGGTGGATTATATCATGGTGAGAAGACAAAGAATCAAGGAGGTGGTGGATACAAAATTTGTTGTCGGTGAAAGTGTAGCAAAACAGCACAGGATAATGGTCAGTGCGATAATCATTTCGACAAAGTGGAGGAAAGCACCAAAACCAGTGAAGAGAATAAAATGGTGGAAACTAAAGGACTTGAAAGTGAACAATAAATTCAAAATGGATGTGATTGAAAGCGGAATACTTGGTGGACAGGAAGACTGGCAAAGAATAGCTGAAATGATACAGAGCATTGCCAGAAGGGAACTGAGTGAAACATCGGGAAAAGTTAGCACAGCAGGTAGACGGGAAACGTGGCGGTGGAACCAGGAAGTCCAGGAGAAGCTAAAGGATAAGAAAAAAGCTAAAAAGGCATGGGATACCATCAGAGATGATGCAAGCAAGTTGGCCTATAAAACTGCAAGAAAGCAAGCTAAGAGAGAAGTCGCAAAGGCAAGAAACAAGGCATATGAGGAACTGTACAAAAAAAACTGGAAACAAAGGAGAGGGAAAATGAGGTGTTCAAAATAGCAAACCAGAGAAACAGACAAAGCAAGGATGTTCAACAAGTAAGAGTAATCAAGAATAAAATTGGGGAAATTCTGATGAAAGAAGAGAAAATGAAACAGAGATGGAAGGAGTATTTCGACAACTTACTCAACCATAAAAACCCTAGAGAAAGAAGAGAAACGAGAACAGAAGGGAGAGAAAGGGACGTGGAAGATATCTCTGGAGAATAAGTCAGGACTGGGTTGAGGAAGATGAAGAAGGGAAAGGCTCAAGGACCTGATGACATACCAGTGGAAGCATGGATTGCTCTAGGCAATAAAGGTGTGGAGTTTTTAGTGAACTTTTCAACAGACTCTTGCAAGGAGAGAAGATGCCAGATGAATAGGGGAGGAGCGTGCTTGTACCTTTGTACAAAGGTAAAGGAGACATCAAGGAATATGGAAACTACCGGGGGATCAAGTTGATGAGCCACACTATGAAATTGTGGGAGAGGATAATAGAAGCAAGGATAAGGAAGGAGGTGTCAATTGCTAAGCAACAGTTTGGGTTTATGCCATGAAGGAGTACCACCGATGCAATCTTTTGTCTAAGAATGCTGTTGGAAAAGTGGACTGAAGGGAAGAAGCAGTGCACTGTGCCTTTATTGACCTGGAGAAAGCATACGACAGGGTACCCAGAGAGGAACTGTGGAAATGCTTGCAGTTAGCTGATACATCAGAGTGCTACATAAAGATTATCCAGGATATGTACGACGGAGCAACAACAACTGTGAGAAGTGCAGCAGGGTTGACTGAAGAATTCAAGATAGGTGTTGGACTCCACCAAGGCTCAGCACTCAGCCCGTTTCTTTTTGCCATCATCATAGACAGGCTGACGAAGGACATCAGGAAGGACGCACCATGGGATATGCTGTTTGCAGATGACATAGTTGTGTCTAGACGAAATCATAGGGAGCTAGAGGAGGATCTGGAGATTTGGAGAAATGCACTGGAGAGAAGAGGCCTGAAAGTGAGCCGGAGCAAGACAGAATATTTGAGGGTTGGGGGTATGGATGATGGAGAAGAGTTGAAGTTGCAAGGAGAAAAGGTAAAGAGAGCCAAAAACTTCAAATACCTGGGGTCAATAGTTAGTAATGATGGAAGATGTGAAGAAGTAAGGAGAAGGATCCAAGCAGGATGGATGAGTTGGAGGAAGGTGTCTGGAGTTCTGTGCGACAGGAAGTTATCAGCAAAGGTTAAAAGTAAAATGTACAAGAGTGTTGTTAGACCAACCATACTTTATGGAATGGAAACGGTGGCAGTGACGGAAAGACTGATGGGAAAAATGGAAGTTGCAGAGTTGAAAATGGTGAGATGAGCACTGGGAGTGAGAGGGACTGCGAAAATTGCAAAGCTGGGAGACAAACTTCGGAATGCAAGGCTACGTTGGTATGGACATGTAAAAGGAGAGAAGAAGACTACGTGGGGAAAAGGATGATGGAGATGACGGTGCCAGGCAGAAGGAAAAGAGAAAGGCCAAGGAGAAGGTAGATGGATTTGGTGAGAGAAGACATGAAAAGAGTTGAAGCTAGGGAAGGAGACGAAGTAGACCGAGTGAAATGGAGATTACTGTCGCGCTGTGGCGACCCCGAATAGGGAGAAGCCGAAAAAAGAAGAAGAAATTTAAAGGGATGCAGTTGACTAGAAGACCGTATGGTCATTTTGCTGCCTTCCTGTGCTTTCGAAAACTTTTTTTCACATATATTGGTGTATTTTTCGTTTTGAAGTACAAAACGAATAAATTGAATTGAATTGAAGTACCCACCACTGAATATAACCTTGGGTGTGTGATAATCTCGGCCTTAAAATTGCGGGTTTCCTAGTGCTGTTAAATCACCTGTTTTTGGGTTTTTGTTGTAAAAATTACGTAATGACTTGCAATATGATTAAAAATTATGAGGTCGATTAGAAATGTTGCTTGATTCTATTTTATTCTATTTGAATACTGTAAATTTTGCATTTTACAAGTATAAAAATAATAATCAATTTTTTGCTCTAAAGACTTTTTATCCTTTTCGAAAAATAAGCTATTTTAGTCAATAGATTAATTTTTGGATAAAATCTAATAATGGTGATCATAAACTAATCACGTTTGGTCTAAATAATCATAATTAAAGCAAAATTAAAACATACAATTGTATAAAAATATTATTAAGGTATCAAATAAAAGATTGAGTTATAATGCTTGCAGTAAACAATAATTTGTAATTTTAATATTAAAACTAAATTTTTATAAACAAACTAAATTTTATATAATTCAAACTAAATTTATGGCTTTTAGGATTTAGAAAGCATCATCTCATATTTAATCGCAAACTCATTTATTTTGACAATTAAATTAGTTTATCGAATTCTTCCAGCGCAACTTAGCACGATAACTCAGGAAGCTAACCTTCTGACTTGCAAGCAAGAGTACAAGAGTTCGATACTCCGCCTACTTACATGATTTCCGTTTTGCCAGTAGCAAAGGTAGTTCAGGGCATATTTCTAAACAAATTTAACCTGCTTATCTTAGATGTTTTTCATTTTTTTTTTTTTTTCATTTTTATCTCTATATTTATCCTCCTGACTCGCAGGAAAGCGACGGAGGCGCTATACATAGGGTAAGCAATTACCCCGACCTGCTTCCGGAGATGCCATCATATTGCCGTCCGCTAGTAATTTAGTAGAGATATGACTTTAATTTAGAACTGCTTGTCAAGACCACCAAGCAGGGGAAAGTGCCGTAAAGTGTCTTTCCCAAGGACACAACAGAATGGCTGGAGTGGGTTTTTGAACCGAGACCATGTTGATCATCAGTCCGGTGCTTTAGCCACTCGACCACGCTGCCGACTGTTAACTTACCTTTAAACAGAAAGTAGGAACCCGGCTAACAATTGGCGATAAGGAAAAAAAGCGCAATTTAATCTTTTCACATAACTTTTTGACTTACCTATTTTACAAAGATGCAGTTGCTTTTTTCTTTTGTTTCATATGAAGAGACTTGAGTAGAGCGTAATAATAATAATAATAATAGATAATAATAATAATAGTAATCACATTTATTTTAATTCGAAGCGCAACAAAAACACTGTGCCCGCAATAGGACAGCACCGAGTGCACCAGAAATCTCCAAGTTCAACGGCTTCCAATATTTCTTTACATTCATGCTTTACTTCAAGCAGATAAACTGTAAACTTTGACGTTCTTGGTTAGACGCGAATTGAAATCGGACCTAAATCCACCGCTTCATAATCAGAGCTTCCATTACTGGACTAATTGAGCGAAAACGTTTACATTTCATATAATTATCTTTTGTAGTAAATCTTTTGGAATCAATCTAATAGCTATGCTGCTCACAAATCGTTTTAAAATAGTTATTTAAAAAATATTGTAAAACAGGAAAGCAGGAACATTCCCATATTCTGCTTTGTATCTGCCCTAATCGATGTCCGTCAAAATATTGAAATTGTAATATCTAGATATAGCCTACATGCAAGGATCAATTGTTCTCCATGGCACAAATTCATTCTCACTGGCGAATTATTGCAAAACCTTTAATTTAACAGTTCCGAATGCCGGATGAAGTTCGATTGGTGAGACCCGCTACTTTTTTTAGTAAGTCAAGCTATATTGCATCGCATCAAACAAGTTCCGAGTGTGAGTTTGTTTCTTGTCTGTAGTTATATATTTTAGAAACGCACTCCAACTCAGCCAATTTCTAATTTTCTGATGAATCATTTCTAAAATATTTTTTAGTTTTCACTTTTTTTTAAAGTTAAAAGGTAGAATTACATTTTGGTTTTCAGTTTTTTGTCTCACTAACATGATGTTTAATAAAATTCTTTATTAGATTGCCACTTGTAATGGCGCTCCTTTACTAGATGAACTAGATCGGTAAGCAGTAGCGTATTTGAAGATTACTGATACGTAGGCTTACCATGGGTAGGACAGTATTTTTAGTGTCATGGCCCCTCCTTGGAAATCACTAATACTTTAGGGCAGAAATCCAGACAGAAAACAAAGACAAATTCTGTGTGCAGATCCCCTTTTTTGCTATTTTCAGAGATCACTAGTCTTTATAGACGATAATCACGAAATTCAAAACTGATTGAAAGCAAAAGACTTTTTTTTTATAGAACACTTCGTTTTCGCGATGAAATCATAAAATATGAGACTGATTTAAAGTAAAGACCTTTTTTTTAGCAACCACTTAAAAATTTTTCCACAAACTATATTTGATTGCGGTTTTATGACCCCTCCCCCTTTCAAAAATCCTCGAAACGTCACTGTCGATAAGCCAAAAAGATCTTCTTTATGATCTTTCTGAGTAATAGTAATAATTGAGTTTATCGTCTTTTTTAAGTTTTATTTTACTACCTTTTGAAACTTCTAAGTATAGCCAACATTCCAAATCAAAAACTGATTGCTTTTTAAAGATATAACCAAAGTTTAATATCACTAATAGCTGATTTAATTGAATAACCGAAGCAACGTAAAGTGGAGTGACAGCATTGGCCAAAAAACTGTACTTACAAAATTTTCGAACTAAACACATTTGCTTCATCCTCCTTAATCATTGGTTTTAAAGCAACCGCTAAGTGATTAACCTGCTTGCGCAAATGACAAGATATTGTTTAGTTGAAACTATATTTCTTTTACAGTTTCTTTTATTTTCAAGATATTGTTTGGTTGAAACCATATTCAGTTTATTTCTTTTTAAGTGCTGTGACTGAAGTTTAGACCTATTTTTAAGACTGCCAAACAAAGAAATGCACCGTAAAGTATCTTTCCAAGAACAAAACAGCATGACAAGGTTTAGAGTTGAACCGGTATTGTCTCAATCGCAATTCACAAATTAGCTTAAACTCATAGAAAGGCTGACCATGCTTTTGTAATTATCTTTGCTTACGAGAGATTCTGCAAAAACTCGATAGATTTTAAAAGTTTTTACAAACCTAAGACTTTTAAAAGTCTAAAGAAAACGACTTGAGAAGATTTAAGGAATAAAAGTTTTTAAAAGTGGCATAAAGTAAGTAAGTAGTTTTATTTGATAACAACACAAACACATCAATTTTCATAGAAGCCAAGCAAGGGGTTGACAAGCAACAAAGCTGAGCACACACTTCAAATTAGCCGACTATGACATACTTAATTTCCCTGGTTTACTTTAGTTTTTGAACATAAGATGCAGTTAAAAAATTATTTAAACAATAATTTAGTAAGTGCAAACTTATTCTTGAGGAACTTTCAATGTTTGCTTTAGATAGAAATAATAAAGAGGAAAACAAAAATGCAGGTATTTTAAAATTTTTTTGCATTGAACAAATTATTAATTTTATTAATTATAATAAAGCTCTTATTATACAAGGCCAAATAACTTGCCTCTTGCTACTTTCTGCACGGTCCTTCCTCTTTTTTAGCTATTTTTTCCCAATTAAAATTGGTGATATTCTAGTCTTCAGTTGCTTTCAAGAAAAAAAGTCCTTTGTGGCGTGTGAATTTTAATAAAAATAGATTTTTAGCTTTTCTGTTCTTGTTGAAAGAGACTATCGCTCCGGGTCAGACTTTCAGATTAAAGCGGAGGTTCGCTCTTTCTCCTGCATTTGCAATCTATGCATCCCATGCATCCCATGTATCTGCAACTATTCAATGCATCTGCAATGCCTAAATCCCATGCTGACGTTGATGTTGTTGAGTGAGCATCAACTTTTGTAATCCAAAGCCGTCAGACCTTGTACTCTCTGCAGTGCTCGATCTATGGCACTCGCTGATATAACGTGGTCTACAATTTGCTCAGCGCCACATTTTCGATTTGGTAAAGAGTTAGGATTAGGAAGTGAACCGCTCATTGTGTAATGAAGCTATATTTCCATTGTGTATAAAAAAATGAAAGTATTCAAGCCCATTCTGTATAATCAAATTAAGTTGACCCTAGCTGTTCTGCAAAAGCTTATTCCAACGAACCTAGAAGGCTATTGGTCCTTCCAATGTAAGCACGAAACGTGAGTGTGTTTCGCAATCTCTTCTTAACTTTCAAAAGCAAAAAGTTTCTTAAAGACTTTTGTTTGGCTTTGATTTAAAGTACAATTTGCGCAGATATCAATCTACATTAATTTTTTTCATATTTGCATATCTTTTCAAAAGGTTGCCCACTCCTATTCTATAAAAAAAGTTTTAAACCAGTGGTTTGTTGAACAGAATTTGAAAATAGCCTACAAAAAACTAATCTCTAAGCTTTTCGTCCGACACTCTTCAGGAGATAAACGTCGGAATGAAGGAAAAAAAAATTTAATCGATTTTCTAATAAAGCTGAACAAAGATGATTGAATGTTTGAGAAAGGGGTCAAAACGCGTGATCAGCGCAAGATTTTTAAGCCAATGTAAACAAACTCTTTTTGGCGGCATAAATTTGGTTTGCATAATTTCATGTAAACGGCTTTTAAAGCAGATAAATAAAAAGACAAACGGATAAATGAAAGAATACAACATTTTCTATTAGTGTAATTTTTGGCGCACTTAGGGTTATGTAAAAGATATTTGAGCAATCGCGGATTTACTAAACATGACTGGGGTTGAAAATTTACCAAAACGAGAAAAAAGTTTTAAAAACTTCAAAAATGGTGGTTCGTTAAAAAATGCCACTTCACAATATCGAAAAGCAAGAACATCCCTTTAAGCCAGTCTTGTTTCTAATTTAGTTAATAAATGGTAATGTTCTACTCACTAAGTTGCAAATCGCTATGAAAACTAAACGTAAGCAAATTTGATGCTTCAAGCCATTAAAGATTACACATATTTCTTGTTGAAAATAATTTTAACATGACGAAGTGAGATTTAGTTTACTACTGTATAGCTCGTGAATATAAAAAAACAATCAATTGTAATTTTTGTGTTTTATAAAGCAAGATTGGTTTATTTATAGCTTATGCGATTTCCTAAATTGCATTTGTACTATTTGGAGTGGTCCTATAATAAAAAAATTAATAAATCTGATTTTAAAAAATATTTTCAAACTTTTTAAATTGATTTTTCAAACTTATGAAATCATTAATATTTATATATATGCATAATGCAAAAAAACACCATCCAAGAAAACAGTTCAAATATAAAGATTTAAAAAAACACACACTCAAAACAGTACTTTGTTTTTCTGAAATTAATAAAATCATAAAAAATTTAGAGAAAAGAAAAAAAACTTTAGGACAATAATTCGGTCTTTTTTATTTCTTTTTTTTCTTTGTTTTGAAGTTTAAACGTTTTTGGTTTATTACTAACTCGCAGAAATATGGTTGGGTATTGACTTGTCATGAGAAGCTTTAAGAGTCTAAATCAACATCGTCGCGTGGTGGAATGGGAAATGACAAATTCTCTTTGGTTCTGTAAAAATAAAAACTACAAAAAAGATTTATGGTTCAAATATATTTCGTTTCAAACAAAAATATTTATCAATAAAAAATTCTTAATGATCATAATCGTTCCAAAGCATTCAACTTTGAAATTCTTAAAAAAATTTTTCTACTGACAAATTTTATTTAAAAATTAGAACAATAATGCATTACTAGCGGAACTGCATAGAGCACAGCTAAGCTACAAACGCAAGGCGGCAGTTTCCAATATGCTAACCTCATCGAGTCAATAACTCGGATCGGGAAAAGACAAGCTTAACCTTGCAGTTCCATCTTAAACAATAAGTAAGAATGGTCAAGTCATTAAACAAGCCAAATGCCGACACGCCTGTTTTATCCTTGCTGGGACTCATCAGCACACTACAGCTTGTTGTTGACTCCAGCTGAAAAAGTTAAAAACTGTGCCCTATGCAATTGCGTGAGTAGTGCATTGTTCCCACTATAAGTACTTACCCAGGGTTCAAATCCGCAACTAACTGTTTGAGGGATAAAAACCACAAATAAAAAGTTGTGTTAGCTGTTTGAGTTTTAACTTATTTAGCTGGCGTCAACAACAGGCTGTACTGTCCTAATGAGTTCTAACAAGGACAAAACACCCATGTCGGCACTTGCTTGTTTAATGACTTGACCATTCTTACTTAAACTTTATTTTGTTTTAACTTTCAACATACTTTTTTTCTGTATTCAAATGTTTTTAAAAAGTAAAAAAGATTTTGTTTTCTTTTTAGGCGTTTAGTTTGTTTTTAAACTCAAAAAATGTAGAAAAAAAGACGACTAACAGTAATGTGAACAACTTGAAAAAACATTTTAGCATTTATTTATTCTTCTTTAATCATATATTTTATTGATTTTCTAAACATTTTAAATGAACTACAGCAATATTTATATTTCATAAAATTAAACACAGCACATACGATTAAATTACTTAACTATTTATAATAAAAAAGTGGTCCAAACTACTACTTGCAAAAATTATTTAAATAAATTGCGCGTTTCAAAAATACTGCCCGACTCCCCCTCCCCACGCTTTTAGTGCCCCTGATATGAAGGGTTTCACTGACGTCACATTGATGAACAAAGATTCATCATTTTTTTGTGTTCTTGGAGAAAAAACAGTTCACAGCACTTTCCTCCGTTTGGCAATGTTAACAAGCAGCTCTAAACTTATATCGCCATTATAAAAACTTAAAAGTAAAAAACATTTTTCAACCGGACAACAATATCTTGTTATTTTAAAATGCATTTCACGGTAGTTGCTTACGTTTGCTTTAAATCAGGGAAGCGTAAACCTTTTAGCTCAAGGGTCGGATACAGTAGATGATTTTGATCGGGTGCCACACTAATATTTATAACGTGAATTCGGGCCTCAAACTTACTTGAAAACCAAAAAAAGGCTTTTACTTTGATTTGTTATATACCATTCTTGAAGGTGAAAACCAAAATAAAAAATTGTTTTCACTTTGTTGTTTTACACCGTTCACATTGAATGCTTGACGGGCCGAATTTGGCCCCGAGCCGTAGCTTGCACATCACTGCTCTAAATTAATGTCGGGGCAGGAGAACAAACAGATGGGATGGTGAATAAATTGCTATCTGTTTTAAAAATCTAATTTAACTACTTTTCTAAAGTAGGACAAAATAATTTTTGATATGATATACCTTTTATAAATAAAATAAACCAATACGGCGATGAAAATAATGATCAAAGGAAAGAGAATCGCGTTTACAATGGTTAATTGATTTATAGATTGTTGCATTTGAAACATTTCTTGGTAAATCTGTAAAAAATATTCATATTGACATTAATTTTTGTATTTCAGATCATCTGGTAATCCTGATGTTTCTTTGAAGTTTGATCAAGAAAATCCAATTCATTTACGCGATTACCATTGGTTTCTGCACAACAAATAAAAGCAAAGGTGTTTTTAGAGCAATGCGTTGGTCTTTTCGACAAAGAAATTGTTCAGATTGATAGCACAGAACATTGACACCACCAGGTCGGTTGATCTATGTCATGGTTAGTGAAGAAATATTTGCTTGAGAAGCGACTGCAACGCTGTTAGGAGTCATGAGCATAACTCGCTTAAGTAGGCTATAGGACGAGCGGTGAGAATGAACAAAGGCTAACCAGTTTGTTTTTACCAAAAACAACCTTCAAAAAAATATGTTTTTCTATAAATGAACTTGCAATATATTTATTTACCTATTATTCACTGGTCAGAATTACCAAACGTAAAATACTACATTACCAATATCAATAAGCTAGTTTCAGACAGTCACTATTTGTTGCAATAAGCACACAATCTCGACTAGAATGCCAGCTTTAGCGCGTCATACAGTAAAGTTACCGAGAGATCCACTATACTATAATTACAGCTTAACATCTGAACCAACGCTTGTCAACCTTTTTTTGGAAATCCTAGTATCAAGTGTAAATCAATAACAAAATTGGATCGACCCAAGTTCTAAAATAAATTAATGAATTTTTTTGAAACGACGAAAGTTATCGTAAATCAATAGTAAAATTTTTTAAGTTATTAATTAACGTAAATCAATAGTAAAATTTAAACAATAGTAAAAGGCCCAAGTTCTAAAATAAATTAATGAATTTTTTTGAAACGAAGAAACTTATCGTAAATGAAGTTAACAAATTTTCGTAAAGTTCTATTATGACGACCAGGGTTCTCAAATCTGTCCTAGTACAGAAAAGGACACAAAGATGCGAAATATTGATAAAACCCGAAGTCGAGAGTTTGAATGGACGCATTTGTTTTTTAAAGTCAAGTATAAAACAAAAAAACTTTATTTGAAATTAAAAGAGATGTAAACCAAAAATTTTTGTTACGCATGGTGGAATTAGTGGTTTAAGATCTAAGCAAATTAAACACCACCCACTTTTGGATTGCATTCCAACAGGTGGAAAAACACTAATTTAAGCCATCGACGTATATCAAAATAACATGGTTTTTAAGAAGTTGTCGTCTTTTGTGCGTTTACTTAGGTTGCATCTTGCGGGTTTTGTTTAAAATCATTTCGCCCGGGGTGTCGTCCCCGAGGACTTGATGTAAACTTTCCTGTTCAAAATCGATAACAAAATAATTTTTTGCAAAAAGTTTACAACTTCTATACTGGAAGCATGTATATCTAACCTAGTCGAATTTGTTATGGTTTTTGCCTTTCAAGTAGGCACGCTTTGATTTTATCGCGCGAAATGTTTGTAGGTTTGGCCATTTTAATTTAATGTACGCTTTAAGCTTTTTCAAAACTTATAAGTAATACCAAAAGACGTTCTAAAAGTTTCAGATTTGACTAAAAGTCAATGCAAATCAACTTACCATTATTTGGATATGACATTAAATAAAACAATTTTTTTCAGTAGCATTTGGAACCTCAAGCAAATGACGTGATAAACAAGCTTTTTCAGACAAGACCAATGACTAAAACAATGTTTTTCAACCCCCTGGATCGCGATCTCAAAGTGGGTTGCCGACGACTGCAGTGATGCAAAATTTAACCATTTTGATTGTGATCTGACAGTAATTGACTCATAGCTGTGCGAGCCGGGGGGAGGGGGGCAGGGGTAAATACAACTAAGATTTAATATAAAGACTTTTTTTAGTCTTCACTAGTGTTTTAGGTGAAAATGAAAAAATGTGACACAGATTTGAAGGAAAAATCTTTTTTTTAGTTTTTGTAATGAGAAACCAATCGTTACTGCTTTATTTTCAACTACATCATCTGTTGATGACCCAAAAAAAGAGTTTTTACCTTGAATCTGTCCGACATACTGTCATCTCCCTCAAATGCTACAAAAACTACGATTCGGATAATTGTCGATAAAATTGGGTAAGATTGAATTGCTCTTACAAAATGTTTTGCGCAAAATTGATTTCGCTTGACTGATTTCTTTATTGCGTAATAGTCTCGTGCATTATTGTCGAACAGTATGGTTAGGTCTATGTTAAATTATCTTGTGTTTAGTTCACTCTTTTACGCTTGCATTAAAGTCTGTAAAAAAATTTGGTTGCCAAACCTTTGCTCTTTATTTCCGCTTAACATTTGGGTCGCCACAAAAAAGGTTAGAAAGCACTGGACTAAGGTAATTAGCTATTTACTTTTTATGCTCTAAAGACATCTTGTTCAAGAAATTCAAATTTAAGTCATCTACAATATTGAATGAATATATTCTTAAACATTAATTATATCAAACAAAACTAGTAAAAATCACTATATATCGAAAGTTTTGTTTTTGCTATGACAGCAAAACACAAAAACTGAAAAAATCCTTAAAAGATTAGTTTCAATCAAACTGACTTTTTTATGTAAGAAATAAAAATTTTTAAATAAATACTTTGAATGCAAATATTTTCTAATCACTCTTAATGTTAGAGTAAAAATTCAGATTAATATAGCTTTTTGATTGCCAAATCACAATTTTATAATTAATATTATTATTAAGATCATTTACTCTTATTTATAAAAGTTGAAGTATAATGGTTTTGCTAAAAAGTAAAAAACAAAAACCCGATAAACTAACAAAAAAAATTAAAATACATTTATTGATCTGATTTTATCATCACCTGGTTTAAGAAGAATGGCTGGCAATTCTCAAAACATATATCTCTCGTCCTGTTATCGCCACGCACTCCTCGTGTTTTTACCAAAATTGCACAGAAATCTGGGCAATTTTCACACAGACCCGTCGTCGGGTGAATAAAGGAAAGTGGTCCATTTTGTTGTTTGCATTTATCCATTCTCTGAATTGAATTTTAAATTAAGTTTTGAAATAAAACAGAAGACATTTACAAAATAAAATATACAGATATATTTTAATCCAAGACCAGATGGCGAAAGCAGCCTTGCTTATTGCATAGGTTACTGTCATGCTACTGTCTTAGCAGTGGTGAGTCTTTGGCATCATTGTGTCACCGGTTTAAGAATTGAACACCACTTTTTTGCGCTCAAAGCAATAACAAAAAGACTGAACCAAAACTTTTACGTTCTCTTTGTTTTTCTTTATTTGGGTAAGAACGAGGATCTTATTCTGATTTTTATATCTCAATGACTTAACGTAAAAAGTTATGGTCAAACTTTTACAAATAACGAATTTTATTTATTTTTAAGTCAACTAACCCTTATTTACACCCAATAGAACATCATTTATAAAAATTTTAAAAAGGACTATACAAATAAAATGCAAAATTTTGAATAAACAAACAAAAAAAACAAAAACAAAAATAAGTGAAATATACTATAATCAATTTAGTACAATGCTTTGTCAACTTTTGCGGTAACGCTACACAATAATTTGATTTTTTAGAATCTTTATAGCCTTTTCCAATTCACGAAAGGGTGGGGGAAACCAATTAAAGCGTTGATTTGTTTTGTAAAAGTAAAACGAAGGCTAAAAAAGACTTTATTTCCGATCGAAAGCCAAAGTAAAACTTTATTTTATGTTAAAAAAACAAACTTTGTGCATTCCAGTACGTTTCATCGAAGGAGTACGGCCTGAAGTGTACTTTATGCTTGGTTGAAAAGCATTCGTTTGTGCAAAGGTTACAAACTAGTTTATCATTTCAATATGAAGAAGGCGTCATCAGGGCCGGCAATTTAAAAGCCGCTAAGGAAGAGCCCTACATTTATAAACTAAAGCTACTCTTTATTTTAATATGAAAAGTCAAAATTTTTTCCGTATTCAACTATTTTTCTGGCTTTAATGGGTCAACTTTTACTCTAAATCGAGGTAAAGACCAAAAAAAGTCTTCACTTGACTTTTGAAGTAAATTTATTCAGCAATTTATCAAAAGAAGTCGAACTCGTATATTTTACACTTTAGTGCTCGTGAATTTATAAAAGTTGGAAACCCCTAATTTAGTAGATTATAGATAAATGTGAAGGTCTTCAATTTATTTATGCCAACATTGGTAACTAAATTATTTATTTTAATGATTAGCTTTTTTTGTTCAGCAAAAAAATTTATGGTCAAATCGCAGAGAAAGGAAGTAAAGAGCATAGTAAAATGTTTATTGGGCTAAAAACATTAGAAATTTAAAAACTTTTTGATCATAAAAACGAGCCCACTGTGTTAAGTCTTGTTTACTCTAACTGTAGTACTTATTTACAAACTGACGCCGTTGTGAATTTATGATCAGATAAGCTTACGTAAATGTCCGGTATTATTGTCTTTGACGCTTCTTTCGATTACACTACTATGTCGTCAGTTGCAGGTGAAATAAGCAGCTTCTAACAGATTTCAGTCAGTGAAAATCTGAAATTGTTATTAATCGCCTTTGAATTTGACGATTAAAAGCATTGATCTTCTTATGGTGTGAATAATCTGCCATAAAAGAATAATATGCCTAGTAAGGCCCGAGGCCAACAAATATTTTTCAGCGTAATCCAAAAGATACCCATAAAGTTTTTTGACTCCAATATTTATCTTTTTTCCAAAAATGAATGGGTTGACTTTTTAGTTTTTTGAAACACAATGTTAGGTCTTGCCATTCAACCAACTACTTACGGGCCGTGCGCTGGGCTATTTTGGTAAAGTCTTTACTTTTTAAATATGTCCTGTAAGCGTTACTTTTTTAAAACTCTTTTACTCGAGCTTAATCCAATATTTATCAATATATTTCTCCCTTTTGAACATCAAAAAAATTTCTATTTTTTTCACAAAAAAATAAACATATATTTTTCTTTGTCTAAAATGGAATCCACTATGGGTCAGACATAGACAGGACCATGACCGAGAGCTTTTTTGCCGTAGTGTGCAATGCAACATGTTTACTTTAACGTGGACTGCGGTTTGTTTAGTCCTGCCGCATCTTTGATAAATAAAAATGAGATTATTAGTATTTGACAAATAAAAGGGTTCAACATTTTAAACAATTAAGCTTGACCTAATAGGACTGGTACTCGCCTTAGAAATAAAGCACAGATCGGGGATGTGCTTTTGCAGTATTTGTAGTGCATTAATATTTGGTGCACTTTAGTATTATTACAGTAGCGTAGATGTCTACTGTAGTTGAATTAAATTGTTTAGTAGTTTCCGCGCAGCGTGAAAACACAAGGGCCTAGATTTTAGTCTCCTCTAAAACAAATGCATAAATTCATTTAGTAGATAATGCATTATATGGCCAGGGCCCAGAGTAGTAGAGTAAACAAAACAGAACGTCGCTCCTGATGGACGAAGCAAAGGACTGTATGTCCGAAAAAATTCTTGGTGTTCTCTTGGAATCACTAGCGTATTTAGTGGAAGGGGCACTGTTATTTGCCCCTCCCCTTGGAGATCACTAATACGAGAAATCAGTGACAGATTCAAAGTGAAGACCTTTATTTTACCACTGGAAAAAATTTATCGACTAAGTATATTTGTTTGTGGTTGTATGGCTCCGCCAGATTTAAAAATCCTTGATAGGCCACTGCTTGGAATGGATGGCAGGCATCCAATAGCAATACGCAAGGCGTCTTTAGTTATTCGATATAGAGTTCACCAGATATAGCAGGATTTGTAAGATATCTTTTGGCACCAAAATCCCACCTTTAGCCAGAAAGTCGTTTCAGTGTTTGCAAATGTTGTTCTTTGCGCAATGCCAAAAGATGGTGATGGAAGGTGATCAATTTGTCCAGTATTACCCTAAGATCGAAGAGAATTGGACAAAATGTAAACGACTTATCATTATTGTAAAGTGTGAGCTCACATTTGGCCTCTGGGTTCTTCACATCAAAAGTTGCTGTCACAGTCTTCGAGACCAAGCTTTAGCTCCAAGTCTAAATGAAACCCGAGGAGAGTTGCAATGTTTTATCAACTTACCAAATTTTTTTCGTTTCCAAAAAAAAGCAGCAGTGAAAAATTGTAAACACAGACATATTTTCTAAAAATTGTGAAAGGTAGAACTTACATATAGATATTAAAAAGAAGGGGAAAAGACTTCACCCAGAGGAACGATGTTTCTTGATTGACAAATCTTGCTTCGCTTGCTGTCACCGGTAGTGAGAATGTAACTTCTGTTCAGGACAAGTTCCAAAATCATTCTGACCATTTTCTTAACTGGCAGAAGTCTCAGCAACTTGAAAGTAAGATCACGTTTATAGACATACTACTGTCCAATCGACAAAGGCGGCACAATATAGTCTCAATAGAATTATCGAAGTTTTACGTCAGTAAAAGGACTTGATCCATGGTTGACTTCTGCATGGAAACTCAACGTGCACCCAAGGGTGCAATGGACCAATAATTGTTTCATTGAAAGGGCGTGGATAAGACTCTCAACGATCTTGTAGGGAGGCATAGCAGAGGCATTGGTTAATAGCTTTTCACATCACAAAAGAGTTTCAGTTATAAAAAAGTCGATAGATGAAAAAGTTAAAACTATGATAAAAAGATTTTGATAATGGAAAACATCACATTTCTTTCACTTAAAACCAAATTTCAGTTATCTAAAATTATAAAATTATTGAAAACGAGCTAGTCTACGATGTACAGCACTGCTAAAGCCAGATCATCAAAAACATCAACTCTTGAAAATCCCGACTCTTTTTACGATTTTTTATACAAAATTTTTTCAAAGACTTTCAAAAGTCGGACAGATAGGTACAATAATAATATTTATAAATAAATGCAACAGTATCAAGATACAGATCAATGACTAAAGCAAATTAAGATTTCTTCTGCTGAACTTGCGTAGTTTTTCCACAATTAAAAACACTGTCAGTCAGTCAGTGTTTTTTTATTCTCGATCATTATTAAACAGTTTAACACAAAAATTATAAACATTAAAAAGATCAAGAAAAGGAAGAAGCAGCACAACGTCAGACGTTAAAACATGCATATGACAAACAAAGTAAAAGTACAAGATAGTATAAAGCATGGCTGCAACACCTTAATCATATAAAGACATAAGTGAAAAAAGAAAAAACAAAATAAATAAAATAAATACGTAACAATAATATTATGAAACAAACTGAACAATTAAATAACCAGTGCATGACTAGGCTGCGTAATGGTGATGGGTGGCACAGCTAGCCAAGATGGGAATTTAGCTCAACTGAGCAAGGTGCTTTAAACATTGCTTCAAGTAGAACTTATGGTTGAGAAAAGACGAATAATTTTTACTGTTGTGACAAAATTAATATCAATGCACTGCAAAACAAAACTTTCTTACTTTAATGATATTGGAGACAAGTTGGGTAAACTCATCGGAGTACAAAAAACTTCGCTGGATAAAATCGCTTTCATTGCTGAAAAAAAAAGAACTTTTTAACATCGCGCAATAATAATGGAAAGTTAGTTTGTGTGCAATGATTTAAGTTATTTGAAAATTGTAATCACTATAAAGTATATTGCTGAATGTATAAATTTGAATGTTCAAAACAAAAATTTTTTCAAATTTTTTTCATTATTATTTTGAAACAAAAACACGATATAAACGTATACAAGTTGTTACGTTTTTGTGTAGATTTTCACAAATACCATTAACAATCCATTAATACTTAATCATTGCTATGACATAATATTGAGGAACATAAGCCTAATCCTTTGGTTAACTTTACTTCTCTTTCACTCGATAGGGTTATACTTTGGCAGTAAAATATCTATCTTTTTCTCCGCATTATATCAGCCAGCTTCTACTTTTTTATGTCATTATGCTTTCATTTAGTGTTGCAACCTTCAATTTTATACTATCGTTTTCCTTCTCTCCTTATTTTTTATTGGTTAACTGTATAACAACTGCTGATGGCAAGGAACGCAGAGATTGTGCTGGGAGGAGAGCGGGGTCAATCGCACCCTTTACCGTGCAATATTTTGAAAATGTATGGGTACAGGAAAGCAAATAGGGATTTTTGATATTTGCAAGAACAGATTGCTGTCTCTTCAATTATGTAATCTCGATCAAAATTAAATCCAACAAATTTTGTAAAATATCTATTTGGACTTACACTAGGGTCATCAAACTTTATTCCAAAAGAGCACACACCGAATAATAGTAATGTAACAAGAGAAAAATTTTAAGACACTTTTTTGTTGAAAGGCAGTTTCAACAAATGTAAATTTTAGCGTACAGGAAAAAACTTTTACTAAAAAACTTAATGAAGACCAAAATAATAAAAAAGCTTATGAGTAAGAATTTTTTTAATGCAAATGGGAGACCAAAAAAGGCTTGCCTCAGGAACGTTTATCTTTTTTGAGCCGAAGAGTATTTTGACTCATCAAAAGTATATGCCGGCCGAGTAAATGAAACACCGATGCCGACGTTTACAGATAAATATCCAGAGGTGGGCACAAAGTACCGCGGTACTTTTACTCGGTACTTTTGAATAATCCAATTTAATAGTAATAAAAACTATTTTTTTTATTATTTTTTTTTTATTTTTATTTTTCAATTACACTATTTTTGAATGTCAATTGAAATTCAATGTGTGACAGAGAACTTAATAGTTATAACTATTAAATTGGATTATTCAAAAGTACCGAGTAAAGTACCGCGGTACTTTTACTCGGTACTTTTGAATAATTCAATTTAATAGTAACAAAAAAAAACATTTTTGAAATTTTATTTTTATTTTTGAATTACATTATTTTTGAATGTGAATTGAAATTGAATGTATGACATAAAAGTTAATAGTTATAACTATTAAATTGAATTATTCAAAAGTACCAAGTAAAAGTACTGTGCCCACCACTGTAAATATCTTACTTTTTTGTATAGCTAGAGAATTGGAATCATTCCAAAAGAAATTAGTCAGAAACTTTTTGATAGAAATTTTTAAGAATGAAGAAAAAGCGAGCCGAATTGAATTATTGATATAAAGTAAAAATGCGAACTCTCATTAATCGAGAGTGTTTAACCGATGAAAAGAAAGCTAAACGAGTTTAAAGCCATGGACAAAATCTTTTTTTTTTTTACAAGAAATTGGGTTAATAGATTAAAAAGAAGTAGCTTTTAAGGAGGAAAGTGAAATGTGGAACGACCTCGAAAAAATCTCTTGTCGCTCTAACAAAGAGCACACTGTGTGTGTTGTCCAAAAGATACCGGTCAGTTGGCTAAAAAAGGCGATATTGGAAGCTACTATTAGCGTTGCGAGAATGAGGAAGACTGTCTCGGCTTTTAGAAACAAAAAAATCAGTAAAAAAAAAAAAAATCAGTGAAAATCTAGTACCTGTTTTGTTAATACGCTCTGCAAGCGGTGTAACGTGCGCCAACGTACCGACTATCACAGTGGCGCAAAAATTGCGATATAAAATGTTGCAATGGTAAAAAAAACATGTCCTTTTTAGAGCTGGCAAGAGCTGTTGTGTCGTAAAAAGAAAGTGAGGTTTGATGCAAAGTAGTAGTGATTGATTGCCGAGGTGATTTGTTTTGAAATGTCATCGATACAATTCTTATCAATGGTACGTAGATATTTTTTCAATTTGTGGAACGGCTTGGCATTTGGCTGTTAAATTTCGCATAAACGTAGAATTAATTAGGTGTTTCCGGTAGCTATCAGTGATTAAAATAAATCAAATTTTGTGCAATTCCATGTGCAATTTGCTTTTTGAAGATCATGAAGGCCCGGTGAAATAAATTAGTTATGAGATTTTTTGGGCCTCAATCCCCAATTCTTTTCTCACCCGATTCAATCCTCAGTTTTCTTCATTCTTCTCTACAGCTTACTCATAAAATAAATTAACCGCTCTCTTCTTAACGTCTTGGTAGAAAGACCAAAATTTAAATAATGACTTTGGTATACAGAAAACCTAGTTTTACTGGCCAGTAACGTCTTTCTTGACGCATTCCTCACTATACTTCCGGACTTGAAGCTGGAACAAAAAACTTAAAATATAGTGGAAACCTTTTTTTGGTCTAAGTTTTTATGGTTTTTTAACTAATTTTATAAAGATTATAGCTTTACCAAAAATATTCTTAGTAAAGCTATAACCTTAAAGAATTAGACTTTTTTTAAACGCAAAATCAATTTTTCAATACTCTTGGTTTCGTTACACAAAGTTTCGGGAAAAAGTTTGACGTCTATTATGATTTTTTTTAAAAGTGTTGGTGTCCTTTCATTGTGCAAAAGCTTCAAACTCTTGAGTAATCAAACTGTTACTAATAAGGGCAATAATCCAAAGCCATGGTCAGGCAATGAATTTGTCTATACACAATGCCGCAGCACAACACTTTCTTATACCGTAGAAAGGTTCAACAATTTTACCCTATTGCACGAAATGCTCATTCAAGCAGCACGAAATGCTGCTTAAATGAGTAAAAAAAATATGTTTCTGTCATAACCGTTTTTCTGGTTGGTTTACTGATTTTTCGTTTATCATCATTCTGTTGCTCAATTTTATTCTGTAATTTTTTTCGTTATGGTACTTATGTAGCCTACTTTCTTGCGATTCCGTGGCATCAATTTTTTTGTTTTAACAATAAGTCGTTATCATAAATTTTCCTCAATGTCATTTTAATATTTTCGAAAAAATATTAAAGGTCCTTTATGTTTGGTTGTTTTTAGCATATCTGTTGCCTACCGAACAAAAAAATATTATTTTATGAATTACGTTATCTATTCACCTAATTAACAAATTACAATATTAATGTAATCCTTGAAATAATAAAAACAAAGAAAATTTTTGTTGCAGTTCTTACTTTGATTGACCAGCGGAGATAGCTGTCAAAAAAACAATTAAACAACTTAAAAACACAACAATCGAAAGCATATTTTGTTACTGTTATCACTAAGCACGTAATGAAACTACTGCTGCAAAAACAAACATCACAATTTATTAGCTTCAATAAAATCATAAATAATTTTATTCATTTTTTTCATATTAACAAGTTTTTCTATTTTTTATCAAAGATAATAAATGCGAAGGCACAGGCTATACTATACTTCATTACTGTTAAGGCTTGTTTCCACTACGAGCGTGGAATGGAGCATTTTTTGCTTGTTTCATTGATTTTTTACTTCTTTACACGCTTAAAACGACAAAAACCGCTAAGCGAAGCAAAAAATTAATAAAAGATTCAAAGAATACTCCATACTACGCTCGTAATGGAAACAAGTCTTTAAGCTTATAACTTAGATCAGGGTGGTCCAACTTCTGCACTCTTGTGGGCCACTTTTCAAAATTATTCGAGTTTGCGGGCCTCAGCCGGCTAAAAACATCTATTTTCGTCCCAAAATCAGGGTGTTCTCTAAAAAAAAAAAAAAAAGGTCTTCAATTGGAATCGATCTTCGAAGTTCCTATTTTCGTCCCAAAATCATAGCGTTCTTCAAAAAAAAAGTTGCCGCTGCTTGTAATCGACAAGACTTGTGCAAAATTGTTCCGCGGGCCGCACAAATTCCATCCGCGGGCCCGTAGTTGGACCACGCTGACTTAGATAATGCAACCATGAAAATATTTAATAACACTATGTTTAGAACTTTGTAACTAGTTATTTTAACTTTTCGTCTTATCTCCAATTCAGTTTTTTTATATTGAACAAAACCGTTAAAGCTTCAACAGAGATTAGAAAGACTGATTAACTAGTTCCTTCACAAATAACTGCTGCATTTAAACATTAATGAAAATTATCAATAGATTAACTTCTTGTTAAACTTTATCCCAAAAACTTTCTTCTCGCTGTATCAGTAATCGTTCACAATAATCTGTAGTTAAACTTGGCTGGGTTACGCATTCATTCGTTTTTGGTACCAGTGAATTCGTACTGACTAATATCATACTGAGCACTCATCCGGTTTTTAAGGTGCGCGCGTTTTTTTTCCGTTGCTGACTAGTTCGCGCTTAAAGAGCAAAAATTACGAAACAAGAATCACGTTTATAAGCCATTAAGTATATTTTGTCATTGTACGTATATAAGATGATTCAATTTATACAAAATTTTGCGCAGGTAGCGTTGCGACATTGGTATGTCTTCATGAAAACAATTAATTATGACGCAAACTTTTCATTTTGGTGCAAGTAACAAATTTATTCCTATAAATCAAATAATTTTTGAAAATAGCCTCGCATGGCATTAATAAGATACGGCGATACCTTATTATAAAAATACAAATGTGCTAATAGAGCATCCATTCTTGAGCTAGCTTGTTTACAGTCAGATTTACGATCAGAACGTCAGGCGACTTCAATCAATTAGCCAAGTAAACTTTGGATTGAAAAATAAAGTTTTTGAAATCCTGGCTTTTTAAGACTTCGAATAAGTTTGGACCTTTTATTTGAAAAGTACTGCAGCGGAAGGTTAGAAACTGGTCAAAATCGAAATCTTTAGTTTTTTTTAAAAGGATGCTAATAGATTTAATTGTGGTTCATACGAAAAAAAGTCAAAGTAGTGATAAAAAAATTTTTGTGATTACACCACAATTACATGAGGTTGTGGATCAATATTAATCAGACTATTGTTGAATGATCTTTGCATAATATCTTAAATTTGAAAAATGCTTACTTAATACTGAAAATTAGTATGAAAAAATCTGCAAAATCATGGCCATCAAATTTGGAAGGCTATTGCGCAATAAAAAAAATAGAGCCTTAACCGGAGTTTTGTTGGACGCAAACAACCTTTTACTTCATAATTATAATTGTTAAAAACAATATCAATGCATTTGCTAATCAAAATATAGTTTAAAAAAAAAAAAAAAAAGAAGCTTGGCAATGTTTTTGCTTTTTGGAATAAGCAGCCTTCGGACCAAATGAGAAAAAAACACTTTGTTGATAGTCAGTTACTCGATGTTTTTTTATAATTCTTAATTTGTTTAAAGCAAGCTAACGAAAGCCGAAAACGTTAACACTTTTGTTTTGTTTTTATTTTACTTTCAAATGTTGACTAATGAAGCAGTGGTGCTGCAAGCTACGATCATACTGTAATATACATAAAAAAAATCTCTTTTAGGTTAAACCTCTTTTTTAAACTGTCTTTTGTCAATCTGTCTTTGAATACTTCAAAACTTAACGTTTAACTTACATTAAATCTTATAAAATCAAAAAACTGCGAGCGCACTTCAGCGAAATTCATCGATGACTTAGATAAGGTGATCCAAACCGCGGACCACGACGTGTGATGTTTTGCGGCCCGTTAAATCATTTCCAGCATTTTGATTCTAAAAAAATTAGGATCAATGCCAACCTTTTATCACAGCCTGAGCAAGCTGTTTAAAAAATTGTGCGAGTGCTCCGTTTTATTTTGAAAAATCAAAATGAAGTAAAGGTTTTCACTTGCCTTTAAAAACTTGTTTTGGTCTTAATATATTCGAAATTGTTGGGATAAGCCAAAAATGCCAAAAAGCTTTGTTGTTAACCTTGAAAATCAAGTGAAAACCAAAGTAGAGTTTTTACTTTTGCGGACTTTCCAGGTACAAGTGAGTTTTTCAAACGACGAGTAAAGATCTTTTTGGGTCTTTACTCAACGTTTAGGCAATAAAACCACATATTTTGACCTTTTATGACTTTTTTGCGTTCAAACAGTTTGAAATTTACTACGATCCACACATTTTACCAATTTGGAAAAGCGACTTGCAAAAGTAAAGAACTTGGACCACCGTGGCTTAGACCAAGGTACCTAGGCTGTCAAAGTTAGTAAATAATAAGATCTTACTCTGAACGTTTAATATTGAGAAAGTAATCGGTTATATTCATTTTATTTTAGTTTTGACTTAAGTTTACTAGATATTTTTGACTAATGCTTTTGAAGAAAAAAGCTTATTTCAGTCTTTTTAAGCTTTCAATGACATTATTTTTCTTTTAATTGATAAAACGAAACCGTTCAAGTTTGTTTTTCGAATATGATATGCCGTTCATCTAAAAGAGCAATACACTTACGAGCTTTCATAAATTTTTTAAAGTTTTTTATTCAAAACAGTAATCTGACTGCTAAAGTTTTAAACTATTGATAAAAGCTCAGATGAGTCGACAGCCTTATCAAAAAAACTTCTTGCGTGAAAGGATTGACGCTTTTAAATCGTGACATTTTGATTTGAGCAGCTACGTAAAAAATTCGTGACGTTAAATTAAACGACACGTCCGAATCTATTGCCACAAAAAATTTTTGGCTTGTGAGAGTCTGGTTGAAAACAATCTCATCCGGCGTTCGAAAATTAATTAATTGTCGAAGCAAAAGGCTCAATCTTGCTTTATAACTATAATCACAATAAAAACTACAAGCCTATTGACGTTTCTAAACTCAGTGCAGAAGAAAAATCTAATCATTAGATTGAAATGTTTAGGACAGTGCTTCATTAGCAGGGTTGGTTCAAACATCTGGAATGTGATGATATTGTGGCTGCGGTTTGACGAAAATTATTTTGGATTGTTTTATTTGATTAGTTAGTTTTTGATTTTTTATGTTTTTTATTTTAATTTTTGTTAACATTGTGGATCCTCTTTTAAGTTGATGATTGCTCAAAGAAAACTTTTGTATTTCATAACTTGGTAAAAGTTGCAAACGATCACTTTTAATCAGTCTAAAAATCTCTGGGCAAGTTTCTATCATTGTAGGAACAAATCTAAACAATGTTTCAACTCAATGCAAATTTCAAAGAGCACTATCTTCCCATCTGTACCCTCCGTTTTTGAAAAGGGCAGGGGCGATTGCCCCCACTTTTCCGCTTTCTGGCGTTCCAGGATGTACATCTCTTCTAGTTGTTCATTTAAACTCAAAACTGATACAATTCAGATAATTAATTAAATTTTGAATTTAGACTCACTAACCTACCAAAATTTTGTGCCTAAAATTTAGACATTTCAAAAGTATCTGTTTCTTTTTTATTTTTTCTACTCGAAAACGTGATGAAATTAAATTGCAGCTTACCAGGAAAGCTTACCTTAAAGCAGGAATGGGCAAACTTTTTAGCCCGAGGAGCGGATTCAGAAGATAATTTTGATCGAGGACTGCACTAGAATGTACACATGAATTCGTACCTTCTCGAAGACCAAAAAAAAGGTCTTGATCTTGATTTGTTACACCATTCTTGGAAGCAGACTTGGACAACTAGATAATTCTAGTTAGACTAATTAGACGAAATGCCGGTTGTCTAATTCTAATCTAATTTGTAAAATGTTTCTATGCTCTAATTTTATTTCTAATCTAATTTGGAACAGCTAAAAATTTTCTAGTTGTCCAACTCTGCTCGAGAACTCTTAGGCGTGACTGCAACATCAGCTCCGTCGGAAAGAGTTTTCAGCCATGCAGGCGAACTGTATAGCGCAAAACGAGCCAATCTTGGTGTACAGACATTTGCCATTCTCATGCTTATGAGAATGAACTTTGATTTGATATTCACTGAACTTGATTTTTATTAAATTTCTTTCTAATTCGGCATTTAATTCAATTTCCACGTTTTTGCGAATTCAGTAATTCTAATTCTAATATACGTAATTTGGAAAAAACTGTGTAGCTATAATTTTAATTCTAATCTAATTCGGAAAAGCTAAAAATTTTCTAGTTGTCCAACTCTGCGTGGAAGTAAAGATAAAAAAAAGTAATAATAACAAAATAAAGACTTAATTTTTTTACACCGTTTAAATTGAAGTTTGCCTAGCCAGATGCAATGGCTTGTGGACAAGATTTGGCCGTGGGCCGTAGTTTTCCCATCACTGCTTTAGACTGTCAGGTAATTACTCCAACGTAGTTGTAAGCGACGAGAGTTGTGGATAATGTTAAAATTTTTTAAAATATTAATTTTTGTTCAAGGAAAACGATGTCAATTTCTGAGCAATGTGTTTGCGAACACGTAAAAAGCACTAGCAAAAATTTTTCTTTATGTGTCGACCAATAGCTTTCACAAAACAAAAATAGGCTGCTTCATTCTTTTTTTTTTGGCTGACTTTTACAGAACAGATGCAATCAAATGCTTTTCGGCTATTGCTTTGAAGTAAAGATCTTTCTTTAATATTTAGATATCACTTAAAAATTTTAAGCTTAATTGCAGCAAATAGTTCAGCTCCACTAAAATTTTGGGAGCACGACATTATTGCTGTTGGTTCAAATTTTTAGATTTGTTATTTTAGTCTTGTAGAGTGATATGAAAAAAATTTACAGCTACTTGAAAAGACGACCAAAGAGAGAAAAAGTGGGTCTTCGATATAAATTAAAACATTACAAAGGTGAGAGTTGAAATTATATCGTGTCGTCAATAAAACGGCCACTAACCACATGATAAAACTAACTTAAGTTTGTGTGTTGTGGTTGTTGTAGTTAATTACGATCAAGAAGTATCCGATGAATAGCTAATTGCATCATCTTTGTTAAAAGTGATGCAATGGGCGATTCTTGTTGAGATTTATTACTGCCCATTTAACTTGAGTACATCAAAGCGTTGACATTTATTATAAATAAATTGAAAACTTTTTCAACGCATGTGTTGTCAAAAATTTTGAGAATATTACTTGCAAAGATAGCTTAAAAAAATATTACAACGTTGGCTAAACAGACCAAATCTAGCCCAACTGTATAAAGTATTGATCTTACTTGTTTTTAAGTGATTGTTACTTGAACATTATGAGGCTGATTTTCAGGAGCGTGACCAAGTTTTCCAGAAAGATCTTGATAGAACTTTTGTGTTCGTTACGTCTCAGGTCCGCTTACTGATATGGCTCTAGGCTGTTCCAAAAAAGTTGCTGATACAACCTCAAGCTTAAATGCAAATTCAAATAGCGGAAAACGTTGAAAACTCTTGCACAATAAAAGTTGTGCAATCTTTAGCGTTGCGCTTTCAACATTTCACGTATTAGACGAAGCGATATAATCAATCGTTTTTTGTATTTCATTTGATTTTTTTTTAATGTTTTTCCGAAACGTTTGCAAAGAAGTTAAAGCGAAAAACATAAATCAGATTGTCTTATTAAACTATTAACGGCGAATTTGGATTTTATCTTTAGCGTTGCGCTTTCAACATTTCACGTATTAGACGAAGCGATATAATCAATCGTTTTTTGTATTTCATTTGATTTTTTTTTAATGTTTTTCCGAAACGTTTGCAAAGAAGTTAAAGCGAAAAACATAAATCAGATTGTCTTATTAAACTATTAACGGCGAATTTGGATTTTATCAAAATCAAAATACGTGATGAAATTTTTGATTAATGGTCGATTTTTGTCTATTGCACAATGCATAGATGACAAGGAGTCTTTCCTAATCAAATCCTATGCGTCTGTGTCTCAAAAATTCAAAAGTTCAAAAGTTTCTCAAAAGCAGTTTAAACTCAAAAGTCTGTTTCTCAAAAAAGCTGGTAGTTTTGATGCTAGTAGGTGATGATACAACGGAAATTACTTAGGCTATGTTATTTTCCCTTGATAAAACATGCTTGAGGAATCACTGACTTAACTTATCTTTGCTGGTTATTTGAAACAATTATTTCAAACTGATTGTTGCGCAGCTATTTAAATTGTCTCGAATTAAAATTTAGATTTTTTTCTTTTGAAAAGGTTTTCAATTCAGTTTTATAGTTTTTTAATTTTTACAGTAAAGGGTTACTAATCCCTGAAATAAAACAAATATAATTTGATTGATAGTTCAGCTATTAAATGTAATTTTTTTATTTATCTAAATATTTATTTCATTAAACCTTTAGCACCGGGACCCAATGAACCGAATTTTGTTAAATTAATATACAGGGTGTGACAAAAGTAACGCAAAATGAGAAATTTAAATAAAATATAGGCTACATATAAAACATTAAAGTTGAAACATAGAAAGAAAAATTGAAAGAAAAGTTGAAACATAGAAATCGGATGAGAAATGAGTCAAACAAATCATAGATTCTGAACAATCTTTAAAAGTATGATTGGAGCCGTAAAATAATCGTTCCAAGATTTTGCGTTAGTTTTATCACACCCTGTATAATGTGGTAAAAGGTGTAAATAAGGGAAAAACACAACAAAAGTGATTTTTTACAGTAATTAAACCGTTCATGCAAATACATATTTTTATACGTGTATCTATCCTTATGTGAGGACACCAGTTTTTAGTTCCTTTTTTTGAGCTAGTAAATACCTTATTTACAAATATTTATGGTAAATGAGTAAAAATATTCTATTGTTATACAATAGAATGACTATATAATATGACTTAATCAGAAATTAAAACTCGCAATAACAAAACTTTTAAAATATTACCTGAATATGCTCTCAGTTGGGCTGTATTTAATAAATTATTTAGTTGCTTTACAGTTGAAAAATTTGAAATATTTTATAATAGACACGAAGAATAAAATGCAGTTATTGGCTCAAGAAATGTTAAACTGTAAATAGTCACAATGACTGACAGTTATGCGAAATATTTCATGCTGTCCTTATACAGGGTGGGCCAAAAGTCACTTCGGGTTTTTAAATATGCTGTCAATTTGCTAAATATAGTTATTATTAATTTTTTTCAGATAATATTATATTAGAATCATTGGAAATTAATTATGGAAAAGTACAGCATTCCAGAAAGAACGCAAATTGTCAAATTATTCTATCAAAATCGTGAGTCAATTATTTCAACTCAAAGAGCATATAGACGTCATTACCAAGTGAGAAATGCACCTAGTGACAATGCAATAAGAAGCATAGTTCGTCGGTTTGAGCAACAAGGTGCAGTAACTGACCTTCCACGAACTGGGAGACCTCGGAATGTAAGAACAGGTGAAAACCGTGAAAGAGTAAGGGAAAGTGTTGAAGAGACTGCAACAACATCAACTCGAAGACGCTCAACTGAACTTGGGATATCCTGAAGTTCTTTAAGGAGAATTCTTCATAGCCTCAAACTCTTTCCGTACAAGGTGCAAATGGTCCAAGAACTGAAACCAGCAGATTACGAAGCAAGGCTTCAATGTGCAATTAGACTTCAAGAGTTGGCACAAAATGAACCAAATTTTATTCAAAAGTTGCTGATGTCTGATGAAGCTCATTTCCATTTGAATGGCTTTATTAACACTCAAAATTACAGATTCTGGGGATCAGAGAATCCAAGAATAATTCAAATGAGACAGTTGCATCCAATAAAGTGCACAGTTTGGTGTGCAATGATGGCTGATAAGATCATAGGGCCTTATTTCTTTGAGGATGATAATGGAAATCCTGTCACTGTAACTGGTGAACGCTATAGAGCAATGATTAGGGACTTCCTAAGACCGCAGATTGCAAATATGCCTGGTTTATGGTTTCAGCAGGATGGGGCAACTGCTCATACTGCACGAGAAACAATGCACCTGTTGACAGAATGCTTTGATGACAGAATAATCTCTCGAAATGGCAATGTCAACTGGCCATCACGTTCCCCAGACCTAACCAGCCCTGATTTTTTCTTGTGGGGTTATCTCAAAGATAAAGTTTTTGCCAACAAGCCGCGAACCTTGCAAGAACTGAAGGACAATATTCGAAATGAAATCATGGATCTAAACCGTAATCCAGAAATTTTCCGAGCAGTCAGTGGATCTGTATTGGAAAGGGCTATAATGTGCCAGAATGAGAATGGTAGACATTTAAAAGATGTTATTTTTCATAAATAATTTTTATTTTGTTCTTTTGTTAAAGTTACCCAAATAAATTTCCTGACTTTTGTTTATATTGTGTTGAAATTTCATAATTATAACTACAACAATAAAAAAGATCTTAAAGGTTAAAAGCCCGATGTGACTTTTGGCCCACCCTGTATGAGGACACCAGGTGTTAACGGGTTAATGAAGTTTGGGTAAAACTCTTGTTGCTCTTCTGTATGTTAAGCTCAGGATTAAGTTTTTATATTTACAGAAGTAAATTATTTACAAAATTTTTGTTTATTGCAATTTATATTTTGATATTTTTAAAAAAATTGTTTTTGTAATATATTTTTTAATATTCTTGCGATAAATTAAATTTATTGAACTGTCCTTAGCGCTTAATTGTTGGGATTAAATCATCATATACAGAAGTGTTGAGGTGGCCAACTTTTTATCGGTAGAACTTAAACAAATTAATAGAGGTGAAAAAACCACCTCCTTGTAGATTTATCTCATAGAGTAGAAATATAAGAGTGAAAATATTTACCGCTTTTATAGTGAGGTGTAAAGTTTATTTTAGCCATTCAAAACGATAAATTTACCAAAAGCAAAATTTAGCGAGTCTGAAACAGAAAACTTATTTTTCCAATACCTGTGAAAGTCATCAACAATTGAACGTTCGAAAAGTCATTTTCAGTAAAAATGCAGTAACATCCACAAAAACAGTTTAAAAGCGCTCAACATTTAAAAGTAGTGTAAGCTACGGTCTGTAACTGCAACAAAATTTTCGAACTCACTGTTTTGGTTGTTTTTGATATATCAAACACAATTTACATGTATATATGAGATTAGACGTTTGGTGGTACAGAATTTGAAGATTGCGTGAAGTAAACAATTTTTCTCCCCAAAGCTTTTCATCTGACACTCTTCAGGGGAAATCGTCAGAATTAAGTAGAATTGAAACCGAACTGAGTTATAAAGGGGAAAGCAGAGTTCTCATTGGCTGAAAGAAGTTAGCCAATGAGAGAAAAGAGTAGACGAATTCTTTTTGCTTACACAGAAGGGGGTTGAGAGATTTAATGAAAGTTACTTCAAGAGCAGAAAGGTAAAAAGAAGAGCGACCTCGAGCGAGAATAGAAAATTTTTCGTTGCTGTGTTCCGCTTTCCTTTTACAATGTTTCGCTTGCTGAAACCATAGAAATCTGTGCTGACGCCCTTTACAATGATGACTCAATGGCGTCATTCTTTCCACGCAACATCTTTGTCGAATTAATGCAGTTAGCCACCTCCTCTGTGGAATTCAGCTTTAATAACAACATGCATCGACAAATCAACGGCGTCGCTATGGGCTCATCGCTCGGTCCAGCTTTAGCTAACATTTTTGTTGGCTACCAAGAAGCAAAACTTTTCAACATTGCCAAAAGACCGTTAGTGTACTTCCGTTACGTTGATGACACTTTCGCCGTATTCAACAATGAAGAAGACTGCAACACTTTTTTCATCCACCTCAACTCCCTTCATCCCTCATTTCGCTTCACCTATGAAAAGGAATCTAATCACTCTCTCCCCTTCCTTGACGTGTTGGTAGAAAGACATGATTCAGAATTTCTAACTTCAGTATACAGGAAACCCACCTTCACCGGCCGGTATCTACGTTGGAACTCTTTTAGCCCCCAGAAATGGAAAATCAATCTAATTGGTACTCTTGTTTACAGAGTTTTTATGATTTGTTCTAAAAGCAAACTGGAACCAGAGCTTGGCAAAATTCGTTCAATCCTTTTAGAAAATGGCTACCGGGAACATGCAATCAATTCGGCTTTCAAACAAAAACTTCAACAACTAAATTCTAACCCGGTTCACACAGTAGAAAAGTGCCCTGTCTACCTACACATCCCATGAATTGGAAATGTCTCGATGAAGTTCGAAAAGCAGATTACGTCTGCTGTGAAACGCTGCTTTTTTTTCGTCGAACCACGTGTTATTTTTAACACCCGACAGCTCTTACCAGCAATTAAGAAAGACGTGTTACCTTCCCATCATCACAGCAATGTTATTTACCAGTTTGTGTGCCACTGCGATAGTCGGTACGTTGGTCGCACGTCTCAACGCCTAGAAGAGCGAATTAAACAACACGTTCCTAAATCCATCGCCAATCCTCGTGCCTCGCCCAACCGCCAAAGTCTTTCCCGCTCTTGCAAGGCCAACAAACGCCCACAACAATTTCATGAATCTTCTATTGGTCAACATCTTCTTGACAACGCCCAATGCGCTCTTCACTACAGCAACGAAAAATTTTCTATTCTCGCTCGAGGTCGCTCTTCTTTTCACCTTTCTGCTCTTGAAATAACTTTCATTAAATCTCTCAACCCCCTTCTGTGTAAGCAAAAAGAATTCGTCTACTCTTTGAAAATTTCTTAATCTTTTCTCTCATTGGCTAACTTCTTTCAGCCAATGAGAACTCTGCTTTCCCCTTTATAACTCAGTTCGGTTTCAATTCTACTTAATTCTGACGATTTCCCCTGAAGAGTGTCAGATGAAAAGCTTTGGGGAGAAAAATCGTTTACTTCACGCAATATATGAGATTACTAAACTAGTTAATTAACCTATTCATTTCATCTCATCTTCCATTTTTTTACAGGTGACTTTCAAAAAACTGGCAACCTCGGTACCTGGAAACTGCCAGATTTTAAAAATCCCGGATTTTTAAAGGTTATAATTCTATATATTTAAAGAAAATTACCATCTGCACAGCAAAATCAGTAATCAGCAGGATTACTTGTTGGCACGTCGAAGTATATACCAACATGGCGTTTAGGCATACACACCATCTAAATATAAGCAGCAACTCATGAAAACAGTGGTGCGCATACGCATCAACGCGGAAAATATAAAAAAACGCTCCCGAAACCAATGCCGAAAAATTGAAGGATCGGAATTTTTGAAGATCAACTGTATTTTCTGGAAAACGGTGAAGATGGTTAAATTAGGGCAGCCATTAACCAATTAGTCTACCCCAACCTTCCTCTTAAATGCCTAAATATTTCTTTCTCGTTGATTTTTTTTAGTTTTTATAAAAAAGATGTTTAACATTTTGAGTTGGTTATAAAATCGTAAAGCATAGACAAGTCAGGCAAAGTTTTTTCTCCATAGGGGATTTTTTGCAACCTCAGGAGACGGGGAAAATGTAAAGCCAAAACGTATTTTTTTAAAAAAGAAATGTAAAGAGTAAAAAAGATCTTCACTTTAAATTGAAAGACGTAGATAACTTTTATTTTTCTTTCTTTTTTCAAAAATAGAGTTATGACCGTTTTTGGCCCTTATTAAAATTTTGAATTGTTGTACATTGAAAAAAAATATTGTAAAAGTTGCAAAGCATTTATTAGTTTAATATTTGACTGAGCTGAAATCAGAGTAAAGAACGCGAGCAGGTAGGGTACTATAAGCCCGGGCCAGACTAGCCTTGCCCAGTTGGTATAAATAGCCACTGCTTAATCGCACAACTACATAAAAGTAAATGTTAAACCCTTTCAAAAAAATTCCCCCAAAATCAATAAATTAATCGCCTCCAAACTTTCACTAATCCAGTCAAATTTTTTTTCACAATCTTTAATAATTTTTCACAAAGAAATCATTATTACAGTTAAACCTCACTTTTCCGGTTACTCATAAGATAGCAATAGAAGCGGGGCCAGCTGTTTCTACCAGTTCGTAAAAACGGTTAGGGGGACTAAGAAAATATTTTTCAGCTTAAATTGAAGGCCGAAATGTGCTTTTCTTCTTTAATTAGAAATAAAAAAAAAGTTTTAACAGTTTTTAGAAGGAAAAACATGTTTTCACTTTCAATACTCTTCACTTCATTTAAAGCCAAAAATTAGTTTGTTCTCAGGAAAAAACACTAGAAGTAAAAAAAATTAGCTATAAATCATTTATTAGATTACGTATTTGCAGAAACTTTCTGCTCAATTTTTTGCAGTGAATTCGTATTAGTTTTGATCACTAGTCGCTTGTTGCTCATCCAACAAACTGTGCTACATCGATCTGTTTTTGTTTACTTTTTGATCTTGGACTGTGGCGCCACTTGACGGTGGCGCCACTAACCAGTCAGGCGGTTGTGCTTGTGAGGTACCGAGGATTTTGTTTTGCAGGAACATTACTTGCAGTAATTTGACACAGATTATCTTATACTCGCAATTGAACATCCCCAGCGAAAAATCGGTTATCAGACGTCGGAAGAAACGACGTCGAATTGGTCGCCGTCGATATAAGATTGTAAATTGATATTCTTCCGACGCAGATAAAATTGTTCAAATTGGCATATAATCAATTTTGTAAAAATACTATTAAATTATATTTTTTAAGCAGAAATTTTAACTTTAATATTTTTTTTTGTAAAGGTATTTTTTTAATATTATTAGTAACGTTTTGTTGTTTCTTCCTTTTTCTTGTTCTGCTTGGTATTGTGTGATCTATTGTTGTTGTTTGCGTCTTTTTTTACTGGCGAGATGGAAATAAAAGATACTGGCACTGATATTAGCCAACCTTGTTTTTTCCGCCTAACATCACTACGCCAATTGCTTCAAACAGTTAAAACCGACGTCTTTTCGACGCAGATAAAATTGTTTGAATTGATATACTGTATAATTAAAAAGTTGACATCAGATCTTCTCAGCTAAAACGGTGTTGGCTACCTTGCACCTTAATATAAAAGAAGCACGATGCGAGCTTTCGATAAGCGTCGAAGAACGAGCCTGACCTTAGGTGCTGTACGTACCTCGGCAAAAAATTGGATAGGGCGCATACGTACGTTTCGCCGACACCTTGGGTCACTGCGCAAAACATCAACAACATGCGTTGAACTTTTGAGGCAATCGGTGGGGTCAATCTGGGGTGCTGGCGCCACAATCGTGCGCACAGCCACTCTGTCCCTGGTGCACGCTGCAGAGTACTCAAGTATCTGGTGCCGCAGTGCCCACACTTGTCTCATTAACAAACCTATGAATAACGCTTTACGCATGGTAACTGGATGCCTGCGCCCTAGACCAGCAGGCAACTGTTTATCTTAGCAGGTATCCTTCCCACCTAGCTTCGTCGCAAGCCAAGCTATCTCTAGCTCGCCAAGCACAAGGGCCTGAACACATACTTAACAAAGTCTCTTGTCTCTCTTAATAGAGGACATCGACAGCTCAAACTGAGACACCCATTTCTACTTTTTAAGAAATTTTCTGAGTCGAATACCAGTGGGGCATGTTGGGCGGAAATTAAATGGAATACGAAATGGCAAACAATACCTCCCGCTTACGTGCTTACATTCCGGACGTCAACTCCAAACCATTGGGAATGTATTTACTCAGACCATTCTTGGCCAGGCTTGATCGCCTCCGCACTGGCGTTGGTTTTTTTCCGTTCCACAATGCACAGATGGAGTATGGCTCCAACAGCAGCCTGTGAATATGGCGCGTAGGAGCAAACCGTCAACCACATAATAACATTTTGCCCCATTTTCTATCATCCAAGCAGAGGTTTAAACTGGAATCATTTGATGAGGAGATAGTGGCCTGGCTAATTAATATCTGTCCTAACAATCTGAAGAGTCTTTCGGCAAAAAAAACATCTAGTCCACTCTACTCCAGACAAAGAAGAAAATTAAAAAGTTTTTAAATACAGCTAAATTATGACGATTACATGGAGGTTTTTATACAAGAATTCAAAATTTAATGATGTTGATTCCCCAACCTTGTACGATGGACAGCTTAAACCTAATAGTCTTCCTTCATGACGGTAACCGTATTAGTTTAGATCCAAAACAATGGTCAAGCAGTGAGCTTCAGATATATGGTTTTGGAGTGAAAGTGACGGTAGATGATTTTTTTTGCTGCTGTATTGTATTTTTAGAAGCCACAAACCCTAAATTTTTTGTTTAGAATCAGGTTTGCATTTCTTTTGACTACAACTGCTATCATAAAATCGTAAAAATAAATTTTATTTGTGTATGTTTTTCGTAAATGAAATGATAACTGCTGTTAGTTCCGGTACGGCAAAAGATTTAAACTTGAACTACGAATACTTGTTTATTCCAAACTTTACTCAATTAAATTAATTACACCAAATAGGTTAAAACAAATTTGTTCCGTTCCGAACTTCTGCCAATAGGCTATTTAAATTTCCAAGAGGATATAAGAAAGCGACCAGCAGGCTCTACTAGCAACCTTCTCCTACGAAGGTGAAACCAAAAAGGGAGAACTACCTCGTGCTAACTGTTGCAATAAGAGATCGCCAAAGGGCAGGCAACAGCAGCACGCACAATCACGAGGCGCCATGTGCGAACTTTAATTAGCGCGCGATCACACACCAGGTTCGTGTCTTGGCGACGCTATAACTGCTTTTTTAAATGCATATACTGTATGGACTTAAATATAATAACAAAATAAAGAGGAAAGTGACACATTTGGCTCTTCCACCTTTTTGCTTTTTCATTTTACTTTTTCTCAAAACGCCATTTAACTTGGTTTTATCACTTAGCATCTTTATTTTATTTGTTTTTTCTATAGGTAATTTTTTTCACTTTGATGAGTTCTTTTTCATCCTGCTTTGTTGGTATGTTACATACCTTTTTTTGCTGTTTTCTTTTATGCACCTTCTTTTTGTAGTACATTTTTTGTAACCACTCTTGTGCGGGTAATCATGCCTTAAAATAATGAAAATTAGATAGCATTATATTTACAAATTTAATGATATAAAAGTTCAATGAAACCTAAATATGACAATGCTTATGAATAAATATTTGAAATATGTATTATTGTACCTGAGTGTCTTTGACGTTTTAAAAAAGTGTATGTTATGTCATTTACGAGATATACATTATTTTTCTTGTTTATGATATTATAAAGTTTCTTATAAAATGAATAAATAAATAAATAAACTTATGAATGGACAATATCTGAGGTGTGGCATTACCGGACTGCTTTACCAACCAAGGTAAAGCTTGATAATTCTATTTAATAACACCTCGATACAATAGCACAAAGGCATTGCCCTTTACTGCCAGAGTGCAAAGCGTAAGTACTAGCAGGGTGTCATTCAAATGTTGGCCTTTTCAAACTGAATGTGGGTGTAGAAAATTACCAACGCACGTGTTTGCTTTATTTCCTTTGCGTTTCTGAACATAATTTGCGCGTGCACTCGCTGCCAGCGCCTTTTTTGGTTTACACTTTAATTTAGTTAATCTCATCTCGGAGCATTGTTCGTGTCTACAGCGCGTTCTTTTAGAGCTGGTTTTTTTGGGTTCTTGTTCACACTTCTCAATCTGTGAGGCGACCAGCAGCAATTGGTGGCGGCTGACTGAAGTCTGAGTAAACTCAGTATGGATTGACTCTTCTCAATCTGTGAGGCAACCAGCTCCAATATTTGTGGGCGGCTGGTTAAAGTCTTGAGTAGACTTCTTTTTTTTTTATCTTTTTTTTTTATCTCTATATTTACCATCCTGACTCGCAGGAAAGCGACGGAGGCGCTATACAAAGGGTAGGCAATTACCCCGACCTGCTTCCGGAGATGAGAAGATATTGCTGTCCGCTAGTAATTTAGTAAAGATATGACTGTAATTTAGAACTGCTTGCCAAGACCACCAAACAGAGGAAAGTGCCATAAAGTTTCTTTCCCAGGGACACAACAGAATGGAGCAAGTGGGTTTTGAACCGAGACCATGTTGATCATCAGTCCGGTGCTTTAACCACTCGACCACGCTGCCGACAAGAGTAGTTTTCTATAATCCCCCCGTTGTATTCCCGTTATTCCCCCTGAGTCAGCACCGACGTGAACTCCTCGGTAAGACAACTATGTGTTTTCTTTTTTTGTTTAATTTTTAGTTCGTTTTATTTATTTATAGATTACCGCTTTTCAACGCTTCTTAACGATTCAGTTTATTTATTTTCAAATTTCCTTAGTTATTATTGACTTTTCATTTCGAAGCCGGAAGGCGTTAATCGACTATTCACTTTACGGCAATAGGCAACTTCAGCGCCGTTTACCGTTACAGTGGGATTGGGAATATATAATTTAGTATTTACGCACCGGTGCCAATCCATGCCTATTCCATCGGTAGGCGTTAGTCCACCTGACGTCGGGTATACGTCAGTTGGCCGACCGGAGTTTACGCGACGTCAGATCCAGGAGCAAAGCGTCGGCCCGACGTGCCACCGACCCCGAGCCCGCACAAGTCTATGGGCAAATTTTTTTTGGTGACGCCCCTCATCATGACTATAGATTTGTTATATGCATTTTAATTTATGCCAGTTTTAATTTGTGCCAGTGGCAGTGTTATATTTATATGCATTTCGAAAATGTGCCAGAGTTTTGAACATATTATATGTAATTACATAATTTGCGGTCCCCCAAAATGCCTTCCCCGGGGCACATGCCCCTCTCTTCCCCCATATGCGAGCTCAGTGACGACCATAAATCGCCATCTGGGCTACAATAAAAAAAAACATTTTTCTGGTATTATATTTTTTTGAGATCACGAACACCATGCAGAATAGCCTCGATTAAGCTTAGCCTACGCTGGCTTTGTCTATACCAGTGGTTCTCAAAAGTTTTGGCTACATTCCTCCCTTTTACGACTTGGGTACCATCATTTTTCCCTTCTAAAAAAAATACTTCAATGATCAAAGCAAAGGATTTTTTTGTCTTCATCCAAATTTGTGACCCAAATTCCAATTATCCCAGAAAGTTCAAAAATTAACATTCAATTTTAAATCTTTCTCAGATTTCTCAATTTTTATTTATTTTATTTCATCTCTATATTTATCTTCCTGACTTGCAGAAAGCATCATAGGGCAAGCAATTAACCCAACCTGCTTCTGAAGATGCCCAGATATTGCTGTCGGGTTGAAATTTTTTTATTTTGTTTTTTAGTTATACAGAGATATGACTGAAATTTTGAATTGCCTGCCAAGACTGCCAAGCAAAAGAAAGTAAGTGTCTTTCCCAAGACACAACAGAATGGCATAAGTACGTTTTGAACCGAGACCATGTTGATTACAATCACAGTGCTCTAACCACTCGACCACACTGCTGATATTTTCATCCCAGAAAAGTAGTAATTCCAAAAAAACTTTTCACTTTGAAGTACCAATTTTTTTGCCTCACTTACATTGTAGTGAAAATTTCAAATTCCTCCCCTAGTAATTTTTCCTTCTTGGAGATTTCAAATTCCTCCTTAGGGAGCCCAGTGGCTCACTTTAAAAAATACTGGTCCATACTATAAGTATTTGAAAGATTAATTGTAGCCTACCCCAGAAAAAAATTGGGAGCACAAAATTTTATGGGAGCAAGAACCTTTATTGCCCAAGGCGTAAATGGGCTTGACTGAACAAAACTCACTTTTATATGTTGCTATATTACTTTATCCGCAAAGCCCTGAATACAAGTGTGTTCTCTACCTTTTGTGGCACAGGACCACTTTTAACATAGTCGTATACCGTATTTCTTCAAATAGAATGCGCGCATTCTATTTTTTTTCTTTTATCACGAGTTTGTGCGCATTCTAAACAAGGGCGCGTTCTAATCAAGGGCGCATTCAATTTTTTGATAACAACTTTCAGCCAACTTTACCCTACCGTACTCTATTTTAAAGTAGCTTCGATCATCTTAAATCCAAAATAATGGATATTTTTATGCCAAACAAATTATAAAAGTGCTCAAATAGCAGGCAAGCAGCACTAGTTTTGCACTGTCCGCTAGGTGACGTTATTTATGCTACGAGGTGACTTTATTTATGCGCACTGTATTCAAGCGTGCATTCTATTTTTTTTTATCGCGAATTTGTGCGTATTCTACACAAGGGCGCATACTAATCAAGGAAGCATTTTAATCAAAGAAACACGGTAAGTTCCAACCTCTTTTCCTGTTTATATGCAGTATATATGAAGTATTATCGCACCTCTTAGATAGGAAAGTGCACGTTAAAGTTTATGAACTACCAATAGGCAATACTGTATAAGTCGTCTAAACCGGTATTAGAATTTTTATGAAGTAGCTCTTGTCACAAATGCAAATGTGTTGAGCGCCATGATTGGCTCTTCTATTAATAGTTTCTAATGATTTTAATTTTGAGTTTCGGCCTAATTAGATTCAAACTTTGACCCAAATTTGGACTGCGACATATGGATAGAAAAAAGTGAAACTGGATAGTGTTGCCGTTCAAAAACGGAGTAGGGGTTTTTTTCTTATAAAAACTGTTTTACATTACAATAGAACAAGGGTGGAAATTGCATGATTCGAGAGTGGCCAAAAAACCACTTCATGAAAACTTTTATCTTTAAATACGGAGTTATTTAATAAACACATTCTTTTTAAATTTGATAAGGCTTTTTCGCAATGCAATAAAAATTGAGTGCATTTTTTGACCAGTAAACGTTGAAAAAGTTTGACGTAGGCCTAATAGTCGACACCATAATATAGAAGTCGGTTTAGCCTGGTACTTCTGTAACGAGACAAAACAAAATACTTGACTTTAAGCCGCCTAGTAGCTACGGTTTGTTTATTGTAGTGTTTGACGTGACAGCTTGAAACATATTTCGAAAACGCCCATTTACTTTGTTACACAAAGCTTCATGGACTTTCTTAAGAATCGGTTAATTGCGTTTGTTCAATAGTGGAATGCGTCATCTTGATTCCAGTCATTTTGTAATAATAACTGCAGACTAGTGTGCAAACTTTTTGTTACACTCGTAATGAAAATCGCAAAATCTTAGAGCACGTTTTTGGTGAATATTTTCTAAAAACCAAAACGGCCGAATTTGCTTGAGCAAAACTTTCTTGTTTATTGGCGCGCGGAAGGAAAAAAGAGTGGATTATTGAAGTGCGGTTAAAGTGTTATCAATTTTCTCCAGTTTTGATACGAAATAAAAATAAAAATTGTGACGCCATTTTATTGATATTAATCTCCGAGATCTTTCTTCTAAATGCAAACAAAATATCAAACTGACTTCTCTCTTAAAACAAGAACACGGCAGAAAAGAAGCTTTTGCGATTTAATTCAATCTGTAATAAGCGAACAAAGAGAGACTTCAGCCCCGCGAAATCCACTTACCAACTACCACCTTGCTGCTGAATAACAAGCAAGTAGCAAGTAGAAACAAACGACTAACGTTTAGAAATCTTAAACTTACGAATATGAATCTTGGCACCTGCATTGTGCTGAAAAGTCGCGAAAGAGCCGCACGACTTCCGGTCAAAAACGACCCAGTACACGGTGTTTCTATCTTGTATGTTGCACACAAGTGATTGAACGACCTACGTAACTTGTCAACAAACGTTTTACAATTTTCGTTCGATAAATAAAAAAATTCAACACAGTGAATAAACTAAAAGGTATTATACACGTGACACATAGCTTGAATTACTTTCATTTCAATTGCCTCGCTCATTTTTCGATGTGATTTTTGGTTTACTTGACAAAGGATAGGAAAACACTGCAAACCATATAACCTCACAAAAAAATACGCGATTAGACACGAGTAAATACACCATTACGCACCGAGACCTTAACTTGACAAACTTTGTTGCAATGGCGAAAACACGAGAATGTAAACAAGGGTTGGGAAACCTGACTGCATTCGCGGCCCGTAACAAAGTGAAAAGATTGAGGGAAGACCCCAATTATAACACTCACTTTTCATCGATGGCACTAATCTAAAGATTTTTTTCCTGAAATGTTATGAGTAAGAAAAAATATATTCGTCCCTTAAATTTTATCAACTTTTTTCTTGATATCAAAAAATGGCTGGAATTTTTGATAGTCTTGAAACTCTTCCAAAATGTTATGTTATTACAGTATTTTAATTTAGTGGGGTTAACAAGCATCATTCTAACAACACACGTGCCGCAGGTCCCGCGCCTGACAAAATTCCCTGGTTATGAAAAGCACAACTTGAAACTGAAAATACGTCAACAAACTGTATGAGATCGTCCTTTAGTAGCATTTTTGTTTGAAGAAAGCAAACGAAATATAGAGAACAGTAACGACACGTGACCAGAGCAGCGTTGAAAGCCAATAAACGTACACCACGTGACCAGCAAGGGCAAGATCGTTTACGAGTCCAACGGTCGCGCAGAAAATTTCATGTCAACCGCGGTTAAGATTTCATCATTTTCTTAAGTCGGACGCCGAAAAAGCTTCGCTTCTTGACCGCTTTCTCACAGTCCGGCTCCAAAGTGGCCGCACGGGTGGTCGAACGTTTCGAGTCGGCCAGCTTCGTTTTGTCATCGATCAAGTCAGGCAGGGAGCGGCTGCTTGGAGACTTGTGTCCGTCGGTCAGCAGGGTGATTTCGCTCGGTTCCAGCGATGGCTTTCGTTGTTGGACTTGATCACCCACAAAATTCGTTTCTGCTACCGAACTGGTTTGAATCGGTTCGACAATTTTCGGGCGAACCAGTAACGGAGAGCCGTTTTTTCTCGGAACGGTTCGGAAACGCTCGGAAAAGCGATCTTTTTCGCTGAGGTGCGGGACGGGTCGTCGATAACTTAAAGCTTTTGGACGACCATCCGTTAAACGTGGAGTTCTATGAAAGTTGAAATTATATATCAAGAAACTTGACATGAAATTGAGCTTTTTTACGATGTTTAAAGCATTTTTTTTGTAGAATAATAAGTAAAAAAAAAGCCAAGTTTACAATATGGCAAGCTATTAGCAGTCATTTGCATTTGTAAAATTTTTGTAAATTTAATAGTCATTGTTTTTTAAAAGGCAAAAGTTAAAACCAACGATCATCACTGAGTTAAATAAAACTTAAAGAATAAAAATCACAAGATTCGCTTAGTTTTGAAACAAAGCAAACTTGTTTAGGTTTGTGACAACTTTCTACACACAAGCTGTCATCTCAATAGTTAATGAATAGACTTTGTGGTCTTAACAAGGTTTGGAATAAAGACGTCATTTCTTCCGTTAAGAACTATTCTCTAAAGTTGTGTAAACAATACTTTGGTAACTTTGAATTTAAGTCACCAGGTTGCTGAGAAGGTTTATTTGAAAAACGCCAAATTTAAATTTAACCCTGCTTTCGAAAAAAATTTTTTTAAATCTACAAAATATTAATCAAAAAATTGGCAGCATTGTGCAAAATACAAAAGTTCATAAGATGACATAAACCATTTAAAGTGCAAAATGCTGAAAACACAGCAGCAACACAATTTTTTTAAGTGTTGGTGAAAAATGCGCCAGGGGCAAACTGCTAAGCCACTTTTTACTTACAGAAGAGCAGAGAACAGGAATAACGGATGTAGAAAGCTTCAAAAGAAGCGTGAAGCGAGAACCCGATAAACAATCAGTTGAGTTGTGGGCAGGGGTAATTTTAAATTTTACCAGAAGTCTGGACGTTTACTGATGAGCAGGGATCGAAAAAACGATTTGCAAGTACCAACCGACAAAGCGAATCAAAAATTAAACAGCGATCTCACGTCGGCAACCCGTTGGCGTCGGCTGGTCGCGTTTGCGTCAGCATCGGACAGCTTTGCTGGGACAAGATGTGGTTTGCGTCGTTGCTGTCATTCGTCGGAAGTTCTGGACAAAAAAATTCGTTTTAAGACGATCGGCCGAAGCAGGATCAAGGAAACTTATAATCACCTTTCATTTGAAGGCCTCCGACACTGTTTGAATCCGCATCTTGATCGCGTTGTATCGACCCTGAAATGCGACGACAAGAATGAAGCGGCGAACAGCGCTTGATTCGAGTTTAACTTAAAGCAACTCGTGTCGAAAATTAATGACGCTCAAAAACTGCTTTTATTTGACATATTCGATGACGCAATAATGTCAGGAGCGATTGTTTGCTTTTGATCAAGCGGTTCAGAGCTTGTCTTTGTTCGCAAAGAGCAGCGATTAAGGGAGCATTGCTTATTGCAACAGAACAAAAAACTGCAATCCCAGGAAAATCCCAGGGTGCGACAAAGCGAGCTTTGACACGTCACTCCCCTGTTCAAATAGACGATAAACCGAGAATAGATACTACGCAAAGCTATGCGACAAAATCACCTTCACAAAACCATCACTAGCATAGACGAAACAAAAACTTTTAATAAACAATTCACGCACGTCACTCCACATTGCACAAACAAAATCAACAGGCACATAAGTCATACAATCAAGTACTTTCCCACTGATAAAATATCGCTTATCACTACTGAAGTGCGATTAGCAATCTCAAACAGCACAAACAACAACTCCACTGGACCTGATGGCACAAACATCAGACACCTTTAAACACCTAAGGCCACTTGCAATTAGACACCTCACAAACGTGTACAACATTAACACCATACCAAACCTTTGGAAACGTACCACACCATTTCCATTCCAAAATCAAGCAAAAATAGATTGGAACAAACTACAGAACCATATCACATTTATCACCCATTGCCTAAACACTGAAAAAAACACTATTATCACTTAGAACAGTAAACAATCCAGTTATCTAGTCAGCATGGATTCAAATGTACACAATCAACACACAATGCTTTACACAACATCTGCAACCAAATCAGAAGAGGCTTCAACAATCCAAGGCTCCACAACACACAGTTGCAGTACCTTTGGACATGAGTAGGGTTTACAAACTCTCACCAACAAACATTATCATCAAGTTCATTACAAACTAAAAAAATGGACAAGCATGCACTCAACACAGCCGCACACTCTCGAAACTGAGACGAATCAACACTGAAGTACCACAAGGCGAAGTTCTGTGTTCAACATTATTCAACATTTACATCTGACACTCCACTCCCCTTAAAAAGCGTAGAAATCACAGCATATGCCGATGGCATAACAATTGAAGCATCTCAGACCGAACACCGTAATTTTTTGTGGCAAAATCCAGTAAAATAGTCTTTATACAAACTCTATTGTTAGAATTTACATGAAGCGGCTTGAAACTGTTCTTAAAGTCAAATAATTTCTGTTTTTCTCAAGTTTTCTTTTCAAAGTGTGATTGTTAGCACAACAAAAAATGTTCTTGAAAAATACATAAAAAACAAGCAGATAAAAGTGCACAAAAACAGAGAAAAGAAAACCAAACACAAAAAGAGGGCTAAAAAGACAGAAAACTCCATCAGGATATGCCTTGTTAGAGAGGTTTAAAAAACGCATCCAGGAGCAAAGCAATGCTGAAGTTGTCCACTTAATAGAACGTATGAAATCTCTGACTCGATTAAATAGTCACGTGATCAGTTTGGTATCAATATAAAAAAGAAAAACAAATTGCTTGGGTTACCAAGGTGTTACAACGTTGTTCAAACCGAAAAACAAAATTGATTCTGTTAACGAAACGATGCAACTGGCTTGATATGAAAGGGTCAATAACGAGGCTAATGATAAAGGTGGGTCTGCCGAGGTTATTATTTTGTCGCAAGAACTTCAAGTATTTCTCAGATAGCCGGGGCAGAAAACGGATGGATGGAAATTAGCAAGAAGGAAATGCAATTGTTTGAAGCTACCAGAAAAAGACCAGAGAACTTAAAACTTTACCGTGATTTCCACACAATTAGACCGACTTCTACGGAACCAGAGCGGGTATTTTCTGCTATGAGCTATTTTGCTATAAAGATCAGTAACACGTTAAATGATGACAATTTAAACGCCATGATTGTTATGCACCAGTTTTACAAAAATTAAATATGCTGTGTAGGGTAAAAGCATGAATGCTTTCAGATATTTTTCTAATATTTAAAAACTTGGGCAGCATTTTCAAAGTAAAACTCGGGTTTTTAAAACATAAAATCCGTTAAACCTTAAACCAGGGTTTAAAAATATAAACCCGAATCCGACACCCTGCAAAACATCCAAAGGTCCTTGAGATGATTTTTGACCTAAAAGTAACATTTTTACAACAAACAAATGTCACCATTACTAAAGCAAAACAAAAAAGCACTCGCTTCCACCAAATGCCCGGGTAAAACAAAAGGAACTAATCATCTACATTCAAAGCTTTTACTTGCCCCACTTTAGAATATGCAACCGCTATATAAAGCCTTATCATATCAAACACCAACATCAAGAAAGCCCAAACCATTTAAAACACAGCTTTACAGATTGTCACTGGCTGCACAAGCGACACAAATACTCAAAACTTACATGACGAAACCAGTGTCTTTTCAGTAAGCATCCATCTCAAGCTTCATGCTGCTCAACTTAAACAACTAACTCAATCACAAACACACCCTTTGCATTATCTTAATGCAGATTCAGATCCACCCAGAAACATCAAGCGACAATTTTTCATAACAATGATTTCACTAGCATCATCATCGAAAATCTAGACAAAACACTTGAGGAATGTAAAGAAAGCCTCAAACACATTCACACTACTGTCACCTCACAATACCTCATCATCAGAAAAAAATAACAAAGTACGTAACTAACACCATACATTATGATACTCACTCATCAAAAAAAATTGCTACGTCACATGCGTACAAAACTGGCACAGTTCAGAGTCAATAAATCATCGCTTTTGCGAAGTTACCTACATACAGTAGCTACGCTTGACGCAGACATACATGATACTGATAACCTTTTTAACTGTAATCAAGTACCAAGACAATGCCACTAATCTGCCGAAGAAGCTTTTGGAAGCAGCAAGAGTGGGAGTCTGGATGAATTTCTTTAAAGAAGTAGGAAATAGCTCTTCCAAGATAAGATAGCCTTGGAGGAGGGGCAACAACAACAAATAAAAAAACTTTTCAGTTTGTGACGTGATACGAAGGTGCAGCCATCTAAAAATCGAAAGTACGTAAAAGGCATCTTTCGCTTAAAGAGCAACTGTTTCTTCGAACAAAAATTACGTCGCCGTAAAAGCTACTCAAGGTTTCATATTCATAGATTGAATTTGCTTAAATTATAGAGCCACATATTGGGTTGCGTGGGATCGAAAAAAACAAACTATTAATCAGCGCGGTGAGAAAAAGATCAGAAACGTTCGCGCGCGCAAATGCTGACCGCAGATGTACCGATGACCGCGCTCTGTCGCGCATCCGGGGATTTCTCATAAATGTAGAAAAATCCTGCTTACCGTTTGAACCGAATATCGACGCACTCTTCATCTTCACAACGGTTGAAGCGCTCTCTTTTGAATATTGCCTCGAGGTTGATTTCGGACGAAACACGGATGAAGAGAAGAAATTGTACTGGCACAGTGACTCAAGCTGGGACCAGCGCTTCTTAAACTCTTGACTTTCTCGTTGGACTTCGTAGAGAAGATCCCTGAGCAATACGTCGTGGTTTAGGAAGCAAACACGAAAAAGGCAACGCGTCTTTTGTCACTAGCTCGAGGTCATTATTGCACCGATAGACTGATCACGGACAGATTACCAATCCCAGTTCGTGTTGGCTAATCAGTAAACATGGATGCGACAACAAAAAACACTTCAATAGATTAAAATTACAGTATCGACTGAATGCATTGTAAGAGTTTTTCCAGAACACGTACTTTGCGCAAGGAACAAATGCAATGAAAAGTAGCTTTTTATTTAACAAGTTGACAGTTTTGGCATTTCCACATTCCATTTTGTTAATTTGGCTGTTCCATCACTTTAGTACAAAAATGTTCAGTTGAAGTTACTTTTGCCCAAACTCGATGCGATTAAGTTATAGAAATAAAAAGTAAAAGATTGAAAGGACGAAAATTTCTTCAAGTGTTGATATTTAGCTTCAATCGAGCAGCACCTTACTAGGGGTTCTTAAACTGGGGGGCAAGAAAGGTTCATTAAGGAGGGCGTGAGCAACTGGATGCAAACCGAAAAGTAACTGCATTGACATAAAATAAATGAAAAAATCAAAAAGTATGACAGTGATTATTTGAACTTAAAGTATGGTTTAAATAGATTATATTGTTCAACGCGGTTAGATTTTTTAATATGAAGTAAGTTTCATTATAAGTTAAAGAAACTTTGCTTTAAAATAAAACGTAAATGAAATTGGCAAAACATCTTTTTCATATTAAGCTGAATAAAGTCAAAATCGAATATCCTAACCGACGATAAATCAGCCAAACCGTTTCCTTTAAAAACACGAGTTCTAGACACTGAACAACGGCCTTAATGCATTTCAGATGTTGAGAGTTTCATATTATTGATCATTCATTACAATATCGTTTAGTTCAAATTCTTACGCTTCACAACGAAAGTAGGTAATAAAACAAAATATAGAAAGATGAGTAGGAAATCACTCCTAATTCTGCCTAACAATCTTATTCATTAAAGCAGTGGCAGAGAATTTTCTATTCATCTTTCTATGGTAAATTTCTTGCTTGCCATCAAACTAACGATCTTTTTAACAAAATATCTAAAGAGAAATTTAACTTGATCTAAATTAAAATAATTAAAAAGAAACTCGTTTGTTGAATAATTAAATTCACTTGAAAATTCTTGAAATCAGAAATTTTCAGCAAAAGAGAATTGGTAATCTTATCCCAGTAAAAACACGCGAGATCTTACCAGAAATCTATTTTTAGGAATTTTGTTAACAGCTAAAAATATCATTTGAAATTTCACTTAGCGTGATATTAAATTAATTTTTCAATAGTTTTATTACTGGAAAATATGGCCAAATCGTTTTCGAACAGAGATTATCGCAAAAAGCGTGGGTTGGAACGAACGAGCTTTTTTAAATTCAACGAGTACGTCATTAAACAGGCTTTGCTCGGGATAATTGTCGCTCGGTGATTCAAAGTTTAATAGGTTTTGCTGCTACGTTCTGACTGAGCAAAATCACTAGCCGCGGCTTTATTAGACTTATTAATAAAAGCCGCCAGGGTTTATTTATTGTAGTGGTGCTACTTTCCAATCTATGATATGATGACGCGCTACCTTGTTGCATTTTTACAGCACATATATTTTTGCTTTATGAAATAGTCACTAACGGAAAAGGTCTTTTCGATTGTTGCTTGTGTAAACTTAACATCAAACAAAAAACGTTAAATGTAACCGCAAAAAAAAGTATCAAGTAACTCCATTTATCCGAATCCGTGGCACGATTAAGCGAAAAAAAATTTCCAGCACATTTAACTCACTTTGCAACTTGAACTTCCAAATCGAAGTTGTCCACTTGATGGCTGTGCACAAGCTGAACCGATGTGAAAATAGACGTTTTCTTTTTCATTTTTAAAAACTGAAACGAAAGATCGAGAATTTTCTTTCAGAGGCACGAAACATGCATCACAGCAAATTGATTTTACGCCGTCGAATTTACGAGCTAAACGTCGACCATCAGGCGCCGATATGAACTATTCAGTGCAGCTCAAATAAACTAGAGGCGACGAAACACATTAACCAACAACAGGATAGTAGACGAAACACAACACAAATTCTAATAAATTGAGCAAAAAAACCAACTTCACAGAAAAATAACCAATCACAAGCTGATGACGTCAAGCAAAGGTACCTGGCTCTTTGCTTGCTCGACCTTCTTTTGAGCTTGCGACCTTTTGTTTTCGTGGAGCTTTAACTCGACTTTATAGGTTGTCTGAAAGCAATAAGAGTGTAAACTAAGTGATGTGGGTAAGTTTGATACTGTTACAAACTAAAAAATTGACATTGAAATTTTCAAAAAAATCCAACTTGAATTTAATTAAATTATTTTTCACTTGATTTCAAAAACAAAACTGTTTTTAGTCGGAACTTATCTCCTTAAAAATGCAGTTAGTTTTTCGCTTTTTCCAATAGAAACAGTTTCAGAAAATTTTTCTCAATGCAACTTAGCAATGAATACTATAAAGCAGGCGTCCCCAACCTTTGTACGATCTCGAATCACTTCCACACTCGCGTACCACTTTTTTTTTTTTTTTATTTATTTATTTCATTTTTACTCACAATCAACTTGAAATTAATCATAGTGCATGTAGAAATAAAGATTGTGAATAAGGAAGCAGCGACTAAACGAAGTACGTTATTACACTTCTTGCTGAACAACTAATTTGATGGAATATTAGTTGATTCAGCAGAAGAATATACATTAAAATGATAAAAGACAGTAGCTAAATTTTATGAGGCTTAAAAGTGACTCACGTACACCTGGACTTTGCGTACCTCGGTTGGGAAGCCCTGCTTTAAAGAAACCAAAATGCAATTGCCGGCATTTCGATACATCGTATTGCACAAACACTCTTCATTCGAGGCAAGCCGAATTTAATCCAAAAGAACCAGATACAAACCACATCCGGAAAACCCGTCGCTTACTTTCAAGCATGATATAAGACGCTCCGGAGGAAGCCATTTTTGATCATTTAAACGCTCCTCCGCTCGCTCCAGCATGATCCTAGCATCTGAAAGCTCATCCAGGACTTCATTCAAGCGAGCCTGGAGGTTGTGGTCCGATGAAAGAGACGACTGGGAAGAATTGGTCTGAAAAGAAACGAAACGCTGAACAAAGAAGTCGTCAACAAGCATTCGAGAAGGTTCGGAGCGAATTGTATCAGATGCTTGTTAGAAAATGCTGTATTTAAACTTTGGAAATTTGAGCATGAATACCTTCGAGTTAATTTATCCTACCTCAAAACAGACCGATGTTGGATAGAATAAACCAGTGGTTCTCAATCTTTTTTATATGGCGGCACACTATTAAGCTATTCAAATTTTCGCGGCACACCCATTACATTGGTTAATAATAAAAAGGTTTTCACTGAAAATTTGTCCGTGATTTCTCAATTTTCATGCCAAAATCATGGAAAAAAAAAGTTTCCGCTTGAACTCACGCTCTTTTTTTTCCTCCGAATCTCACGTACAATTCCTGCAAAATTCGACGTCCCTAAATAGTTTTTTTTCCGAAATCTTTCGCGACACACCTGGAGACCTCATCGGTTGGGAACCACTGAATAAGCAGTAGTTGTAGTAAAAAAGCTTTTTGAAAGCGCAATTAAACAATCTCTTCGAAAAACTTTCAGTGTATAATATCGCATTTATCTAAAACAGTGGTTTTTAACATTTTTCGCATATTTTACCTATCTATCAAATAAAATTACCAGAGTTATCCTCAATCTAGAAGAATTAGAATTGCAAAAACCAAACCCAATTACAACCGAATCAGTAATTCAGGATGGGCCGAAGGTATGAGACTAACATAAATGAAGTAAAATATAGCCGTCCTTGTCATCCACACAATTCCTTTGTAATATCATATGATGACCAAAAAAAGAAGTCTTTATTTCATATTCAACTCAAAGGGCGGATTGAACGGCAAGCAGTTGTCGGAAATGTTTTACCCCCGAAAATCAAGAAATTTACCAAAATTAAAAAATGTTGATCTAGAACGAAAAAATCTGCAAAACGAGGTTTTTGTATAGGAAAATATCCTTTCCATGTGATAATCTAGTAACTTTAAGCGAATCATATATTTTTTGAAATTTCTTTCTGTTTGTATTAAGCAATAGCCATTTAATTTACTTTATAAGTTAATAATACGAAAATAATATGATTGTAACTGTGTATTAATGGTGGCTGGACTTATTAATAAAGATTTTTTATGAAAGATTACAGATCTAGCAGTTGAAATATAATGAGGTCAATGGTAGTAACAGAATTTTACTGTAAAAAAGCGAAAAAAGTTATTAAGCAAATGTTCTGACAATTTTGTTTATTCATTTGCAGATGTTTCGTTCTTCGTCACACGACAACAATAAATCATACAAAACAATAACAAACATAATGTGGTTTACAATATTCTACAATACACATCTAAAAAATTTAATTTTGAAGCGTCACGTAAACACTACATTAATTGATTCGAGTTAGTCTAAATCGAAATAATGTTGAGATCACTGAAATTTATAATTTTAGTTGATATTGGCAAATAGTACACCTGGCTTGACAAATCAAAAAAATGCTGGAACCGTTGATAAACCAACCATGTTGTGTAACTATCACGGTCAATTGATTTTTAATTGTGTATGGCGTCACGTGAATAAGCTGCAAGTGGCAATACAGAACAACTTGAGTTGCTTCGCATATGCTTATTGCGCAAAACTTGTGTGCCGCTCTTTTTTTGTGATTTACGAGGGCGTAAATTGTAATTAACAACATTTGTGGTAAAAAGAAGCAATATTCTTGTCAGTCAACAAACTGCTTATAAATTAGAATTATCATGTGAATTGACTAAAGAATAAGCAGGGCTAATTACTCAAAGCAGTTTTAAAACAACTTGCGAGCTATTGTTGACATGTGAAGACAAAAAAAAAAGATCATCAATTGGTGCTTAACCAAAGACACATCTCTTTTATTTGATTGTTAAGTACATTACTAAAAAAAAGTCATGAATTGATGCTTGACAAAAAAGGTCATCAGTTGGTGCTAAAGCGAAAAAAACAACACTTCGATTAAGTGAATACTAAAATAAAAAAGATCATCAATAATTGCTTAACCAACAAAAACATCTTTTTTATTCGATTATTACGTGGATACTAACAAAGGTCATCACTTGATGCTTAACAAAAACACCTCGTTTATGAATGTTACTGGAAACTAAAATAATTTTCACGAAAACTAAGCATCAAACCATTAATATTTTGTAAAACAATGAAAATTAAAACAAGCACAAAATGGTAACCTACGCTCATAAGTTAATTCAACAAATCAGACTCAAAAGAAAAGCTTCAAGGTGACAGCGACTACGAGTGTTTTAACAAACAACGATAGAATCCGAATCAGAATCAATCGCAACGAATGTGTCAAAAATCAATCGCAACGAGTGTGTCAAACTCAATATTGGACACACAAAGAAGCGACAGCATGCCGCAGTGGATTCGGCGAATTTAAACAACAGCAGGCATTAGGAAGTCACATGATTGCTCAGTGTATTACAAGGGTTGCGAAGACGAAATAACCATAAAACGTCCACAAATGACAAGCTTGATTCAGCAGAAGTATCGATATTTGACGCAGTTATTAAGTATAAATCGATTGTTTAGAAATAAAACAGCTCGCATGCTGTAACTGCCTCTGCGAGAAAAAAATTCATTGCTGCTAAAACAAAAAGTGTCTACATTGTGTTTAAACTTTGCTTTTACACGTTATTTATGTTCACAAAAATTTCAAAAAATGGATCAAGTTAATTCCAGGACTATGAAAAATGCTCGTTTTACTTGGTTTTCTCGCCGGTTACAATGGCAAGCGCAGGGCACTTCTTTTACACAAATACAGCAAAAGTTTGTAACTCTATTATTTTTATCTCCATATTTATCCTCCTGACGCGCAGGAAAGCGACGGAAGCGCTAATACATAGGGCAAGCAATTACCCTGACCTGCTTTCGGAGATGCCAAGATATTGCTGCAAAGTTAAAATTTAATTGAGAAATGACAAAAATTTAGAACTGCTCGCCAAGACCACCAAGCATGGAAAAGTGCCGTAAAGTGTCTTTCCCAAGAAAGTAGGTTTTAAACCAAGACCATGTCGATAACAATCATTGCACATTAACTACTCGGACACATTGCCGACTTGCAAACTTAGCAACATACAAAATTTAAGCAGCAAACTTCACCTCGCGTGTGGCTACAGTTCCTTCTCCAAGCTCGTCAGTGTTGGGATCTTTCGACCTAGAAGCAAAATTTCAGCAAAATCAATTTGCGCAAAAAAGTTTATAAACCGTAGAAAAAACATATACCACGGGTAGTCTTCATCCAATTTGGTCATTTCTTTTTGTAAAATTATCAGCTTTTCTTGCATGGCAGAAACAGCAAGACCGGCAGTGCGGCGTACGTGGAATGCGTAAGCCATACCGCTAAGGGCAAGGGCTATTGACACGGACAGCAAAATATCTTTTGCAAGGTTGGATTTTGCTTTAAAAAAGTATAAAACAGTGGGAAATTTAACGAAATAACTTTTTAAAATTACAATAACATAGCTAATTAATAATGTAAAGTTTAAAGCCATCATAAAGTGTAAACGCTCATGCACAACAAGAGTGGCGTGACTGGATAATTAATCGAATACTTGCAAAATTATATAAACTTGCGGCTGTGTAATTACGGAAGATTTGAAATCAAAAGATAATAAAGAATTTAATGCAAAGTCTTGTGGTCACGTGAAGTTGCAAAAACAAGTGCAGTGTAAGGAAAAGCGGCAATTTGCATTAAACAGTTTATCAATATTATCTTCAGTAAATAAATTTGTAAGCCGTAACAAGGTCTGTAAACCTCTCGTTAAGTACATAATCATACGTTTGTTTGCTTCAATTTATCCCGAACACAGAGGCCTCTTTCGTTGTTGAACAGAATAGAAGCAAATTATTGTTATTTACACCAATAAACAGCCCAGACACAAACATTTTTCTCAATTGCTTTAACAATGAGTCAATGCCCGGACGCTAAACTGTCGTATGAAACATACCCGACAAATAATAATCCGGAAAGTTAATAATAATAGCGATCCTTGCAAAAACAAAAAGCTCCATTTACTATTACGGGCGGCGATCAGTTGTTGGCGGTATTTAGATAGATATGCAGTCATATGCATTATTGGTGAGGAAACAAAAGCAACATATATACTCTTTAGTATAAATACCAATAACCAAGAGCAGACATAACATCAATTATAAATATAGCCTGATAAAGCATGATGTTAGACATAAAAGATAGCCCAATAGCATGGTATAATCATATAACTATTTATCCTTCTGTTTTGCAGGACAACAGCGCAGGCGCTAAACGTAAGCAAACGTCAAGGGATTGTTCCCAACTACTTTGACAGATAGCCAGCTGGCATTGGTTGTTGGATTGAGTATTTAGAGCTGTCTGAAAAGACTAATACGCACTTTACAATTTCTAAATGCAATTTTTTCCTCCTATCAGCTGAACAAAGGATGGTAAAAACAAGTTTTGGTATCACAGTTTACTTTTAAATTGCATATTAAAAATAAATTGTAGTATAATAGTGACATTACAAAACTTTTTTGCTGTCGCTTCAACGCAAGTGAAGTTAAATCTTAATTATTTGATTTCACGCCAAATGGCTCGTCGACGAATTTGTCCCGTCAAATTGTCTCCCGCCGAATAGTTACGTACCCCATTATTATATAAGTGTAGATAAATGGCAATTATATATACCGATTTTCACTTCTTAAGTAACTACCAGTTCAATTTAATTTGCCTTAAAGTTCTGTAAAAATGTAGCGAGTCCAAAAAAAATGCTTTATTGCATAAGGGACATTCCATGTCAACTCACACCCTTTTCGGCATTTTTTGGCTGACCATCTTCGATTTTGCTGAAATTTGACATGTTTGTAGGTTTGGACGAGAAAATGTCTCACACCAAATTTGAAGTTTCTATATTTCTAAATTAAATACTTTATGGGTTTTTAAGATATTTGCATTTTATTGAACAACAGGTGTGCCTAATGATGCAAATTTGTTGATATATTAGGCAATAAATATTTTCGCAACTTTGTCGATATTTCCAAATAAGTCATTTTCGCAAGTTTTTTGCTAATTTTTTTCTAATTAAAAAATATTTTGAAAATCCATAGAGATCCCACTCTGATTTTTGGCATGCTGATAGTCCTCTATGTGAGGAACAAAAATATTGAAAAAATTTTTTTTGTCTAGAGTGGGGGTTTTGGGGTCATGCGAGGTCAAGGTCACAAGGTCACGACAAAAGATAACTTTTATTTATATAGTGTACATACATTTGAGATATGAATATCATTGGAAAGCTGCTGAAAAGAGCTTTCCAATGATATTAACATCTTTGAAATCGAACAAAAAATAAAGCCAGGAGGGCTACTTTTGCTCGATCAGGGGCGTTCAAGCGGCGATTTTGTGTCTAATTTTCAACCTTCATATATCAAAAACTATTTAATTTAGAAACTTGAAATTTGGTGTGAGACATTTTCTCGTCCAAACCTACAAACATGCCAAATTTTAGCAAAATCGGAGATGGTCGCCAAAATAGGGGTGTGAGTTGACATGGAATGTCCCATAAATCCTTCCATCGGTTCGTTGGAGTTTACGTTAGTTAGCGTAACATAGATTGATCTAAAGCTTACATCTGCATAAAGCCGATGGCAAGCAATTAAAATTTTTAAGAACATTTATCATGAAACACACTACGCAGCTTGACAACAACAACGACAACCATAACGAAACAGAATAAAATAATGCAGGCGACCGAACAACTTGGATTAATCTTCTGCTGAAATCATCGCTTGCGAATTAAGTGCAAAGAAATGGCTTCTAAGACTTGATTTTCAAATTTGCTTTTGAAATCCGCTTTCATAATCCTTACATGCATAAAAAATATCGCGATTATCATCGATGATCTCTTTCAATTCGGAAGAACACTATTTTTTGTCGAAATTTCTAACAAAGAAATTTACGGCAGTATTACAAGGACATGCATTGATCTTAAATTAATTCAATTTAATCAGCAGTATAAATAGTTAAACACAAACAGACGTAAGCCAAAAAAGTAATTGACAGACAATTGTAACACAGTAAGTGAATCGAATTCAGTTTCAAGCAGGTTTTCATGGCAGCGAAAAAAATATCAGTAGATAAACGCTTACGATTAGGCAGGCCAAAGATCACTATTTCCATAGCACGAAGCTGTATCTTACGCTTATGAGCATTGGACGGAATGCCAAACTTCTTTAAAACGTTAAAATCAGGATCTAACAATCTAGAGAAACAAAACATATAATAAAACCAAAGGTGAAATAAATAATCGAAAGCAATGAAGCTGAGAGAAACGGAGTACTGTTTTATTGCAAACCGTGATCGACACGATGTCACATTAACTCCTGCTTTGTTCTGATTTTCGGTTCTTGCAAGAATTGGTTCAAAACAACTTTATAGACCGCAAAATAGCAATTGTTTCTAATTACAAACATATTACTTTTTATTCCAAAAGTAAATACAAAAATTTATACCTGACAGCAATATCTTGTTAATACACGAGAAGGTTTTTTGTAATTTCAAACAAAGCACTTTTTGATTTTAAGGAAAGATTAAGCAAAAAAAATCAGAGACACAAAAACGAAGATAAAGCAAAAAAAATCAGACAAACAAAAAAGGTATGCACGCTAAGTTTACAATAGAGTTAAATGCAAATCGTAAAAGACCATGTAAATATCGAAAAAATGGAGCAGCAACTTCAATTCGAACTACTGTACAATACTAATTTTTTCTTTCGAAAGCGACCAATGAAAAAACCCATGACAACACAGACTTAGCAAAAGTGTACGCATCATGCCGTTTTATACTGGTAATGGCTAATTTGGAAAGCTGAGATCTTGTTGTGCATGAGCAAATATTAAACTTACTGCTGGTATATCCAAACAAAACAACCTCCATCGCTTTAAGCCAAAGTTTAAGCCGGTGTTCTTTGCAGCCATCTACCAATGTTAACACAAGTGAACTGTTGTGGGCAAGGCTACAAATTTAAGTGAATCAAAAAAAAAAGTCAGTAACAAGTTTTAAAAAGCTTTGTTGGTTTAAATAATACCAGTGTTAACGCACAAATTTACCCGAGTTAATAAAAGCTTTATCGAAATATAGTGCAACTTCGTTACAACGCGCCTCGATTTAACGCGATCAATCGATGGATCCCAACGTGTAAAAATCTTTATTTTCTTCTCACGCGTATCTGCAACGTATCAAGTGCACATGAAGCTTGCAAATCCCTTTCCGATGAACCCAAAGACGAGGAGGAAGATACACCATCCCCACCCCCAAAAGTATCTGAAGCCGTCGAACACCTGGAGGCTAGTCCTAGTCGATTAGAAGCACAGGAGATGGACCCGATTAAGATTATCCAACTTAAGAGCATTTTAGACTTTCTTTTTGTTGTTTAGGCATCATTCTGTTGTGTCCTTGGGAAAGACACTTTACGGCACTTTCCCTGCTTGGTGGTTTTGGCAAGCAGTTCTAAATTACAGTGATATCTCTATTAAATTACAAGCGGACAGCAATATCTCGGCATCTCCGGAAGCAGGTCGGGGTAACTGCCTACCCTATGTATTAGCGCCTCTGTCGCTTTCCTGGGAGTCAGGAGGATAAATATAGAGATAAAATAAAAAAATAAATAGACTTTGCTAGAAGCCGGAAACATTCCTCTCTTAAACAGTGCACAATAGACACTTCCTTTGAAAAGCAATAAATGGTAATATGCGGTATTGTGTATAACTGTATTTACTATATTTACTGTAGTTTTTAAGTGATGCTAAAAATAAAGTGGTTACATATGTTTAAGTCCCGATACAAGGCGACCCCGCTTTTTACGCGATGACGTTTTACGGATCCCAACAATTGCGTCATAACGAAGTCTCACTGTGTTTTACATTCTCAGCATTTAGTTTTGTCATTGTACTGTATAAATTATTTTAAGAGAAACTTATTCTAAAAATGTTAAACACTTTCAAAAAAGTACATTCGAACTTATATAATATTGCACTAACTTAAACTACATGGCGGCATAACATTATTTAATCGATAAAATTTAAAAACATATTACACAAGAAGGCCGATTACAATTTATATACGTTATAAAACAGTTTTAATCTGTAATTAACAATATAAAATCGATATCAAGCTTCGGGAGTAAGCTGTAATTATACTGAACGTAAAGTTATTATAACAAGCAATTAGGAGACCGACGTCAAAAGGTACCAGTCCCTATAGGCCGCGGCGGCCTTGCGTAACGATGAAAACTACCCACATAAAAGGCGGATAACTACAACCAGCCCAAGGAGTGGCTTGGCTATGGTTTTCTACACAAAAACATTCAACAAGTTTTAAATCAAGTGATTGCCAAAAACCGGTTGCGTGTTTTTCTCGAATTTCCTCACAGCAGCATTGAATTAAGTGAACATAAACGAAAGTAAAAGATTAACAGATACAATATAAACAGATGTTGCCTTTTAAAAAAACGGTTTTACAAGCTCTTTGGTACGTGCCGGTGATAGAATTTACAATCAAATATTAAACATATGGCCAAGCAAAAAAAAACAGGGGCTACACTTGACAAAAAGATTTAGAATAATCTTAAGTCAATCGATCTCAAAATTAAATACTAGAAAATACAAAAATTGGGCGAATTTTTGTTGGCTGATGATAGTTGATGAGTTTTCTGAAAAATCAATTAACTATATATTTGACAAAAAACTGAAAGTTTTAAAACACTGGTACTTCGTCAAAAAAAAGTTAATGAAAAAAAGAATTATATAAGATTTCCAGAGACGACTTGTCATTAGATAATGCAGTTATATAAGCGCTAGCAATATTGACTGAATGTTTAACTTAATAGCGTATTTAGTTGTCTTCATCTTAATCGGAACTGCTAGCGAAAACCAGGAAAACGACCATTCGACGTCTGAACTTTTGATTTGAGCACGGGATAACTATTAGCTATTAACAAGAAAATGACAAAAACTATGTCTTGCAAAACAGCAAATACAAACAAATTTTACATTTCCCTGAATAACAATCAAAGTCCAAGCGCCGAATTTTCGTGGACGAATTCAGAACTTGTGTTTTTAAATAAATAAGGAACTAAAGTGATTTCACCAAAAAAAGGCAGCTGATAAAATCAATCAATAGCTCAAACGTTAATTATTGGGAGCCAAATCTTTTTTCACCTCTAAAATATCACTTAACAATGGTTACTTTGTTTTCAATTACACTTACATTGGCATAGCAGCACCCATTATTCCATACTGTTTAAAATTATCAGCATATTGAGGTAAATCGACATCAACGGACAACCATTCAACCATCTGGGCAACTGTCCAATTGTGAACTACAAGACAACAAGTAAAAATATCGCTTATGACAGAATCTGAAGACGAGTTGCGGTGAGGGCACCTAGCAGACCGGTAAGCTGTCATACACACTTAAATCAAGACTTGAATAGTCTTCCTTAAACACTGTTTTTACTTGAAAATTGCAAAACGCTTTGCAATTTTTTAATAAAATTAGTGAAGAATGTTTACACCAACTGCTTTTAGGATGTGGGTTTTGACAGGTGCACATAAAGGTGCAGTGTACACTATTTTCAACTGTTCAAAACATATTCCTAATCAAAAAACAAGATGACAAAACAATCAGACATTTTAAAATTTAATTACACAAATGATTTAAATACAAACTTTTATATAATTTAAACATATAATAATGATTCAAATACAACATAATCACAATGATTTAAATACGAGGTGTGTTCGAAAAGTAACGAGACTGGTGTTATAAAAACTTCATTGAAAAATATTAAAATATACAAAAGTCAAATTCCTTTAAAGTAATCCCCTTCCACTTGAAAACAATTGTGCATTCGCCTTTTCCACGATTCAAAACATTCTTGGAAGGCATTTTTTGCGATCTTTTTAATGGATTTTGATGGATAGATGGGGGAAATATGGGGGGTGTTATAAGTTGCAATGTTTCTTTCTGCGAGAAACTGACGAATACTCAGGGCTGTGTGACCAGGAGCGTTATCGTGATGGAGCGTCCATGCGTGGGCTTTCTAAAAACTCCGCCTCTTATCAAGCACTGATCTTACGAGGCGCCGAAAAATCTCTTTACAGACGGTTTGATTCACTGTTTGGCCTTAGGTTAGGAATTCGAAATGAAAAGAGAATTTTCGGCGCCTCGTAAGATCGTCGTTGTCGTAGTCGTCGTTTGAAGGGTATCCACTCCAGGTCAGACACAAACAGGACTGGGGCCGAGGGTTTATCCTTTTACTACCCCAGACTGCTGTACTGCCTGGATCAGATGCTGGCAGTGATGTCATTAAGCATCGAGTTTCGTCATCCAACGAAACAGCATCGAGTTTCGTCATCCAAAACCGTCAGACCTCGTGCTCCATGTGGTGCCCGATGTATAGGGCACGCTGTTAGTACATGGTCTGCGGTTTGCTCAGATGCGCCACACTCGCAATTCGGTGAAGGAGCGAGACCCCATTTTTGCACGGACGAATGGAATCGCCCAACACCAGTCCGCAGGCGGTTGAGCTTAACCCAAGCTGCTCGGGGTAAACCCATCCCAACAGGCCTGGCACCGGTCTCGGGCACAAAAGCACGGAGCCTGGAAGCATTTTCACATTTGAAGTCGCGTAATCAGGACTTCAAAGCAGCTCCAGCATGGAGTATAAGCTCGGGGCAAATGGAATCAGGTCCCGGAGCTTTACCTGGTTTTAAATGTTGAAGGGCAGCAGCAAATTCTCTCTGTGAAAAATTGTCAGAGATATTTACTGTGTCTGGTGTTGTGGCCCTCCATAGGTCAGACACTTCTTGAAAGACAAGTCGAGATGACTTGCGGTCAACAGCCTCGTATTTCCCATTTCTAACCAGCTGAGATGCAATAGCATCGGCTGAAACGGGACAGTGACGAGGAGAGTGTCGTGACCTACCAGTAAGGTTGTTCAAAATACTCCACGCTTTTCGACTAGAGTGTGAGAAGTCAATGCTCCAAACTGCTTCGGACCATGGATCCCTCCGCTTTTTGTCAAGCTTGGCAAGCAGAGCTGTAGCAGCCAAACTTGAGTCGTCTCCCTGAGGAGACTGCAGAAAGGCTGTAAAAGGAGTTCCTCGTAAGATCAGTGCGTGACAAGAAGCGGAGCTTTTGGAAAGCTCACGCATGGGCGCTGCATCACGATAATGCTCCTGCTCACACAGCCCTGAGTATTCGTCAGTTTCTTGCAGAAAGAAACATTGCAACTTTGGAACACCTCCCCATATTTCCCTGATCTGGCATCGTGTGACTTTTTTCTCTTCCCTAAGATTAAATCTGTTCTGAACGGAACCCATTTTTCTGACATCGATTCCATCAAAATGGCTGCGACGACGGAGCTCAAAAAGATCCCAAAAATGCCTTCCAAAAATGTTTTGAATCTTGGGAAAGGCGAATGCACAATTGTTTTCAAGTGGAAGGGGACTACTTTGAAGAAATTCGGTATATTTCAATATTTTTCAATGAAGTTTTTATAACACCAGTCTCGTTACTTTTCGGACACACCTCGTACAACGTACATACATAATTTAATTACACACAGTCGCCAGCGTGGTCGAATGGTTAAAAAGGCATGCTTATGATTAACATCGTCTTGGTTCAAAATCCACTCGCACCACTCTGTTGTGTCCTTGGGAAAAACATATTACGGCACTTTCCCCTGCTTGGTGGTCTTGGCAAGCAGTTCTAAATTAGTCATATCTCTATTAAATTACAAGCGGACAGCAACATTTTGGTATCTCCAAAAGCAGGTCGGGGTAATTGCTTACCTTATGTATTAGCACCTCTGTCACTTTCCTGTGAGCCAGGAGGATAAACATAGAGATAAAAATAATAAATAAATTTACCAAGTCACTTACCTTCAGACGTGACCCAAGTTTCCCAGAATTCTATTTCAGTGATCCTGCCATCTTTATCAGTTGCAAACCCAGGTAAATTCGAATTATATGACTCAAAATCTTCACGATCAATAAACTGAATGTAAAAAACTTAATTTATAATTACAAAATTGCCTTAGTAGAAAGTAATTTTTTGAAATTGTAGCTTTGCTCTTAACCTGCAAAATGAGACAAGTCAACTTGAAGTTCTAAAGAAAACTTCAAGTAAAAATTATCTTCAAAAATTTTAAAAAGATATAAATTTAACTTAATTTATAGTAAATCTACAGACAAACTACAAATATTGATTCATTTTTCACTATTGTGTACAGTTATATTTGTTAATTATTACTAACTAAATATAAATTTGTAAAATTTGAATTAAACACGTTAATAGTAACTCTAATCTTGCTGTTCTTGATACAGGGTATATCATTAAAATCTTTACTTGTGTTTTTCTGGTATATTACAATCTAAACTGCTGTTATCATCTTAATTAAAGATAAAAACAATAATTAAAAAATTGATGTTTTGGTGTACCTTAAAATCAGTAAATCTTCTTCAGGAGACAAATTGAATATTGTTTGTTTTTTGAAGAAGGTTCAATGATTTTATAATGCACCAAAAGGTCAAGTTTTTAATCATTGTTTTTACCTTAAATAAAGATTTTAATAAATCTAATCAATGCATAATAAATACTAACAATTAAATGTCATGAAAATATTTCTTAAGAGTAGAATTTGTTGGCAAAAACTCTTGAAAATGCTATACTGTACTACAAAACATTAAGCCAATTATGCATGATTTGCAGAAAAATGCATTAAATTTTGCAAAAAATAGAACTAATTAGATAATCTGGTTTACCTGAGCACCTTCACTTAAAGAAACATTTCCATCATCATCACGATCCAAATCATCATGAAGATATTTCATGGCTTTTCTTGCCATTATATCAAGTAAAGTTATATCTACAAAATTGCAATATCAGAAACCAAAAATACATTGAATCTTGAAAGCAAAAGACACATGTATATTAATTTCATTAAAAAGTAACTAAATTTTTAATTCAAAACATTACAAAAAATAATATTATAGTAATACTGTATTTACAAGATTTTCATTGAAAAATCCAACTTGATTTTATGGAAAACACAAAACAACAATTTACACTGTCATGTGGCAACTTATTCTTTTAAAAAATTTTTAAAAAATTATTAATAACATGTTCACCAAAATTGTAATATTTTTAAAAATTTATAACACACTTCATTTTGTTTCTTCATTAAAACATTTTGAAAACAATAGTAGTAATTGCAATTCTATTCTTAACAAAAGTAAACTTTGAAATCATATAATTCTTTAAGAAAAACACTTTAAATTTAAATCAAATGCTCAAAAAGCAATAGGTTTAAATAATCTTATTTACTTACTTGTAAAATTAATATCTTTAAAGTTTTGAAAAACATCATTTGCATTTGCAGTAGACACAGACGATGCTACAAAGAAAGATAAGAATAGAGGCAGTTGCAGCAAAAAAATAATCAATAATCCACAAACAGTGTTTGTGAACTTATGTTGATGAAACATCATCTATAAAAAACTAAATAATTTGGATTCCAACAACCAAATGGCTAGTTAACATATTTCAAAACTCAGCATACAATGCTTTTGAAGAACTTAAAACACTTTAAAAAAGTAACTGAAAACATTTTTTGAATGAATAAACAACTAGAACTGTAGAAAGTACAGAGTTTGTTTTACACTATAACAGCAATCAGGTCTCTTCAAGAAATCATGGCAAGTGATTTTTTTCAATGAAACTAACCCAGAATCCCCCTTTTAGCACCAGAGTGCAATAAAGAAGAAACCAAGGGAAAAAGGATCTCTCAAGAATTAATAGTTACTACAGCTGGGGAGCTGGAGCTGGAGCTTGGAGCCATGGAGCCAGGGAATTTTGGGGGAGCTGGAGCTGGAGCTAGAGCCAAGCTAATTATGTTCAGTAAAGTTGAAGCTCAAAATTTCTGTTGTCTGTGGCTCTTAACAATCGAAATATTTGGATTCCAGTAATAGTCTAGAATATCAGCACTGTTATGATTTTATTAAAATTTAATTTTTACAGTTAGCGCTATTGTTATTTGATATGCTTTTGGACCCTTTAGCACAATTTTTGGGGTTTTGAATCCTATCTATATTTTTTATATAACATTTTATTATTTTTCATTTATTCATGAATGGCTACCCTAAGCCCGAAGCAGGCTTGAATTAAGCATGAACTGGTAAACCATTACATCATTTGCTTCTTTGGAAGTTTTAAACCCCTTTTATTTAAACAATATTTTTGTTATGTACATGGAAGTGGCACAAGGCATGCAATTAAATATATGATTTTATGTTCTGTAAAAAATTGCAATCTCAATATTTAAAGTTAGAAAATACCTTATTAGTCAATCAATTTACAGCTTATTTAAAAATACTTTGCTCTTGAGGCCCTTTTTAAGTTTATGAAATAGACAAACAAAATGAGTTTTTTTCTCCTATTACTTTACAAGATGACGAAGTTTAAAATTTATGTATAGGTAATTATCTCCTCTTATTAAAATTCTGCCTTTACTGTACATGAAGTTGCAAGTTTCATTGGAGAAAATATTAGGTTGGTACAAAAATAATGGCTGCTTGGAGTATTATGTTTTGCAAAACTATTTTAACATTGTATTTATTTATTTATTTTTGGTCAATTTCAGTATACCTAATAATTGATATGTACTATTAAATATTTTTTAGCTTATTAGTAGGCAAAAATATTTTAAGAGCATATATGCTCTTAATTATAAACACAAAAAAACATGACCTTCGCTTACTTATGTTGCACGAGTTCAAACTCAGGCATAACACCTTCTAAATTGTTGCCAACATCAACAGAACATGGGGAGATAGGTATACAAGTAATTGGACAATAGGAAAGTGTTTCCAGAAATTCTGTAGTGTAGATCAGAGCCTTGAAGATAAGAAAGGCAGAAGATGGGTATGCAGTCTTGACAATAAACAATTGCAAGCAATTGTTGAGCAAAATTCATGACAAAGTGCCAAAGAAATGTTTGAGACACCTTTCCAATACCCTTAAATGAAGCTGTTGCAGTGCTGGTGCAGTGCTGACAGCAAGTGTCTCAGACATTTCTTTGGTACTTTGTCATGGATTTTGCCCAACAATTTGCTTACAATTGCTTGCAATTGTTCATTGTCAAGACTGTATACCTGTCCTCTGCCTTTTTTATCCTCAAGGCTCTGATCTACACTACAGAATTTCTGGAAGCATCTTTGTACTGTCCAATTGCTTGTATATCCATCTCCCCATGCTCTGTTGATATTGGCAAGTTTTGGAGGTATTGTGCCTAAATTTGAACTCATGCAACATATATGTTTTTTGTATTTATCATTAAAAGCTTAAATGCTTTAAAAATATTTTTGCCTGAAAATAAGTTTTAAAATATTTGAGAGTACACATCAATTATTATGTATACCAAAATTGACCTAAAATAAACAATAAATACAATGTTAAAATAGTTTTGCAAAAAACAATACTTCAAGCAGCTATTATTTTTGTAATGACCTAATAGATTTCAGTTGATGTTTTATGGTATCAGTCATATAAATAAAGGCTTATAGCTATGGAGCTGGTGCCATAGCTTGAAAATTTCTAACTGCAGAGCTGGAACTGGGGCCATAACTTGAAAATTTCTAGCTATGAAGCTGGAGCCATAGCTTGAAAATTTTTAGTTCCAGAGCTGAAGCTGGAGCCATAGTTTGAAAATTTCTAACCCTGTAGCTGGAGTCAAACCTATTTTAAGCCAGCTTTCTAGCCCTGATAATAACTGCAAGGGCATCCAGGTCAGTTTCATGAACAAAAATCACTAATGGTGACTTCCTGAAAAAGCCCCAGTAAGCTATAATATATAAGTTGTTTTGAATTAAGAAATAAAAATAACATTAAGAGAATTAACAATTTATAAACTTTAAAGGCTTAGGTTATCTAACCATCTTGCTTACATTTTTTTAAATGCAATTTGAAAAAATTTTAAAATAAGAAAGGTGGCAAGAAGGTTATATGATCTGAAGTTAACTTAAATATTGCTTTTTAGATGAAAATGCTTTCTTTTAAAACTGTAATACTTTTTAAACTAAAGCAAATTTGGTATTACAGTATTAAGTTGGTCACTTATTAAATCAAACTGTATTATTAAATCAAATAATTATAAATCTTTTTTAAAAACTATTCTGTATTAAAAAGTGCTGCAACAATGCACAGCTGTTTTTCCAAAATTTGTTTCTTAACTGGTCTTATTCACTGTTTGCTGTTAAAAAACTTGCAAACTTGGGCATTCACAAAATCAAAAAATAATCTACTAAATATAATTTACAGTCTTGTCCTAAAAAGTAGTGACTACAGTCGTCAGGACCCACTTTTGGATCGTGACCCAGGGGTTAAGAAGCACTGCAGTATGCGGAGATAAACTATACGAAAATTTGGGTATAGAAAATGTATCAACTAAACACTATGACTCCATGTGCAGACCACCGACCGATTCCATGTGCAGAGCGCCCTTTTTTGTTTTTTTTCTGGTCTTCAAAGACAAAAATCATGTAATCCGTTACTGATTCAAGGTTAAGACCTTTTTTTAGCTGCTACTTGAAAAAAATTTTCCACTAAGCATATTTGATTGTGGTTGTATGCCCCCCCCCCCCCCGGCCATTTAAATATCCTCGGCACGCCACTGCAACTGAATAAAAACTGGTGAAAGATTACAATATCCTACAAAACGATACATTTTTACCAACGAAAGACAACCACAAAATTCAGATCCGAGCGACTAGAGGAGATGTGGCGATTGACTTGTTGATCATCTCGCCTGATGTATGTTGCCATACCGTCCAAAAAGTCCGGAATTTTGGACAAAATTCTTCAATGTCCGGAATTTTAGAGTTTTAAATTAAGATTTTCTAAAATGACATGGAAAGAACATGAAACTTGTATGTTTGATGCCTTCGGTTCGTTGAAGACCTTTTTTTATTATTTAAAGAACACCATGAATTTGGCACAAATATCGAAAAATCAGAGACTGATCCTAAGCATTGTAGAGTCTATGTCCTAAGTGAAGACCTATTTTTTTTTGGTCCTCATCCTAGGATTCCAAACAATTTTATTTTCTCCGCGCCTCCAAAAATTTTTTTGGCTGGGTCGCTTATGTCTGTCCGGAATTCCGGCTATTCGAATATGTAGTGGTGGATATTGGGTGAGGCGAGTGAGGCAGCTGCCTCGGGCCCCCTTTTTGAAAATAACGCATATAGTTTCGTTTTGCTATATATTTTTTTCAAGATCACTAAAAAATTGTTACGAAAACTGAGAAATACGAGATCGGTTCAAAGTGAAGGCTTTTTTTATAGAGAACACCAATTTTTGAGAATCCTGGTTAGGACTTTGCCTCGGGCCCCTAATTTTAAATATCCATCACTGCAGATATGGTAACCCTAGCCTGATGTTACGAACCAGTGATGGCCTTACAAAAAGGAGGGTTGGTGCAAGAAAAGTAAGGGGGGTCACTATTTAGTATTCCAAAGTAAAGCAATCTCTAAAAAAAGGTCATTATCATAACGAAGGGAATTTTCAGTGCATAAAAACAAAGTAATCACTAAAAAAAGTCTTCAATTTAGGGGGGGCACTGTTGAGTGATCCAAAGTATACTGATCTCTAAAAAAGTCGTAGTTTGATTTGGAAGGCTACTTTTTAGTGTCTCAAAACAAAATTATCTCTAAAAAAAGGTCTTCGTTTTAGGGGGGCACTGTTAAGTGTTCGAATCAGTGTGGTTTCTAAAAAAATAGTCATTCTTTTAGGAGGAGCCACTTTTTCGTGTCTTAAAATAAAGTTACCTGTAAAAAAAATTATTTTTGACATGCCATCAACGTCCTGGTGCTACTATGAAGAAACAGAGCAATATCTTGTGTAAAGGGGTGGGCACTTCTTGATGTATTTTAGGGGGTCTCGGTTCGGCCGCGCCCTATAAAATCCATCACTTTTACGAACCTACTGAGTTTTTTGGCGATTCAAGTTTTGCAGTTTATCAAAGAAGCTAGTTAACTAGCCTACTTTGTTTTTAAACTGTTAAAAGTAAATCTTTGTATTCGATTTGTTGAGAGCAATTTTAAGTAAAAGATGCATGTGTAAAGTAAAGATTCCAGATAGTAAAAGATTCCAGCTGAAGTAACTGGAAATTACTTTCTGAAAGCATAAACTTTTAGCGCCTTACCCCCACGTAGTTTTGGACCAATTTGGTTGCTACCGTTTCCCGAACGCAAAAACTCTTCAATTTTGTGTTTAAAAAGAGTAAAGATTCAGTTGGCCTGCACTAAAAAACAAATTAGATTGCACTTTTGCAAAATGGGTTATATAAACTGCAGCGCAGCTAATTGCAATTGATTTGTTTAAATCTTTAATGCGCAGCACAGTTAGCGTAACTTATAGATCTATAGTCATTAAGGCCCATTTCCATTTTACGCTCTTGGTTAAAACGAACTTTTAGCGCAGTCCAAAGTGCAACGCTTCCAAAAGATATGAAAATGCAATGTTGCAGTCACCAAAGTTTCGGAAACTGTATTTTGCGCTTTAAGTTGCGTACTGCCCACTTCTGACCATAATCTATAACAATTTCTTGGCTGATATTTTTTTTTTGTTTGTTTTTGCTCACAGGCTACGTAGATATTCTTTTCGGCTTTTTATTCATATTAAATCAGTTCTTGGACCTGAATGTTTTATAATGCTATGGATAGGACAAGAAGAAAACAGATTGGAGGCAGCTCACTAAAAAGTCTTCCACTTTGAAGTTAGACTAACATTTTTTTTGAAATCGCGTTTGCATTAAGAAAGGTTTGATTGCGAAAAGCAGCTTGCTTTGGCAATTGAATTGCACTTGATTGTTAAATATATTTGTGGATTCACCTAACTGCAATTTTTACTTCATATTTGCAAATTTTTATAAACGACTTTAAACCCAAAACGACAAGCTCCAACTTTTGTATCAACTTCAAAGCTCAACTTTTAAGTTTCTTCGTTGATTTGGTACAACAAAAGTTGGTAGCTGAACAACTGCACAACAAAATTCTTTAACTTCTACTCAAAACAAAATAAGTTTTTATCACCGAAAACCATAGCTATTTTCAATATTGGCTCCTAAAAAGTTTATTTAACTATATTTGAAACAAGTTTAATTCTTAAATAAATCTTCTCAAAGGTCATCTTAACTTGATTTTAATTTCTTAGTTTTATTTTGCGGCTGGACGCTGCATTTGTCCATCTTAATCTTGTTTAAAGGATGCGAATTGTTTACGCTTCCTATAATCCGAATCGTTTGCAATGTAAATTGCTACCGGAGCCTACCGAAACTTGATGCTCTTGCTGGATGATATTATTTGAATAAATAAGCTAGTTTATCGATGCTGAAAAGCACTACGGTAACAAATTTATTGATAGAAATAGCTTTATCTAAGTTTGTAAACCTAACAGTGTGGCGTATCTTTTCTGAAAAAACATTGGAAAAGATCTTACGTATCCGGCAGATGACGATATCTTACCAGGAATTGGCTGAGTTATTGTTGATTTAGATTTATATGTGCTGTAAGCTTGTAATTAGGACATTTCACAATCTTTACTGAATGCATTCAGAAGCAATTGACCAAAAAGCGAATGTTTGTTTTGCTCTATAATCTATAACACTGGTCTACATTAAAAAAAAAAAAATTTCTGCTGACTGAACAATTAAAACGTATTCTGCCTAATTTTGGGGCGCTGAGATCCAAAAATCATATTTGTTTTTGCCCATCACGTCATTTTTTTTGCAAAATGCATTTCAATATTTCATAGATCTAGAGTAAAATCATGTTTTTACAGTCAGTTTGCATAAAAGAAGTTAAAGTAAAATCTTGAAAGAAAGTTAAATTACACAATGCGGCAAAGCCTGTTTTGTGAGTGTAAGATGTACACTTAAAAGTACTTACAATTCGTTTTAAGTTGACAACTCATTATACACAGTATATACTGTATATATTGTTTAGCAATACATCATTAATGTATCAAAACTTTGTTTGTATCACCTTTAAGGAACAAGCTTTCTAGATTTTCAAGAGGGTTTAAAATTTTTCCCATCCTTCATGAGACACCAGTAATCTGCTATCATATTAAGGTTCCATCGACCTTGGTATCTCTTCTCCATGATTTTAATGTCTTGGTGAAACCTCTCGCCTTGCTTCTCACTCAGAGCTCTCAAATTTTCTGGAAAATATTCAAAATGACTGTGTGTAGAAAATATACTTTTACACTCATGTTACAACCAAGTTTGTGAAAGTTATCAAGCAAAGTTTTACAATTTCTTTGCATTTCGGACATTTGGTATTGCCCAGCAACTTATTTACAACCTGGCTGAAAGTGATTCAACCATTTTTCTCTTCTGGGCTCATTGTTCAATGAACTCTTTGTCTTTCAGGAGCTGTCGTATCTTTGGTCCATCAAACACATATATTTTTATTTTTTCATAGCTTAAAAACGAAAACTTCTGGCAAATGTACTTAAAGCATTCCCCACCTTTGTCTAAGCTTTTTACATATTGTTTCATTAAGTTTAGCTTAATGTGAAACAGCAGTAATATTACTTTGTCAGGAGGTACTAAACTTTCATTACGAATGTTCTTTTCTCCAACTGTAAACTCATTTCTTTTTGGCCATTGCTCACGAATCCAGTGTTCATTTTTAGCCCTGCTGTCCCATAAACACAAAAAGCATGGGTATTTAGTATACCCCCTTTGTTGACCCAACAGCATGCTTAAAACTTTCAAATCTCCACATAACATCCATTTATGTTCATCATATTTTTGTAAGTTTCCTTAAGATGAACAGAGTGGCCAATTGGTATTGAAGCATATCTATTGCCATTGTGCAACAATGCACACTTTAAGCTGGCTTTCGAACTGTCAATGAAAAGTCGCCATTCTGTTGGGTCATATACACAGGACATCGCTTGAAGAAGACCGGCAACATTGTGATAATACACAAATGTTTCTTCCATGGAAAAATATTGTACAAAACCTTTTTCTCTTTGCCTGTACCAGGAATATGTTGTGTTGGGAGCAAGAAGATTGTTGTGTTGTAACCTGGACCCAAGAAGTTCTGCAGATTCTTTTTGCAGGTTCAGGTCACGAACCAAGTCATTTAAAAAGGCTTGAGTAATCAATATTGGGGATTTGTTAGCTCATGGTTCATAACAATCGTCGTCTAAAGAACTCTCCTCTGATGTACTACTTACTGGTTCATCAACTAATTCAGGCAAGGAAGTAAACAAAGGTGGAGGAAAATTAGCAGAGTGAGGTATAGGTCGGATTGCTTACGGAAGGTTTGGGTACTTGATGTTGCTTTTGCTTTTAGAGCTGAAACCCGTAACATCAGTCATACAGAAATAACAATTGTCAACATGATTGGCTTGTCCCCTTCAAATCATAGGAACTGCAAACCCAATAGTTTTTATTTTTTGTTTTGTCCACTGCCTTAAATTTTCAACACATGTCTTGCAAACCTGGTGAGGAGCCTAATTCTTGTCTTGATCTCCTACTTTAACTGCGAAATATGCCAAATATGCTTTTTTTACAAAGTCTGTAATTCCTTGCCTTTGTTTAGAAACAGTAAAAGAACTGCAGATATCGCAAAAAACGTTTGGATCAAGCTTGCACTTTCTTTGTGATGACGAAATTGTAGCTATTGATATCAGAAAAGCAGTTCACAATTTAAGCAATACAGAAATACTTTTATAAAAATCTAAAACTATTACAACAAAATTTCTTCAAAATACTTCTAAAAATAAGCTTCATATAATTATTCTAGTTATCTGTGACTAAAGATTTCATGCAGTACAAGTTATGAATCAATGTAGGCCTAATGTAACAGCTTGGGGGTTCTTCTAAAATGGAAGGGTAGGCAGTGTAATCAGGGCAGGGTTACACTGCCTACCCAGATTGTTTTAAAAAATACTTTGCATACACCGCCTGCCCTGCCGTTTTGGAAAAATCTAAAATGGCAGGGTAAGGAATGTATGCAAAATATTTCTCAAAACGGTAGGGTAGCAGTGTAACACTTCCTGTACTGCCACCCTGCCTACCCAGCCATTTTAGACTGACTAACTCTAACCCTAACTCTAATTCTAAACATAACACTGCCTATCTGCCTGCACTGCCTACCTTGCCATTTTATAGTAGGCTAATTGCAGCTTGGAGGTTTACGACTGTTGAGCTTAAAACTAGTAGGCTACAATTACAATAACTGACTATGCCCGGCATTCAGTATCCAAGTGGTGAATATGGTGATTGGTGAATACGGTTAAAAGCACGAAACAATTTAAAAATCTTGAAGATCATAGCAGTGTAGCTTATTTTTAATTTTAGGCTGAAAGTTATAAGTCTATAAGATATAAGATAAATGTATAAGATAAAAAAAGTTTGATTCTTAAATGCAACAAACAATGAAATTGTTTGTGACCACAATCTGAAAAATGCCTTTAAAAAGCATTATTCGCAATATTTTTTTTCATTTTGCGACAAAACGTGACGTGATAGGCAAAAACTGATTGCATTTTTGGAATCAGCATTATCAAATTATTTAAAACCAACTTTTGTTTGGAATTCAGCAAAATTGATGCAGACCAAATAAGCAAATTTTAGCGTATTAGAGAAAAGTTTTACGAAGAAGCATGGAGCTCTAGATCTGGATATCCTTCCTAAAACATTTATTGCAAACCAAAAAAAAGTCTTCTGTCGTAAAATTTGGCCGCGGTTTTTTTAATTACCTGGCCAGCAAAGATGTAAACACCCCAGTCGGAAATATAGAACAGCCAGAAACAACTTACCTGTTGCATGGCAAGATTCTGATGCTTCACCAAATCAACAAATTTTTATACATGCCGTAGATGATGCAATTCTCACCCTAGAAAGAGACAGAGACAATTTTGTTCAATTGCTAACAGATGCCGCCAGGTACATGACAGCAGCAGGTTGGGTTGTTAAATAAACGTATTCGAGGCTCTTTCACATTACCAGTGTCGCATACATGTAAAATTTAGGACACCTTAGTGTCGGTGCAAAAAAATTAAATTCGTTATGTATTGATGAAATTATTCGTTACGTAACGAAACAGTTTGGTGACCCCGTGTTTAAATCAATGTTTTAAAAAACTCTGTTTTATTTAATTTTGGTCCAGACCTATGATTGTAGAGACAGGTCACAATGCTCCTACCTTTCGAATTTCCAAGATAGGTCTCTGCCCTCTGTGCCTTCACGTTTTAAAAATATGGCAGGGCACGGGGATTGCTTCACTTTCCCCGCTTCTGACGACATGTTTGAAGCCACCTCCATTCACATGCTTTTTATGACAATGCTGAGAGCGATCTGGAGTCGCATAAAACCGCCAAGAACGGAGATAAAATTGGGAAACCATTTGAAGCTGCAAGCATTTGCATCGAGTCTTCTTGTAAGCGATTGTCGGGACCTCCTGGGAGCTACTAGACACTGTTCGGTTTTTATTGGGCTTAGATGGGTTTCATATTGGTTCAGATAATTCTATACCTGGAGATGCATGAAGTCTAGACTAATAAAATTTTAGTAAATACGAAATATTATCAATTATACAAGTTATAGATTTTTAAAGTTAAAAAAAATTAATACACATTTTGAAGGTGAAGTTCAAAAAGTCGACTTTTCTTTTCTAGAAGAGAGGTCAGAAAACAAGAATAAAATCCTTAAATGTGATAAACTTGGAAATTTTTTGTGTAAAATGTTGTCATAATTTCTCTTACAATTCCTAATAAGCCACTGTTAATCCGGTTATTCATATTGACTATAACAAAGACAATGATTTTTGAAAAACTCTGGTAAACTTTTTTTATTTTTGAATTAATTTATAGATATTAAAATAATCATAAAAGTCCATCAATTTCTGCTTTGAACAAATTTTTTATTCGCTAAATATTATCTTATCCTAAGCGAATAAAACTATTATTTTTTGGTGATGAGACTTTTATATTATTATTATTTTTTTTTTGAGCTAAAAAGCTTAAAGTTAGCCGCATTAATTCTAATTAAAACAATAAAAAGAAGCAAAATAATAATTACTAAGTTTTTTCCAAAGTTCATTCGAGTGCTCAAGAGTAAAGAAAAAGTCAAGTTGAAAACTTGCTCAGTTGTTTGTCTTACGTCTAAAGTGTTAATTTTACTCGTACAAGGACAAGCATGTTTGACTCAACTGGGATTATAATTAAACTTAATTAACGGTTTGGCGCCGATTGGGCGTGATCAACTTTATTCTGTAATTGCTAAACAGACTTGATTTGAACAAGGATTTAATCAAATTAAACAGTGTTCGGTGGATGGTTGCCATTTTTTATTTTGACATTAGTTATCGTCAGGTATGATGCTACTCAGTAACGATGATGACATTATAGATTACGATATTCCCATTCATAGTCAACAACACGCACTGTTCTTAGAAACAACTAAAATTCAAAAATTGTTTTCTTCTTTGCAGTATTTTTATTATGCGGTAACAATTGAAAGACTCGTAAAATTATTACGTTTAATTATAGGAATGACTTGAGTAAAATACTTACATCAAGTTCTTTTTTTATTTTATTTTTGAGCAAACCAAGAGTAAAACTTTTTGTTCTTTCAAACTTTAATATTTTGTATAATTTCTCATATCTCTTGACCTAATATGAGGTTAACATTTATTTCTTCTTTTAGGAAAGTTTTCCTTATTTTTGGATAAATTTATTGTCCCCAGAGGACACTAAAAGATAACAGAAATGCTTATTTTTTACCTTGCTTTTAGAGTCGTCGGAAAAGATTTATAAAGAAAAGGTAAAATTTGTACTATTCGATTAAAATCAATGAAAACCAAAAAAGAGATCAATATGTACTTGTTACAACATTTTTGGCGAAGAAAAACTTTGACTGCAGTTCTGAAGTGATGCAAAAAAGGCTGTTTATAGTGATTAGAAAGAGCTTTCAAACGGCAATTTTCAAGTTTTCTCCATTTGTGTAATGAAAATATAGTAATCCTTCCAAAATATTATCTGCTATCAATAAAAATCAAATAAGTCTATCACGTTTTCACTGGTGGTTGTTAGTTATTAAGACCGGCTTTTCTTTTGGAGATATTATACGATGATAAGGAAGACCAGCAGAAGCATGTAGTAAAGGTTTAATTAAAAAAGTTTGCAAAGAAGTTGCAAATTTTGAAATGAAAAGTGAATCCACTGATTTTGCAAGTTTGCAGTATTGAGTTTTTTGCAAATGCTTTCTCTCCTGCTTTCGTGCTTTTACATTTTCGGTGATCAAAAAAAGGCATAATTGTTTAAAAATTACTGATGAGTTTTACAGAAATGTTTATGCCTACGAGACGTAATTAAGCAGGCTTTCGGCTGTAAAATATTAGCGTGTGCAGATTTCTGCTCACTGACAACCTATACCGAAAATTTCATTATAGTATACAATGTGGTAATTTTTTTGCAGTGTTTTCTTTGAAATCAATCCTAAAAATGACATTGGTAAAAAAGCTAAAGTACAGTACTACTTTTGACAGAAAATGAGAAGAAATAAGTTCGAATTGATAGGCGTCAACACTAAGACCTAAAGAATATTATGTAATGTTGAGCGTCACGCGCCTTAAACTCGAGCTCTATTGCTTGACCACGGCTTCGGGTTTAAAATCTATATCAGAGAAAGAAGCTTTTTCTTAGTTTTGTTCGCGGAACTTGTCATAAAGCACCAGGTCGTCAGCTTCTGCTGATTGTGCATCATCATGCTTGGTGTACAATCCCTCTTGTTTTCGATACATCAATGGATAGATAACAGTTTTGCCTTGATGGCAATAAACAGAAAACTTTTAAAACTAGAAGACAACCTGAAGTCCTTTTCATTATAAAATACTTATTATTGTTTTCTTGCGCCTATAGTATTTATGTATTTTCGGTATTTCTATGTGGAATAAGATGCGAAAGAAAATGCTTGTACCTTCTTAACTAACTTATCGACAAACTTAGATAACTTGAGCAGTCTTTCTACAGTTCCCGATTTCCAGCAGTAACAAAATCGACGCGACAGCATTTAGTTTTTCTACGAAAACCTCTGGCATGGTGATTTTTTCGTCAAATATTAAAACAGCGCGACAAGCAGTGTTTGAATAGGATCTTAGCTAAATACAAAGCAGCCGTTTCTCTACGCACTCGCTGTTGCTGCGCAATCAAAGGCGACACAGAAAAGTCGGAAAAGTTGAGCGGTTTATGGACGAACTCTTTCGTTCCCTACTAATAAGCTTTTTACTTAAAGCAGGTTAGGGTTGTTTTTAAGCAAGAATAATAATTTTTTAGCTGAAAAAAAAACGAGATGAAATAGCTCAAAATAGCGAGAACAAACAAAACATAGGCTAAATCAGGTTATTTATTTTTTACTTTTTCGTCTCGTGTTGGACAAAGCTAATCTATTATAATTTTACTCATGTTTTGGTCTTTTGTTATCACTATCATCGTCTTTTTTGCTGACGGGATTCGATTTTGATTCGTGAATGATGGATTTACATTAAAGCTGATTTCAGTGCTTGAATTACGGTAAAAAAACACTTAGCTTTTCCGCTGCTGTATTAAACTCCCAAGAAGACTGATATGGTCAAACGTCGTAAAGAAAGGAAAGTCGTTTGGTAATTTCTGAGAATCTAGTCGCCCGGCTAAGAAGCAGGATAAAAACAAAATACGAGATTATGCGAACTGAGAAAATACTGGCTACGAAAAATAAATTGGCTATTGTAAAAAAAATTATCGAAAGTGCATGGAGTTAAGATTTTTTTTCAGCAACAAGTTAGAGCAATAAAAAATTTTTTTTTATATTGAGTTGATTTGCTTAACATGATTTTTTAAAAATTGTTTGTGTTTTTGTATTTGTAAAAAAAGCTAAATCTTACTCTACTAAACAATTCTTTGTATTTAGCTTTTGTTTAACTTTATAGATACAATTTCTGTATGCAAAAAAATCAATACAAAGTTTTTCAAGCGACTGAATTTTGGCGGATGTTTGTAAAACGGGTTTTATTGAGATGAGAAAATTTTTGATTTTGTAAGTGCTTTTAAAATTGTGAATAAGTTTTAGTTACAATATTAGAAATTTTATCATTGATGATTGACCCAAAACATGGAACAATACGCTTGTATTTTTTTTTAACTAAACTTTGTCTAGCATCTTTTTCTAGGTATTTCAAACTGTTATAAAAAATACAATTTTGTGCAAGTACTGATTCTTTAGAAGTTTCTTCTGTAAAAGTCGCAACTATTTTACAATCATGAAAAACAAGAATTGTTTGTTGTGGAATTAAATTTTACACGCGCAAAAGTTTTGCTTTAACATTGATATATTTAACATAGAGCCTGCAGTAACAAAAATTAATTTTTTTATTGTATAGGTTCGTTTTTTCTTGCATCTCACTCGTAAAAGGATTTCCTGAGAACTTGACACCGAGGATCCCTCATTATGGTGAGTCACCCACGGGCCTTAAAAAGTAATTGGAAATTAAAGCTTAAAATTTTGAAACATTATACCCAAATGACGATAGATCATTATTTACCATTGTTTATCTTTAGCATTTATTTTATTGGAATTCTTTCAAATAGCGGTTCTTAGTTTTCATAAAGGGCGAGTGTTTAAAATAATTTATTTTGGGCTTCTAGCTCTTCTTCTCCAGCTTCAAAATTACTTTTGGTTCTGATTTGTCAGTAAAGCTTAGGCTTGAGAATCGCTGGATCGTAGAATGATTTTTCGTGTTTTGATTCATTTAGAAAAAAAAACTTTTTGTCTTCGCTTCACTTTTCAAGGACTTCAATTTGCCCGGGCTGCATAAAATCCAGTCGCTTTTCTGTTTGGGGTCGCGGTGTCCTGTAAGCAATTTTCAATTTTGTACCCAAGAAATCATAATCTACATATTTTCAACCGATCAAAAATCCAAAATTTTTTTCTCTGCTCATAAAAATTCTATCACTCAGGTCTTGGAGCGATCAAGGAGCACTCCATGTTAGTTGTCATTGCAAAGCTTGTTTTTTAGCGACTTTTTAAGATGAAAAACAAACCAATCTATTTCATATATAGCGTTTGCAAATGTACCAAAAAATAAATATGATTGATTTGCAAATGTACTGAAAGATAGATATGATTGAACTGTTAACGAGCTAAATGAGAATTTTTTGAATAGAGAAAAAAATTTGGATTTTTGATAGATTGAAAATATGTAGATCACGATTCCTTGGGTACAAAATTGAAAATTGCGTCCTGTAAATCATTTGAAGGGATGCATGGTGGAAAAAAGTGGATTTTACCACCAACAGCCTGGTTTTCAGCAATTTACAACCAAAATCCACCAGTTACCGACCAAACAAAAGTACCAAAAGTGCAGCAATATGATTGAAAAAAAATTAACAAATTATAAGTTTTAGTCTTAATTTTGGAAAAAATACCATTTAGGCGGTTAAGCTTTTAGTTTTTTAATGGCCCGCTTCATTGCCTCATGTATCGGCATAGCAAAGCGGGCTGTTACTGTTGATGAAACAATGCATGTCAACAACTCTGTACAGTAGTTTTTTTTTATTTTCACGCTGCTTGTTTCCTCAATGTCTTCCCAAAAAACTAAGGTAGTATTTTCGAAATCAACGTTCTATTATAAAATTTGTTGTAGCTGATATTTCTCACATCCAAAAAAGCTTGTTAATATTTGAACTGCCATTATGGATAAACCATATGACCTCAAATAAATTATTAGTTGATTAATGAACAATAATTAAAGTAAGCAAGCTATTTTCTAATAATTACTTTTAACGTTCCATTCGTGGACTTGTTGTAACGCAGTTTTTGTTACGTGGGGAACATTTTATCCTTACATCATTGACAATGGTTTTGCTGGTATACTTTGTCAAGTATTTTTGCCCATCTTTTCTCGTAATAGACTTTTGCTTGGGTACAAACAGCTTTTTATTAATCGGTTTGGTTCTTAACAAGAGTCATGCAAGGAAATGCAAGCCGTCAGAGTTTTGTTGGTTATTATCTATCGCTAAGTCACTGCGACAGCTTTTGTTTGTGTTGGTTTGCATCCTATGAACTTAATTACAATATGTCAACCTGTAAAAATTAATCTTTGTTGACTTTTGTGCTTCCGAGATAAGATAGCGATAATAGGTTCATAATTCTTTGGGGTTAAGATTTATTATTAATAAGGTTAAAAGTTTATTTTGCGTGTAGCGTTATACGAAAGCAAACAAGCTGTAGTTGTTGAATATAGTTACTTGATTCTCAAGGCAATTTAAGAACATTAAGATCGCTTCAAAACAAACATTAGTAGGCCTATATATCCGCTAAACCTGAAAAACATCGATTACTCCAGAAATTCGACACCGTTTTTTCGTAGTTCACGCTTAAATATTCAAACTTCAAATCAACAAACAACTTCTCTTTAACGGCCAAATCGACAAATCTATTCTTTTTAACAAATTACGCTAGTACCTGACAACTCAAACTATTTTTTTTTAGCTGGGTTGTTGTTTGTTTGCAGTTTTCAATATTCTGGTAGTCGACTTAAATTGATTAAAATTTACGCGTGCGACACAAGTTCCAGCTTTTGGTAAACCGCTAATTCAGCATAAGTTTACTTAATCTTTTAATTCATACTATACAAGATGAGTTTGTTTGGATAAGACATTAAGCAAATTGTTTTGCTTTTTATTTAGTAATTGTTTAAATGCAGCAAAGAAACACTCATTAAACTGATGTATATGCATTTTGTTCAGCGGCATGTCAAGGCCTTTTCCTAAGGCAAGCCAAATTCTAAAAACACAGTTTGTAAAAACTGAACGCAATTCTAATCTTGGTCCAATTTTTGTTAAGAAAAATTTTTTTCACAAGAAATTAAAGCCAAAGAGTGTTTTTGCCTTCAAAAGTAAAATAGAGAGTTTCTTCTTTCTTAGCCTTTAGTTCAATATTTACGTTTAAATTTTGCTACAGGGGAGACCAAAAGCTATTGAGGCCCTTCTACAAACTTCGGAGTGTTTCATAAACCACTAATTTCGTCGCCTTATGCTGTTGATGGGGTCATTGCCTTATCGCAATGAATAATAAGACGAGCGTTTAAGCATAAAACGCACTAGAGCAATCTACTTAAAAATTTTTTGTTTTAACAATTAATAAGATTAATTTACAACGTTACACAAAGCGATATCGCTTCTTTCGGTCAGAAAATAAAAAGTGATTCAACCCAAAACTCTCGTTGGTACGTTGATAAGGTTGTGCATCACTGCAAGCCAAAAAAAAGATCGATTTTTATCTGCTGCAAAAAGTCGTCGATCAATTTATATTCCTGGGAGAAAATGTCTGGGGACACAAGATTGCCGATAACATGTGTTGCAAATGCCGAGCTGCAACAGTACGAGTAATAATTATTGCACCAAAAGCGTTCGTGCGCACGAGCACAGCATAATTGAAACAGCTGTGATTTTCAGGGAGATTTTGAAATTCCGCCTGAAAACTATAATCGGTTGGTTTTAAAAATCACGACAATAGTCACCGACTCTTTCATTCTACAAATTTTAACGAATTGAGAGAACTGACAATTGGTTTTCGAGACGCTGTTTTTGTACAAAAAAAACCTTGTCGACTTTTATTGAAACGAGTCATTCGCTTTGTCACGCTCCGGTTTCCCGCGCTTTATCCAGGCGTTCATTTTAACCATAACTGTGACTCATTGCCAACAGGTTTTTTCTTAACAAAGGACGTTCAAGCACTTACTATGAGTAGTCATCGAACCATTGATTTTAAATAAAACTGATTTTGGTTTTGGTTGAAGGTGCAGTTCGGTCAAGTTCTATTCGTAAATCGTTTGAAAAGTTTTTACCGTTTCAAAAATATCACTTCACCGATTTTTAAATGTAAATAAGCAGCCTTATAATTGAGATGAAAAATGTTTTAAATTTGTAATACAAGATATTCATGTCAAGAATATTTACTTAAACATATGTCCCTATTTTGTATTTGCACAGCCCAATCACTGTCTTATCATATTCGGTCTGCGCAATGTCAATGGTATTATTTCATGTAGCCACTTACCAGTTTAAAGAGCTGATTAAAGATAATTCTTTCGATTCTATTTTTAAAACTATTTGCAAATGAAAAAAAGTGAAGCAAGTAACTGCGATTGCGTTGGATAATCTGTGAAAGTAAATATTACTTATTTGTTTTAAATGCAGACACTTACCAGTTGTAGAACATTTTATGGCATTTTTTCGTTATTTTATGCTTGTGTAAGCTTTCTTAGTGCAAAAGAACTGATCTTTTTATCTTCATTTTTTTCTAGTTCAACTTTTAATGTTGCTTTATTTGCTGCAAAATTTTCAGTTATGCATAGTTTATTGCTATAGACATTATAACCAATCATTTTTTTGGCAGCGTTTGTGTGGTTAAGAGCGCTGTGATTGAGAACGATACAGTTACAACTCAAAACCTACTCGCGCAATTCTGCTGTGTCCTTGGGAAAGACACTTTATAACACTTTTCTCTGTTTGGCGGTCTTGGCAAGCAGCTTCTATGTATAGCGCCTACAACGCTTTTTTGCGCGTCAGAAGGATAAAGTTACGAGATAGAACAATAAACAATAAATTATTTTACCAATATTTTTAAATACTGTACTTGTACAGTTTATTAAATGTGAACTTTCTTTGTTGTAAATACTGTATTTTTAGACCCTCCAACTCATATATTTACTGGAAACAAAGATGGAAGAAGCGCTCAATCATTGTTTGTTCAGAGTTTAAAGACGCTGAGATTTGGCTCGGTCACAAGAATTGCTGTTGCTGCGCGGTGGGTGAATTGCTTAGAATTGTTCTGACTATCAAGAAAAGTATTCTCCTTAAATGGGTTTCACGTATTCTTGTTCCTGATTTGTATTATCATTAACAAGAATCATTATTGATTATATTTGTAATGATTTTGCAACATTCGCAAATGTTTGCAAAACAAATATCTAAAAACTGAACTCTTGCTATAATATTGCTAGATTCAGTGGTTTAGTAAATAAAAGAGGCTAAATATATATAAAGAGGCGCACTTTTATAAATGTTTCTTGCATCTTTATAACAAGGCCTAGGTATTTTAAAGTTAAACGACTGCAAAAGCTAATTTGGATTTTTTAATTTTTTAAACTCAAATCTTAATTCATGATTGATTTCACAACAAAGATGGTAAAAAACCGGCAGCGCGTCATCCGGGATGAACATCCCGGGGTTTGTGCTTTTATTGCAACCTAAAACCAGCCAGCCGCCAAACCTTTAACTTGTTCGTTTCTAATGTTTAACTCCAGTTAATGATGCTAGTGAAGTGTTACCATAAACAATTGACAGTTTCGTTTTTTATTCAATTGCACTTTGTAACGTATAAATTTGTTAACCCTCGTCTAGAAAGCCGAAACGTGTACTAAACAAACTTGACCCTTGTATCATGTGGCCACTCAAAGTATTTAGTTAACTATTGCACACTTGAAAATGCAACTTTTTCTTTGTTTGTAGTCAATCAACACCGACTAGAATCTGACAAGTCCAAATATGACTTTTGACAGTCTTTTGCGGTTTATCACGAAACAAAGTAGAAATCGATTTTATGCAGTTAAGGTTTTTGTCATCTTGTGGGTCATGATGTAGTACACCACAGTCGGCCAATAGTAGCAATGTGACGAAGATCAATTGGGAAATAGCCCGATTTCTTTTTCTTTTGTCTCAAATTGGGAGTTTTTCTTTTTTGTTTTGGAACATTGACAAAAAATTTTTATTATTGAAGTGAATACAAATAGTATCTGGTTACCGCTCAACATGATAATGCCATTAGCTAGTTAAGACACCGGAATCGTATATCCTTTGGGACACCAGTAAAAGTATTTTGAGAATTCTTTTTTTCGTTAAAAAGGATTTCCGTTGGCTCAGAAGGAGTCATATTATTTACTGTGTGACCTCTCGGACTTAACTTGAATGAATAGAAAAAATTTTTGAATCTTTAGATTGAACCCTTATGTTCAACTTCTAAATCGAATTTTCTCACACTACCGTACATTTATTATACTTTTCATTTAGCTAATTCACAATTAACACTTTCTCATGATTTATCTAAAATTTGTCATATTTTACAAAAAAAATTTAATGAGAGATTCAGGAAGCATGTGTCGCAGTGGCTTGCTCAGTATAATTGATTTTTTTCTCTTTCTGTTTGACTTAACTGAAAAACTATTATTATAATTTTAAGAAAATGTATTTCATACAAGTTTTTTGTTGATATACAAATTTGGTGTGCCTGTGAGGGATACATTACAAATGTCTCATTTTTGACCTGTTTTTACGAGAAAAACTATGTTCAGCACTTCTACAGTAGAAATGTAAGTAAAGTATAATTGGAAACTTGGGATATATAACCAACATTTTTTTCATTTACAAAAATGTCAAGTAATGGAATAAGCAAATAAGTGCCCCAAAATCAAAAAGCTATTGAAAACATATCACAGTACAACCAGTTTTAAAAAATATATAAAAACACCACAAACTTTTTTATCTCTACTTTTAAAACACTATTGTAACGGCAATCTATATCAAAGTTTTCTGTGCGAATTAAAGCGGTAAAGATGGTCTGAAAAAAAAGAATAAGACAGAAAAACAAGTGTTAATTACGTTGCCCAATGTAACCCGACTAAAACCTTGTTATGATTTTTCTCAACAGCAGGCGTCTTTTTACTACGCACAAATTGAATGGTTTCTGCCATGGCAGGGCAATTAAAAGCAAAAAAAATAAATCAAGACCAACCGACACTCCCGGCACTTATGATCGCTGACTTTTGAGGTTTAACAAACAATTATCGTATAATCATTGATTAATTCGTGGTTTTATCGTTAAGGTGTATGTTCAAAAATTAAGTATCCTCCAAACTTTTGTGAAGAGCTTGGAAATAATTGCGATATTTTGATAAGATTTTTGCTGTCAATCTCTCAGTCTCATCAGCCGATCAAAGATTAGTTGATCACTAAGTGAAGCAATGAATATTGTTTGTTTACATTTTAATCGCACGTGATAACTTCGACTGATTCTTAGAGAAAAAGTCTCCGTGCGACAAGAACTTACTTACCTTTTCGAATTCGTTAGACTGTAAAAACTCAAAAAGTGCTTTTTTAATCCGAAAAGAAATACGAAACAACTCATACAGAAGAAGACGTGAATCATACATTTAAAGGCACTGATTTGGATCTGAGTTAAACTCTTTGGTGAAACTAAACCATTAAAGCAGAGTCATTTCGCGCACTTATTTCGACAAGATGGCGCCTGTTGTGAGAGAATGATGGAGTAATTCAAGTCTTAAGAATTCAAATAAAAGCTTTTTCATATAGGCCTATTCCTAAGAGTTTTAGGTAAACAAATTACACAAAAAAATAGACTTATGACAAAACATATTATGCAGTTCTATTTTTTTGTAAAGTTTTTATCTCAATTTAACAAATAGCAACAACTCTATTTGTTTAAGACGTTATGAAGTGTTTTGTAAATTTAAAAAGAAGATAACCTGTTGCAGGCTTACCTCCGCAAAAGTTGCTTTTACGATTCTTGGTGTAATTTACAACCAACGGTTTGAATCATTAGTTTTAATTTACCAAGCTGTGGATAAGCTGCTGCCGCCGAGGTTAACTTTTAAGCAATTTATTTTAATAGCTTATCTGACTAATACTCGCAGCTGTCCATTAAAAATGACTTGTTTCACGCTTTTCTCTTTTACAAAAGTTTGCTGAACGCTATATTCTTTCTACTAATCTTGTTATGTTTGCCTTTTAGAGGGAGCTAAAATTTTAAAATTTCTTGACTGTTTTCATTTGTTTTATTATGTATTTTAATTGATTGAAATTTTTAAAAAAACAACTTAAACTATTAACTTTGATCTAAAATTATTGTATAAATCAGTGCGACTCAAGTTCTTCACAGCTGCACTCACTTTTTAAAATCGTTAGAACTTCCTCGTCGAAGTCTATTTGAAATTGCCCGAATTAAAGGAGTTGACTAAAATAAGAGTGAGATCTAAAGTTTTTATCTTTCCCACAAGTTTTTTTGTCTTTATTCGGACATTAAAAGATAAAAAGCGTTCGAGATTACGCAAAGACCAAAGAAAAAAAATGTTCACCTGTCGGAAAGGCAAAAACTACTGTTTCTCGCCTTTGCGTCACTGGTTCGCCACTCCTGTTATAGAAAGTTACCCCTGCCTCTAATTGACAAGATTTGAAATTTGTAAAATTATTCAGCGGCCCTCGGTTTGGATCGAACTGGTTTTTAAATAATAGCGTAAAATATATTTTCAAAAAATGTTTTTCAATCGGCCATATATTTTTTGATTATTTTCAAATATACTAAGAAAATGCTTTTCTGATATCGAATTAAGCGTTTTCACACGTCCACTTGAACGATTTCAGAAAAATTGTCTTTTAGTGAATTTTGTATGTTTATAAATGCTTCGACATACAGTTACGTAAAAAATTTGCTTTAGCTGTTCTACTTAAAGATTTGTAAAAGACTCATAAGAAAATAATTACTTTATTTGTAGAGAAAATCTTTACCTGTTGGATCCGTATTCGTTACACGTTACGAATAAAAGTGTCAGCTATAAAGAGGTAGGCACAAAAGGATAAGTATTGAAGTCGAAAATTACGTTATTATCTTCAATTTGCTCATTTGTGTCTAAACACATCACAAATTTGAACGCTTTTCTCTTTTAGAATTTCAGCTGGAAATCCAACGAAGAAGCGAGCAATTTGTGTTTGATGAAAGGCCAATCGCCGGTAATTTTACGTTTAAAGTTGTTAAATCTTTTTTGATACTATTACATGCAGGTGATCGAAAAAAATACGCAATGAAAAATGGTTAAAGCGATTCGAATCAAGCAATTTTATTATGAAAAAAAAAAAACTAATAAAGATATTAACTTATGATAATGTGTACCTTAAACATCTTAAAAAAATATCATTAAAGAAGCTAATTTTATTTTTTGTTATACCGGTATTAACATACAAATTTTAGGCGAAAATATTTTCTGAGCTTTAGTTTTTCAAGTTTTATAAATTATGCAACCAATGAAATGTGACTTATATTAAACTCCACAATATTGATTTAATCTTTTTGCGGCCTAAAACTTACTTTTTTAAATGAATGATTAAAAAAAATAACTTGACTTTTCTAATGTCAAGTGCAATTGATTGCGATTTTTTATGTTTGTAAAAAGTCTCTTGTTGGGTAAATGTTGCGCCGTGCCGATTTACGAAAGCAATTCTAGTTTCACTACACGCTGCGACGATACATCTACCTTGAATAGAGCGAGAGAGGCGAGTTTTATCGTTCTCTTCAGAAACAAATCGAACCGAGTGACGCGCGTTTAAAAGCCCTTATGAGTTTCAAGTGCGTCTGACTAATTGTTATTTTTTTCTTATTTTTCAGCTGTTTATTGAGCACTTTATAAGCGCAAACTGACCACCTTGCCCAAACGTCAACTCCAGATTTGAAGATATCAAACTGTTTTTTTTGTAGGAGCTTTGCCGCAATTATCTGAGCGTGCTCGAATTGCCCAGCAATGACGAGATGCTTCTTTGCGGTACAAACGCCTTCGATCCAAAGTGCAGAAATTGTTCGGTAAGTAAGCAATTCGGTGGGGGTTTCAATTCAAGCAGTCTGCAATAAGCCATTAATTTCGCAAAACATGTATTTTCCAAATAGATCCGAGCGTAGGAAATAAATTTTTACGCAGCCTATTTCAGTTTTTCGAAATTAGTATTATTAAACAAAAACATTGGTAAAAAGTTTTCGGTTTTTAATTGCAATGCATTTTGATGCGATAAATTACTGTTTCAGATTTCAATTACGAACAATTTTATTTCTTTTGAGCCCAAAGGCGATGAAATGTCAGGCAGACAGAGGAGTCCATTTGGACCTAACCAGCCCAGCACAAGCTTGTTTACAGGTGACATCTGTTGTGACCTAGAGTGTGTGGTTTTTAAACCTACTAAAAATCAGCAAAAACGAGTAGTTTTTATTCGGACGAATGATTTTCTTAATCGGTACGGCTTCGGGCGAAGTTGTATTTTTTGTTTACTTTCAAACGTAATCGCTAGACAAACAGAACTAGGCGCGGAGTGAAGTGTATGTGCCTTTGGACGCGTTTGTTTGCTTAGCATCTTGTCGAGATTGCAGCTTGCACCAGCTTCATTTTTGCAGCATTTCCAGCTGCTTTATCATGTTTAACTTGAACAAAGCGCGGAGTGATGGTTATCGTCGTCCTTTGTCTTTCATATTAATATTGGAGAAAATATAATCCGTCATGAAGTTAGCCAAAGTATAACAAACAAAAACCCATTATTTAAGCTGTTGTTTGAGATTAGCGCGCTATAGAAACCAACTTCAGAGAGTTTGTTAACTTTTCTATTTTTAAGTCTTTGACAATTTGAGATACAAAAAGATATAATTTATTGCCTTCTACATCACAGTACCATGTAGTTATTTCTTTTTCAACTACTTGTTGTATTATTGAATTTTGAAATGTTAGATTGGTGATAATAACTTTTTCCAAAGGAACTTTTTTGAAGACTTTTCTAAAAACCAATCTCTTATTTAGTATATAGATTTTGTTTTTCATCTGTAAAACTCATTAAGTCGTCGAACGGTTTAATCGTCGATTTACGTTCGCTTTTAACGTTGCGGGAAACAAATCTTGTTTAAAGGAAACTGCTTCCCGTGGCTTTAAGTTAGCTGCAAGCCGTTTACTACTTTACGACACTACAAATAACGATAATATTCGCATTATATCAAATCAACAAATAACGAATATGAAAAGTCGAGTGCTACCGTTAATAATTTCTTCACACAAATAAAATCGAAATGAAATTATAATAGTATTGAGCTGTTTTGGCTCTTGCCTTGCTTTAGAAAGATAGGTCCATGAATTAGATGATGACAGATTGAATAAATCGACAAGTTTTAGAACGGCTGTTTTCTTTCAGACGGCTCCTTGTATTCTGCCACGTATCAGTCGTTCTTCGGCGGGATGGCCATACTGTCTCGAACAATGGGTGCTTCACCTGCTCTTCGCACTGATTCCAACACCGCTGTGATGAATAGTATGAAGACGTTATATTTGTGTTTATTTGCAGTAGTAGGCTATTAGTCGTTTTGTAAACGTGAGATGCTCGTGATAAATCGAATGTTTAATTGCATTTGTAAAGTTATTTATAAGATTTTAAACATCATTTTTATTTCTTACGCTTTTATAATATTTCAAGTTTAAGTTCACTAAGAATTCGCTCATATTTTTCATATTATCGTATGATTTTATTGTGATTTTGCTTTTGTTTTCAGAACCGCAATTCATCAAAATGATCGACGACGGCAAGAGATTATTGATTTTTTTTAATGAAGTGGAAATTTTAGCCGCTGGGGATGAGCGAATTATTCCGAAAGTTGCACAGGTGAATCACTGCCTAGTGCTTAAAATCAAAGTTGACGAGTTTGATTCCTGTGTCAAGCAAATCTGAACGGTTTGCCACTGTTACAAAACTATGGTACTGTATTGTGTGCATTACGACTATGAGTACCACGAGCTCGTGGCATCCTTCAACGTATGATAAGAGAATAAGGGCTTGTTTCCACTACGAGCGTGAAGTAAAGTATTCTTTGTTTCTTTTATTGATTTTTTGCTTCGCTTAGCGCTCAAGCGCGCAAAGAAGAAAAAAATCAAAACAAAACAAAAAAAGAATGCTCCATTCCACGCTCGCAGTGGAAAGGGGCCTTAACCAAAAATTTCGTCTCACCTTAAATTTGGTGTCTACTTTATAATTCACTTAGTGATTTGTTGTTAACCCAAAAAAACTCTATTTTTTCCTTGTTTAGCATTCGTTTGTGCTTGAAAGCAGATCTTTTTTCTTGGAAACAACTTCTCGACAGCAAATTTAATTGTTTTGATACAACTTTTATCACTTCAAGCTAAATATAATTTCTCTGAATATTTCTTATCTCTTTTGTGGCTGCGTGTTCTTTTTACTGGCTAAAAGCGTTTTAATCGTTAACTCAGCCAAAAAATTATATCGTCAACAAGATTGCTTTTTCGAAAGTGCTTAAGACGAACTTTTTATTTGGCAGGTTTGCAAAAACGACAAAGGCGGCGACATTATTCTTCAAGGTCTTTTTATATCCTTCATAAAATCGCGCTTGAACTGCTCGTACAACGGCTTTTATCTGAATCAACTGACGGACGTCACAGACCCAATAAATGTCGACGGCGAGTTGACATTGTTTGCTACGTTTGCAACTCCCGAGTAAGCATTAATATTCTATCTTGTTGAGTCTATGCTTCGAGTATCATTAATAGGCCACATTTTACATTTCATGTTTTTAAGGTTGCATTTATGCTTTTGAACATTTACTTGCTTAGGTTAAATTGCAGAAAATATTGAAAGTTTGTAACTTATTCTTCACTGCTTTTGAACGAAAAGCAGCAACGACTATAAATTACTGCGCCAATATAAACTTTTAGCTGTTTTAGGAATTAAAAACTTTTGCTTTTTTATAACAAAAATTTGAAAAAGTTATTCGATTATGAAGAAAAAACTTTAATTTTTCTAGAAACTCACTGGCCGGGTCAGCTGTTTGTTCATTCACCCTCTCTTCCATTCAAGCTACTTTGGCGGGTCCATTTTTCATACCAGACACCGAAGAACCATTAGGCGCTCAAAGTAAACTGTCTTCATCCAGCCATCCCGGAATGTGCCCCTCAAAACCCCTCACCGACGACGAAATGCTTTTCGTGAAATCACATCCACAATTGCAGAAACAGGTAAGGTTAACAATCAGTTTGAATATTTTTTTTTTATCATATAAGCATTAAAATTATAAAAGCGTAAGCAACTTCTGTCTTATAAAATTTTCACAGAAAGAGGAGGACAATGAAATTTTGTGTTAGGTTCCAGGTGCCTTGCTGTTTACTGACCAAGGTCAAAGGTGGACATCTATTCAAGTTCAAAACATTAACGGGCAAAAGGAGAATGTGGTTTTTCTCGGAACTGAAAACGGAAAGATCGTTCGAGCACTTTCTTTGTCGTCCGACTTCAAACAAGGATTGCTACTCAGCAGTCAGGATGTGTTCAGCAAAGAAAGGTAAAACCGGAGTCAGTATTTTCATGCGAGATAATTATTCAACTTTCTGTCGATTAAATTTTCATCTGTTTAGATATTGTTGTAAGAATATTTTAAAATAAAAGTTTTATAATAACATTTTTTTGGTTTTCAGATGTCAATCAAAACAGCCGCAAAAGAATGATCGACGAATTCTAAAAATACTTATAGAAAATGAAATTATTTTTGTGGCTTTTAAACACTGCATCGTCACTCTGCCTTTGCAGTGGTGTGCGGAATACGGGTGCGAATTCGCCTGCCGAGGATCCGGAGATCCGTATTGCGGATGGAACGGAACATATTGCGTTGGACTTTCTCGACCCGTTCCACAAACTGAAAAACTGTTAAAATCTGAATCTTTTTCTTCAATAGTGTGTCCACAAAATGGTTTGAGTTCTACTCAAGCAGCAGAAGTGGGAATCTCTGAACTTGTTGATTCCAAAAAAGCAAAATCAACCACTACTCATAACGATCAGCCACCGATATCGCCGGCAGAGCTGGAGGCACCTCTTGAAAAGTTATATCCAGTTTGGTTTTTGTTAGTAGTAGGGTTAGGAACCTTTTTGATGACCATGATTATGGTTGCGGTTGTTGTTGTGGCTTGCCGTTTTTGCGGAAAAAAAGAAAAATCTCAAAAAGAAGACAACTTTAAGAAAAAGCAGACAGATGAAATTCATCAGCTGACTCAAAATGAAGATAAGTTAAACTCACTGCAACGTCAGGTCCAAAAACTTTTGCACAAAGCGACTACACCCATACACACTCCCCAAATAACCTTGAAAAGCGAAAAGACGTCGCGACAGTCTTGCCGCCCGAACGTCTACACTGACGCGCCCTGTTTCAAAAAACCTGGCGGAAACGAAACAAAAACCTCAAGAAACTCTGGCCGTTTGAACAGCGCCAGCAGTGTCTCTTCAAGGCAGGACCACTTTTCCAGTTTCGCACCCACGCAGCCTCTTTTAGCACCGACACAGGAATCACATGACTTGACAGCAGGTAAGGGTTCCTACATGACCTCGATGTGTTGTGTTAATCTTTCATGCGTTACACTGGTTTCTTTGTTGGGTTTTTACGCATGTAATTTGATAGCTTCTATGCTTTGTTTGTTTAATAAATATTGTAAGCCTGGCAACTTCCTTATAGCTAATTAAACAAACACTCAAGAAATATGAAAATTTTTATAAAAACTACTCTTGAATGTCGTAAAAAAAATCGAGCGTGAAAAATAGTTTATAGGCCGTAAAATGATTTTAGTTTCATTCTTTGCTAAATTCGATTTTAAAAATAACGTTTCGTTCTTTGGAAAAGCAGTTTCTATACCAACAAAAAATTTCATATCCAAATCAAAACTTGTGTGAACTTTTTTAACCCTTTGAACGTCCCTTTAATTTTCGTGTATATATGTGTGTTACATAAAAATATTTTCTAACCAAAGAAAAACCACTGCACATATTGCAATTTAGTTTTTTTCCTTGATAACTTATAATAATTATTTTATAAAGCATTAAAAAGTTCTTCTAAAAAGGTATGTACCAAAATTGGCTCATTTGCATTTCAGTCATGAATTGGCGATGTACCAAAATTGGTACATTGACGTTCAAAGGGTTAAGCAGTAATCGAAGGTAACATGATTTACTTTTTTTGCTTTTTAACAAAAATTTTAAGTCATCTCTTCGCTATTGTATGTATTATTATCTAAAACTTATTTTTTTGTGCTCAATTATTTATTTGTCCTTCAATCTAAACCTTATCATAATTACTCACGGTCTTTCGAGTTTTGAAAATAATTATTTTCCTGTCTCTAATTTATAAAACATTTACTGCCATATGATTATCATCGTCATCATCATCAATATGATTTACAAACGTCTTGGCTTTTTTAGAATTTGATTTCAAGCCGATCATTTATTTGATTTACAGAAGAAGCGACTCTTCCTCGTCATATTTCCGACGCCCCGACAATTCGCCACGTTTCCCGAGTCACCAGTGACGTTTCGACGACTCCTTCGTCTTCACCTACCCGCTCTTCTCTCAATTCACCGATGACGACACAAATCGCCGACGTCGCGCCGGAAACGTCGACCGCGTCAGCTCAGCTCCGTTCTCGCTCTGAACGCGCTGCCAGACAAACGACTGAAATAATGCGCGATTCCAACAAAGCTATTCGCGATTTTGAAAATACCGTTGAGCGACTGGAGGAACAAGGCATTGCCAACTTGGCGCCGATCCAAACCGATGCACGAACGCGGATCGAGTCGAACGACAGCGGCAAAGGGGAAAGCCCCCGAAATTCGCTAAAGACTGAAACGACGAGGGTCAGTGAGCGTTAATTTTTTCTGTAATGTTTTTAATTTCATTTTGTACAATTAGAAATTTTTTACGGTTATGAAGTGAAACTAATAGTAAAATGATTTTGCTGAAGTGGAAAACTGATAGCAATTAGTATTAAACTTGCAATAGATGTTATCATTTGCAATCAGTAATGCCAAGTCTTGGATACTTGGATTTTTTTAAAACATATCAATTCTACAAACTATTGTATAAAGTGTTAAGTTGAATCCAACTATAGGCCTAAATTGTTTGCTGTCTATTTCACAAAAGCCAAACTAAGTGAAACAATAATCGATCACCATAGTGCTTTGCAATCTTTTTTCATTTACGTCACATTTGGAAATTTCTAAAATTTTGCTGCACACCTCGACCAAAAATCAAAAAAATCTAATTAATTTAAGCAATAAATAGTAGACTTATTGAATTATTTTTGATAAGTTATGAAACCTTGCTAGTGTTTGAATTAGCGAATTTTTTATTAGTTGTAAAGCTTAAATTGTAAAAAATCAAATTTTTTTTTTCTATTTTAAAAAATATGTTTAAATTATCACTATTTTGTGGCACACCCAGCATTGTCTCGCAGTACACCAATATGCTGCGGAACGCTGTCCTATATTTTTTTGCCATTGAAACTGTTATAGATTCATTGAATAGCTAGAATTTAACAGATTAAAGTTTTCTTTTTTTGTCTAAATCGTCATCGAGAAATATTTGTTTCCAAAAGCTTTTGTTAAAAATGCTTCCTTGTTTGTTACAGAGCGAAACAGCAAAGGCTTCGCGGATGCAGCGACCCATATCTTTGAATGTCCGCCAAAACAAATCTAATCATCGTCATCGTCTCTTATCTGAAGGGTCCAGCCCGCATGAAACTAATATGCCGATCGCAAGGCCTCAAAGAGGACGAGAAAGACATTTTAGTGGTCAGCAGTTAATGCACGCACAAGCAACGACGCCTGTAAATGGCCCCCAGCAAGCCGGTGGGGGTTTCGTTCAATTGGTGCACCCAATGTACGGATCTTTGCAGAGACACAACAATCCGATGGATGTGCCAGTTCAAAAGCAGCAAGTTCACTACTCACCGGCTTCGCCTGGCGCCTTTTACTCCCCCCATCAGGAACAACCCTACCAGCATCACCACTCAAGCAAGCTTCAGCGGCAAATGAGCGAGCCCCACAACCATGTCAAATCGACCAGAGTTTTTCCCGGGTCTGTTTCTCCACCGAAACCCTACCACGCTTTTCAAGAAGCTGCCCCGCCGCACCGAATGCTTGTTCACGCAAATTCAACGAAAGCAACAAACCATATGGAAAAACCAGGCCCTACAAATTACTATCCGTCTTTGCCCTGCAAGAGCTCATCATCTCCGTATGGAGACACAAATTCTTATTCGACAGGAGCAGGATTCAAACAGACAACTAATTTACAAAGGCCCGAAAAAATCCCACCGTTAATGAGACAAATGTCCACCCCTATTGGAACCAGAGCAGCGATTTTTGTTCCTACTTCGGGAATTTCCGGAAACGAGATGGTTTAAAAAAAAGCAATTGATTAAATCCGAGTACCAGATGACCTTTATTGGGATCACTACTTGAGCACGTTTTGGATTAATAAAGAGAGAAGTCTTCCACTGAAGCGACTCGCGATTTTCAAAAGTTGATAAACGCTTTTATGGTTGAAATCAATATTTGATGTTGATAAATCAGATATACGACAAAACTTTGGCGAATTTTCTCGCTGACACCTTCAATCATGAGATTTGCTTTTGTAATGCTAGTTTATTTTTTGTTTTTTTTTGAAAAGTTTTGCCGCCAAAATTTGATGCCTAATTATTAAAAACTGTATTATTTTTATAAAAAGCTTTTGCGTAAAACCAAATTTTATTCAAAGATATATAAATTTGTTTTTTGAATTTAAGTGTTCCTCGACTGCCGAATCATTCGCTACAACTTGTTGAAATTCTTCACTTTAAAATTGCTTAAAAATTTGCTACTTTTATGTTTTAACCGCGTGTTCGAACTTATCGTGCTACAAAACAAGAAAAAACTACGTTTTTGTTTTGTTTCGTAATGTTTCTTATAGGTTTTCGACAAAGTTTTATAAAAACATTTCTTAGTAATGGTTTTAAAAATGCGAGCAAACTTTTGCATATTAATATCAATCTATAGGCCACTGTGTGCGTCATCGTGCAATGAACACAGAGGTAGTTCGACTTTTTTTACTCTTCGTTTGTTGTTTCAATTTTTCTTGTGTTGTATCTTGTGATTGTCTTGTATGTACCAACGCCCACTGTACAAATAAATCGGCTTAACGCTTTTCCTGTGTTGCAGAAATACATTTTGCTAATCTTTGGTTTTATTGTTTCGTGGCAGTTGAAAAAACAGGATAATCAATTTTATGGCGCCCAAAAAGGAGTTTGGTGATTTGTCTGACCAAAAGCGGATTTATCTACGAAAATTTTTACGACTGAGATTTCAAATTTTGATTTCGATTCAAAACAATCCATAGAAAAAATAAATAAATAAATAATGGCGATCCTTTTTTGGTCAAGTTTGCCTTTGTTTCTTGATATGATGATGGTAGCATGGTCGAGTGGTTAAAGCGCCGAACTCGTGACCAACACGGTCTCGGTTCGAAACCCACTCGGGCTATTCTGTTGTGTCCTTGGAAAAGACACTTTACGGCACTTTCCCCTGCTTGGTGGTCCTGGCAAGCAGTTCTAAATTACATTCATATCTCTATTAAATTACAAGCGGACAGCAATATCTTGGTATCTCCGGAAGCAGGTCGGGGTAATTGCCTACCCTATGTATTAACGCCTCCGTCGCTTTCCTGCGAGTCAGGAGGATAAATATAGAGATAAAATAAAATAAATAAAGATAAAATAATGAATGCGATAGAAAAAAACTAAAATTAGGCTGTTAACCTCGTAAAAAAGATAACTGTAAAAACTATAGATTACAACGAAATTCTTCTGGATTTGTTACAATTCGATCGATGATAATTTAATTTATTGTTATTTTTTCAGATTCACAGCAAAGCGTTGAATGGGTTATACTAAGGGCAACAGTCAAGCGATTACCCCGACCCGTTTTGGGAGATGGCGAAATATTGCTGTTTGATAAAATTTTTTTATTTGGATCAAGAAATATGACTGAAATTTGAAGCTGTTTACCAAAACCGCCGAGCAGAGAAATTGGCTTCGATGTCATGTACAGTAGTGCAAATGGTGAAAGAACTTTCATGTCGAGAACGTCATTTTATTGAAGATGGCAAAAGTATGAAACAAGGAGATCAAATTTTCTTTTAAATTGAAGTATCCATTTTGTAATTCTCGATCATCTCGATAATGAATATTTTAGCCTGATTTCTGAGATTTTGTTTTTTCAGACCCAGCAAAGTTGCAAAAAACCAAAAGAACGAAGTTAATATTAAAAAGCCAGGAGTTTATGCTGTTAAATTCTTGTTCTTTTGAAGAAGCGTCTATAAAACCAAAAAAAAATTGGTTCAAGGGTTTATTCTTTTACTATTAAAGGTGCTGCACAGCCCCGATCGGATCCTGGCAGATGTACTATTGAGTCAGAGTAGGATATAGTGATTAAAAACTACCGTATCTTGCTTTTGTGGTGTTTGATATGTTAGGGGTACGCTGATATAAACGTAGTGTGGGGTTTGTTTAGTGGTGCCGCACTGAAAATTCAATGAAAATGTGAGTACCAAATATATATTAACAAGCGGAAAGGGTTCAAGACCAGTTTTTAGGTGATTAAACTTGATCCAAGCGGTTCTTGGTGATGCCGTTTTAATGAGCGTGGTAAATTTAGTGGTCCTTGAAATTGCCATTTTATTGGGCGTGGTAAGCTTAAACGTACTTTAACAACACTGGGTGTTCCATTTATATTTTATGCGCTAGGCAGCGGATGTCTAATTCGGTTAGGTTGTTTAATAATTTCCGCACAGCTGGGACAAATTCGCATCAAGGTTTGGTAGACTTATATGACAATCCGCTAATAAACCACATAAAATCTAGTCAGAAGAGCACGATTAGTAAAGGATAAAGTTGCTCCTAGTCAAAAAAGTTCACCTGGCTGCATGGTTCAAAGATTGGTAAATGTTTTGTTGGAATGGGACGCAAGCATTCAATTAGAGCCCGCAAGGCGTCGTTCAATACTTTGTTTATAATACGATTATGTGCGCTAAGACATTAGACTGAGATTGAACTGAAGAGCAGACTGCACCAGAGCCTCTCTTAAGCCAGTCAATAATGCAAACGTAGGACTATGCAAAATGCAGGGCAAGAAAAAAAGAGCAATATTTTTTGCTTAATTCAATTGACTGTTAAAGATAATTAAATTAATTATATTAAACTAATTTTGTTTATGATAAATTATGTTAATTAATTAAATTAAATTTGATTTCTGTTAGTCACAGTCGTTTTGTTGTAAAAATTTATAAAAATGCATAAGAAGCGTATTTACTTAAATACTGTAAAATAATTAAATAAGTTACATTTAAAATAATTTAAAATTTTTTATTTCTTTATTAAATGTTCTTCTGTTTTATCTGCGCACTAATAGATGTCGCTAATATCGCCATATCTCTCTGTCGCCCTTTATTCTGCATAGTCCTTCGTTTTGCATAATACGTACACCGAAACGTTGTATCAACAGCGTAACGTGCAATGATATTTTTTTGCGAAATCCACAAGATGGTCCGGAATGTGAGCAATCTGATATTTTTTGATAAACCTTTGAATCTTCTGTCTTCTGTAGACTTCATTGGCTTTGGCATCTCAACTACAAGCGCTTTTCCAGATTTGAAAATTCATTTAACTGTTATTCTTACTCACATGCTACTACTGTCTGAGAAACAATTTACCACAACAAAAAATAAGACATTCTGAAAGAGGAAAGCCTTTGCCTCTCTTCGTCGAACATGACGTTGTTAAAAAACAAATAAATAAACAAAATATCTTTGATCGATTATGTTTACAATTTTTGAAAAACTTGAGATGTCTTGTTGAAAAAAAAGTGATAAACTGAAAAAATTTTAAAAAAGTTATATTTATTACTATATTGTGTAAACAAGAAAGTAAAAGGTTTATCCAGATTTAGAAACAAACTGTTTTATTAAACACCTGGCAGTTGTTTTTGGTATTATAAATGCTTTTACGAGGGCAAGTCAAAAATTATCCGCACTTTTATTGTTTTTATTTATTTATGAAAACACAAAAGTAAAAAAAATACATCATTTTTCTACATAATCTCCACCCATTTTGATGCACTTGTTCCAGCGGTCGACAAGCTTATGAATGCCATGTGAGAAGAAAGTCTTTGGCTGGTCGCACAATTATTTATGCATCGCTTTTTGCACTGCTTCATCAGAAGAAAATTTAGGACCGTGTAATGCATCTTTGAGTGGAGCAAAGAGATGATAGTCGGAAGGAGCAAGATCTCGGCTGTATGCAGGATGCTCCAGCACCTCAAAACCTAGTTTGTTAACGGTTTCAATGGTTTCTTTGGCAACATGTGGGCGTGCATTGTCATGGTGCAGCAAAACCTTTTTTGACAGTAATCCTCGGCGTTTGGTGCAAATTGCAGGCTTCAGGCGGTTGGCTAACAAATAACAATACCTTGCACTGTTGATTGTACTCCCTTTTTCCAGGAAATCTTCCAAAATAGGCCCTTTGGAATCCCAAAAATGGTTAGCATAACCTTTCCTGCAGAAAGTTGACTCTTGAATTTTTTCTTTACTGGGGAGTACGGATGTTTCTATTCCGAGCTTTGCCTCTTTGATTCAGGACTGCAGTGATGAACCCATGATTCATCTCCGGTGACTATTTGACTTAAAATTTCTTCACCTTCATTGTTGTAGCGGTTCAGTAACGTTTGGCAGATCTCCACACGTCTACGCTTGTGCTCTTCTGTAAGCTCTCTTGGCACCCACCTTGCAGAAACTTTATGGTACCCAAGGATTTCATGAATGATTTTTTGAGCAGAGCCATGACTAATCTGTAAAGATTGTGCTAACTCATCAATGTTGATGCGCCGGTTTGCCAATATCATTTGTTGAGTTTGCTCAGTCTTCTTTTCACTGGTAGAGGTTGATGGACGTCCTGCTCCTTCTGCATGTTTCACACTTGTCCGGCCACTTTTAAACTTCTCAATCCACTCATGTACTGTTTTTTTCGATAGTGCATTGTCTCCATATTGTGCTAAGAGTTGTTTGTGAATTTCAGCCACCGAATTTTCTGACCACAAAAATCGGACCACAGCACGTTGTTCTTCTCTGGTGCATTGTGCTAGTGGAGCGTCCATTTTTATAAACTGAAAATAATACGTGTTAACACTGATCGAACAATTAGATCAGCTAATCGTAATCACGTGACACAGTAGTCGACGCGTGTCAAAAAATTTGTGAAAAAACTAAAGCAAGAGTGCGCTATAAAGCAATATGCGGATAATTTTTGACTTGCCCTCGTATTTAACGTTTTAAACATTTTTTATACAAGTTTTATATCGTCAAAAGAATATTTTTCATGTTATAATGTGATAAAATATATACTCTCAAATTAACTGGAGAATGACATATCAATATATTTACGTTAGATGGTAGTAAAGCGCCATTATTGCAATTTGGTAAATCGACAGGTTGGCTCGGTTCTCCCAGTGAGGTAATTCGTCATGCATTTTAAAAAAGCTCATACCTATACTCGAGCTGTTTTTTAAATTATCTGTAAGATTACAATATTTTCTTTGCACTATGTTTGAATTTACTTAGCTGTTTTTCTACTATTTAACTTATTATTCAATTTAATGATGAGTCTTTGCTGTTCATGTTATCTTATGCGCCAGTATTAACATTGCTTTACTTTTAAAAATTTATTCTTCCAAATAAAACTTCATTTTTGGTTTAACGTATGGCACTACACAAGAACGTATTCGAAGGCAACAATTAAGTTTTAGCAAAAAAATCCCGTCGCTCGTATGTCAGTATCGTTTTTTACCTTCTTAAACGCAATTTGTTAATACGCTAAAGCAAGTGATTTTCAACTTTTTTCATTCCGCGATCTGATTTCAAACCCAAGGTACTTAACGACCCTTTCTGTAAACCAAATTTAACTTTTGTCGCAAAATTCTGGTGATCTCTAAAAAAAGTCCTCATTTTGAATCTGTGTCGGATATATTGATTTTCGTCCCTAAAAAATAATGTTCTCTGAAAAAAAATCCTCACTTTAAATCGGTCTCCGATTTCTCGTATTAGTGTTCTCCCAAAAAATTCTTCACTTTAAATCAAAAATTCTGTTTCTCAAATGCTTTTGCGAACCCCAGAAATTAGCCAAACAACCCCAAGGTTAAAAACCACTGCGCTACAGTGATTCAGCGCAAAAAAATCTATACTGCTCATTTAAGTAAAATTATAGTCGAAAAAACTTGAAGATCTTTTTTCCTACTTTGAGGCAAAGTTCTCCAAAAAAAAAAGGTTTCAGCAATAAGCCAATTTCAGCATTTACCAAATTGGTAAATCAATCTTCGGACACGTTCATTTTGTAGAAGACGTACCGTATATAAAAAAAATATTCGAAACTGTAAACTGATATTTGAGTCATGAAGCTTTTTTGTAAAAAAATTGGGATAGAAATTTTAAAATCTTGTTTCCTTTCTTTTTAGTCAAAACTCGAAGTAAAAATTTTATCACTTTACTCATAAGCTTGGTCACACTGGGATTTTTAAATAATGACACCATAGATGTTATTGTTTAGAAGTCTATGGTCAACGTAGTATATCTTAGCCAAAGTGCTAGGAATCAACAAGCTACGGAGCGTTTCAAAAAGATTGTCACGCAGCAATAAAAATTACTACCCTTCGGTTTAACTCTGTTGGTTTACACTTTGTCTTTTTTTCTAACATACTTTTACTTAATTATTGAAAGAAAGCTCCCAATGTTTTTTGGGACGTAGTGACTTGATTATATTAAAAGAAGAATTACACTGGTTCGAAAATTGTGTGAAGTAAAACATTTCTCAAAAACGTGAATTGGATTCAAACAGTAGCCAACTAATTCTTTTGGCAACATTGCTTGTACTGAAAAAATGAACTGCAGCAATCCAGTATGTCGTTTATGATAAAAAAGCGGTCAAGTCTTAAACTAAAAGGCGAGTCAAAGCTCCGTTTGGATTACACTTTCTTGAAGGTTCGATTGCTGATTAATTTCTTTATAGACTTTTTAAAACTTTAATTGAATTCTAAGATTAGGTTTTTTAGTACACATTTGAACTTTCTCTAATATTGTTATTTAATGGCCAAATTAGGTTATGAAACGAAATATTTTGAATATAAATGATTTTGTTTTTCTTGGTAGGCTTTCTTCCTTTAATGCCCAAATCGTTCTTGCATGTTGTGTAATTACAGAATTGAAAACAGTTATTAGATCATTAAAACGTCGGCTTTTGACTTGGCATGTCTAAACACGCTGTTTGATAGCAGAAAAGCAGATCATTAAAAGTTAAAACGACTTGTCTCGTTTTAACCTTACTTTCCCAAGACAAAAAAGATTTGTTTCCTTTGCAAACTCGCCAAGCGCAACGCGTGAATAATTACAGTCAATAATTGAAAATGCAAGACCCAGGTAAAATCTAAGCCTTCACGACCAAACATCAAATGGATTTTTTTCAAATTTAAAAGTCAAAATTACTAGTATTACTCTATAGGCTTTTAATATTTTCATAGACAAACTAACAAACTTTTCGCGCTTGGGGTGTTGGAACTTTTTGAAGGTGAGAGTTAAGACATTTAGAAGGTGACAGAAGTCACTTTACAGATCATAAGAGTAGAAGTAATTGGATAAATAAGTCAAGTTTGATTACCACTGATTTTCTTTTTCTTGAATCTTCTAACAAGTAAAGACAAAAAAGCGTTATTTATTTAAGGGAAAAACAAAAAGACCCACAAGATTGTGATACTGAGACCTAGTTGAAACTAAAAGCGAAACAAAGAAGTCATCACCGTAACAACAAACTTGCTCATAATCTTGTTAGAATTCCGTCAAGTTAAATTATTCAAAGACTTAAAAAAGAAGAAACACAAGCAGCCAAGTTTTAAAAAGGGGTATTCTACACCGGCTTTGTAAACTTAAAGGATAAGGTTATATGTACGTGGCGAAAGCAGTATTACAGAAGTTTACATTATATTCGGTCGCAGGAAATTAACTTGTTTATTTTTTTAAATATTGGTTGATAATTTGTTAAGTGAAAATCAATTTTTAGGTTACAATATCAAATAAACAAAGTTTCTCGTAGAGATACAGTTGCCCTATGAATATGATCAATAAAAACCTTTCTATAAACTTTTACTAGGTTTGGTTCTTTTTCTTCGACGTAGCAGCAAAATTTTTTGAAAAAAGAAAGGAACGTAAACGTGGATATATGTATTACTGTGATAAATGCGGGTTTACAGCTTCTTTTTCGCTGTGGTCCGCTAGCGAGCAATCATCAATAGTATCCTTAAATTTTATATATTTACTTTATGATCAAATTGACGAATTTCCAAAGTAGTTTAACGACATTTTGCAAGGTCAGATTGAGAAATACAATTGTTTACAAAACTGCTCATTTCCAAAATAAAGTTTGCGTCAGGCTGGTACAGTATTTAGTTTCCAACATGATTGAGTAGTACAAGGGCCGTTTGATCTATCGGCACGATCTGTGTTTAACTCCTATCCTCGTAATGTTTTTCGAAGCATAAAAAATTTCTTTAAAGTCATTTATTTTCGAGAGGTTTAAACAATTGCTCTAAAATTAGTCATATTGTTAAAAAAACTAAAAAAAAACAAAGAAAAGATTGCAACCGGACAAAAAGATGTTGGCAACACTTAAAGCTGGTAAAGAAAATCGCTTCTCAGTTGCTCTCAGTTTAACACAGCGTTTCTCAAACCATGGGTCGCCAAGACTATGTGGATGGGTCGCGAAGGCTTGTAAATTACCGCGCGTAAAACAAAAGATCTGCGCACACAAGATTTCAGAAGTGAAGAACCTTTTTAAGAGATCATTACAATTTTAAGACAAAAATCAAGTAATCAGACTCAGACTTAAGGTGAGGACCTTTTTTTTTTTTTTTTTTTAGAGATCACTACGTTTTTCAGCCGAAAATCAAGAAATCGAAATAAGTTTGCTCACAAACAATTTCTGCCGACTTATTTACAGCTAAAAATTAGACAACCATTGTTGGCTTACATAACAATTTCGTTTCTTTCTAATCAAAATAAGCGCTCACTCAAATTTATTTGGGTCGCAGTCACATTTGTAAATCGTTGTTTTTAGCGATTTTGGGTCGCAGAAAAAAAGGTTTGAGAAACACTGGTTTAACATCTTCTTTGTCCTGATAACTACCTGAAACAATATAAAACGAAAAAATTTCAAGAGCGTAAGTGAAAAGCAAACCACGAGTTTTACAAAAAAAGATGCGATTTAAATTGCTTGCTTTGCTGAACTTCTTCATCACATACATAAATTGTATACAACAGTGATACCCAACCTTTTTTTTATCTTCTGCATTCCTTTAAAACTTTTACTATGTTTTCGCATTCTTTACAGCACAAGCTTTGACAATATCGAACCTAATTTTGGAATGGCATGGTGAAATCTTTACAATAATGCTACATCAACATTGTACCTTTGTGCTTTAGTAAACTCGAGAGAATATAGCCTCGCAAAGCTTTATGTCATCATAGCATAATACATTACAATTGTAAATTGAAATGCACGTAAGTTTGCACCCTTTTTACATTATCTTACACCCTCAGAGGGTGCAAGCACCCCTCGATGGGAGCTTCAAGTATAGACAGCGTGATGCTTGACGTCACAGTTTATTTGAACTAATATGCTTCTTTCATTTATCTATTTTTGTTGATAGTGTTAGTAGTTTAAAGTCTCTCAAAAGCGTGTGTCCCTTTCAATGCATTTACACGTCTCCTGCACTGACGTACTAACACATGCAAAATCTAATCCACAATGTTAAGTCTGGTAAATTCCTTTTTTTTGCTAAGATTTCACATCGGAATATTTTCTGTTGAATTGATATCAGACGAACATTTTACAGACAAAACTCATTATTTGTGTTCGGTCGCAGTGGGCGGACATTCAACTTTATCGTAACACTTCTTAAATTTGGTGTTTACCTGAAAGACATTCTTAAATGTCCAGTTTTTGCACTCTTCTATAATTAACTTTGACCAAGAGGTTGCTTATGGTGAACTTTTAAAATGTTTATAAAGAACCAAAAAAATATGGAATCATTACACGAAAGCTTTATGATCACAGGCGTCACATCTGTCACTTTTGAACGCCAACGATTTCTCCACCAATAACAATTTCAGCAACGACAGCAGTTATACTTTAGGAGAATATGGCTTGATAATGCATCGTTGATGAATACAAAGACATTTTTACTTTTTGATTTATTGTTTTGCAAAGGACGCGCTTTCGGAAAAATTCAGAGCTGCATCTGATATACCGAAGTTTTTGTATTTATGTAAAGGCTGATAAATCATATTTATGTAAAGGCTGATTAATCAGAATATGCAGGTGCGTTTCAGGCAAGTCAAACGAAAAGTTATACAAAATGAACAAAATCTATTCAAAGTTCATCAGAAAAATGTAAAAATTATACCATTGGCAACGTAATGTCTATTGAGGAAAGGGAGAAGAGGTTATGTTTTACAAAGAATGGGGTTTTAACGGTCATAACGCTCGGATTAACTTTCTGAAAGGTTAATAAAAATTGTCATGTTACGCACCATAATCAATAAATCTCCGCCACAGGCAAAGTAGGTTTCGATCAATATAAATAACAAATACCTCAAGTATCCGTCTTAGGGCTAAACAGCTTTAGAATTAATACCCAGCATCGAGCCTAGCGTCTCAACTTTCGTACGGCGAGAAAAAACAAGCCACAAATCAATCTGTAAAATAAAACAAGCAGAAAATGTCCGGCTTTTTTAAAGGCACTTCGCATTTCTTACAAGCGTTTCTAAGTTTAGCGTTTTCCGATTGCAATTGCCTTGTCGAAGAGCGATAAGCAAGTTTCATGAAACAACCAGAAAATAGTGGCGTCTAAGTGCAGCTCGGGAAAAACGCGAACATCAATAAATAAGAGGTTGTTTTAACGGGGGTGTAATTTACGCTTCGTATTTACTTGCTGGAAACTGCGCATCCGATAAAGGTAAGTGTTTCGGTGAAGTAATAATGAATTAATGGGCATTTTAAACTTTCAAAAAGCAATTAGAAAATTGCTCGGTATTGAGAAAAAGCGATTCACTGAGACCTATACGAAATTTAAAAAGCTGTTTTTGCAAGAATGACACCCTAATTTACTTGCTTATGCTCAGAGTTGCCAGTTTACTTTTATCGATTCAGTGGTTGAATGGTGCCTGATGGTTTCTTAAGTTTTATATGTTGTATCTTATAAGCGAGACTTGTCATTGGTTAGACAAAGCGCTTTTAATGTTGATTTTTTTCCAGGTAAAAATCAATGCCCCAATCTTAAGAGCTTTTGTTTGTTTAAGAGTACAAAAGCGTTTGGGCGACATCGAAACACCTTGCTCAATAGAATATCATTGAAAAACGTTGTACAAATATTAGAAAGTTGATGTTCGTGCTTGCGCGCACTCTGTCCATTTATGAAAAGAAATGCTGAAAGAACGGTTATAGTGTGAGACAGGAAGCAGCTATTAGATGCTCAAGCAAGAACTGCGCACTGAAACACCGCACATATGCTAGTTGGTTAGAGCCCAGTCCTTCTTTAGTAAGCCAAATGGATGCAGAATCCCACAAGAAGCGCAAACTTGACTTAAATGAGTGCTCCGCAAATGATGTTCCTCCCCACAAGTTGTCATGCCAACACAATGGTGACGTCTCTTCAAGGAAGTAAGTATTAAAGTTGTTTTAATTGCCATTTGGCTGTCATAAGTAGTCGCGGAAAGAACAAGAAAAGGCGACGGGTTGTTAATAACAGCTAAGTTAGTTTGTCAACATTGTTTTTATTTAAGAAAAGCAAATTTCTTTAGATGACAATAGTTAAAAACTTCAGGTGACTTTGAAAAAAAAGAAAAACTTGGCTTTTAAAACTATTCTTATGTGTAGTTGTTTTTCTTATTTTTCTGCAAATATAAAGGAGGTATTGGTATATATCGAGCTTAATTGACGTTGATAAAAGTTTGAAAGCGAAAACTATCAACGGCAAATGAAAACTTTGTTTCTTTTAGCTCTAGCAGTTTATAAATAGAGAATAGAAAGTGAACGAGATTGCTTTTGCGAGGTTCAATTTATTCATCTTCAACATTGAGTGTTTATCTTTATTATTTGGTTTTTTAAATAGATGGTGAGATTTTTTTATTGTGTTTGTCAGTGACTTGTACAAACCCTGTCATTTTGCGTTATTTTGACACAAAGAAAGCCCGATTTTCTCCTATAAAAATAAGGACTATTTTAACATTTCGTGGAAATTTCTTTGCGATAATACCAAAAGCGTCGCACCAATATGGCAGTGCACAAATCCCGAAGAAAACATATCGACAGTAAAACTGTATAACTTAAATCGATCAAGCTATTATAACGGCGTATAGAGTATTTCCTTCAATTGAGTAAGAGAGCAGGAAGCAGCGTCACTGAAAGGCACGTCACTAAACAAGGCATGGTTAAGTGAAGATTGCAGACATGGAATTGCTGAGCAACTTGTTTTTGTTATTTTTTTTTTACTTTAATGCACAACAAGGTTTTTCGTCAGAGATAAATTTACCTTTGGGTCAAACAATGGCGTGTAACTGGACATTGAAATGGATTCTACTTTTGCTTTAAACCTATGTTTCTCAACCTGTGTGCCGCCAAACTTAAAAAAACATTAGTCTATTGATCAGCCATCTTTTTTTTTATAAAGAACACTGCTTTTTAGGGTCGATAATCAAGAAATCTGCACCAAGTAAGCCGCGAATTTCGAAAAAGTCTTTGATGTGCCGCAATCTGAAAAAGGTTATGAACCACCACTTTAAACTCTTGTTAGCAAAGCGTTTCTGACATGAACAAAATCATAGCACCTGCAAAACCTGAGATAATCTAGTTATTAAAGACAAATATACATGAATCTCCCGGTAAATAGACGCTCCAGGCTTATTGAATTTTAATTAAGTGTTGGTAAACATGTCTGAACACAAAAAGAATCTGGGGAACACACTATCAGCGTAAACGCGATACAGCATTGTTGCGTGTAACCTGTAAATCAACTCTTCAAAAATGCTTTTTCAGTCAAAATGTATCGATCTTATAATATTAAAATAACTGTTTACGAAACTAAAATAAATGTGCTGACAAAAAAACAACTTAATGCTTAGGTTTACAGACACGAAAATGGAATTTTATTACGATATAATGTACAGTATATGCCGCTTGGTCGCTAACCTTTTTACACTAAAAGGTTTTTGTTATAAAATTCGTTTTGCTGTCTCAAACAACTTTGAAAAGTTGCTTTTGACGTTTATAAATACTTGTCAGTCGTCGAGCAATTCGAGTTTTATGACACCAAGTTAACCAGTAGACGCAGAGATTGAAGCTAAGTAAATTGTGGTAGATCTTTAAGCCCTCCAGCCGAAACAACTGACAACTTTTCAAATGCAATCATTCATCACTATAAATGGGTTCTTTAAACGAAACAAAGTGATGTTAGGATTGGATTTTGTATTTATTCTTTTCTTGTTTGATGTACGCATCGAAGATAGTTTCAAATAAGCTTTTTTTCTTTTTTTTTTTTTAATTTAATTGGTAAAATTGTACTAAATCAATTAAGTTCTTGAAAGCACTTTATAAATTTATCAGAATTTTGTAAAACAATAAAAACGTCCTTTGAATCGCTTGCATGTCGGTGTAGTTTTCTTTAAAAACTACAGTAGGCCTAATTTGAAATTTGGACTTAAAAAATCACTTTTTGTCGGTTAGTTTTTCGTTTTGTTGTACTGGTGTCATTGACATTTTGAGGCGATTTTTTCCCGGGCAATTTTGTGCTTGATTTACAGTAATTTAAAGCGTTTGATTTGTTGATGTTTGATGATTTGAAGTACATTTATAATGAGATAACTTACCCGAAAAATTGATTTAATGTACACAACAAACTGCTTAAGCCTACATATGAAAATTTGCTCTGGCTCAGTAAGGTTTTAACAATTTTTAAAACAAATTTTTCATTTGAATCGAAAGTTTTTTAATTACTTAAAAATTTACTATTTCAGTTATTTGCAAGCAGATTTAAGAACTTGTTTTTACAAGTTGCTGTTATGCCTCAGTTCATTCTCAAACTAAATTATTCGCAAATAACACATTCTTGAATTTTTAAGAGTTAAATTGTCTTTGAACCAAGTTTAAGTTTCTTATTAAAGTTAAGTTACAAAGATTTTTCTCTTTAATGCGCAGGCTTTTGCTTCAAGTAATTTGGATCTACCGGTAGTTTTGAATTAAAAACTATTTTTAAATTCGATTCTTCTCGCTAGATCAAAGTAAAAAAATAGAATTTGATTGATTGAGAATTGGCCCAAATGGAAACCATTTGATCTATTCACACACAAAAATAAAATTATTTGGCAAAAGTACTATTTGATCTAAAGTTGGAAATTTACTCGGTAACTAATGGAAAAAAATCGATATCAATAGGGCTAGTGTTTAATAAAAGCAAAAATCTATCTCACGTGTATGTAAATTGATCAAAGCAGTTTCCAAAAAAATTGTAGTTACGTTTTGATTCATTAGGATGCAATCTCTCCAGCCATTTTTTTAATTGTTTTTTTGTTTTAATTTTTTTTTTTATTTGCTGTTATATACAAGGTTACCTTTTTGTGCTTATTACAAAGATTTGGCTTATTTTTGTGAACTAGAAGAATTTTAATTTGCTTATTTTTAAGAAATGTGCTTATTTTTGGAGTAAAATGCTTGATTTTCATTAGTATGTTTTAGTTTTGAATATAATTTCTAGAAAGCATGCTAATTTTGCTAAAAGCGTTGAGTGAGTTAAAAAAAAAGAAGTCTTCACTTTATGGTCGAAGTAAAAAAGTTGCAGTAAATTTGATTGAAATTTTTTTGTTTTTGGTCTCACTTGATTTTGCCAGTGAAAACAGTTTAAAAACAACAATAGTTCGTAAGTTTTGGTGATTGCTCAATTTAGGTAATTAGCTTGCATATTGTTACCAAATCGTATGGTAACTCTGATTATACAGCAGCCACATTGGTTTCTGAACGTAACCGTCTGTCTCAAACGCAGTAGGTTGAAATCTGTAGGTTCGTTCATGCGTCGTTCTATAATGCTATTGATACAAGTGATGTTCCTTACTGTAACCATATGTTAAACTAAAAGTAATAACTTAAATAACTTTCTGAAGTTAAGCGATAATATTTCAAACATACTCTATTAAACATATTATCCTGTAAACGTATTTCTATTTGTACCAGTTCATCACCATTGAACGAGGGTAGCTCAGTGTGATAAGACTCTAAATCGTGTTTTTCTGCTCTGTCTACTTGAGTGTTTTCCATTGTGTCCTTTGAAAAGGCACTTCATGATCAATTCCTAAATGGGATTACGCTGCTTGTCTAGAATGGTGACCAGTTTTTCCTCTAAGGTGCGCAATGCGCAGTTTCACGATTCCAGTTGCTCAGTAAAACCTCGGTCTTGCTCCATAAAACATGCGAAAATTAAAAATTCAAAAGTGTTTATTTCGTTTTTATACACCAGCTGATTGGGTTTTGATTGCATCGCCGACGGTTGTAATTGTGTAAAAATTAAGTTATTTTTGTTGTGATTCGATAGTAGTTTCACTAATTTAAAGATCACTACTTTTTAGGGACAAAAATTAAGAAATCTGAGACAGATTTAAAGCGAAGAACTTTTTTTTAGAGATCACTACTTTTCAAAGACAAAAATCGAGAAATCTGAGACAGAATGTTGAATTGCCTTGTGTTTAGTTCCATTTTTATGCTTGCAAAAAAGTCTCAAAAAAAGATTGGGTCGCCAAATCTTTGTTTTCTATTTCTAATTGGCATTAGGGTCGCCACAAAATAGGTTGAAAAGCACTATTGTAGTTATTCATGCTCGCTAAAAAAGTATTTTGCGCAGTTTACAGTTTTTCTGAAGGGAACACTGTTGGTGATTCCATTTAAAACAAAAATCAGTAATATAGTCGATACGAACATATAAAAAATAAATTTATTCAAGAGCTCTTTGTTTACTGCACTCTTTATCTTTTAACAAACTTTAGTTAACTTTATGTCGCTAAACGATTAGCAATTAGATGTTATGCAGACATGAATTCCAAAGAAGAAGCCCGTTCCATTGATACATTGAATAACGGAAATTTTAGGTAAAAGCTGTATTGCATTTTACCTGTGTAACAAGTTTTCTCAATCGGTTCAAAGCATGGAATTTACTAATCATAATAATAATAATTACAGTTTATTCATAAACCCATCGTTTTCCGATAGTTTCTGTATGTGATAAACGTCAAAATTTAAAATGTTTTTATAGCATTTGTACATATTATCGACTAAATGAGCTTGAAGTTATTGAAATGCATAACTAATTAATATATTATTTATGTTGGAAAGCTTCTCACTTTTTTTTTTCATTTTCATCCTCTGCTTGGTTTTTGCAGAAAAAGAAATGAATTTTTTGATCGAAATATAATCGATTTCTACTTGTTCATGTGATTGATAATAGCGTTAAGGCCCGTTTCCACTACGAGCGTGGAAAAGAGCATTCTTTCTCTCTTTTATTGATCTTCGATTGAAGCGAGCGGTTAAAATTGAAGCGAGCGCAAAAAAAAGCAATAAAACAAACAAAGAATGCTTTTTTCCACGCTCGTAGTGGAAACGGGTCTTTAGAAGAAAGGTTTTGAGAAACGAAAAATTGTTGAAAAACTTTAGCTTAAGTTTTGACGTAAAAACTTACAAGAAAACAATATCATCTTATAACGCAACGAAATGATACCTAAGTAACTTTACGTCAAACGTAAATTTTTGCTGAACAAAAGTTGACAAAGCCTGGTTGAGATAAAAGCAAATTTTTATTGGTTTACGTTTAAACCGGATGTTCACCAAAAAAACGTTTTAAAAAGAAGTTAGCGGCAATATGCCGTAAATTTGCAAACATACACATGGGCGTACCGGACCAAAGCATTTTAAAAAGTAAAACAATTTCGCTCCAATTTTATGCGACGAATGCCCGAATTATTTTTGCATCATTCCATGAAGAAATCTAAATATAACAAAGATTTATTTGAAGGTCTTTTTTAGTTTTATTTGTTTTTAACTTTAAAACGGAGCAGAGACCAGTAATTTATCCATCAAATAGATTGATTTTGCCATTGAAGACCAAAAATATCCTTAAGTGATAATTATCGGCTGCATCTTTTTTAAATCTGTATCGTTATTTCAAATTAGGATAATTCTTCCCAAAAAATGGGCATGAAATGACTTTCTATTCCCCAAAAAATGCATGCTCAGTGCTCGAAAAAATTTAATTCTAGTCAAATTTTTGCCTTTTGGGGGAGGCAATCACTCCACTTGCTTCCCGCTTTGTACGGCTATAAACTTACAACATTTATAAAAGGCTGGATTTCCAATATATTTGTTAAGGTTAAAATGCTAAACTGTCAATTTAGTAGATTTGTAAAAAATATTTTGTTAATCAAAGAATCTAACTTCCGTACATTGCACTTTAGAAATTTAAAACTGAGTATGCGTATATTAAATTACCAAAGAAAACTGAAATTGCCCACCCAATAATCAACATTCTTTTTCGTAAAGCCGTTTATCACGCAAAAAATAATGTCTAAAAAAAATTATTTTTGCTTTTTCCCTTTATTTTACTGCAACTCAAAAGCTTTTGAATATGCTAATTTTTTTTCTAGAATTTCTTTGAAGTTAATCACAAACACTGCCTGTCTTGATTTGCAACACCTTTTCAACAAAGCAATCATATATATTTGTAACGACTGCACGAAACATTGGAAAAATATGTTTGAAATCGTCAAATGGAATTTACTGCGTGTTGATAAAATGATTTTTAATAATGTCTGGTCTGCCTTAAGTTTAGGGTTCAGTACACTGTTTGGAATTTAGGATGTCCTATTATACTATTTTGGTAGTTTAGTAGAATTTATTGCAATGTTTAAAATTTGAAATTATGTTTACCTCAATTATTATTGTGGTTTGATTTGGAAATTTCTCTTAAACTGTTATGCTCCGTAAAAATGCTTTGATTATTATAGAAATAGCTTTTATTAGCTTTTTTTTAAATAATCTTTTTTTCTAAACAATCTTCGTCGTATTCATTATAAAATACAGTTGACTGAATACTAAAAATTCCTCCCGTGTAAAATTAAATGTTTCTATTGATTTTATGAATGCAGATTTTTTTTTGGTGTTTACATTTAAAAAGAAAATTGTTGACCTATTTTATTTGAAGTTCTTTTTTTTGTCTTTAGAACTAACAACAATCCCCGATGGGGGTACAGTGCTAATTGCCATAATTTTAATGCAATCATTACATTGTTTGGTGACATAAACCTTGTCAAATCTTGTATATAAGAAACGAAGTAAAGTAGTATAATTATCCGTTCTCAGTTCTTGCGAAAGAATTACTATAAGATACATAATTATTAATTAAACTTTACAAAGTTTTAACCTACAAACCTTTTCGATATTCAGCAAAGCAAGTAGTATTTTAATATATCTTTTGGTTCTTTTGCGTCGTTTTGTTTATAAGTCCTAACCAATATATGATTGTGCAAACCCCAACCTTTCAAAAAAAAATATTGCATATTTTGTAAACCGGAGGTGGAAACTTGCGAGGTTCTTAGAGAGTTCTATGCGCCCGGCAATTGCTTGGCACTATGCTTAAGTGAATTTTTTTGGTAATTACGGTTATCAAATTGGTAATAAGCTTATCAAATCAAACGATAAATTTTTTTTAAAAATCAGTTGAATTAAAATGATGAGCTTTTTATGTTACCGGAATCATTCTTAATTTTCATGAAAAAATCCATTGGCAGCTGACACGCAGTCTTTTAAAATTGAACACACTGCCTGTGATTGCAATTTGGTTCTCCACCTTTGCTGTGTAGTATAAATACTACGGAAATTCATACTTGTTTTTAAAATTGCCTCACCGATAAAAATTTATAAGGTTCAAAATAGTTTAAGGCCAATTCAAACAGTATCTGCAGTTTTTTCATAATTATTATTTAAGTAGTCGACTTGATATAGATCAGCGGTGGCCGAACCATACGCCACTCCACCTACTGTTTGCAGCTCATGTCAATTCTTTTAATAAACCTAAATTCTTTTTTTTACTGTCTTAATTTTTGCTAGAAATTGCAGACGGTGTTTATTCACTAACACTAAGCTTTGAATACATTCTTTGAGGAGTATTTATCTAAGGAAAATGCACAGTAAAAAGACTGAAAAATTACTTAGTAAATTATTCAGCCAGAGCAACGGCCATGAAAGTGGTAACCCTTTTTTCTTTTTAATCTTCACCTTCAGTTTGGGACGAAAATAAAGATTTTGGACACTGATTGGAAGCGATGACCTTTTTTTGGTTATGACTAGAAGCGGCCGCGATATGGAATGGCATCGCTACAGTTTTCATCGCAAAAATCTTTTTAGAAAATTATATGCCTTTTTAAAAAATAAGATGCCTTTTTCTTTAAATTTTGCCTCCCCTGACAAAATGGCTTTTTAACGCCCCTGGTAGTGAATGAAGCCAGTTTTCTCGTAGCGTGGAATATTCCACGTGCTAACCGACCATACTCTGATGATGAATTATTCTACCTAATTAGAACTTAAAAAATCTGACTAACGACCACTTGACAAAACTGATTCGGATTGCTGTTATGATTCTTATCGCCAAGCAACTTTAGATAGCATGGAAATGCACAGAACAACTGCATGACAGATGTTCACACTGTTTGATTAAATGAACTGATTTGTTTGAACTTTTACATATTTACAATTGTAAAAAATTTTGCGGCTCGCGAACATTTTTAGTTTATTAAATACGGCTCATGCTTAAAAAATTAAAAATCGTAGATAATATTAATTATAGCAAATAAAACAACTTGGTTATTATATTGATTACGAGACAAGAATTTTTTTACAGAATGACAGTTGACGAAATGGTATTAGACGGCGGAAAAGAAATCCCGGAAACACCAGTAACAGATCCGAGCCTTATCGCTTTAATGCAACGTACGGGCTATAAGATAGTCCAAGAAAACGGGCAACGAAAATACGGAGGTCCCCCTCCCAATTGGGGAAATCGTCCTCCGCCGCGAGGCGCTGAAGTCTTTGTCGGAAAAATTCCCCGCGACGTTTTCGAAGACGAACTGGTGCCTGTGTTTGAAACCGCCGGAAAAATCTACGAACTCCGCCTCATGATGGACTTTGACGGGAAGAACCGGGGATACGCCTTTGTTATGTACTTCACAAAATCAGAGGCAAAAGGCGCCGTTAAAAAACTGAACAATTACGAAATTCGAAAAGGCAGACTGCTCGGGGTTTGCTACAGCGTCGATAACTGTCGCTTGTTTGTCGGCGGCATTCCGAAAAGCAAGAAAAAAGACGACATACTGACCGAAATGAACAAGGTGACCGAAGGTGTCGTTGACGTCATCGTGTACCCCAGTGCCTCTGATAAAACAAAAAACCGAGGATTTGCTTTCGTCGAGTACGATAGCCATCGAGCGGCCGCCATGGCGCGTCGAAAGCTCATTCCCGGCCGAATTCAGTTGTGGGGGCATCCGATAGCGGTCGATTGGGCGGAACCCGAACAGGAAGTCGACGAAGACGTAATGGACCAAGTCAAAGTGTTGTACGTCCGCAATCTAATGCTGGACACAACTGAGGACACTTTGCAGACCGTTTTTAGCCAATTCCATCCCGGATGTGTCGAGCGAGTCAAGAAAATTCGCGACTACGCCTTCGTACACTTCAGCACCCGCGACACGTGTATGGAGGCCATGGGGAAGATCAACGGAACTAAAATTGACGGGGCCGAGGTTGAAGTCACGCTCGCGAAACCCGTCGACAAAAACGACTATAACAGAATGGCCAAAGTCGGAGCGAAAGTTCTAAGTCACGGCGTCGATCCGGCCACGAGTCTGGTGAGTTGTTGTTTTGTTCAAGCTTAAGATGACTGAAACGGAAAATTCGAATCTTCTTGAATTTCGGGCTGATAGGCTCTGACCTACTAAGTTAAATTGTTAAATCTCGTTTCGGTTTAAACGTTTTGCATGTCTATAGTTAAGGTCTGACTAAGTAATAATTAAAATTCTCACATAGTCTTAACATTTGAAATTATGGAGTTCTAATTTGAAACGATCTTCTATTGCAGTGCTTTTTTATGGTAATTTGCGGTCAGTGGTGTTTTGAAAAGTTCATATTTAATTACACTGAAAGACTTGGACTTTAATTATGCCAAAATAACCTAATTGCACTATATTTGTATAAAAATTTAAACCTAAAATTCATAGTGCAAAATCTTTGTCCACTGTGGAATTAATTTTGGCAGGTTTAAATGTTTACTGATTTAAATTGAAAAAACAAATTTGAACCAAAATAGCACAAATAAAACTCTCACATTTGTCGTCTTTAATCAACTTACTTTAAATCTTAATTATTGTGATTAGTCTTCAAGATTGTAGGTTAAAAATACTTTTTAATTATTACTATACAGTATGTATAAGTTGTCAAATGTTCTTTTCTCTGCCAGAAGATGTTTCAGGAAATTACGTTTTATTCTTTTCATCAGTTTATGGTTGAGATCGAGGGATGACTAATATCACGATCACTTTCAGCGACTGGACTCGTCAGAATGCTAAAAGGCATTGTGTTTGCAGATTCAAGCTCCGGGAGTTGTCAATCAAAGCGGAATGGTTGTTTATCCTGGCACCGGAATGTACGGAACTGACGTTGCTTATTACGCACTCGGACAAGCAGGACAAATCAGTTTGGCCTCGGGGGCGCGTCCAATTCGAACAACCTCTACACGAGGAGAAAAAGGAAGGGGAGCGACCGCAACGCGGCCCGGAAGTAACCGAAACAATTACCTTGGTTACAGCGCGGGAAAGGCAACATACGGACGTTATTACGCGAAAAACAACCTAGAACGACCTTCGGAGGCCAACGCCGTCCCTTCCATAGAAGTGCCTTACCAAATAAACCCAGTTTCTGTTGGGGAAAACGTGATGCCAAACACAATGCTTAAACCCAGCACAGGTATTTCTGCAATTGCCGCTGCAAATGTAGCAACTGCGGGACAATCTCTCCCGCAGTATGCCGCTACCGTAGGTCAAAGCGTGCCTCAAATAATTCCCACTGTTCCCACCGTTGTTGCCCAAAAAACCTCTGAGATAATTTTAGAAGAACTTTGTCAAAGACATTTGTGGGGAACTCCCACTTATCAACTTCTGACAACAAGCGGTCCAGATAATATAAAGTTCTATTTGTACAAAGTTTCCATTCCAGCGATTGCCAATTTGTATCCGCAGCAGCCGTATTTTCAAGTGAGTATAATGCGTTTTTACATAACTTTACAGCAAGCGCGACTGGGTTGCACATGCTACATTTGCTATTTATTGTTGCTATTTTAACGAGCAAACTGATTGTGGATTATTGGGGTTAAGAAGGCATGAGCTCTTTTTTCAATTTTTTTAGCAAAGCTTTTTGATGCAATCATAATGACGTTTTTTACTTTGTAAACAATTTCTTATTGATTTAACTTACTTTCGAAAGCTTTTAACCTTCCATTTCATGCAAAAAAGTTTTTAGTCTGCAATTTTAAGCCCATTTGAAGGAGCCAGTATGGCTACCACACCACTGCAAAACCATGCATATATTTTTAATAGTCCAAACATAGGAAAAATACCGTACCGGTATAATAAAATAAAAACTAAAACAAACTCTGTGCTGCAAATCAAAAAGATAAATTGTTTCGTTTATTGATTTATTATACTTGTTCATATGCTATCGACTATTAAAAATATATGCTTTATGTTGCTGCGGTGGCCATTAGCCTGTTCTACACTTGGCGTACAAAACTTCGCTTACGCTGAGCGTATTCTTGAACAACATATTCTTGAAAAAATATATAAACAAAAAAATATTCAAATATTAAAAAAAAAGGATTTTTCTACCTTACTAAGCAATTTCTGCGCAAAAGCTTTTTTACGCTAAGCGCAAGCGTAAAAATCGCTTGGCAAGCAGTTTTTCGCCAGCGCTCGGCGTAGGATTTTTTTGTCGACTGCTGAGTAGAAATATAATAAATAATCACTTTTATGCTACGCCTAGTGTAGACAAGGCTTTATGCGTTTTTCGGTATATCAATTTATCATCAAAAGATCTTAGTTTCAGCTTTGAAAGTTGCGATTAAAAGGTTAAAGGAGAAACATAGTTAGAAACCGCGGTATAGTACATTTTGACCTCAATTGTTTTTTAAATATATACTGCTATTGAATAAAAAATACTATTCAAAATTTTTGTTTGGTTTGGGGGTACTTTTTCATATTTTCGAGAACTAGGCAGACGTACGGTTGGAGACTATCTCAAAATGCGGAAAACGGCGATAAAGACTTTTTTTTGGTCTTTATTTGATTTTAAAGTTAAATGAAGCTTGTTTGGACGAGAGTAACAGGATCTTTTTTAGTTTTTACATTATTTTTATATATTTTAAAGCAGTGCTTCTCAACCTTTTTCATTCTGCGGCCCACATTTTGTCAAGGATTTGCTTTGGGCCCCACTTTTATCGAGAATTTAGTTCAGAACTCAGGAGTAGAGACATAATTGCGAACAGCAAAATTACAAAAAACAATGAACGTGCAATTTATTTTTTATGCGAAACTTGAGCTTGCTTACTGGATATGATAATATCAAATCGAGGCTTGATAAGAGACAAGCTCATGCGCAAAGTAGCATCCAGAGTTTCTGTGTTAAGACTCTTTCGTTTCTTCGATTTTGTATAAGTTACAGTTGAGAAGCCAGATTCACTTAGAAAAGTGGTGGTGAATGCCAATAGAAATCTGATAGCGCGTTCTGATAAGGAAGAATATTCCTTGCTTGCTTAAATTCAGAATGAAGGAAGATCTATTTCTTGATATTCAAGTTTGAGACTGCTGTCTTCAGAAAGTTCAATGAGTTCATTTTCGAGTTTGAAGGGTAAGGCCACATCTTCTGTTGCAGAATTAACAGTAAATGGATCCAAAATCAATAAATTTCCAGGTCGTGGATTCTCAGTAAAATAAGAATCAAACTTGTGCGACAACTAAGTCACATGATGAATTATTTGTTCAGATATATCTACATGAGGGGAAGTTTTGATATTTTGACGGAGGAGTGGTAACATCTTATACCACAAATTGTTAACTCTTTTTTTCCAAAGGTCAATCTTTTTCTTAAACCCCTCAATTTTATCGGCAACCAGAAACAATGAGCTACTTCTACCTTGCATTGACAGATTGAGTTGATTCACCTGGTCAAATATATCTGAAAGGTAGGGCAGTTTTGAACAAAAACAATCGTTAACGTAATGATCAGCAAGAGGTGAGCGCTGATTGTTAAGAAAAGTGTAAACTTCATGTCTCATTTCAAAAAGACGATTAAAAACACGTCCTTTTGATAGCCAGCTAACCTCACAGTGGTACAGGAGCTGCAAGTGATCTGAATTGAGTCTGTCACACAAGGCTGCGAAACATCGCGAGTGCAATGCATTGTTTTTAATGAAATTCACGGTCTTTACACTTACAGAGAGGACATCATGCAGTTTTGGTGACATCTGCTTCGTTGCTCGGTTTTGTCTGTGCAAGAAGCAGTGAATCAATTTTGCTTTTCCTGCCCTTTCCAGGATCTGTTTTACAACACCATGATGGATACCAGTCATTGATACAGCACCATCTGTCCACACATCTACACAGTTCTTCCAGTTAAGGCCTTTGAAGGTGAAGTGGTTGTCAAGGCAGCGAATTATCTCATCTGCTGTAGTTCTTATGGGAAGTTCTTTGTAAAAAAGTAGATCGTCGTGAATCTTACCATCAGCACAGTACCTTACAAATACAGGCAATAAAGCTGCATTGCTAACGTCGGTGGATTTGTCCAACTGAATGGAATAGTAAGGACTTGATTTGATTCTTTCCAAAAGCTGACATTCGATATCATCACTTATTTCAGCAATTCGCCTCTTTATGGTGTCGTTAGACAATGACACTAATTTAAGTTTTGATGCAGCGGCTTCTGCAATAATTTCCCGACACATATCAATAGCACAAGGTAGAATAAGTTTCTCTGCTATTGTGAATACCTTCTTGCTACGAGCAATACGAAAAGCCACCATATAGCTTGCCTTTGATGCCGATTTTGACTGAGTAGTAAACGAAGTCAGGATTCCTTGCTGTCTCTGCATACTCGTTCTTTTTCTCACAAAATATTCTTTTGGTTTTCTTGCAACTTCCGGGTGTTTTGAGTTGAGGTGCCTCTGAAGCTTTGATGGTTTTAAAGCTTCATTTGACAAGATTTGCGCATCCTCAACACATTGTGTTTTTGGCTCTAATCGTGTCATATCCAGCGTTCGTGAATCATATTTTATGTATTCAGAGTCATACTTTCTCACTTCAATTTTCCTAGATTTTTCAGAACTTTCTCCTTCATCTCCCTTTCTTTCCACGAAGCGATTCATTTTACCAAACGTTTACAAAACACAACTAAAAATTCTAAGTATAATGGCTAGCTGCTAAGTAATACAGTAAATATCGCACTATTTATATGTTTTATGGCTAACTAATAACTATGATAGAATTTGCCGAGAAATGATTCGTTGCTACCACAATGATGACGTAACAATCAAATTTTTCTTTGCTAAATTATTCACTTTTTGCAAAACTACGCAGACTACTTTTGCTATTGTCAAGTTTTTTAAAACTACTATAAAATCTAGGAGCAAAACGATCGGAATTTCTGCTTAATCTAAGAACAAAAACAATTGCCAAAATAGAGCCAAGCATCTTTTACGCATTTTGTTTAACTCAATGACAATTGCCACCCGTTGCGGTCAGGTGGCCACAGCTCTACAAAGAAACTGACACATGCGCAATATCAAAAGACTAACGGCAATTAGGGAGCAGAATAAACGCAGCGAAAAAGCAAAAGGCAATTTATTCTGCTTCCTTTGCTGATAGCCTTTTGATATTGTGCATGTGTTAATTCCTTATGTAGAGCTGTAGCCACATCAACCCAACGAGTGACAATTGTATTCATATATTTTCATATATTTTAATTTCATTCTACTCAGGATGCTTTGAGTTAAAGCGAAACTATGAGATGCTTAGTTATACTATAAATTAATTTAGGGAATATTGGTGTATTTTTCGTATAATCTTTGGCTTTTATAATCCATAACTTTTTTCAAAAAAATCCAGTTTGTATCAACCAAAATTGAAATGCCTCTGAGAAAATTGCACGGCCCACCTGAAACAGCTTCGCGGCCCACTGGTTGAGAAGCACTGTTTTAAAGTATTTTAAATGCTAATGCTACTTCTGATGGGGAAGAAGTATAAAAATTCTTCCGTGGGACGAAGATAATGCTGTTGTGAGTTGTATGTGACGTGGGACCGGGTTTGGAGGACCCTGATGTGGTTCATTTTCTTCTTGGCATTTAAGTAAAAATCCAGAACTTCTTGTTGTTAAATGGATGTTTTTATTATAATTCTGCTTTTTTTTACAATTTTTTTTATGACATATTTTGTAGACATTTACTTTTTGATCACCTCAGTTTAGTTAAACTAGAAAAATTATTTCGGAGCAGAACTTTATAAAAAAACATTTTTTTCTAGCTGATGTATATGTTTTCAGAGATGTGATAAACAAAAATGTTATAAAACGTGGTGCAACATAATCATATATTTTGTTTGAAACCGACAAATCATTTCTCATTTATTACTAATCCTAAACTTCGAAAGCATTTCAAATCGGGGTGATTTTTAATACTGTTTTAAACGTTTTGAAATTTTGTAGTTATAATCGAAAGTTAAATAATTTTGCTTTTGATTAAGTAATCATAGACAAATTTCAGAGCACAGTACAATTCCAAGAATGATGTAAAAATATTAAAATTTTTTTTTCAGCCGAATAAGCTGAGCAGCACAATTGAGGAAGCAAAAGCATACGCGGCTGAATACGTTCTCTCTCAGCTGTCATTGCAAGCCGATGGCTCGCCCGCCATTGTTCCACTGACAACTGTCATAGCACAAACGCCTGCTGGTTTCCAGGTAGGTCTTTTTTGGAATTCCTTTGTGAAACTCGCTTTATGGAATCGCTTTTCTGGTTTGGTGTTTGCGAAAGTTATTGTCCTGGTCAGCTAATTAACGCTTAGCGTTGAGGCGCGGTTTTGTGTGACTATTCATGCAATGTTTGTGCAAATCTTTTAACTTGTTTGCGCAGAAACGGTTGTGTCAGTCAGTGATGTTACAGGTGAATGTTGATAAATGTTGAATCTGTGGTCAATTATCGGTTGCATCAGTTTATCATAAACTTTAGAACCCGGGTGTTTAACTTTGGAACTTTGTGCTGATACTTTTTCAAGTGTAAATATTTACAAACAAAAAACAGATAAATCGGTCAAAGTTCAAAACAGCAATACCGGACAATTTTACCAAAACAAAAATCACTATGAGTATTTTAATTACTACCCAGCAAACATATAAAAAAGAAAGTAAACATTTTACTCTTTTCGGCTGTGACAGGCTACTTAACCTAAGATTAAAAAGTTAAATATCTTACAGTATACTTTATTATGCGTTTAGAACAGTTGAACAGGTAGTTAGCTGTGAATACAAAATGAAAATATAAATTGTAAATTGTAAAAGATTTCGCTTCCTGGTATAATAATCATTTCATGGTCTCTAAGTATATTTTCGGTTTTGGGTTTTCATGAGTTTCTTCTTTTGTCAGTTTATGACTACGCTTAAAAAATTCGCTCTTTTCCTAAATTTCAAGGATATATTTTGTTTACACTTTAGCAAGTTAATTTTTACTTGTAATTTTTCTGACCGTTTAAAATTAGCTCAAGGCTTCGTTTACAGTGAGATGCAAATGTGATATTGGTCGAAATCATATGAGACTTTATACTTTTGCACAGAATTGTGTCATTTGCCTCAATAGTAAGGGGTCAAATTACCCCTGTGCATTTTTTTGATTGGCTAAATAAAAGGCCAGAAGAAATTTGTTATCTTACTTTAATCGTAGCAGTTAGAAGCGATTCTTTTTTCGCCTTTTTGCACCAAATCGTTTTGTAATCTATACAGTAGAAATTTTGACAAAATGCCAACGGAAGCTGTTCTCATTCAGACGGGGCAAATCGATCATCTTGTGTATTGTTGAGTAATATTTGAGGAAAAACGAGAGCAAACCTGTTGATAGTAATTACGTTTACGGAAATAATGGACGTTACTTCAGCAGTGCCTCGTTGAATATGAAGTTTATATGATGCGGGTTAAACTTTATAGCTGGAGTTAAATTTTGTGCAAACATAGTTTATTCAACACAAATTATTTTTCAGTCATTGCAGTATAGGCTAACCTTATTGTCACTGTGAATATTTTACAATATAAAACAAAATACTGTATTTTTAAAAAACTTACTAGATTGCTTGAATATTGTTTTTTTTTTAAATTTAGACAGTAGCCGTCATAACCTGAGTGCTACAATATTCATAACCGATAAAAAATGTGTATCTTTAATCATAAAAATTGTTTTTGTGTTGACCAACTGATCATTAGTTTTATCATTATATATATTTTAAAGTGATTGTCTGTTTTGAGTTGAAACTAAAAGTAAATCATTAAACTTGTTCACGCAGCTTTAATAAAACTGGATTTTGTTATTTAGAGCGTCTTTGCCCAGCCCCCATATCAGCTTAGAGCAAGCTCGATACCGCCACCTATCGCTCAGTACGGGTCCGTGACGTCGCCGACGTCCACAATTCCCATGTCCTTCGTTGACCCATCGACTGTGATGCAGCCAATTACCGTAATGTACCAGTAGCCGGCGATGGAAACACACCGTGAAATAACAGTGACCCGACTTAACTCGGATAATTGCAGTTGCAGTTTACAGTTCGAAGGGGCCGCGAATTCGGACACGAGAAGCACGCTGTTGAATGACGTCACCACTGTATTGCCACGGAGCTGGTACTCTCGGTTTTTGTTTTGTGAGTTTTCAGAGTATTTGCGGTCGCTATACAATGTAAAGGTTTCGATGCTTTCTCAACGTTGGCACTTCTACTTCCCGACTGGAAGTTGCTTTTTATTTATAAATTTCTGTTCCTGACCTACTGTTGTGCCTGCTTTCTTAATCTTTTTTAAAGTTGTTTTTAATGATGGAATTTTGCTTATAGCGGTTTATGATTTTAATGGTTTTATTTCTTGTTGTTGTGTTTTGATATCAGAGAAGGTTTGTTTGTTTTTTGTCCAAATAACAAAATAATGTTTGGTGGTTTTTTCAAACTTTCTACTCGTATCCACTGTCCAAGAAAAAGCACTCTAAACTGAAACTTTTAATTCGATAGCTTTGCACATTTTTTCGAAAGTAAGTATTGTTTATAAAACAACACTTGACCAGTCTAATCAAATCTTGTTTTCTAAAATTTTTAGAAAATTTCAGGCAATACCATGTACGATTCTAAAATGAACTCGACGCGTCTCTTAAAATCCTCAATATAGTACTGTGCTTAAACTGTATTTATTTTAGTTTATTTTAAGGCATTTTCGAGACCTTCTATGTTATTTTTAATTTACAGAACTCCATTGAATTGCTTCGGATATGTGCAAGTCTGTTAAAAATTGTCTATTGTTACTCAGTACGGGTCGCCATTGTGAAGTGTTCGTAAAACTGGTTACTGTAAAAGTTTCGGGAGTAAAGTGTTCTATATGTTTTTTGTGAGTAGTTATGCTTATCAATAAACACCTGGATCTAGTTTCCGAGAAGACTCTCTTTCATAAAAGCAAAAATAAATTGGCATGGTCTGATTAGAATTTATTCCATTAAAAAGTAGAATGAAATTGAGAAAAAAGTATGAAAAAAATGCAGAAAATATTTTAAAACAAACTGGAATCAATCTTTGCTTTATATAAGCGGAGTTCTCACTTGCTAGTGTTAAAAGGATCTGCAACTAATTACCATCTAAATTTTTGCCATAGATCACGAATGCCCAGGAATTCAGTTGCTCGTGTGCATGGCTGTAACTGCTGAGGGTCAGTTGCCCCCAAATCTTTAAAATTTAAGCAAAATCAGACATTTTAGGGTAGCAACAAAGAATCGTGTGGGCAAGATTTAAGGTGAAGACTTTTTTAGGGATCACTATGTTTTTGGGACGAAACTCGAGAAATCAGAGACAGATTCTAAATAAAAATCTTTCTTTGTCTTCACTCTAAATTTTAGACAAATTTTCTCACATCCGTAATGTTCTGGAAAACTATAGGGTGGTCGCAAGAAAAGCAGAAAATTTGTCAAACAGCTATTTATTTTTACAAAGTTTTTCAAAGACTTATGTCTTATTACACTCATAGATGCTAAAAATGTTGTTTGTGCACTTCAGAGCAGCGTTTTAACCTCCAAATCCAAGCTCGTGTAGCGTTTTGAAGGGTAACTTGCGGCATATCATTCCAAGCTCTTCCCAAGCACGTATTCAAATCATCAATAGAATTTATGTCACATCAATGTTATAGTATGTGACGTCATAGCGCACGGCTCCGCTGCCTTCTCTCTGGTTTCATAAGTGTGGTTAACCGTATGATAAACTATTAGTATAACTTACAGATTTAGTCGTATAACTATCGTGTAACTCCGTATAAATAAAAGAGCTAATTGCAGATACTAGTGGAACTCATAACAATCAACAGTTCTGAGTCTCTGTTAATAACAAGCTCCAAATGTAGTAATCCATAACATTTAAGTCTGGACTTTTTGAGGGCCAATCTTCCAGTTCAATGAAATCAGCAGTAGATTGCCAAAGAAACTGAATTGAAGCCCTTGCTGTGTGAGCCTTGGCACCATCCTGCAGCCATGTCCATGTTTGGTCATCCATTATATTTTGTATATCGCTGAACATCTGTGGACACATCTCCTTACAAAAAATTGTTGGTTTACTGTTTTTTTTTCCCGCCTTCAGGACTCTGATAATATCAAAGACACTTCAAGAACCAATCAGAGGCCAGCAATCACACATTTTATTCATGATCTCATCTGACCTTCAAATTTTCTGCATTTCTAGCAACCACCCTGTATAATTCGGGCAAACGTCACAAAATTTGGGCTAAACTGTATTGTCCCCTCAAATTTTTTTTGGCTGGTACGTCTATGCTTGTATGCATGCGCAATTATAGATGTTTTTACAAAACTTATGGACCCTGTATAGTCCAAAAGAGTTTGAAAATCTTAAGGTGCACACTTTTTTCTATGGGCGCTACTCGCAAAGCGTACATGCATACGAGCACAACTTAGAGCAGGGGTTTCCCAGTTCTTTATTCAGACGGAACTCGTAATAGTAATAAAAAAAGTCCTTGTACTGACGAAAGCTATCGCTAGGCTATACTGTATATAATACAATATTTTGGAAAAGGCTATGTATTTGTTAGACGAAGAATTAGGCTACAAAAAAACATCTGTTAGCACCATTTATTAATCATCTCTATTTACTCTTTTGACTAGCAAGAAACCGTCGAAGGCGTTATATTCAGAACAATCGTCAAGCAATTAGCCCAACATGCATTCGTAACGCTAATATAGTGTTGTCCGGTTGTAATTTTTTATTTAGTTTTTTAAAGATATAACTCAAATTTAAGCTACGTAGGTTGCCAAGCCGAGAAAGTGTCGCAAATTCTCTTTCCTCAGGACATAACTGAATGACACGAACAGGTTTTGAATTGCAATAACGTCGATAGCGTTTACTATCAACTCGACGCTCCTATTACTTAAATAGCTCATCCGCGACATTTTAAACAGGTTGGCAATTTAAAAACAAAATAATAATTCATTCACGAAAAATTTTTATGGCGAAATTTGCTGCTGTTTTGCTGCTCGTATAGGTCCACATAACTAATGAATCAGCAACGAAGTTTTTGAACACAAATTAACTCTTGTTTTCAATTCAAAGTACGTAATTTGTGCAAAAGCCTTGCAGAGAAGTGCTGATTTTAATCAAACGACCAAGCTTACACATCCATATCTCATCACAAAAAATTCTGCTATGAAGAAGTTTATATTTCTGAAAAAGTTTTGCTTTTTTCCACGGTTCAAAAAAGATATACAAAACTCATACTGTGACAAACATCTTGCTTTTGTATGAAAAAGATCCTATTGTTAGAAATCCCTATTTTTAGACAATACTTTAAATAGATTGGAGATCAAAGGTCGTTGCTTCGAATTATATTTACTACTTTTCTGCGAAAGCAAATACGTTATCTAAAATTCTCAATGGATAAAACTGTAAGTAAACAACATTTTTCGGTGCACAACTTTTTTATTTTTGCGACTATAGGCTACCACACCAATAACAAGTGATGCACGCCTCGCCAACAGTACATGCTACAAGAACGTCTTTTTCCAGTGTATTTCTTTTAGACTAAAAGTTTTATTACGAAGTCTAAACATCTCGGACCCAGTCGTAGAACCTGGTAAATATAAGCAATAAAATTTTTTCCAAATATCAATTTTTCACACCGAACCAAACAAAGGGAGTAGCAGTTGGTATAACTCGATTCAGTTGAAACGCCAAGTTGAGTTGCAAAATATGGCAACCTTTTTTACCTCTTCTATAACCTGCTGTTTAATATCTATTGCTAATGCTTAAGTCCGTTACTGAGCTGTGTTGTTTAAATTTAGTACCTTTCCGAATTTTAGAGCTGCTTCAATATAAACAATTACTTCAGTTTTGGATGAAATGCATGGGTAAGCATACCATATTTTCGGATTGGTAAACCGGGACATCCATTAAAAGAAAAAAATTCGTTCCTAAAAAGCAGTGTTCTCTAAAAAAAAGTCTTCACTTTGGATCGATCTCGGATTTCTTGTTTTCGTCGTTAAAAAGTTTGTTCTCAAAGGTTTTCACTTAACATTAGAGAAACCGGGACATATGGTTAACCGGGCGGGCCTCCGGAGCAAGGCCCTAAAAGCCGGAGCTGTCCCGGCTAAACCGGTACGTATGGTAAGCTAGACATGGGATTATTTTTAACGTTTTTTTGTATTAGCTATTTGGAGAGATATAAGATAAGGTTGAAAAACGAGATCACTGCATAAAGAAGAGATTTTCGGTTTTTATAATTTTTCTCATTTGCCTTTTTTCGATTGTTCATGACAGAAAGTGGTCTTTCAAAATATTTAAGTGCTTTGTCTTCAACATTTCTTTGCTTTACTTCAAAATTTTCTTAAGTATTGTTTATGGTATTGCCTGATTATTTCTTATTTTCAGAGGTGGCCATTTTTTCTTACTTTTGAAAAGCGCACCGCAACTTGCGCAATGCGATTTTAAAACAATGTAAAGCGCAGCGTAAACTATTTTAAAACTACTGTATATTAAGCGCGGGGCTACGTGATTTTTAAATCAATTATTTTTTTATTTTTTTATTTTTATCTCTATATTTATCCTCCTGACTCGCAGGAAAGCGACGGAGGCGCTATACATAGGGTAAGCAATTACCCCGACCTGCTTCCGGAGATGCCAAGATATTTCTGTCCACTAGTAATTTAGTAGAGATATGACTGCAATTTAGAATTGCTTGTCAAGACCACCAAGCAGAGGAAAGTGCCGTAAAGTGTCTTTCCCAAGGACACAACAGAATGAGGCAAGTGAATCATTCTGTTGTGTCAATTAGAACGCTATATAAATTTTTCAAATCATAAGCGCAGCTCAATCGGTTTTTCAATTGCCTACATTGAAAAACAACCTAAATAGATTGCGTTTTTACAAACTATGGACTATATAAAGCGCAGTGCAACAAAGCGCAGTTGATTTTTTAATCTTTAATGCGCAGCGCAATATTAAAAGAGCAACTAGCCTTTTTGTTTCTCGGTGCCCAGCGCAATTAAACGCAACTGAAAATTTTCTAATCATCAGCACAACGCAAAGTGCTCAACGCTTCTAAAGAAATATGAAAGCGCAGTTCAAATTCTGCTTATTTTCTTTTCTTAACTCCCGTGAATATCAACATATTTTAAGCTTCCCTTTTAAAAGTAACAATACTTGTTTTGTTTCTATTTTGAAAATTGTGTATTTCAGAATCTTACTTTTATCATTCTTTTGAAAAAATGCTCAAGCCTTGCTGTTTGTGGACTCAACAATTATCTTTCTGTTGTACACAAAGTAAAACTATTGTCTATCTCAAAAACAAAAAATGACTTTACATTTTAAAACTTTTTAATAACTGATCGCAAATTAGGCAAAGCTATCATAAGTACCACTAATTTCCGGTCATCTCTTGATAGTTAACAATTTTGCGGTATCAACAAATCCGAGAAACCCAGGTTTTAATTTGTAAAGGCTTGTTTCTACTAAAAGCGTGGAATGTAGAATTCTTTTCCTTTTATTGTTTTTTGGTTCGCTTAGCGCTTAAGTGCAAACAGAAGTAAAAAAATCAATAAAGCAAACGAAGAATGCTCCACTCCACGCTCGTAGTGGAAGCGGGACTGAAATCGGCCACGAGTAAAAACGTTTCAATGCTTTGCGGTAAATAAAATTTTTTCACCAATGCGCCAACCAGCGGTTAGAACCATTATATTTTTATTTTATCTCTAGCTTTCTGTTTTCAGATCGATTTTGTCCCTATTCTCACCTATGGTTATGAGTGTTGGGTAATGACGAAAGAGTGAGATTCCAAGTACAGGTGGCCGCAACGGGTTTCTTGCGAAAAGTCAGAGGTTTATCTGTACTTAACTAGGTTAAAAGCACTGACATTCGTCAATCTCTCAACATTGAGCCGCTGCTACTCCGCATAGAACGATCGCAACTGCGTTGGTATGACGATGTGATACGAATATCCCACAAATGAACAGCAAAGCAGCTAATAAATGCCCTTCCAAGTGTTAAAAGGCCTAGAGGGCGACCCCGAACACGTTGGCGGAATTATGCTGAAGACCTGGCGTGGTCGTGTCTTGGAATTCCACCGGCAAAATTGCCGCTTGTTGCAAAGGATCGGGATGCTTGGAGATCTCAACTCGAACTGCTTTCCCCGCAACCCCAAAAGGACAAGCGAAAAAAGAAAAATACACAGGACTAATTATATGTTTTACCCAAAAATGATGATGATGATGATGATGATGATGATGATGATTTTAGAGCCGTGAATACCTCATGGTTAAGACAACCACAACAAACTTTTTATTCATTCTAGTATTTAGAAACGGCAACTAATGAATTCTGGTTCTTGTGTGGCCTAAAGCTGAGTAGACTAATAACCAAGGTAATGAACTTCTTTGAAAGGATAAAATGAGTAAGTCAAATATTTGATTAAATTAATCTTGCCACTTTGCTCGAGAAATCAAAAAATTTTTGAATAGGGATCAGTAGAAATAATTATAGTCTTTTTTATTTTGCCTTTTCCAATTAATTTTTGATTTGCTCAAACAAGCTGATTAAGCAAGTGTACGAATCAAAAATCTAGAATTATTTGGGCATAAACCCAAAGGTTAAGTTAATTTGGCGTTGTATTTTTTTCTGTAATAAAAATTTTGATTTTATCCTGTTCACATCATTTTATTTTTTTATCATTATGCCACTTAAATAGTTTTTTTTTTGTTTGCGTTTTTTTCTAAATATTATTTTTTTTATAAACAAAAAATTTTGTTGTGCTTGTGTTAATCTTTGTTTGTTTTTTATTTTGACGCACAAAAACACAATATAGAATACTTAAAGAGGAGCGCCGTAATCCCTTTACATCATTTTAGGCATTTTGGGAGCCCAGATAAATGTTCTCCCCAGGATATTTTTTCCAAATGCTGCTTTGCCTTTGAAAACTGGATAAAGATTAAAAAAATTCTTTGCTTCAAAATGAGTCGACCCGTACCAGGATTGCAAACTCGATAGATTTTATTTCAATTCAAGTTCGTAAAAAATTTGCAAGTCCAAGTACGAGTTCTTTAGTTTTCAATTTTTTGAGTATAAATTTGAGTTCGAGTTCTATTCGATGCTGCAAAAACCGAAAGCTCGTTTAAGCCTATCTACACAATCACTTTAAAAAAACTGGATGGCTACCACGAAGAAATAAACAAAATAAAAGAAATAATGAAACAAGCCTGTAGAAAATTACCAACGCACGTGTTTGCTTTATTTTCCTTTGCGTTTCTGATCATAATTTGCGCGTGCACTCGCTGCCAGCGCCTTTTTTGTTTTACGCTTTTTTTAGTTAATCTCATCTCGGAGCATAATTCGTGTCTGCAGCGAGTTCTTTTTTTTTCGAGCTGGCTTTTTTGCGTTCTTGTACTCACTTCTCAAATCTGTGAGGCAACCAGCTGCAGAGTTTGTGGGCGGCTGGTTAAAGTCTGAGTAGATTTAGTGCAATTTTTGGTAATTCCCGTTATTCCCCCTGAGTTAGCACCGACGTGAACTGCTCGATTACTTTTTGTAACGGTAAACGGCGCTGAAGTTGCCGATTGCCGCAAAGTAAAATGTCGATTAACGCGCTTTCGCTTTCCAACGCTTTTCAACGCTTCTTAACGTTTCAGTTATCATTTATTTTTATTAAAATAATTTCCTTAGTTATTATTGAGTTTTCCTTTTGTCGAAGCCGGAAGCGCGTTAATCGACATTTTACTTTGCGGCAATCGGCAACTTCAGCGCCGTTTACCGTTACACAAGCCATTATATAGGCGTACCAGCTGAAAAAAAATTTTGGAGGGAGCAATACAGTTTTGCCCAAATTTTATAACTTTGCACGAATTATGATCTTTAGTACTTATCAGAAATGAGAAGAAATTTTGTCTCAAATTTAGAGTGAAGATCAAAAAAGATCTTCAATTGGAATCTATTTCAGATTTCTTAATTTTTATTCCAAAACAGTAGTGATCTCTAAAAAAGTCTTCACCTAAAACTGTTATCTTTTTTCTAAATTTGGAAACTTTGTCCTACAAAAATAGTTGGTTTTCTGTGCTCAAAAATTTTTTTTATTCTCCTGTCACTCTCAGAAAAATTCTGACTTTGCCCAATTATTTTCTAAGTCAAATACGACTCAGTTGCATTTGAAATTTAACAAGTTAATATGAAAAGTAAAATCCAAAATAATATTTATCCTCTTTTTGAAATTTTTCAATTAATAAATTGAAGTTTGAATATAGGGTATATTAAGTCGGCAGCGTGGTCGAGTGGTTAACGCACCGGACTGATGATCAACATGGTCTCGGTTCAAAACCCACTTGCGTCATTCTGTTGTGTTCTTGGGAAAGACACTTTACGGCACTTTCCCCTGCTTGGTGGTCTTGACAAGCAGTTCTAAATTACAGTAATATCTCTACTAAATTACAAGCGGACAGCAATATCTTGGTATCTCCGGAAGCAGGTCGGGGTAATTACTTACCCTATGTATAGCGCCTCCGTCGCTTTCCTGCGAGTCAGGAGGATAAATATAGAGATTAAAATAAAAATAAAAAATAAAAAAAAAAATTATGTTTTGAGTTCGTGTTCGAGTTTGAGTTCGCAATCTTGACCTGTACTATCTAAAGCGGCTTATAAAATTCATAAAATCATAAGTTTTTCATCAGGCAAATTTTTTGGTAAAAGAATATTTCTATCAAGAAGAAGCTCTTTATAAAAACGCTCCAACAAAATTTAACAACAAGTCTTCTATAGGATACGAATTCAGTTTCATCGCGACCTTTAATTTAGGTTATATAGTCCGCGCTTACATTTTAGTTTGATACATTTGGTTTTTCGTAAAATAAGTGATTTTTCCTTTGATTATGGCGTTGGACTTTGACTTCCTATTATTGACTTCAGTTGTTGTTTTGGTTGCCGGGAAGAGCCATCACTATTTTAATTTGCCAAACTGCATTGTTTTTAGCTGTGCTAGCTGTATTGTATGCCAACTGTGGCTGACTGTGTTTTTCCTTTAATCCTTGGATCAGTGTTTTAAGTTTGATTTTAAATAAAGGTTTTAGTTTTGCTGTCGTTGGTATTGCTTGGAAGTGTAGTTGGTGAAGGTCTTGGAGTTGCTCCGGACCACGTTGTAGTCAACTTGGCTGATTGCAACATGTATTTTATTGAGAACACGCGAGCCACAGGTATCCAATCTCTAATCTACAATTGAACAAAGATGTTATTATTATAATGGTGGTTGAGAATTAAAAAATAGCCTACTATACTTCTTTGATTTAATTTTTTTTTGTTTTTCTCTTTTAGTTTTTTCAAACGCTTTTTGTAGGGGAGAAAAAAAGACAAATTGATACAATTTTGGCATTTCAAGAGTTCTAGGTAAACGATGCAACCTATCGATTCGGTTAAAAGTTTAAATAAAACTTCGATACTTACCTCAACTTTAAAGACTTTTTAATTTTATATTGTCGTTACTTTTTACCCATTTATTAATATTTAATCACTTAATAACAATGTTGCGGATATGTGCTGTCGCTTTCGGTGGTCACATGACTCCGCGTTCGCGTTGGTCAGTCATGTAAATCGCCTTTTTCTTATTTTTCTTACCAAGTTGTCCGTCTTTCGTTGTTTTCTTTCGTTCTTTTCGTATCGTAGTTGCTATCGAAGGCGCAGATGTGGAAAGTTTAAAACTTTAATAGAGATTATTTTATTATGTGATCACGTGTGAAGTAAGTAAAAACAGGCAGATAATTAGGAGACTCTATCTGGTTTAAAGCACTGCGCCAAAGCATCTACCAACACCATTTATTAATATCATCTTACCTTCTGCAGAAAGTAGGTGAATACGTCCTAAAGGCAAGTTAATACAGAATTAAAGAAGCAGAGAAAAGTTTAATATTGCACTTAGCTACAGCTATAAATACATTAAAAATATTAACAACAAAGCTATAGTTTAAAGCAGTCCGTTGGTGAAGCTATTTTCAAAATTTAGTAATAGTAGTAGTACCAGTAGGCCTACTAATCATTTGCTTTTATTTGCATCCAAAAAACAACCAATGATTGGAAACAAAATAGAGCAAAGGTTGCAAATGGGGAGACAGCAACTGAACAATAGATGTTATAACATAAACAAAAAATGTATGTGTTGTATCTTTCCACGAATACACAGGTTTATTAAAAAAACAATAATTAAAATTCACAAAAGTACTTAGCCAAAAACAACCGTATTTAAATAGAATGCTTTTAGTTCGTTTACTGTAGTAGCTTGATGACTTTGAACTGACTGATGAACCAAAATAAAGGCGCATATTTAACTTGTAACAATTATGCTTAGAGATGCGCGTGTCCAATAATTGTTCGAGCAGAAGGCGCTGATTACGATTAGAAGCGTTTAAGAAAACACTACGTCATCGATTGCACAATATCACAACACCTCCCCAAATAAACTACGACAAAAAATATATATACATATTAGCAACAATATTTTTTTGGAGGTCTCTTTGTTCTCGCTGATCGTCGTAGATTGTGTCGCCCGTACTCGTCTCCGGTTGGTAGTCTCGGATTGTTGCGTTGGTTCATCGAAGAAGAACTAGATGCGTGGTCAGTCCCGGCTGGAAGTGTTTCTGTAGACAAAACGCTCGTTGGGATTTCACAGGGATCATCATCTTGATCCGAACCGTATCGAGGTCGAAGTTGATCAAGATGTCTTCTCCAAGTTGGTCCTCGAGGAATGACTCGTACATTGACGCTTCGTGTACCATGGACTTTCGTAACTATCGCAGGCACCCATCGTGGGTCACGATCTCTTCTAGGGCCGAAGTACAGTGCGTAACAAGGGTCTCCTAGTGAGTAATGATGTTCGACTTTCGAAACCACTTCCGAGTCTTCAGCATTTGACCACTTCCGAGTCTTCAGCATTTGAATACTTGCTCGCTTGTTTTGACTGTCTTCCCTGCAGGAGATGCGGAATGGATGGAACCAAAGTGTCAATTTTGGTGCGAATTCTTCTTCCATTCAACAATTCGCTTGGTGACAGTCCCGATGCAAAAGGAATTCTTCTATATTGCATTAGAAATTCTTGCAAAGCTTCCTTTGGAGGTAACGAGGATTTTCTCAATGCCTGTTTGAACGATTGTATCAAACGCTCGGCAGCACCGTTTGTTGCTGGATGATAAGGTGCTCCGGTGAGATGTACAATGCCTCGTTGTTTGCACCAAGCTTGGAACTCTTGAGACATGAATGTTGTGGCATTATCGGTCACCAATGTGTGGGGATATCCGAAATGAGCAAATTATTGTTCAAGTATAGCAGTAGTACTTTTCGAAGACGTTGAGGTTGTTGGATGAATGCAAGGATATTTTGAATAAGCGTCTACAAGGACTAACCAGTTTCTTCCCAGAAAGTTGATCGCATGGTCCAAGTGGAGTCTTGACCATCCGTTGCATGGCGAAATGTCCAAGGTGTAATAATTTAAGAATATGATTACGTAGGGTTGAAGGAATTATTACCCGTAAACCGTAAAAAACGCAACCATTCTCTGTTGACAACGAATTTTCCAACTTTTTAAAGTCTTTAAGCTCTTCCGAAAATGCATGCGGCCATCCTTCCTTCACAAATCGCATTAGTTGGGAAAGAATTGGATCTTTGGCAGTTTCTCTGACTACAAGCAATGGATTGTCAGGATTGATTTGACGACTGATGGTTCGAACCAAACAAACGCTATCGACATCATCTTCCATCTCCTCCCCATCAAAACTTGTGTCATTTGAAAATGGCAAGCGACTAAGAGCATCGGCATTGCCATGGTCCTTGCTTCTACGGTATTCCACCGTGTAGTCATATTGATGGACTAGTAATGCCCATCGTGTTACGACCGTAGAGAAACTGATGAAATTTCTTCAAAGCGTACACTAAGGATAGTGCTTCTTTCTGTATTTGGCTGTAGCGTCTTTGTGTCGCCGATAAGATTTTAGAAATATTGAGAATCGGACGCTCGCTTCCGTCTGCAAAGCGATGAAATAATACCGCTCCAATTCCGCATTCTGAGGCGTCACAAGATAAACCCAACGGAAGAGATGGGTCATAGTGCGCAAGTACAGTCTCTGTGCATAGTAACCGTTTGATCTTTTTGAAAGATGTCGCTTCTTCTTCACCCCACTTCCACTGTTGTCCTTTGCGTGTAAGCTTGTACAACGGCTCGGTGATTTCCGAAAAATTTGGAGGTAAGAATTTAGAATAAAACTGCACAGATGCTAAAAAAGATTTTAACGTAGAAATGTTCTTGGGTGTAGGCATTTCTAGTATGGCATCAACTTTGGACCCTTTTGCAATTCCTCGACTTGATATAGTGTGACCCAGGTAATCAATTGATACTTGGGCGAAAACACATTTTTCACGGTTGCAGCGAAGACCTTTTTCTTCTAGTCTTTTGAACAAAGCTCGCAGGTTCATCAAATGATCTTTTGCGTTGTCACCACTTTCCAAAATATCATCGAAATACACGGCAACTCCTCGCAAATTTTGCGTTAACTGTTCCATGATTTCTTGGAAATACCCTGGTGCGGATTTAATTCCGAAAGGAAGTCTTTTCTGAAGTAAAACTCCTTTGTGAGTGCTGAGAGCCAGCTTCTTCTGGCTGTCAGGAGAAAGACGGATTTGATTATATGCATTAGCTAGATCAATCTTACTAAAGCAGTAACCACGTCCTAGCTTGCGCATTAGATCTTCTGGGAGAGGGATTGGTTGACGATGGTCTTCCAGTTGCGAGTTCACAGTCACCGAATAATCTCCACAAACTCGGATGCTTGCTTTTGCTTGACCTGGCAAAGGAGACTTTCGAATAGGAACCACGGGGGTGCCGTACGAGTTAAAATCTGTAAGCTCCCATACACCTCTCTTAATTCCTGCTTCGTATGCTTCGTTTAAATCTTGTAGGATTGAGAACGGAACAGGTCTTGGCTTCTTGAAAATAGGTTTAGCTTCAGGTTTAAACCGTATGTCCAGTGAAAAATCTTTTAGACAACCCAATGTTGATTCAAATAAAGTAGGAAACTCTCCACATAATTGAATACATGCCGCATGTAAAGAGTTTTCTGGACCACTTGTAGTGACGTGCTCTATCGTTGCAGTAGATTCAGCACAACTTAGGTTTTCTCTGAAGTGATCAGTTAAGTTGGTGAGTTTCAACTTCATCATCGCCAGACGACCTAGTAAATTTAGATTGGGCACCTTAGTGACAATTACAGGAAAGGTCACGTCAGGTGATTTTCCATCAATACTTGCAGTTGATTGGAATTGTCCCACGACGCGTAGCGGGCTATCTTCAGCAACTTGATATTGAACTGATACAGGTTGTAGAGTGGGTTTACCCAGCGTTTGCCACGTCGCTTCGCAGCAAAATGTGTCACTGGCTCCGCTATCAATTTCAAACTTAATTCTTTGGTCATTAAGTCTAATAGTTTGATAGATGGGTGAAACAGAACATTGGACTTTGTTCACCTGTTATTTCACAAGCTTATTATCTCTTAGTCGAGACATGCATACAGATTGCAGATGACCTGTTTTCTTGCAGAAGCTGCAAATAGCTTTAATGTGGGGACAAGCTTTGCTAAAATGTCCAGAATTTTCACACCTGAAGCAGGCGGTTTTCTTTTCTTGCGTTTTGGAAGTTTTGGACTTTGCGTGATAAACTTTCTGCACCGACGTAGAAGGTTGACCGTGTACGGTTTCCTTTGCTACCTTGGCTGCTTCTTCCACTTCTTGAGCCACTCTGATGGCGTTGCTAAACTTCAGTTCATCGTCCTTGAGCTTGAAGAGTGTCTTCAAAACTGCTTCGTTGTCTACTGAACAGATGAATTTAGTTCGCAAGGCTTCATCTAAAGGATCTTTAATGGATTGAAAATCAGATGTAGCTGCATCTTGTCGTATTCTGCTTGCCAGTTCAGGAATAGTTTCGCCAGGTTTGCGTTTCATGTCAGACCAAAACTTGAAACGTTCTCTGACAACAAATCGTTTTGGATCAAACTGCTCTGCCATAAACGTCTGAATATCATTCATCGTTAGCTCATGTATGCTTTTGACAGGTTGTTGCTGAGCCGCTAAGTTGCTAAGCATTTTGTAAACGGAGTTAGATTGGTTGGTAAGAAAAATTTGTGCTTGCTTGTTGTCGGGAATAGAGTTAGCAGTGACGAATGTTCGGAACCTTGCCAAATAATCAGTCCATAACTCAGATGTGGAATCGAATGGTTGAAAACTTGCCATCGGTGTTGGAACATTTTCTCGCGGGTTGTTCAAGCTGCTTTGTAAAATTTTTAGCTGCTCTTGAAGCATTGTCATTTGCTCTTGATGCTCGCCGCGTAAAACTGCCATTTGCTCTTGGTGTTGCTTATTTAACAACAAAATTAGTTCAGAAATTTCAGTCATTTTGACAATTCAAGCTGTTAATGCAAATTCAACAAATTTTCTTTTTTCTTGACGCAGTTGAGTTCCTTGAATCCTCGTCGCCACTTTTGCCTGTTGTATCTTTCCACGAATACACAGGTTTATTAAAAAAACAATAATTAAAATTCACAAAAGTACTTAGCCAAAAACAACCGTATTTAAATAGAATGCTTTTAGTTCGTTTACTGTAGTAGCTTGATGACTTTGAACTGACTGATGAACCAAAATAAAGGCGCATATTTAACTTGTAACAATTATGCTTAGAGATGCGCGTGTCCAATAATTGTTCGAGCAGAAGGCGCTGATTACGATTAGAAGCGTTTAAGAAAACACTACGTCATCGATTGCACAATATCACAACAGTATGCATGGTCTCCGCACCAATGCATAAACATTGAAGATTTGAATAGCGCACCTACAAAAAAAATCTTGAAAAAGTCACAAATACATTTTTACAGGTCGCAAGTCAAGTGTGTATCGCTTAATCAAGGGTGGGAGTGATAGAAAATACTGTAGTAATCTCGAAGAGTTGGGAAAGCAAAGAAACCCACCAAAAGAAATTGTATTGTGGGTCAAGGACATTTCAGTGACTGGTGACTTGGGTGTGACTCAAAATTGGTAGAATAAGGCAAAGTGGGGCGTGTTGTCACAGTTTTAGGATTTTTAACATTGTGCTTTTACTGGTTGATATAGCAATGATTTTGCCATAGCGTTTTATTCTTGCCTATGTACCTTCTGTAACGGCAGCAAAATAATTTCTCAATTCCAAACACCTTTTGACAAAAACAAAGTTAAAAAAATTTTTTTTTGTGACGACTCGCCCCATGCCGGGGCGTGTTGTCACATAATATTTTCTGCTTTTTAGGAGACTTAATGAAAGAAAACTGCAATGTTTTAAACGAAATATTAATAAAAACATTAAATAAATCAATCAAAAACAAGCCATAAATTAAATATTGTCCCTGTAAAACAAATTATGTGTATAACAAGCATTTTTGGAAAAATGTTAACCTTTATTCAACGTTATAATGTTGAAGACAATTGCTGTATGAATTTCTTTTTCTTTTTTTATCCATCTCCATCATTTGGACAATATAAAATTTTTCTGTCAATTTGGTAGTAAATCGGACCAGTATATAATCATCTGCCTTTACATCACTTATTTGCAATTGTTCGGAAAATGAAGACACCTCCGAGTTGTCAGATTGCTCGGCACTGACAGCTGTGACAACTCGCCCCAACCAAGGCCACCTAGAGAGACAAGGCCTGTTCACGGTTTTGTGACGTCACTCAAAGTAGTGCTAACTCGCTCTTCTAAAACAAAGCGAATTGTCGCTTTTGTGCAGCTATCTTTGTTGGCACATGCGCACTTTGGTGTAAGATTGCTTGGCTAGTGGTGTAAGTTACAAAGTATGGTAGCATTTTACAAGTGGCATTTATTAAGTACTGTAGCAAATATACAAAAGAAAAATTTAAAGAAGTTAGGATGTAACTTGCAATTTTTAATTTAAAATGTTATTAGTTATTGTAATTTAACGAAGTTGCTCAGACAATAGTATGCATCTTGAGGACTGAAACAACTAATATTGAGAAACCATATAGATAATTCTTTATATATATAGAAAAAGGTTTTTTTCATTACTCTCTAAATTTAAAAGAAATTTATTCTATATCTTTGCACCTGAAACCATACGTTAACAGGTATGAAGTTAAAATTGTTTTCTAACATCTTTGTTGTTGTGTCAATGCAATCTAGTCTTATTCTATTTTTCAGTGATAATTGTTAGTAACAAATATTAAAAATATATATATATATCTGTGCCTTATATGTGTTGTGTTCCTAACTGCAAAGGGAATTATAGAAATGGTCCTAAAGTGCAAGTATTCAGTTTCTGAAAAATGATGAATTAAAACAGAAATGGCTGCATGCAATTAAAAAATAATTTGTTCCCAGTACTACCAGCAAGGTATGAATGCTTTATATTTAAATACATTGGGATAAAAATGTTACTACTATTGTCTCATTAGTTTATAACTGGACATTTTGTTTGTATGGTACATGATTATTAGGCTCTATCAGTTTACATTGTTTTACAGTTTTACTCTTACCCCATAAATTTCTAATTGAAGTTAGCATTCAAGTTTGTTAAAAAAAACTTGTATTTGAAATAATGACTACAGTTATAAAGCAAAATGTTGCTTAATTGCTTTGTCAAATTTTTTTTTAATCTGTTGGCTTTGCCAAGAAATTGGCAATGTTGTTACATGAACATATTATTTTTTTTTTATTTTCATATAGTTGTTTTATATTTAATTAACAACACTAAAAAAGAACATTTTGATGTTTAAAATATAGAATAGCTGTTGATTATTTTTAAAAACTAAAAAAATAAGTTTTTTACTGATTGCCATTTTAGCTATTAAAAAGTGATATTTAAACAGTTTGTTTATTTATACCATGTTACTTTATTGGCATATTTGCACTGTATTACATTACAGTATGTTTTACTGGATGGTAACTGTATATTCACACTAAATGGTATTCACACTATATCAATTCTTAAGGAGATTAAACCATTTTAACTTAGCAGAAAAATAGTATTAATTTTAAAATTTAAAACTTATTGCATCTGTGTGAAAAAATTCGATTTGAGTAGGAAATGTTTTGAATAAAGTTAGATTGAAGACTAAAAAAATTTGTGATTGTTTAAGTTACTTTGCTTTATGTATATACTTTTTATTTAACTGAAAATTATCTGCAAGTAATAGTATACATTTACTTTGTATATAATTACCAAAAATGCCAAAGCCATGAATTATTTGTTATTTTATTGTGTGTCTTTGGTTCATCACTAGCAGTTTGTAATCTAATTATTTTTGTGCCAACTTTTAATTTAAATAGTCTGTTGATTGAGTTAGCTATGAAGTTAAAAATGCACAACGCTGTGATAAAGTGTTAAGATGAGTTTTGTTTCATAATAAAAATTTTTTATCTAGTTTAATAATCTTTTTATTAAATTTATTTTGATTACAGGTTTGCAAGCTCCACTTTAAGCCAAATGATATACAAAAAGTGGTATCTACATTTAATAAAAAAAATTCAAAAACATTACCCTACACTTTAAAAGTGCCACAACTTGTTCCAGTTGCCATACCATTACTTTTTTCAAATTGCCCTACATACTTATACACTCCAACAATTTCAAGTGGATGTAGTCTGCTTCAACAACTTGTGAAGAAAAAAACAAGCTGTGAGAACAAATGAACTGGCTGCTGCTACTGCTCAAAGCATTAAGGACTACAATGACATGCTTAAAAATGATGGCTTTGACTCATTAAGCCAACTTAAAAGTAAAATTTTATCTTCCAGTAAATGGCATGTAGTAAGTGAAAAAGATTTTTTAACTTTATTCTTAAGTATGAAAAAGATGTTGCACCAGTTATAGATGTGTCAGTAGTTGTGGATAAGAAACTTTTTTAAATGTATACATAAAATTCAGTGAAGTTAATAAAAGTTGGAGAACACACATTGCCTCTAACCGTTAGTTCTCCGCATACTATGGACAGCATACTTGATGCTGTACAGCAAGTATACTTGCAAGTCTAGCCAAATTCTGCAGTAAATGGAAAATTTCAAGCTGTATTGAAACTGGTTATTTCATTGCTGGAGCCACTTGAAAATGAGCTTGAAAATTATTGTAATACGATATCATTTATTTGTGAGCAATTGGCTTTGATATCAACAAACAAGCTTATTCACCACAACTTGCAATATTTGCTTCTCTATTTTATAGTCTATTTTTTAGTCTATTTTTGATAGTTGCAAAAATGATTGTATGGGTATCTGCCAATTGCATGCTAAACAACTTCTGCTCATAAAAAAATGACCAGTTGAACAAAAACAAAAAATCAAGAAAGAGAAAACTTGCGACTTTAAATACTAGCCAATGTTAAAGAACGTGCTTTATAATTTATTTATTTGTATTAAATTGTATATTTTAAGTATTGGTGTTGATATAGTAAGTTATGCTTTGCTTCAGTAATTGATGTGACATAGCTAAAAGTGCCCAATGGAGCGTCAATTAAATATCCCGCCTATCAAAAAAAGCCGGTTTAGAGATAATTTTTAATACGATATTTTCCAAAAAACGTGCCATCATCATAATATGGGCAGCTCAAAGCTGATCGCTCCATTGGCCACTCTTAATTACGCTCATGGTGTTTAATTTGTTGGAGCTTTGTTTCTAAATTAAGATTTTTGTTAAATAAAAATCGTTGGCAAGTAACTTACCAGAATTAAAATGTTGTTGAAATAATTGAATATCTTCACTAAGCTTTGAGAAAGCAAGCCAAACTCATGCAAAAAGCAGTTTTGATAAAGCCAATGCAAAATTTAAACGTCAGCACTTAGCGAAACTAGCACTACTCGTGATGACGTCACGCGTTAATCCGACATCGATGAACAGGCCTTCTCTTTTTAGGTGGTCTTGCCCCAACCCATCCATCTTGATAAAATTGCAAATGGCAACTGGTAGAAGCAGGCTATTAGTGCCTAGATTTTCAGCTAAACTCCTAATATACTAAGGTATAAAACTGACATTATACTTCTGTCCACACTGCTTTTATCTAGACAAAACTCAATTTTCAAACGTTAGCAAAATATACATCACGTGCAAATTTTATGATGGGTTTTTTGAGTTTAGCACTGAAACTGCGTGATTTTTTTTGCAAACAGAAACTTAAAATAAAGATGGCGGGAAAAGATGTTACAACAAAAATAGTCTCCAAACAGTTAGTTAAAGTAGGAAAGAACTTGCTGTGACAACTCGCCCCACTTTGCCTTATATCAGAACTTGAGTAAAAAATTCTCGTATCAGAACTCAGATTAAATAGAGCCAAAGCATAGTTTATTAATTCCAAGGTGGCTTGCTACTTTTATGCTTGGCTTTAGAACTAGGTTTGGAGGTACTTTTATGCTGCAACAACAAAGAAAACCAATAGAAACCAAAAAACAATACCTATTATAACCATAGTCGCTATATACAGCGTTATATTAATATCAGCGGTATAACTTTAAAAAATGTTAATTATTATTATAGTAGACATATAGGGTCTCTTTAAGAAGTCACTGTAAGCAATTTTTGTTTTTGAAACTAACCTGGATCCCCCTATGGTTACTATCACTTCGATTTCTTTTTATTCTATCTTGGCGCTGTAGGAGAATACCCGATTTGTTTCAACAAAAAAAAAAAAGCGCTTACGGTGATTTCTTTAAGAGACCCGACCTTTACAGACCATGTGCGAAAAGTGTATGATATAACGTTTCTCAGGTTGTTCCGGAATTTTTGCAAGTATTTAGTTCTTTAATTTTCAAAGGAATTTATTCCAAATAACTGGTCCTCTGTATTTGAGGCATTGTTTTGTAAGAGTTAGTTTTACAAAAATAATGGATAGTAAGCTGAGTTGCTTATGTTTTATGTGTTGTTAGTACAATAAGATTGTTTGAAAAAAAGTGGGCTTCCAGGTAACTGCAGAGAACTTCATTCATTTTGATTTTATTGTTTTTAACACTTGCTTTATGTTTTGTTATTGTGTGTGTTTTAACAGGATTGTTTTGTTTATGATAAACTGCAATAGAACATTAGTCAACTTTTAACTGGATTTTTGCCATATATTTAAAAGCATATACTTGTGCTCTTCAATATGAATTCTGGTGAACTGCCTGTAAAGCTTGAAATCGAAGAGGTAATTATGATTTAAATGTTATTTTAAACAGGGCTGGGGAGTAGAGGTGATTTTTAGGACCAAGTTAAGAATTCGCCCTCGCTGTTTACAATTTTTGATTTATCTAATTTTTGAATTATCTCGTTTTCAACTCGCTTCTCTCTCTCTCGTTCTTTCTCACTCTTTCTCCCTCTCCTCTCTGTTGCTCTTTTACAAGAAATGAAATTGTAGAGCTCGGCGAATGCTTGTTTAAGGTTTCCGCGTGGAAAAGAGCATTCTTTGTCTCTTTTATTGATCTTCGATTGAAGCGAGCGCAAAAAAAAAGCAATAAAACAAACAAAGATTGCTTTTTTCCACGCTCGTAATGGAAACGGGCCTTTACAAGATGAAAATAACTGCGGTTGGGCGAATAATTTACAAGGAATACATTTCGTTTTTTTCGAACGACATAATCTTATCCATAAAGGCGCGTTTACAGCCGTTTACAGTACTTTTTTCTTATATTTTTTCTCGAAAACATGAGTGGATTTGAGCGTCAATAAAACAAACCAAAATCGCGCTGAAAGAAAAAAGTACTGTAAACGGCTGGAAACGCGCCTTAAGCGATTACTTTGTAAGAAACAATAAATAAATTAATATGATGCTAAAAAAGTTGTTATTTTTTGTTTTAGAAAAAAACAAAGTTTATCGCTTAGCCTACTTTACAAGAAACAATTAAAAACTATAGTTGGGCTAAGTAAATACTTTTATTTATTTATCAATAATAAAGTTATAAACTCGTTTTTAAGCCTTCACTCTCGATGGTGTTAAAAATTGGCGAATTCTTTACAAGAAGTAAGAGCTGGGCGAATGCTTTACAAGATGAAAATAACTGCGGTTGGGCGAATAATTTACAAGAAATACATTTCGTTTTTTCGAACGACATAATCTTATCCATAAGCGCAGTGGTGGATATTCCAATTTAGGGGCCCGAGGCAAGAATTTTCAAAAATTCATGTTGTCTGAGAAAAAAAAGAGGTCTGATCTGGGCTTGGATATTTTTCTCCCAAAATCAAAGTGTTCTCTAAAAAAAAAAAAAAAAGGTCTTCACTTCAATTTCACCTCTAATTTCCCTATTTTTCTTCCAAAATCAAGGTGTTCTCCAAAAAAAAAAAAATAAAAGGTCTTCACTCCAAATCGTCCACTGAGCGAATCCAAAACTGTATATGCTGTTTTCGAGGGGGTTATTATGTGAGAGAATATCCTTATTTAGGTCAAATTTTTTGTCCGGAAGTAATAATATACTCAAATGTCTAGAATTTTCGAATCCGGTCCATTGTAATTACGTCAAACCGGACAATTAAGAAGGAAGACTTTTTTACAGATCACCGTGATTTTTGATTTGAATGGGGAAAATTTGTGGCTGCTAAAAAGGAAAGAGTTTTCTATTTTTTAGAGATCACCTTGATTTTCGGCACGAATTGAGAAAATTTGTATCTGATTCAAAGTGAAGACCTTTTTTTTTTTTTTAGAGGACACCATGATTTGGAACAATATCTACCCGGCTGAGGCCCACCAGCTCGAACAATTCCGAAAAGTTACTGTACTAGAATTTTTTAAATATTTTCACATATTAACATTACTTTTAACAACAAACAACAATGCTTTTTTATTCCAAAAAATATATTTAAAACAAAAATTGTAACATAAAAATTGTCTTGTAATGACATGCAATGTATCAAGAAATACTTTCTCTTTGCTTCTATTTCTCCTCCACAAAAATTCGTCTTTGTATGAAGCAAGAAAAGTTCGTCGACATCCTTGCATTCTTTGAAGTTTTCCCTTAAATTGGCCCCACATATTTTCAATAGTATTTGTGTGGATTCCTTGAGGATCCACAAAATGCCGGCGGTGATTCACGGTTATGTGCGTGTATCCTAATACTAAAAATAAAACAAACTATTGTTTTACTGTTCATGCTTATATAAACTTATAAGAGCAATATACTGTAATAATAAAACAATTAACAAAGTAGGCCTACTTTTTGCTTGTCAGGAAATAAGAGAGCCGTAAAGGCGATGGATTGCATGCCATTACAAGACAATATTCACTGTAAATCTAAGTTTTTTGTGTTATAATTTTTGTTTTGAATATATTTTTTGGAATAAATAAGATATTGTTGTTTGTTGTTAAAAGTGATGTTAATATGTGAAAATATTTAAAAAATTCTAGCATATAAAATGAAGATTTTTCATACATAACCGACTATTATTCATTCACATACATGTATAGCATTTCAGCGTTTAGTGTAAAGTAGGCTTTGTATACTTTCGATTAAAAACCAAAAATGAATATAAAAGTAGTTGTTACCAAATCAGCGCATCTCATTTTGGGGACATGCAGCTAATGGCAATTATTTAAATATACGCCAAAAATTGACATGAAGTAACTTGGATTGGAAGTCCTCAAACTAAATTTGCAAGCAAGTCGAAATAGCCGCAGTTGACTCGCAAGTTGGGCCGCGGCAAGTTGTCGTAGGCCCGTCCGCCCGATCTTAGTCTTTTAGGCTGGCATATGATACCCAATAAATAAACCACAGTCAGCATCTATTGTCGGTAGCGTGGTCGAGTGGCTAAAGTACCGGACTGATGATCAACACGGTCTCGCTTCAAAACCTACTTGCACCATTCCGTTGTGTCCTTGGCAAAGACACTTTACGGCACTTTTCCCTGCTTGGTGGTCTTGGCAAGCAGTTCTAAATTACAGTAATATCTCTACTAAATTACTAGCGGACAGCAATATTTTGGCATCTCCGGAAGCAGGTCGGAGTAATTGCTTACACTATGTACAGCGCCTCCGTCGCTTTCCTGCGAGTCAGGAGGATAAATAAGAGATAAAAATAAAAAAAATAAAAAAATGCAGTGCTCTGCAACTCGTCAGCTCTTGAATAGACAATAGATAGGGCAGCTGTGGGCAGTGTTTTGGGCACCATTGCCCTATCTTGAGCCTACAAGTTGCTTCAACAACGTGACACACCAAAAAAATACTTTTTTGCCCAACGCCTCTAAAATAGTGATGGAATGCAAGCGATCTGTCAAGTTTCATCCCAAGATAAGATGTGATTAGACAAAATGACACAAGTACATTGCTATTGTATATATATTTCTATTGTAAACACCCAGCTCACGTTTGGCTTCTTGCTTATTTACATGAAAAGCAGGTCACCGTCTTAACGTGACTGAGCATCAAGCTCATAGTCTGGAGATGCCTTGAAAGTGCAATCATGTCTTAACTTAAAGTTCCTACTTGTTCCAGTTTTCAGAAAAGTGCAACAACGCAAGAGCGTCTGCATTCGCAATTTTTGTGGAAGTCCTAAGGCAGGTTCTTCGTATAAATGTTAAAAAAAAAAGAAACAAAGATCGATCCCTGATGAGCGCACTACTTTACCCGTAGAAGCTTGCTTTGTTTGTTGTAATCAGTAGTAATTGTGTAACTTTCCTTTCGAACAAGCTCCATGATCTTTGTAACCATAAGCTTATCGCGCATAATAGTTTTTAATTGTTTCTTGTAAAGTAAGCTATAACTTTATTTTATTGATAAAATTTTAATTTTTGAACAAAAAAAGGTAATATTTTATTTAGCCCAATTATAGATTTTACTTGTTTCTTGTAAAGTAGGCTAAGCGATAAACTTTGTTTTTTTTCTAAAACAAAAAATAACAACTTTTTTAGCATCATATTAATTTATTTGTTGTTTTTTGCAAAGTAATCGCTTAAGGATAAGATTATGTCGTTCGAAAAAAACGAAATGTATTCCTTGTAAATTATTCGCCCAACCGCAGTTATTTTCATCTTGTAAAGCATTCGCCCAGCTCTTACTTCTTGTAAAGAATTCGCCAATTTTTAACACCATCGAGAATGAAGGCTTAAAAACGAGTTTATAACTTTATTATTGATAAATAAATAAAAGTATTTACTTAGCCCAACTATAGTTTTTAATTGTTTCTTGTAAAGTAGGCTAAGCGATAAACTTTGTTTTTTTCTAAAACAAAAAATAACAACTTTTTTAGCATCATATTAATTTATTTATTGTTTCTTGCAAAGTAATCGCTTATGGATAAGATTATGTCGTTCGAAAAAAACGAAATGTATTCCTTGTAAATTATTCGCCCAACCGCGGTTTATTTTCATCTTGTAAAGCATTCGCCCAGCTCTTACTTGTAAAAAATTCGCCAATTTTTAACACCATCGAGAAAGAAGGCTTAAAAACGAGTTTATAACTTTATTATTGATAAATTAAATAAAAAATAAAAGTATTATTTTACTTAGCCCAACTAAAGTTTTTACTTGTTTCTTGTAAAGTTTGTTTTTTTCTAAAACAAAAAATAACAACTTTTTTAGCATCATATTAATTTATTTGTTGTTTCGTGCAAAGTAATCGCTTATGGATAAGATTATGTCGTTCGAAAAAAACGAAATGTATTCCTTGTAAATTATTCGCCCAACGGTGGTTATTTTCATCTTGTAAAGCAGGGGTCGGCAACCTTTTCAACGCAGTGAGCCAGTTTTTGAATTTAGTTAGCGGCACGCGCAGCTAAGCGGTGCCAAGTCGTGAAATTCAATGTCAAAATATACGTTTGCGTGCCGATGTCTTCACTTCGATTTCCCTATTTTTCTCCCAAAATTAGGATCGTCTCTAAAAAAAAAAAAAAAGTCTTCACTTCGATTTCATCTCTGATTTCCCTATTTTTCTCCCAAATTAGGGTGATCTCTAAAAAAAAAGGTCCGTAAACGTGTTTTTGAAAAATATTCACGACGCCGCGTGCCATGATTGGCACGCGTGCCGGGGGTTGCCGACCCCTGTTGTAAAGCATTCGCCCAGCTCTACAATTTCATTTCTTGTAAAGAGCAACAGAGAGGAGAGGGAGAAAGAGTGAGAAAGAACGAGAGAGAGAGAGAGAAGCGAGTTGGAAACGAGATAATTCAAAAATTAGAAAAAAGAGTTCTAAACCTCGAGGGCGAATTCTTAACTTGCTCCGATTTTTATTTCTACTCCTATTCTTACTCCTATTCCTACTTCTAAGTAAAATGATTTTTCTTAGTCCTACTCCTATTCCTACTGCAGAGTAAGTTTTTTTAAGTTTCTCCACTTATTTGTGAAAAAATCATGGAGAAAAAAGTCTTCACTTGGAATCAGTCTCAAATTTTTCCATTTTTGTGAAAAAATTATGAAATTCTCTGAAAAAAAAAAGTCTTCACTTGGAACCAGTCTCAAATTTTTACATTTTCATAAAAAATTCATGGAGTTCTCTAAAAAAAAAGGTCTTCACTTGAAATCAGTCTCGGTTTTTCCATTACTATGTTCTAAAAATTCCAGACAGTATGGCAAACTAACAATGCAGTAGAGGAGTAAGGAGTAATGAATGTTTTTTGTTACTTTTACTCCTACTCCTTGGAAAAATTCTGACTCCTCTTACTCCTACTTTTACTCCCCAGCCCTGATTTTAAATTTATACAGTGGGGTCATTCCATGCCAAATGAGCAAATTTTGTTTAAACATGACAAATGTTTCATATTTTTATGAAATTTGGCACACTTGTAGATCTCACTGAAATAATAAGAATGCAAAAAAATTTTTTAAAATTCCCATTATTTTTGAAGTTACCGTTATTTAAAAAACGCCATTTTTGCTTGTTCTGCTTCAATGCACATACTTAAAATTTTATTTAATTTCTATTTTCTTAGCCTGTAATCATAGGAGGTTGCTGAAAATTGCTAGGCAGGTATTTTAAGACTCAAGGAGTCCGATAAAATAGCTTAAAAAGTCGTAAAAAAACTACTTCATATGATAAAAGAGCATTGAATTTGTTTTTTACATTTTTCAGAGATCAAACTTTAAAGGCATATAAAAAAAATGGGTCTAAAATTTAAAAGCTGAAGTTCACCCATTCTATTCTTACAGGGTGATTCAGCGAAGTGTGCACAAATACTTTTCTTAGTTTTATGTACATGTATTTCGTCCATTATTAACTTTCAATTATTAACATTTCAGTTTCTTATTATTTAAGAGTTAAAATTTAAAATCTGGTATTATTTGAAGTAAAAATAAACAATGAGAAGTAAAAATAAATGATGATTATTTAAGAGTTAAAATTTAAAATCTGGTATTATTTGAAGTAAAAATAAACAATGAGTAAAACGATCAATGACGTGATAGAAGAGTATTGCAAGAAGAAGCTCCCACCAAGTGAAATTTTCCGGTTGATGAAGGAGGTTGTAAGCCGTAGAGGAGTTTATAAAGCCGTGAAAAGGTTCAAGGACACTGGGACTTGTGCTCCAAGAATCAGGAGTGACCCTGAAAGAACCGTAAGGACGAAGAAACTGATCAAAAAGGTCAGAGAGAAGTTGAGGAGAAATCCTGCAAGAAGTGCCAGACAACTTGCTAAAGATTACTCTGTGAGCGTGTCTAGCATGCAAAGGATTCTCAAGGATGATCTCCAGAGCTACCCATACAAGTTCACCAAAAGACATCTCTTGTCGGAGGCCACTAAGAAGAAAAGGCTCGATAGAGCAAAGGTTTTGGTCAAGAAACTTGTCGATGGCATGCAGCCTCAAGTTTTATGGACAGACGAAAAACTTTTCACTGTTCAAGCTGTCCATAACCATCAAAATGACAGGATTTGGCTTCCAGACATAAACATGGTCCCAGTTGAGCATCGCAGCTCTTTCAGAAGACAAAAACCCGCCTCCGTAATGGTATGGGCAGGCGCAACATCAAAAGGGCTGAAAACTCCTCTCTTATTCATTGAAGAAGGGGTCAAGATAAACCAGACCGTCTATAGGCGAATGCTGGAGGAGAAAGTCCTTCCCTGGGTCCAAGAAGTAGTCGGAGAACAAGGAGTTACTCTTCAACAGGACGGTGCAACCTCCCACACGGCCAACTCAGTTCAAGCTTGGTGTCGATGCAATTTCAAAGGTTTTTGGGAGAAAGAGCTTTGGCCGCCGTCTTCACCAGACTTGAACCCTATGGATTTTGGGTTATGGTCTATTTTAGAGACAAAAGCCTGCCGTACTTCTCATCCAAATCTGGACTCTCTAAAGTGAAAATTGACATCGGCATGGGACGAAATTGACCCAGAAGTGGTGCGTGCCACATGTGCCCAGGTTCTGCCACGACTTCGGAAAGTAATCAAAAACAAAGGGGGTTATATTGAATAACTTGTATATTTTCTGAAAGCTTATTAAATTTACTATCTTCGCAGCATATAACTTGTTTCATTTGACCTAATTATAAGTCCGAAAGATGAGTTTTTATTTGTGCACACTTTGCTGAATCACCCTGTATAACAATACACTTTCATGCCAAACAAAAAAGTTGAATTAATTTTGATGTTTACTACAAAAAAATTTTTTTTTTAAGGGCAACACAATTTTTTCCCAAAAATAGTATTGAATCAATTAAGACAGGCAAAAATAACACAAACCCAATGGGAAAAAGGAAGCAGTAAAAGACATAAAAAAGCTGATGCATGCATATCAACCAAAGTTTCATCTAAAAAAAATCAAGCTACACAAAATTTGCTTTAATGAGTAGTTCTTTTTAAGGCCAAGCACATTAATCTCATGAACAATAAGTGTATGTACTATATTATTCATATATGTTAAATGTGACTTTAACTGCAAAAATTAAGATGTTACTGTGGAACACCTATATAGGCTATATTAATAACTACAGAGCACTTTTAACAAAATTTCTGATGTCTACAAATAATAATTACAACTTCAACTTAGTCATGCAACTTTAATTGCAAAAGAATAAGCTGTCACTGTGGAGCACTGACCAATAACTATATAACAAAATAGGACAGTTCAACAATGTCTACAAATAATCATTACAACTGCAACTTAAGTTAAGCCACTTTAATTGTAAAAAATAAGGTGTCAATGTAGAGCTTGATACCAATAATTACAGAACACTATTAACAGCCAGTGCTCAATGATTAAAAATAATCATTACAATTCTAACTTAAGTTAATCTTTAAAGTTGTAACGATAATTTATGAAGACCCTGGATCATACTGAAAAGAAACAGTGTAAACCTGCAGATCAAGTAAACTGTTAAAAATCTATTTTCAGTGCTAATGTCAGAAAATATTGACTGCATCATTTTGAAATTATCTGAAATTTTGTATTGTTGTTGGCTAGAAGTTAAACACATGCCAATGCTGAGCAGAATATGGCTGCATAACACAAAGCACAGGTCTCATATGAAGCAGAATATGCTTGTATGACAGAAACTGGTGGATTGGTATCAGGCTTGTGAACTTGAACTCTAACTCAAAGAACTTGGTCTTTTTTGCCAAACTTGAAAAATTAAAATTGCTAAGCTCGAACTTGAACTCAAACTCAAAAAATATATACGAGTATCGTAATTAAATTTGAATTCATTAATTTAACAGTTTTGAAAAGAAAATAAATAACATTTAGGATTTTACTTTTGATACTGTTATTAAATTGTTTTCAAATGCAGTTGAGTTGTATTTGACTCAGTAAATGTTTGGGCAAAGTCAGAATTTTTTGGGCAGTAGCAGGAAAATGTTTGGGCAACAAATAATTTTTGGGCACAGAAAACCAACTACATTTGCAGGACAAGGTTTTTAAATTCAGAAAAAAGATTATGGTTTGAGATAAAAACTTTGTTTAAAGACTTTTTTGGAATAAAAATCAAAAAATCTTAGACAGATTCCAAGTGAAGATCTTTTTCTTTCAGCTTCACTCAAAATTTTTTTTATATCTGTAAAGTACTAAAGATAATGATTCTGGCAAAGTCATAAAATTTAAGAAAAACTGTATTGCATCCCCTCAAACATTTTTTTGGCTGATAAGGCTATATAATGGCCTGTTTCATTACTTTGTTTATCTTTTTGTGGTAGCCTTCCAATTTTTTTAAAAGTTATTTTGTAATTTTTACAGCATTGAACAGAACCTAAAAAATTAAAAATAAAGAACTCAAACTTGGACTTGCAATTTTTTATGAACTTGAACTCAAATGAAAATCTATTGAGTTCACAACCCTGATTAGTATGGTGATGACAGTGAATGATTAAGAACATGATGCAAAAGCACAATTTCTGCACCCACATGGGCCTGCAATATCTTTTTGTTTAGCCTTCTAGAGAAAAAATGTGCTTTATACTATACAATCATATTTTACTCAGCATTAGCATGTGTTTAACTTCTAGCCGACAATAATGCAAAATTTCAGATAAGGAATTTTAAATGATGCAGTCAATATTTTCTGACATTAGCACTGAAAATAGATTTTTAACAGTTTATTTGATCTGCATGTTTACACTGTTTCTTTTCAGTATGATCCAGGGTCTCCATAAATTATTGTTACAACTTTAAAGATTAACTTAAGTTAGAGTTGTAAAGGCCTGTTTCCACTACAAGTGTGGAAAAGAGCATTCTTTGTTCCTTTTACTGATCTTCGATTGAAGCGAGCAGTTAAAATTAAATGTGTGCAAAAAAAATCAATAAAGCAAACAAAGAATGCTCTTCGACGCTCGTAGTGGAAATGGGCCTTAATGATTACTTTTTAGACATTGGACACTGGCTGTTCTATATTTTGTTGAATAGTGCTCTGTAGTTATTGGTATCAAGCTCTACATTGACACCTTATTTTTTACAATTAAAGTGGCTTAACTTAAGTTGCAGTTGTAATGATTATTTGTAGACATTGTTGAACTGTCCTATATTTTGTTATATAGTTATTGGTCAGTGCTCCACAGTGACAGCTTATTCTTTTGCAATTAAAGTTGCATGACTAAGTTGAAGTTGTAATTATTATTTGTAGACATCAGAAATTTTGTTAAAAGTGCTCTGTAGTTATTAATATAGCCTATATAGGTGTTCCACAGTAACATCTTAATTTTTGCAGTTAAAGTCACATTTAACATATATGAATAATATAGTACATACACTTATTGTTCATGAGATTAATGTGCTTGGCCTTAAAAAGAACTACTCATTAAAGCAAATTTTGTGTAGCTTGATTTTTTTTAGATGAAACTTTGGTTGATATGCATGCATCAGCTTTTTTATGTCTTTTACTGTTTCCTTTTTCCCATTGGGTTTGTGTTATTTTTGCCTGTCTTAATTGATTCAATACTATTTTTGGGAAAAAATTGTGTTGCCCTTAAAAAAAAAATTTTTTTGTAATAAACATCAAAATTAATTCAACTTTTTTGTTTGGCATGAAAGTGTATTGTTATAAGAATAGAATGGGTGAACTTCAGCTTTTAAATTTTAGACCCATTTTTTTATATGCCTTTAAAGTTTGATCTCTGAAAAATGTAAAAAACAAATTCAATGCTCTTTTATCATATGAAGTAGTTTTTTTACGACTTTTTAAGCTATTTTTCGGACTCCTTGAGTCTTAAAATACCTGCCTAGCAATTTTCAGCAACCTCCTATGATTACAGGCTAAGAAAATAGAAATTAAATAAAATTTTAAGTATGTGCATTGAAGCGGAACAAGCAAAAATGGCGTTTTTTAAATAACGGTAACTTCAAAAATAATGGGAATTTAAAAAAATTTTTTTGCATTCTTATTATTTCAGTGAGATCTACAAGTGTGCCAAATTTCATAAAAATATGAAACATTTGTCATGTTTAAACAAAATTTGCTCATTTGGCATGGAATGACCCAGTGCATTTTTTTTTGTCAGAGAGAGAGATCTATTTATTTGCATCAAAATCTTTTCAATATATTAATGGTTAAAACAAACACAATGATTTTCACAGATTGAAATTAAATAAATTGATTAATAATGATAACAATTTATATTAAACCAAAATACAGTATAAAGATATGATGCAGGGATAGGAAGGGACAAAAAGTCATTTAATCACTACCCCAGCTTATTTGAAAGTTTCATAACATGAAATTTAATATATTGATTAAGTTTTTGATAAGTAAAATTGATTATTAAGCATAGGAAAGGTTAACACAAGACATATTACATCATAAATATAAATCTACATTACAGACACAATGAAACAAAGGCCAAATAGATAAAATTAAACAACAGAATAGATCTCAGGATAACTTAGATTTGAAATAAAGGCAAATGGCGTAAAACCAATAGGACAACAATAAAAAAACAAAAAAGCAATAAAAGGACAAAAAATAAAAGCCAATAAAATTAAATTAAACAACAGAATAGATCTCAGCATAAATTAGATCAAAATAAAGGCAGATAGCATAAAACAAACAACATAACAAATTTCAGAATACAGTCACACAGCATAAAACCAATAGCACAACGATGAAAAATAACAGAAAACAAACAAGCAACAAAAGGACAAAAAAACAAAAACTAATAAGATTAAATTAAGTGACAATATAGATTTCAGCAGAAATTAGATTGAAGTAAAGGCAGATAGCACAAAATAAACAGCCTAACGGATTTTAGCAAGCAATCACGGATTAAGAGGTGCAGAAAAAACAATGTAAAACATAATATTTCTTAAAGTTAAAGCTTAAAACATTAAAATAATTTTACAGCATAGCTAGTTCATCTTGTATTAGCACTAAAAAATTATAATAAATAAAGGTAAAATTTTGATGTTTTTTAAATTTCATAGGTATCTAGCAGGTGTTTGTACAATAATCTACTAAATGATTTAATTCTTTTTTTCTTACATTAATTGGCAGCTCGTTCCACATTTTCATACAATTTACTCTAATATTATTTGATGATTTACAAGCTAAGAAATGTGAAATAAAGATGTTCTTATTATTTGATTGCCGTGTGTTATAAGTATGAATTTCATTTATTATTGGGATTTTATCCTTAACTCACTGTCATTGTATAATTGAAACATGAATTTCATTGCAGAATATTGATACAATTCATTTATCTTTAATAATTTAGAAGATGCATACAACTTATTTAAATCTGGTTCTATATTGTTGCATAGTAATGCTTCGTATAGCTCTGTTATGCATTTTAGTAAGGTTTTTTAATGCTGATTGATTTGCATTTCCCCATAGAACTATGCCATATTGCAATCTGCTTTTTATAAGTGTGTGGTACATGCACTTTAAGTCATTAATGGAAGGGTTTTAATGATGCAGCATTTCCACAGATTTAGATAGATGAGTAGTTAATTTATCTATATGTGGTTTTCATTTTAGATTTTTATCAATTACAACTCCTAGGTATTTAACATTGTCTTTTTGGCAAATTTGACTGTCATTTATATGAATGTTTATTATATTATTTACAGTTTTCTTTTCACCAAACATTATAGTGCTTGATTTTTGGGTGTTTAAAGTAAGCTTGTTTTTAAGCAATCAATTTTCAATTTTCTTAAGTTCTATATTTACCAATTTTTCTAATGAAGTGGGATCATCACCTGAGGCAAGAAGTGCTGTATCATCAGCAAAAAGAAGAGTTTTTAAATTTGAAGCATTTGGAAGATCATTTATGTATAGAAGCAATAAAATAGGGCCAAGGACACTACCTTGTGGGACACCATGATTTATTAAATTTTTATATGATTTGGTTGTGTTTATGCATGTAAATTGATATCTGTTTGATAAATATGAGGAAATTAAATCAAAAGGCACCCCCCTAATACTCATTGCAATCAATTTTGTTTTAAAACAGTGTGGTCTACTGTATCAAAAGCTTTTATTCCACAAGTAATTTTATTGTTGGCCTGCTGATAACACAAGTAATTTTCTAATTCAAGAAGTGCATCACTATTTTTGTTTTCCTGAAAACCAAACTGATATTCTGATATGATTTTGTATTTACAAATAAAATCAATTAAATTATGCTAAAATTTTTGAAAAGTGGGGTAAGATAAAGATTGGCCTATAATTTGAAGCAATGTCTCTATCACCCCCTTTATAAATTGGTAATACTTTGGCAATTTTTAATGTATTTGGGAACACACCTTTGCTAATACAGTAGTTGATTAAATAGCATAATGTTAGTGCTATTATGTATTTACTTAGTTTAAGAATTTTTACAGGTATCATATGTATCATCACATTTACTGTTGTCTAATAAATTAATTTCTCTTATGATGTCTTCATCAATTATTGGTTTAACCCATTACCCGCCAGCATCCCATTATTGGGACGATTAAAAATATTAATATATTTCACTAATAATTATTAGTAGACGTTATTTGTTAGTATAGTATTGTTGACATACACCTATTCTTCCAATCAAAATCACAAGTTTCCTATTTTTTGTCATATTTGTGGAATTAATGACTTTAATATTGACCAGTTTTTCAACCATTTTAGACATAATTTTCAAACAAAAATGTTATCAAAATTTTAATCTATGTGACTAAATATCTCTACAAGGGTCTAAAATATTAGACTTATATCCTGGTTACTTTGTTTCTTCAAGGAGGTGAGTATAATTAGCTATTTTTTTCATTGTCCCATAAATGGGACACTGGCAAGTTATAGTAACTTTTGAACCTATTCTCATTTTTAAATTTTTTTATTTTTTAGTCTTGGACTTTTATTTCTGTAATAACAAAATAATATTGTGGTAAAGGAAGTGCCATTGGGTAATAATATGTTTAGTGTTGTAAAAAAATTGAAATAAATAACTATTTCCAAGTTTTATTGACGAAATTATATCATATTCCGCCAGCGCCCCATTTATGGAACACTATTTTTATTTATAAAAAATAACAGCAAAAGCTTAAAATCTTCAAACTAAGTTTTTTTAGAGTCTAATGAGACCGTTTACACACAAAAAACACGAATTTTTAATATAGCCATAATCTGGCACCTATTGGGTTAATAAATAATGAAGCGCAAGTAGAAGCGGTTGTTAATTTTAAAAAGTTTACAGTAGACTGCACAGCAAATCCCTCTCTTCAATTTCTTGAACTATAGGGAAGCTATCTGAGCCTTCCCCAATCACACTGCTGGCTTTACACACATCTTATATATTAATTTATCACAGGCTTCCACTAGCCAACAACCACAATTACTTTACTCAACAATGCAGCCAGACAATATTGCCAAAGTTGCAGCCAAATGATGCAATCGCAAAACAAAATTTTCCCAAGTTTCGCTTGCGATCTACAAATTCACTTTTCAAACTACAACACTGAACCAAATCACCAAACCACTGGATCACTAAATGACTGAAAGGATATAAATTTTTCAAAATCTCAATTTATAGTGTGCTTGCCATGTGTAAGTGAACCAATCAAATTTCATTAGAATCACTGCACAAGGTCTGCCAATAAGCACAATCATTTTCACAAGGACACACCGCCATAAAACAGAGACTGCAAACAATAAAATTTAATCAAGAGATTTCAAAAAGACTTCTGTACAATTAACTTTTTGAATTAAATTGTGAGTTATTTTTTTATTATTTTTTTAATGGTTTTGGAGAACTGGGGTTTGGAATAGAATTTACCAACTTAGATGCCATTGTTGTAAAGTAGTTGTTCAAGCATGAAGATATGTCTTAGGTGAAAATAAGTCCTTATATGATTCTGTACATTTAATGTTTGTAACCATAGTACTACTAGAAGGTTTTCTATTATGCTGTTTATTATCTTTCATGTATTTCTGCTATTGTTTTTATTAAGCTTCAAATGATACTGAAAATAATTCTGTTTTGATTTTTGTTTTAAATGTGTTAGTAGTTATTGTATTTTTTGTATTTTTGTAATGAAAATGTGAATGTTTACAAGAAATCTGGTAAAGTCTATTTTTCTCTTTTATACTTTTTTGAATACTTTTTGTTAGCCAAGGTTTAAAATAAATTTTGATTTTCTTACTAGAAAGTTTTTACTTTGGAGCATGAGTCTCGAGACATTTTAGAAATATATTTACAAATTTTGAAAATTTAGTATCTGGGTCCAAAAAGTTATTACCTAGGTTGCTTTTGTCTAAGTCCTTTGTTAAAGAATCTAAAAAATCAACCTCAGAAAAATTTAAGAAATCTCCTTTCAGTATTTCTTGTGGTGGTCTATTTGCTAGTGATACCTTGTTTTTGGGTATCATTACAAATACTGGATTATGATCACTTATATCATAAGATATTGAGTCACAAATAATATTTTTAGAGCAATTAATGCAATATATATGATCTAAAAATGATTGAGTTTGCATGTTCATGTACCTTGTAGGACAATTTATGAGATTGATTACACCAAGTGGTTCAAGAGATTATTTACACTAAATAATTGTAGGAGCATCACTTAGCAAGTTTATGTTAAAGTCACCCAGTATAAAATACTTTAATCCTTCTAAATTTATTTTTTCTATCACATATTTTAATTTAAATTGAAAGTTAGATTGATGAATGAGGATGGAAGTAAATCTCACTCACCACATATGCTTTAATACAGTGGTTCCCAAAGTGGGCGCTACCGCCCCCCAAGGGGTGTTGGCGAGATTTAGGGGGGCGGTAAGAAGAAAGGGGGCGATTGGGGGGCGGTAAGAGAACAAGGGGGCAATAGGAAACAATGAGGAGAAATATACATGAAGGACGATTAAACACCTTTTATAGGTGATCTTGCAGCAGTGTTTCCCAAAGTATTTAATACAAGATCGATTCAGGGTAAAGACCTTTATTTTTTTAGAGATCACAATGAATTTGGGAGAAAAATAGCAAAATTACAGTTAAAATCAAAGTGAAGACCTTTTTTTTTTTTTTTTTTAGAGATCACCAAAAATTTGGGAGAATAATAGCAAAATTACAGATAAATGTTCTCTGTCGAACATTCTTTTCACTTAAAAAAGAAGCGAGGTGCGCTGGGAATCAAGCTGAAAATCAAGGGGGCGCTGGGAATTTATCTGGAAGCCAAGGGGGCGCCAGGCCGAAAAAGTTTGGGAAACACTGCTTTAATACAATTATTTGGTTTAATTTCAACCCAAATATCTTCAACTAAGTCTTCATTTAAGCATAAGTCAGGACGAATTTTACAATTTAATGTTGTTTTTAAATATATGCCAATACCTCCATTGTTGGAGAATTTGATGAATGAAAATGATAATTTTCAATAGATATTAAATTATAGTTAAAATTTTTAAGTTTTATTTCACTAATCGCCATCACTTCTGGAGAGCAGGATAACAATACAACCACTTCATCAATTTTATTTATGTTTTTATCAAGACTCCTTACATTCATATAAAGAAAATATTATTTTTTATGTAATTTGTTTCACAGAGTAATTTAGAAAATTCAAAAATACTCAAATTTGGTTTACATACAGATTCATGTATGTTGAACATTTACAAAAAAAGCACATGTTTTTACTATATAATAATAAAAATTTAGCAACTTACTAAAGTTGATCTATATCGGATTTGCGAGTGATTTTGATTCTATTACAGGAGGTATTTTTTCTAATTATATCTCCAAAGAAATTGATACTTTGCTGCAATTTTTTTTTGTAAGCCAAGGAGATCAGTTTTTTTCTACTTGTAGTTAAATTTTCATTGATGAAAAGTTTGTCATACCATCTATACCATGGTCTTGTACTCCAATTAAATTTTTCTTTTTTTGAAATATCAAATTTCTCACATCTCTATTTGTAAATCTGGCTATTATTAGTGGATGATTATTGATGAAGATTTTGGAAGACGATGGGAAGTTGATATGTCATTTTCTATAAAATTAATGTTTAATTTTTTGCCATAGTTTTGATAATATGGTTTGTGTTTTCATTTGGGTCATTTGGGATGCCATGAAATTCTAAATTTTCTCTTCTGTGGTATTGGTCCAAATCTTCTCTCATTTTTTCTTCAATTAATTGTTCTTTTAGACATTGGTTTTCTTTCATTAGAAACTCAGTTTTTTTTTGTAGATCAAGTTCCATTAAGTTTGTAACATTATTTTTTATGTGTTCAAACTCATTATTTAAAAATTTCTGACTGTTTATTACATCTTTCAGTTTTTTTTCTTGGTCTTTTAGCTTTAAAAATATTTCATCAATTTTAATGTTAAATCTCATTTCTTGCTTCTTCAATGCCTCTTTGATTGTTTCCTGTATATGTGTTTTGATGTTATTTTTCATTTCTTTCATCATGTTGACAATTTTCCTGGTTGGAGCCAATAACTTTTACAATTTTTAAATAACAATTAGCAATTATTAAATCATCCATTATTTTATATATTTCTATTGAATAGGGTGGTCCAAGTTTTTCACTCTTGTGGGCCACTTTTCAAAATTGTTTGAGCTTGTGGGCCTCAGCTGGCTAGAAATTGTTTCAAATCATGGTGTTCTCTAAAAAAAAAAAAAAAAAAGTCTTCACTTGGAATCGGTCTCTGATTTACTTATTTTCATCCCAACAACATGGTGTTCTCTAAGAAAAAAGTCTTCACTTGGAATTGGTCTCAAACCTAGACTCTGTCCCATAAGCTTGCCATGCCTTGTTATAGAAGGTTGCTGCTACTCACGATTGACAAGACTTGAATTGTGTAAAATTGTTCAGTGGGCCACAAAAATTCTATTAGCGGGTTGCATGCAGCCTGCAGCCTGCAGCCCTGTAGTTGGACCACGCTGCTATAGAAGATACTTGAAATGAGATTTTCAATTGTAGACTCAATTAGTGTTATAAATTTACAATGCAGGTAAAAAATGCTGATCCAGAAACAAGCTGTACTTTCATTATGCATGATGAAGATCACACATTGGGAAATGCTCTCAGATACATCATATCAAAAAAGTTTGTTTTTTTTACCTTTTGAATATTTCCCAAATTTATCTAACTGCTACATTTTTTTTAGTCCTGATGTTGAGTTTTGTGGTTATTCTATTCCTCACCCATCAGAAAATAAAATAAATTTTCGAATACAAACAAGAGGTCAGTGAAATTTCAATTTATTAATACTATTCATACTTAATTTAATTTTTTTTGATGCAAAAATACAGTAACAACAACAAATTACAAAGTAACATTCAGTTAATAGACCAGATCTGGTCATCTGGCTATTGAACCATATATAATTATATGACATGATAAAAAGTTAAAATTAAATTACACTCAGTATAATTCAGTACACTACATTCAGTAATAAAAAATTGAAACAAACAATTTTTTAGCTTTCTGTAGGTGCAATCAAATTAAATAAATTTAACAAGCAAAATAATAACAATTCTAACAGTTGGATAAGAAAGATTCAAATTTGCAGGTGAAAAAGTAACAAATCAAGCTAATAAGTGCTTAAATATTCTAATAAGCAAATAATAAAACTTCCAAGTAGCAAGTGCGTAATATAGCAAAACAATAATAAATCTAATTTACAATGAGTGAAACAATAATAAATCTAACTAATAAGTCTTTTGATAAAGCAAAAAATAATAAACATAGCTAACAAGGAAAATAATAACAATTTTAAGAAAAACTGGGGCTGAGTAATTACTTACTTACTTAAAAACCTTTACTTGTCTTTTACTTCAGTATTTTTCCTTTAGCTGACCTTTTCAAGTAAATTGTATTTAAAAAAACTAAAATGTTTAGAAAACATTATGTTATAAAATAGCCAAGTTCTTAAAGAATTAAAGCTTTGCCTTGATGCAATTTCATTGAAGGTGGAATCTAAAAAATGCTTTAGTGCTGCCAGCCTCTTTATATTGAAGCTAAGATTGTCATTAAGTGATGAGATGATTGACAGTTTGTGTTTTGTGCAAAGTTTTTTAAAAAATCAATAAATTACTTTCACAATTTAATTGATTTTATTTTTCTTGTATTCAAGCATATAAATTTGGAGCTACGTTTGGACAACTTAAATCAAGATGGCCAACACAAATTTCTGCCACCTAAAAATCGCTTTTTCATATTTACTTGAATTACTTAAGTAATCTCTTCAAAATTACTTATTACTTGAAGAAAAAATTTCATTACTTAAAACCCAGCCCTACAAACAACGGGTTATATAGATTTAAAGTTAATAAAATATAATTGAAGGAAAAAACAATAAAAAGTGGATTTCTAAGCCTCATTAAGAGTTATATTTACTCATTAAAAATCTTTTCCAATTTTTTTTTTAACAAGAAAACTCCCCAAGATTTTATTAAAGTTGGTACTTCAGACCAAATTTTGGTACCTTAAGCAATGTTGAGCCAGCCTTGACTTAATCTGGGTATAAAGATATGTTTGGCTACCAAAGATCTTGTGTTGTGTTGATAAATTTCATTTTGCAAAGCAAAGTAATTAATAAAAGAATATGGCAATTTCTTAGTCAAGTAATTATAAACTAATTTAGCTACTTTTGTTTCTAAATATTAATAATTTTTAAAGTGTTGCATTTGAAATATAGAGGAATAGAAGGAGTTCTATAGTCAAAAGATTTTATTATTCTAAGTATTCTTTTGTGTAGGTTTAGCTTAAAGTTTTTTTGTTTTTCTGGTTTTTACTTTTTTATTTATTTCAGTTGTTAATTTATGAGTTTATTATTGTTAAGAATGTTAACTAAGGTTTTTTGGTGTTTAAAAATATAAATTTGGTACCATATGAAACCCACTTGATTTTAGATAGTTAATTTTAGTTTTGTAAATTTTTAAAAAGCTCAATTTAAAACAGTTTTTCATGTCGTTTTGAATCATTTTTACTTTACATGTTGACTATCATTTTCTATATATTATTTTTTCCACTTTGCATTTCCTGAGGAAATTTTCAACTGCCTATAGATAAATTTTTTACTAGTTGTAACTAGAAATTAGGCTTAATTGTATTTTTAAAGAAAACACACTTCAAAATAATTTTATTACGTTGGATTATTATTCCTAAAACTAATAATATTATTTAAACCAGGTGCTGTTGCCACTGAAGTTTTAAAAAAAGGTTTGGAAGATTTAAATTTAGTTTGTGAACATGTCTTATCTACATTTAAGGTAAAAAACCCTAAAAATTTATTTAATTTTCTATGTAAATATAATAATCAAGTGAATATTACATATAATTAAAGTTGTTTTCTGTTTAATTTTTAAAATAGTAAGATGAAAAATTGCTTTTCCAACTTCATTCTTAAAAGCTGCAAATTAAAAAAATTAATTTCATATTTTTGTGTAATTGTCAATGTTTTAAAATGTTTCCTAAAGATCAGTATATTTTAAAAGCTAATTTCAGGTTGCTTTCAATTCTTATAGCTACTTTAAACAACCTTAAACAGCTTTTAATACCACCAGTATGTGCCATATGCATCTGTTAATATTTTCTTGCTTTTAGAAATCATTTTCTGACTATCAAAGTTCCAAAGCAAATGTGGACAATTGAGTTAAAGCCATGCTGGTGCTTTTGAAATTTATAACCCGCTTTTGGATATGTAGAAAAAGAAGAAAATGCATTCTTTTTGCCACATTAAAAAAAATTTAATTCCATTGCTGCTTCCCCAACTGGACGAAAAGCATTTTTTAGCATATGAAGTTTATCGCTATTGGTTGATTTGTTTAAAGTAAAAATCATAGTGACATTATGTGACGCCATATTAAGTCTATCTAAATTTGTACGTTTTTTGCGGAATAACATTCAATCGACTAAGAAGTAGAAGTGCTACAGGTTGCTCTCAAAATATCTGTTTCTTGTTCATGTATTTTCGTTAATTCCTTCAAAATAGCTACGAGGGTCAGTCAAAAAATAATGAGCCCAAGTCTCTCCTGGCCATATTTGTTGCAATAAAATCAAAAGTCATACATCAAAAGAAAGCCCAGGGATAGGAGATCTCAGTTCTACTTTTCAATGTAATCTCCGCACTTTTCAATTCCAACTGTCCATCGATGAACAAGGGACACTATGCCAGCCTTGTAAAAGTCAGCAGGCTGCATTTTTAACCAGTTTCTTACAGCGTGCTTGACTTCTTGATCACTAGTGAAGTGCTGCCCCCTAACTCCTTCTTTCAATGGTCCAAAAAGATGATAGTCAGATGGTGCCAGGTCGGGTGAGTATGGGGGATGGGTTACCGTCGTCCATCCAAAAGAAGCAATCACTTCACGAGTTTTGAGACTGGTATGGGGCTTGGCGTTATCGTGTTGCAGCAAGACCTTTAGACATGTCCAGGTGAGGTCGTACTCTTCTCAGTTTCGCTTTCAGTTTGCGTAAAGTGTCAATGTAAGCATCTGAGTTGATGGTAGTACCTTTAGGCATAAAATCTACCAATATCACTCCTTCAATGTTCCAAAACACAGTCGCCATAATTTTTCCAGCTGAACGTTGACTTTTGAATTTCTTGGCTCTTGGGGACGTGGGGTGATGCCATTCCATGGATGATCTTTTCGACAGAGGTTCATAGTGATGAAACCAGGTTTCATCTCCTGTCACTATACGGCTGAGAAAAGTTTTGTCACTTCTGTCACACTCAATAAGCTCCGAACAAGCTTCAAAACGGGCTTGCTTGTGAAAATCCAAAAGTTGCCTCGGAACCCATCTGGCGCAAACCTTTGCAAAGCCTAGCTCATTAACAATATTCACAGCACTTCCATGGCTAACTCCAACACGTTCAGCAATGTCATCAATAGTGATTCTGCGATCATCTCTAATCAATTTCTCAACCTTATCATTGTTTCCAGGATTGACTGCAGAAGATGGTCTTCCACTTCTTGGTCTGTCCTGGAGGCTACTCAAACTTGGATCATCTTCTTCGTGTTTAATCCTGGATACCCACTTTTTCACAGTGCTGTAGGCTAATGAAGCATCTCCATAAACATTTACCAATCTTTCGAAAATTTGTTTTGGTGGCTCCCCTTCCGAAACAAGAAATTCAATCACAGCTCTCTGCTTCTGACGGACATCCAGTGATGACGTCATTTCCAAAACACAATACCAAAAGTGGACACGTTGAAACAATTTTTTTTTACAATTTATCTTTAAAGCAGTAAATTTACTAAACACCCTTAAAATTTCTAGAAAAAATATGAAGGTTAAAGCGGTTAAAGTTAACAGGGCTCATTACTTTTTGACTGACCCTCGTAATTATTGAAGCATTTTCGCTCGTTCTAAATTTTGACTAATCTTTTTTTTACCTTGCAAAAGAACGAAAATCCTTTAAAAGGCCTGGAGAACTTAAACTTTTGATATACCGTAATTGTGACTTAACTTAAAATGATGCAATCCGACTACTGTAATTTGCAATTATAGTGTTATAATTTGAAAACACGAGTTAATACAGAGTTCTTCAGAAATAAAGAGACAAAATTAAAAAATAAAATAAAAAATTGTTTTTAAGATCGCTTTTTTAAGCAGTCAACGGATTGTTTAACCTTGAATCCTTTTTTTGCTTCAGAGATTGGTCTTCAAAAACAATAGCTTTAATAATTTCAATATTATCATGATATTGCTTGGTTGTTCGACCTGCTATTTTGTAAAGCATTTCAAATGATGCATTTGGATTAGCATCAACTTTTACTTTGGCTTTATAAACAGCTGCTCTGTTTCGATTAGTCACCTTTATTATCAATTTTTTTATCTTTTGAGAAATAAGCTTCTAAATCATTTCAAAAAGGAATTCGTTGATTATCACCCTTTTTGTTGATATAATGATATCATTTAATGAATTGTTGTTATCGCTTGAAACATGATTAGTTATGGGAAAACAATAAATTATAGTAAAAACATTTTTTTTCACCTAAAAATACATTATACAAATTTTTAATTGCATTTTTTATTATTATGACAAATTCCTAATTTAAATTAAGCAATGTCTCTTCATTTCTGAATAACTCTGTAATATATGAAAATACATCTCAAGTGACGAGTTGACAGCAGCAATTTACCAACAGGTAAGGGGGAGGCGCAAACAAAACGAGCATAATTGCGTAATAAACAGTAAAGGTTTGTTTTCACTACGAGCGTAGAATGGGTCACAGTGTCAAAACTGTTGAGGACCGCTGCTTTAAAGTCAAAGGTGAAATATTGTCAATAGCGTGGTCGAGTGGTTAGAGCGTCGTGATTGTGATCGACACGGTCTTGGTTCAAAACCTTTCGCCGTTCTGTTGTGTCCTTGGGAAAGACACTATAAGGCACTTTCCCCTGCTTGGTGGTGTTGGCAAGCAGTTCCAAATTTTACATATATATCTATAAAAACTAAAAAACAAGATAAAAATGTCAAAGTGGACAGTAATATATTGGTATCTTTAGAAGCAGGTGGGGGTATTGGTTGCCCTATGTATTAGTGCCTCCGACGCTTTCTTGCGAGTCAGGAGGAAAGATAAATACATTAAAACGGACCAAAGTGCATTCAATTCTTGTTAAATACCGTATTTTCTTGAATAGAAGCCGCGGCTACTATTTTTTATTTTTAAACATATTGTGGGGTTTCTATTCGAGGGGGGGTTCTATTTTTTTTATATGAATGTTTTCGTTTTCAAATTGGTGTCCAGTGAGCATTCAAGATAATCTACCATAAGCGACAGAAAAACGGAAACAGTAAATCAGATGCAATTCTATTGTCTCTTGCGAAACACTCATACCGTAAACAAGGTCATCACGTGCTACCCTACCGTTAATCCGACAGCTGCTATTCCTGTCACGTCTGTGTAAAGCAATCAGCAAAACCAAACAGAAGAAGTGTTAATTATTAAGTAGCAACAAAAGTTTTTACGCACTATCCAGTATCCAATCACTACTGCAATCTGACAACTGCTTTTGCTTTGTTTTCTTGTGTCAATAAAGAAGCGGTTTTGTCCATTGCGGCTTCTATTGTTTTTTTTAAAAATCAATTCGTGCGGTTTCTATTCGAGAAAATACGGTAAATATGTTCCAAACTGCCAATGTAATGTGGTTTAAGTTTTTAAAACATTAAAAAGATCAATATATTAACGTCAAAAAATTACCAATTTTAAATTTTGATATATGCCAGTATGCCACTACCGTAAGGAGTATAAAAACAAAACAACAGAATTGCTCACACACTTACGTTAAACCAAACAATGCCATCTTTGAAGTCGAGTTTTTTTCACCTGCAAAAACTTACCTTAATCGAGATGTTTCCGATGAAAATCGCCAAGACTCATTTTCATGTATTTTGCCTTTAAATCAGTTATTGCTTACAGTTTAATCAATTCCAATTAAATTTCTGTTGGCACTTTGTCGACATCCGTGCGAAAAAAACGAGGAAAATATGTCAAATAAATGTTCGTGGTATTAACTCTTGGAGCGGATTCAAAAATTTATTCAGCAAGTTTTGAAGTTGGTCTGCAAATTCTGTCTTCCAGGGAGCAGTCCAGTTTCTTACAGAGTTTGGAAGTGGCTTATATCCCCGTTTCGTATGTGCGCTTGTAACTTGTCTGAAACGTTTCAATTTGATTTTTATTTTATACGGACAAGAATCTATCTCTTTGTATTGAAGGTAAACGGCAATTTCCAGTCACTGTCTATCACTGCAATAAAATCAAGATAAGTTTGAAACTTAAAAATCTGTCGTTGTATAATGTATATTGGCTGTATTAAAAAGTTAAAATCGATTTCGATCTGTTGCAAAAGATCATCAGTTAACAATTCTTATTCAAATAGAATCTATGGTATCTAGTATAGCCTAAATAATAATGTAGAATTCAAATTGATTCTATTTGATGATGATAATCTTTTCAACTTTTTAATACAAGTCAATATATAAGTTTCAAACTTCACTTGTTCTAAAAACACTTTTATGTGCCCATACATGTCATTTGCATACTGGCAATTTTTTTGCAGTTTTGTGGTGAGGTCATTCAGGCGTGTAGTTATATCAACCAAGAAAGCTAGATCATACAGCCAACTTTCGTTTTCCAGTTTATATAGTCCTTTTATTCTCAAAAAATATCGTCTGAACATGCGGTCCTTGCTTAGCCGACGCACTTCGTTAAAATAAACAAGTCAATGCGCAGAGTTATGATCATCCAAAAACTTTTGAAACGGCAATGATTAAGTCCTCTTACTCGAATAAAACTTACTACTTAAGTGACGGACCAATGACTTGCTTAACTTCAACTATTTTGCGCGAAGATTTTTCTGGTGAATAACACAGTGAAAAATTGCAATATTACCACAGATTCCTTTCTCCCGTAAAGCAGACTTCAAGAGACCTACTAAGCCAATACCAGGTTCGGACATGGCACAATCACCATCTGTTGCAATTCTGCATAGGCTAATCAGGTTCATTCCGAAAGTTTTAAAAGCATTATAAGAACTTCCGTAAATATATCAGCACCAGTTGTGGTGCTTTTTATAGACTGCAGTGAAAATAGTTCTTTTTTTTTAAACTCCCTGCCCACATCTTTCACAAATATAGCCAATTTTGCCGTATCCTTCTGATCAGTAGTTTTATCCATTGCAAAGCTCTATGAAACAAAATTTTTCACTTTGTCTTTAAGAGTGACACAAACGTCATTAGCTAGTACATCAATACGCTTTGCCACTGTCCAACGCGAGAGGCTTATTTTGTGGATTTCCGACACCATTTTTGGGCGAATTTCTTGTGCGACAGCGATGAGGCATTTTTTCACAAAATCGCTATCGGAGTACGCCTTTATTTTTTGGCTATTCTGTGTGCAATCCAAAAAATACTTTTTAGTACCTTTTCATTGTCACTATACGTATGTTTTAAGACGTAAAACGCTGGCTATTTATTTCTGCAATTGCTGATTCACTTTCTGCTTTCTATCATCTGTATGCAGTTTTCCGTATGAAGACCCAGAATAGTTTGTCTCGTAGTGTCGTTTAACATTATAGTTATTCGTAGCACCAACAATTTTATTACAAATAAGACACATGAGTTTTTCATCCGAATTTTTACAAAAAACATTCCAAAGTTAGTCTTCTCTCTTCATCTACCTTCCTCTTTTTAAATTGTGAAATTTACAGAAGTTGCCATTGCTTCTTGAATTTTACTCTCTTCAAGTTTTAAACAAGCCTAAAATGACCAAGAACGAAAACGCAAAGTTCTGATTGTTGCTAAACAATAGAAAACCAAACCAAACCAGTGCAGAATACGTCATAGAGTGAGTTTTATTTTTATCTCTATGTTTATCTTCCTGACTCGCAGTTCATATACTGTATATGGATAGGGCAAGCAATTACCCCGAACTGCTTTCGGAGATACCAAGATATTGCTATCCGCTTGAAATTTTTAATAGAGATATTTCCCAAGGACACAACAAAATAGCGCGAGTGGGTTTTGAACAGAGACCTTGTCGATCACGATTCTGGCGCTTTAACCACTCGACTACGCTACCGACGAATAAAATACGACAAAGCGGACAACAAAAAGAGACAAGTAGACTCCAATCAGTAGAGAAAATGGGAGTTGCTGCAACCTGCAATGATGTCTAATGAAGCAATTGCAAAGTGAGCGACGATCCATCAAACAGAACTTGTGCTTTCTGGTGCGCGTTTTTTTAAACGCAGATAAAATGCTTGCAGCTGGATGTTTTGTAGCGCGGGCCATATATTTTCGCCCCGCACGTTGCACACCCCTGAATTAGCTAATTTAGTTTATATCATTTCGTAAAATACTGAGTGGGTCACACATAACTTTTACGCGAGCCACGGGTTGGACGGCCCTGGTCAATATTCTTTTCTGTATCCGTTTCGAAAGTTTCACACGTAGCATAACAACCACTGCAAACAACTTTATAGTAAAATTTTTGATCGGGATGGTAACAAGATCAACTTATACTCCACGTATACCTCAGTGGCAGTGGTGGATATTGAGTGAGGCAAATGAGGCAGTCGCCTCAGGCCCTCCCTTTTTTTGGGGGCCCCCCTCGAAAAAAGCAGATACAGTTTTAAATCCGATGCAGATGTTTGTTGAGAGAACGATTCTGAGTGAAGATCTTTTTTTTTTAGAGAACACCCCGATTTTGGGACGAAAATAGGGAGATCGGAGATGAAATCGAAGTGAAGACCTTTAGAGGACACCATGAGTTTCGGAGAAAAATATGCAACCCAAGATCAGACCTCTTTTTTCTCAGGCAACATCAATTTTTAAAAATTCTTGCCTCGGGGCCCCTAAATTGGAATATCCACCACTGCTCAGTGGTACACAATCACTAGCTTGTGGGCACCAAGAAGCATAGTGGCAGACGGTGAGCTCTTCTTAAGGTGTGCCTTTAAACTAAAATATACAATGTAAAATAAAACTAAAATGTATATTGTCATTAACTAAAACCTTAAAGTATGCTGGCTAAATATACGAGTATAAAGTATATGACTAACTGTGCAACCGATCATCATGACCCAGAGTACTCAATAGTCATGCACTAGCTGTACAATCTTTTAATTTTTCAGACTATTTTCCTTGTGATATTATATACATGTATATATTCTTACCTTTTTTTCTTTTTTTTCTTTATCATTTTTTAAATTTTACCTTATCACTGTGTTGTGGTAAAGCTTGTCTACCGTGATGTCCTTCCAATTTCTAGATAAGTTAGGCAATGTATGTTTTAACGTCTGACGTTGAGCTGCTTCATCCTTTTCATCTTTTTTTATTATTTGTGATTTTCTGTGTGAACTATTTAATAATAATCAAGAATAAAACGAATAAATAAATGAATGAATAATTTTTATTTGTTGCAATGGTGCAACAAAAATAAGTTTTTTTTTATTTTGATTCGAATTTACCACGATATGATACATTTTAGTTTAAGCGCACACTAAAAACAGCTCACTGTCAGCCACTAACAAGGACATGTTTTAGCACCCAATCTTTAATGCAAAATAGGCGTAATGCAGCAATAGAAAAAAAGGCTTTTTTTTAGTCTTCTCTTAACTTTCAAGAATCAGGCGCTTATTGATATATGATATCTACACTACAGTGAAAATTTTTTTTTAATATCTCTTATCTTCAAAGCTTACAGTAGACCGCACAGCGAATCCCTCTCTTCTTGGCTTGAAATTCTTCAACTATAGGGAAGCTATCCGAGCCTTCCCCAATCACACCGCTGGCTTTCACACACGTCTTATGGTTTTATAATATATATTAAAGATGAAATTTCGATATATGAAATTATAACAGGCTTCCACAAGCAAACGACCACAATTATTTGCTCGACAATACAGCCCAAACGGTGCAGCTAACGATACAGCCAACGATGCAATCGCCAAACGAAATTTTCCCAAGTTTTGCTTGCGATCTACAAACTCACTCTTCAAACTATAACATTAAACCAAATCACCGAACCACTGGATCACCAACGACTGAAAGGATATAAATTTACCAACATCTCAATTTATAGTGTGCTCGCCACGTGTAAGTGAACCAATCAGATTTCATTAGAATCACTGCACGTGTCCACGCAAAAGGCGGTGACCGCAAACAATAGAATTAATTAAAAGGTTTCAAAAAAGACTTCTATAATTAACTTTTTGAAGTACAGTGCGAGTTCTATTATATATTTTTTTTATGATTTTAACAGTAAGTATCCAATGACAAATTTAATTTTCTTCAACCGATAATTTATATGATCATTTATTTTATTGTGGCGGAGCAAAAATAAAAGATACTGATACTGATAATGATGAATTATAATTAGGCGTCTAAAGAAGACCTACTTATCCATAATAACGTCGTGCCCTCGATACAAAAGTTTGGGAATACGGATAGCTTATAATTAGATAAGCAGCGCTAATCCAAGATCTTCAAATTTAAAAATTTTTATTATCTATTATTTAGAATAGTTTTAAATAATCCGATTCGCAAATTTAAGGGATTTTTGTGATGTAGCAATCCATGGCGATTAGCGAGCGCTTGATAAAAATGAGGTCAATTTGCACTAACTGCTCTTATAGAACTAATCATTAAAAATACAAATTTTAAAAATTTGTGGGTCATGGTCCCTTTCGGCCTTCCTGGCAACGTCCATGCTTTTTCCGTTATCTGGATTAGGGTTTGTTTGCAATCGCTTTTCCGATGAAAAATTGAATTATTTTCGAGACCTCTCGCAATGCGAAATTTGCAGCTGCCAATAGCGAGATTTTATGTATTTGACGTTTTTTAACAGATCGATCAATTTATAGTCGGCGGCGTGGTCGAGTGGTTAAAGCGCCGTGCTTATGATCCCACTCACGCCATTCTGTTGTGTCATTGGGAAAGACACTTTGCGGCACTTTCCCCTGCTTGGTGGTCTTGACAAACAGTTCTAAATTACAGTCATATCTCCATTAAATTGCAAGCGGACAGCAAAATGTTGGCATCTCCGGAAGCAGGTCGGGGTAATTGCTTACCCTATGTATTAGCGCCTCTATCGCTTTCCTGCGAGTCAGGAGGATAAATATAGAGATAAATAACTAAAATAGACTGTTTAAATTAGATGTGATGACCTATCTCCGCTCTTAATAACCTAAATTCATCGCTCTAATTAAATAGTAGCGATTTGACCTCGCTTTGGGCAGTGATCTGTGTAAGTGCATGAAATCGATTTCATTATAAAGTTTGTCGTCCGAGCCACGTGGCCCAATTCAAGTTTACTATAAATAGAGAGACATCACTCTCATCAAAACAGTAACCATAATTTCGCTGATAGAACGGTGACCGTGATTTTGCTGAATGGTCAGGTGACCATTGTTTTTGCTGAATAAGTTTTAATGCTTTGCTGAAGAAGTTTACTGTATTGTGCTATGTTGCTGCGCTTGTGAAACCGCAGGTAACAAATAAACTCCTCTCCTTTGTACAAGTTACAACTATATTTTTTCTTGATCGGACGTCAGAGTTACGCATATTTAAATATAAGGGTTGTTTGTAACTTGGGGGATTTCGCTGACCTTATTTAAACAAGTTCAGCACTTCGAGAACGGACAAAGCTATTGAATTCCGTAAATCATCGGACAAGCCAGCATCTTTTCAACGAAAAGTGATTTTAAGAATCGCGAGTCTCTCTTCTAACAATAAATTGAATTTACGAGTTCTTTTAATTATTAACAAAAATTAAATTTATAATTTCTCTTTTGTAACAGGGTTAAGGTTAAGATTTTAAAGTCCCTAACCATTTACCTGTAATGAAAAGAAGGGAGGAGGATTGTTAAAAATCCTATGGTTAGAAAATCGTGAGAAATTGTTTGAACATTCACATGACGCAATATTTAAACAAATACAAACAAGCCGAATAAATGTCTTTTTGTTTGAATAATTTAACAAATTAGATTTATTACAGTGAATTACCTATAAACCGACATCTTATTACACATAATAAAACCTAATTTTTTAAATAGTTGAGTAGAATAGTGTTAACGGTTTTGGTTATCAATTAATTAACCTTTGAAAATCAACGACATGAGATGATACATTTGATCAATAAAATAAGTAACTGTAATCAAATAACTTTCTGCCCGGATAACCTGTTGCTTTTTTTCCTTTGTTCACAAAGATATGATTTTTAGTTGATCGGAACGGTATAATAAACACGCTTTATTTTTCTTTGAAGGCTCATTTTAGTATCTGTAAGTAGCCTTAATTGAACTGGGTTTTCTGCATTTGATCTTGTAACGGGAGTGATTTTTATTGACGGAAATGCAAATCAATGACCAATGACGTGCCGTAAAGCTTGTGGTTATTGAGGCACTAATTCTTTAAAGTAATGTTAGTAGCCAACTAATTTTATTTAATAACAGTGCTCTACTTAAATAAAAAAAAGCAATTTGAAGCACTCTCTCATATTAAGCTTACTCTTTCTAAATTAAAAAAACATTTTTTCTATTTTATCTCTATATTAATCCCGCTGAATTGCAAGAAAGTGTCGGAGGCATAGGGAAAGCAATTACCCCGACCTGCCTCCGAAAATGCCAAGATATTGCTGTGGAGTTAAAATTTGTTATTTTGTTTTCATAGAGATATGGACTAAAATTTATTTTTTTAGTTTTATAGAGATATCAATGTAATTTAGAACTGCTTGCCAAGACCACCGAGCAGGGAGAGTGCCGTAAAGTGTCTTTTTCAAGGACTCAACAGAATGGCGTGAGTAGGTCTTTAGGTTTTTTAGGTTTTATAAGTCTTAAAGGAATTTGATTTTACATGCTTTCTAAAGTTTTCATGATTGAATCCAGGAGGCGAAGAGTCTTAAATCCTTAAGTTTTCAGGAAGATAACCTGCGTTTTTGGCACAACCATGGCCTTTTAATGATATCTTTAGGAAGTCGCCGAAAAACTTTTGAATGTTCGTTGACCTATGACCTCCTAAGATTGAAATGTTTTTCGGTGTCTCCTTATAAATTTCTTTCGGTTAAGTAAAAAACAAAAAACCGTGAAAAAAATCAAAATCGTGTAGAAAGGACTAAAAAGTATTTTCTTGCAATAGAAAGACGAGACTTTGATTTTCATACACACCTAATTGGAAACAAATAATAGTTCTAAAGTTTACAAAATAGAGGCAATGCATTGTTAAAAATATGTAATTGAAGCTGAACCCCTTGAATTTTTTAATACTTTCTTCAAGAGAGGCGTGCCTTTTGGTAAGAATTACTGACTTAAATTAACTTCAAACTTAGTCCCCGACGGTTGTTTAAAGCAGTGGTTCCCAACGTAAGGGTCGCGACCCAAAGTTGCGTAGCCTTAAAATTTTTCTGGGTCGCTTGTTTTCCTAATTTTAGTGCTTGTTTTTTCTTTGGTTTCGCAAAAAATGTTAAAAAAATTAAATTCAACTTTTACAGTAGTTTATTGATATATACAGTAAATCAAACAGATCATAAAAAAGTTTATGATGTAAACAAGTCATGAATCATCAGTTGATGCATATTTCAGTCTTGAACACTAGAACTAATGATGGTAGTCTTCATTTTAGCTGATAATTGTACAAGCCTTAAGTTTCGTAATAATGGCTTTGGAAGGTGCTATTGTTCGCACTTAAAAGCTAAGTTCGCATTTGTTGTTTAGATTTAAGTTGCGAACCGGAGATTGCTGCAATGAGAGTGTAAATGTTTTATATTGGTACGATACAAAACAGTATTAGTTGTTTCTTGGTCTTGCATGGTCTTGCTTGAATCAATACCATATGATCAAGTGTAACAAAGTTCAAAAGCAAATAATATCCTCAGAGGAAAATTTGCAAGTTTTATCATAGTGGTTTTATTAGCAACGAAGCTGCAATCCTTTTTCGCGCCAAAAGCAATCATGTATTGGCGAAATAAACGCTGTCACCTTTCGCTCGACCTTTGCTTTTTTGTTCGACTAAGAACTCCCGCAGTAAAAAGTTTAAAAGTGTGTGACTGTGGAGACGAAAGAGCAATTTCATAATACGTGAATAAGATACCGAAGCAACAGCAACACAGGCAATGAAATTTAAGTTGAGCGCATTTCTTGCTTGAGTTTTTAGCATAAAAAACTTTCGTCGTGCAAGTATGTTCGATTTTATGGGATTATAAACGTAAATTAGGAAAAGCACTTTTATTACAGTATAAGGTAGACTAAATTAGAATTTTTATTTCACAGTTTTAGACTAAGGTTAAAATGGCAAAACGATCATATGGTGAGGAAGTTTTGAAACTTGTTTTTTCTGTGTTGATTGGTAAGCCAAAATGTGTAGTATGTCTGAAAGTTCTCTCAGCAGAATCAATGAAGAAAAACAAACTTTAACGCCATTTAGAGACGAATCATCCGAATTGTATCAACAAGCCTGTTGAATTTTTTAACGCAAGTTGAAATCAATTCAAGGACAGAGGAATATTATGACGTCGTTTACAGCTGAAAATAAATTAGCCGTCTACTCTTCGTATGCTGCTTTCCACCAGATAGCAAAGCAGAAAAAAGCTCATACAATTGGTGAGGATTTGTTAATGCCAGTTATGAAAGAAGCTGTTAAATAATGATTGGTGAGAAAGAATGTAAAAAATTGGATGCAATATCTTTGTCAAACAACACGGTGAAAAGACTCATTGCGGACAAGTCTAACGATGTTCTCCAACAGATTGTAAATCAAGTAAAGAAATCTTCCCTTTATTGGATTCAATTGGACGAGTCCATAGATATAGCAGGCCTTCCACAGATTTCTGTGTTCATTCGCTACATCAACAACGTAACTATATCAGAGGATTTCTTATTTTGCAAAGTGTTGAAATTGCATACAAAGGGTGAAAATATTTTTCAATGCCGCAACAGTTTCTTTTCAGAGTATTCAATTCCATGGGATAATTGTGCTGGAATTCGCACCGATGGCGCAGCAGCATTTACTGGCTTCAGATCAGGAGCAGTAAAACGAATCCAAAAAAAGGGTCCAAATGTTAAATGGACTCATTGTTTTCTCCAAAGAGAGGCCCTTGCAGCAAAAAAATTATCTCCAGAACAGCACGAAATATTAAATTTTGTTGTAGAATGCGTGAATTTAATAAAGGCAAGACCACTAAATCAGCGTTTATTTTCGCCTCTATGCGCCGACATGGATGCTGATCATGAGGCATTGCTGCTGCACATGGAAGTGAGATGACTTTCACGGGTCGTTTTTTTGAAGCGAGTTTTTGAGCTGCGAGAACAAATCGCTTTCTTTCTTAGGCAACAGAATTTTGGGAATTAGCTGAAAAGTTTAATTAAGAAGAATTTATTGCAAAAGTTGCTTTTCTTGCCAGCATATTTGACTCTTTAAACAGTTTAAATCTATCTATGCAAGATGCTGGTTTTACAGTTATTGAACAAGCCGCCAAAATTCCTGCTTGCCACAAAAAACTCGCTTTGTGGAAAAGTTATGCGACTCGAGGTGAATACGATATGTTCCCTGAACTAAAACACTATTCACGTGACAAAGAAGTTAATTTTAAGCAAACCGTAATCGGACACCTAAAAATGCTTGCCCGAAAGTTTGAGGATTATTACGGTGAAGATCTAACGCCAAGTGATGAAAATGATTGGATACTTGATCCATTCGCAGGCACAGATTTGCCTCATCTGCCTCTCCATGTTACAGAAGAGTTTATGACAACAGAACAGAAGCGACAACAGACATGACAACAGAAGCAACAAATTGTATTTCTTTTGCGTCTTTGAAAGAACAATACCAAAAAAATTCTGCAAGTATCCACTTTTGGGCTTCCACGAATCCAGTGTATCCAACAGTTTCGAAATTTGACTTGTTTTAGCAAATGTCGGGAGGAAGAAAAACTTTTTTTGCTGAACGTCACAATTGCGGCATGCCTCAAATCTCTCTCATTTCAACAGATATTTTTACCAAAAAAGAAAAAAGCGGTATATTGCTTCACTTTTATTTCTTTTTTTTATCTGAAGAGAGGGAAATCTTAAGGCTGCCTCACTAGCGTATAGCCTATTTGCGATTTTGTTGACAAGAACGCTTTACGAAATGATTACACCGCTGAAAATACAACGATTAAACTGTCAAAAAGTAGGGTTAAAAGCAAAACTGATTAAACAAATACAAGTGCGGTGTAATTTTTACTAATATTTTTTTCAACTAATAATAAATTGCATCTATTTTGCAAAAACTATGACTTTAATATTTTATTTGATTTTCACAGGTGAGGCACTGCCTCACTTGCCTCCACTGACGGCACGTCCCTGCCAATTATTAGAAACATAGTGTTGGGTTGATTTAGAAAGTGAAAAATAGAAGATTTAATAAGTTCAATTTTAATAATTTAGTTTTTATCGAATTGGACGATTAAATGGCAAAAAAAAGATCTATTAATGAATAAAAAGATAATAAAACAAACTTGTTAAAAACAGGAATTTTAAAAGACTACAAAATTGTTTTTGACGCCATCAAACCGTTTTAAGCTTAAAATCTGATTTTATCTCGGAGAGAATAAAAAAGTTTGGTTTAATTAGTGTTTCTCAAAGGGAACCACTTAGTTAAGAAGGAATTTCAAATCTAAAAAGTTGAAAATATCATTGGGGAGGAATTGCGCAGGAATTTGAGAATCTTGTTACAATTTTAGTTGACCTAAAAAAATTTGCATGTTCTTCGCAGTTGATTGATGACAATTGATAAAACAGTTTCATTTAAGTGAAAACTTTTTTTGGTCTTCAGTTGAATTGGAACATAAATTTTATTGAAAAATCTCCCAGATAATCGGATGCTGGATCACAAATTCTGATTACGAACAAAAAAAGTTTTTTAAATCATTGAGAGTTTTTTTTAGGAATGGCTGTACCTGAGTTCTGAAAGTGAGGAATGCGGCAAAAACTTTGAGAACCACTGGGTTAGATTTTTTGATTAGGCTGAATGGAAGCAGTACCGTAATGTAAAAAATAACGGAAAAAATTACAGTTTTCTATTTAATTACAATGGACATATGAATTCTATGAATGCACATAAATAAATTCCTTTAATTATTATTAATATAATGTAGACATAAAAATCAAATAGGCCTATAGTATAATCTCTCAGATAACTTTGTTTGTCTTGTCTAAGAGATAACATAAACCACTTGAAAAGAATTTTAGAGTTAATTCCGAAAAACAAAGAAGTTGGTTAATTATGGACGCTGCTAATAGAAAAAATATAAAATAAAAATTAAAAAGAAGAGAATAAGCTGACCGACATATAAATTGCTTTAAAAAAGAAGTGAAGATTCTGGACGTTATTTTCTGAATTACATGTATTCGCTTTTGTGCAGTCGCGACAAGCTGTAACAAGCTTAAACAAAGTTATAAAAGAGTTTTAAACAAAATATTGTTTTTCACTTTTGTTTTTTAATCTTATATTTAAATTTTTTATGTGTTATGTGTCAACTTTTAAATTGTTCCACGTTGAATTGACGTCACAGTAAATTCTACTTTAGTAATAATTTACAAAATCTGTAATTGAGATATTAAATGTGCGTGACAATGTCGCACACAAAGCAATTTACGTATCTGCCATTAAATTTCTACGATGGAGTTGTTACTAAAGAAACAAAGTTATGTTAGTATTAACGTTTGTCGGTATATATTGTCACAGGCTTGTAAATCATGTGCTCAATTTGTTCAAAGCAAACACTTCGCGTTCAGTCGTAGAATTGGCAAGATAAGTAAGTGAGCGGCGAGAACAAACTGATTTTTTATATAAATGAAGAAGTTACATGTTTATAAAGTTTAAACTAAAATGAAATTTGTTGGATTTTATTAAAAAAAGAATAAATTTTTGTCATTTTGGAGTAGAAATAAAATTTTTTAAAATTAATTGGAAATCTTGCACAGCTTGAAATTAGGCAGTTTATAAAAATGAGGTACAATAGAAGAAAATCACTTTCAATGTTTATAAAACTATTGTATTTTTAATAAAAAAAAAAATTAAGCTTCCAGCTTACCATTTTGCTTAATCTTTTGCTTTAGGTTTTTTAGATATTTCTCAAATGCAGTATCATTAAAAAATATATTTTAAAATTTTAATAGACTTATGGTAATTTTATCAGATTCCATTCGCATTCGATTAAAATATAACTTTTGCAAAGTTTATTGATTTTCAAGTAAAATCATGGGATGTGCATCATCTGTTCAAGTAAAAAAAAACGAAGTTTCTGTTGCCAAAAGTCTTGACGAGAATTTGTCAAGTGATAAAAACGAAAAAGATCTTCATGAAGATTCCTTACATCAAAATAAAGGTACTAACTTAAGGTATTCTTTAAAAAATGAACACCTTTAAGCTATATCGTCTTTGTTAAAATAACCGTTAAAATGTTTTATTTTATTTCGGAATTCTTCAAGATAATCCAGAAACATACGATAAGTTTATTTACATTTTTTTCACATTTCTAAATCGAGGTGGGGGAGCAAAGTTTCAAAAGTGGAACCCCGGAAAATGCTCGACACAATTATGGTGTCCATGTGTACAGCATTCTTTAGATAAGTGTTTGTTAAACTGTTTCGTCACGTTCCTTGTACGTATGCCGATAGACTTTTTCATCGAATTATTTAATTGATAACATGTGCCCCATCCCCAAGTAAATAGTCCTCAAAAAGAGCGGGCCACCCTCCCCGGTTAAAACACTGGTTTAGCTTAATCTCAAAACCAGAATTATGATATGACAAAATATATAAACATAAAAATCTTTTCCTTCGCTTTTTTGTTTAAATTTAAATTTGGAACCACCGTACTTTTTGAAAACAGACACAAATAGCTTTCTTTCATAAAAAAGAAAGATTATAATCGGCTTTAAATAAGCAGCTTAAATAAACTAGTTTTCAAGCGTTTAAAAGTTTGAAAGGCATTCAGTAAAACATATATTTCAATCATTCACAATACAGTGCACACTTACAGCGGAATGGAATAACTGTTTGGGTTTGACGTCTTTTGAAAGAATAATTTCATATTTCCAAATTTAAGTTATTTCGAATAATTTATGCACTTACAAATAGCCCAAGTACGTTACTTTTTCGTAGAGGTAAAAACTTTTTGGCGATGAAACATTTCAATTTTTTTTAGTCGTATGAAATCTGTCAGAACTGTGTAGTGTTGTAAATGATTAGCCGTAGCTACAAAACAAAAGCTTGTTTATGATCGCGCAAGCGGAGAATTAGAAGTAAAAGAATGGTTCTTCACATTGGAGATTTAGGCGTGAACCGAACATATGGCGAGAACGAAAGCTTGGTAGTAATAAATTGTTTCGAGTGCTCTTGTCGTATTTGCGCATTTTATTTTGTTTTATTTGCACATCTAGTTCCTTTATTTAATGGGTCCCCATTAATTACAATGAACATACGAATTCCACATAAAATTAATTGCATGTAAAATGCTTTTATGTAATTTTATATTACCAACACAAATAACGCGCAAAAATATTTAAAATGGTTTAAGATTCTTAAACTGAACTACGAGCTAAATGAGCACAATTATAATTACTTAAATATTGATTGCTTTTTGTAGCAATTTTAAGTACTTTTTTGAAAGATAAAATAAAAAATTTTTGCACGCTTTTAAATCAAGCTACTGCGTATGTTCAATAAAGATTTTTGAGTAAAGAGATCCATACAAAATTTGAATTATTTAAGGTTGCGATATTAATTTAAAAAATCTAATCTTTCATTATAAAATTTGGAAAAAATCAAAACTGACTTGTTGCAGTTGTAAATCAAATTGTAAAGTTGTAAATTTGGAAAAAATAAAACTGACAGGATGTAGTGGCGTTATTGTTTTTGTCGTAATAAATTTGGAAATCGAACACAGAACATTCGTACCTAAGTCAATAATTAATGTTGAAAGAGAAGCCAGGTTTTTAAATTGTATTCGGTCTCAAATTGAAAAATCCACCCTAAATTCAAAGTCTTATTTTGTCAACTTTCATAAAGCTTATATCAGTCAAAAACATTACTTTTCTGGATTAATTTTACTTTTTCTTTTAGTTAAGTTTCAGACCAGGGGTACCAAACCTGTTCAAAAAGCTGTTTTATAGAAATGCAACCATTACACCTGACAGGGGATATAATATTAAATTACAATTAACAATAAGCAAATAATTTACTTTTTAACACATTTAGCTGGAGAGATCAAATTTAAAAAAACAGAAAACTTGTAAGTTTTTAAGATGGTTTCGACTGTTTATAAAACTTTATCGGATTTTTTCACTGCAAGAATCTTTTATCACAATTGAATTGCAATTTAAAAAACACTGCTGATTGCTTTAGTGTTGTGCAAATGTTACTTGGCGTTGCTAACTATTTTTAGCGTTGAAGCCTTACAAATATGGTACACATGAACAAATAAGTTGTCTTTTTGGGCGCAAGTCATTTCAGTGTTTAATTGCTGATCTTAGTGGAATTTACTATCACATTTTTTATTGACCTCGTTGTAAAGCTGTTTAAACTTAAATCACCATAAATCCTAAATAACTCAAAACATTTTTACAAGCTTACGAATTAATCTTTAACAAGCATGAATTAAGGCAGTTCATATTTTCTAAAAAGTTTTAATTGTTATAATTATTTTTCTTATTAAAATTTTTTGATGTTTTTAGAAAAAGTAGAAAGCAATGCTTCAGATGTTTAAAAATTTTTTATATTTACAGACCAAATTTGATTAAAATCATTATTAATTTACAAAAGTTGTTTATTTGCCCTTTTTTTCATATTTTTTGTAATTTTATTTGGTCACACAAAAGAGCTTTTTTTTTTCTTGAACTAGTTGCAAGAATCTTTTTTATGTTGCAACCAGAGCTTAAATCGAATAACCGCGAGTTTACGAACTTTTTTTGTTCGGTTGACATCAATGTGGCTTGGTTTAACCCTTAAGAGTTATCAAAGAGTTTTAAGAAATCCATCAGCTTTTTTCCACTTCGGGCAATTATTAATAGTTAATCGCACAGCGACTGTATTCAGTGACCGATGTCTGGATAAAATAGGTTTTACGTTTCATTATACCTGCTTGACAGGCAAAAACATGTTGCAAGTACAACAAATAACCAAAGCAATGCAGTCATTTAGATAATAGGCTATTAATTATTAGCAACAGTATATCAGATTCGACTGACTTGAAAATCAAACCCAAACATCTCGAGCCACAGACAGACGTTTTAGCCACTGTATCAACTACGCGGTACAAATGTTTATTCTGTAAAATTTTTTGTTTTCTAAGCAGAGGTTCAAGTAAATGCTTTATAAACATCAGCTGTTGCAAAAGAGGACAATTGTGTCGATTGTCAAGGTGCTCTAAAACTTTTTTATAAAAAATTTTTAGGTTTTGTAACCAAAAAATTTAATAATTTGTCTAAAGCACTTTGTAGAATAAGTCTAATAAAAAGTAAAATTAAAGTTGCATCAATGTCCACGAAATAGTGCGTGTTGAACGCAGGACGGACAGCGGTTTTTTCATTCTTTTTTTAAAACAACTTTAGGTAGGCTACAACCAATTTTAATCTTCAATTTGTTCAGGAGCAGAAGTCGTTTTCCAAGACAAAAAAGCAGCGAAAGAAGCAATTGACTTATCTTGATTTTATTTTAAACCGTAAATTTACTATAATTAAAGTATGTGGAAAGAGACCCTTTGTTTAGGCCTATCGGCCAATACATTATTTCTAGACTGAAGCCTCGAATTGATAAACGTTTTGACAAATTTTTTACACATCTATTTTTTGTGAAAGTTTGTAAAAACCTAATAAACTAATAAGCTGCAACTGGGAATGGAGGTTGTTTGTTAAATCGATGTTCATTTTTTTTAGTTGATCCAACTTCGTCCGCACTAAACGACCTCGAGACTACGTCATCGGCTGGGGATCACGAACACCATCAATCAAGCGGTTACACTTCTCCAGTGAAAGAAATAGCAATAAACGTAGTTCCAGATGTTTCTGACGTTAAGCGCGACGAAACGAATAATGAAATCGAAGATGTTGTTGATTCAACTTTAAAACCAGCTGTTCTCATGAAAAAACATCCAACACAGGATACTTTGAACTTTGTTTACAAAAACAGCCTTGACAATTCCGAATCCAACACCGGAAACGGTTTTCTGCCGTCATCAAACGGAACCGGAAGTTGCACGGGGTTGTCAATGCACAAATATGTTGACAGAAGGCCATCTGGAGTGCCCCCTCCCGTTAGAGCCCTTAAACCTGGTGATTTTCTTTACCAAAAAACAATGAGTCTTCCGAACTTTCCCGATTTAAGTCAAGTCGATACGAGAAATGTAATTCTAGAAAAAGCGTAAATTTACTTGTAAAAACTCAATTGTTTGGCCCTCAACCAAAACATTTGGTTTCTTTAAGTTTTGTTGTGAAAACTTTGAGCCTCACTTTGTAAGTTTTTTATTTTTTTTATTTTTAAATAAAAGAAAATAGAATTTGATGAAAATAGTAATATAATTGATAGTGACAATTAAAAAAGTTGACTCAAGTTTGATTTTATTTTCACTCAACGACACACATCTTGTCAGAAAAACAAATAAAGTTTATAAATCTTTGTTTATTTCAGACCTAGTTTCAAAGAACCAAGTTTATCTTTTTTTAGCAGCAGCCTAATAAACGTATAGGTCATCTTATTCATGCTTATTCAAACCGACGTTTCCAAATCTGTCTTCTCAGTTTATGTTTATTTAATGCATTTTGTACCACTATATGCATTACAATCTACCTAAAATAGAATTCAAAGCCAATTTCGGAGCATAAAATTGGGAACGCTTAACTAATTTCAGAATAAAAAATAAAGCCATAATATTTCGAAACATAGTTTATTCAGGGCGTTTCGGAATTGTAACTCGTTCCATCGTCAACTGTGTAAAAACTTTATGTCTGCTTTCCTTTTTTCTATTTTGCAAACGAACATCTTTAACTTTTTTAGAACTATTTTAGCCTCGGTTCCATAATGGCTCCGTCTAAATCTCGCAATTGATAACGAAATGAGTTACAATTCCGAAACGCCCTGAATAAACTACGTTTCGAAATATATATTGACTTTACTTTTTATTATCAAAGCCAATTTAGTTTACTCAAAAGTTTTTTTAAAAAGGAAAGACTTGGATTCTAAAATAAATTTTGGCAGAATTAAAGTAGATACACTATTCAGAATAAGACCGTCCAACTCGTGGCCCGCACGGTATTTTTCAAAAAGATGTAAACTAAATAAAGCAGCATTTCTAAAACTTCGTCCTTTTTTTAATCCTTTTTTTAGAGATTCCTATGTTTTTGGGACGAAAATTCGAACCAATAAAAAAGGATCTTTACTCATAAAATTCGGCTGCGCTGTTTTATTTATTGGGCTGCGAACATTTTTTACAAAGTCAAAATGTTTCTTGGCTCAAAACTATCGGACGCCTCTAATTTAGAAGGTTGTCTTATTTGATATGGTGCCATTATGTCGTTATCGTTACTATTTCTAAAGTCGTTTTTCTGTCTTCTTGAGAAAACACTTGTCACTTTTTCTGCTCTGTAACCAAAAACAAAAAAAAAAATTAAAAACAAATATATAAAAATGTCAGTGAGACAGCGCAATACTTCGGTATTTTATAGTAGGTTGTTGTAAGCATTGATGGTTCTTTAAATTTGATTTTACAACTCAGGAGAAAAAACGATTTATTTGATAATGATGATAATGTTGTCTACTTAAATTTTACTTCCTTAGAAGAACATTAAATCTTATGAAAACTGTTAATGTTGTATGTTAGCGACAGCTAAAACTTTTAAATAATTGCATATGAGTGTCAAAATCTTTTTATTACACCTAAGCCTTTTTGTGTTTAAAGAAGTAAATGATTTTTTTTTCAATATTTTAATCTTAGGAAAACGTTTATTAGCGCCCAGCAGGTACACTTCAATAAGTGTTTATTTAATCAAACAGGCAAACCAATTATAAAAAAAACAATGCATCAGCAATTTATATATTAGCCACAGTGGTGGCCTTACAAAAAGGGGGCTCGGTACAAGAAAAGTAGGGGAGTCATTTTTCAAGTTTTTTTCCTCCCAAAGTAGAGTGATGTCTTAAAAAAAGGTCATCACTTTCAATCTAGTGTATTATCTCTGATTTCGTTTTAAAGTTAAGGTGAAGACAGGGGGGCCATTGTCATGGTGCTACTATGAAAAAATGGAGCAATATTTTGCTTAGGGCGGAGTGCACTTTTTGACGTTTTTTAGGGGGGAGGCGGTGCAACTGCTCCTTTCGCACCGTACTAAAGCCATTACTTTAGCCAGTTTACAGTCAGAAATATTGGGATTCGCATTGACTGTTAGATGGTGCTTGTAAAGGTTTTGCTGAAATTTATAAAGCGTTTTTCTTCTGGACGAAGGCCACTTCAACTTGGCAAATCATTTAAAAAATTTTTCAAGCTTACTTAAGTCAATTCGAACTCTACAATTAGCATTGATGAAAACAGTTTCCAATTTAATATAAAACAAACTCATTTCTATTTTGTTTATATGTTGTACAATTTACTGTTCTTCTTAATACTTTTCGATAGTCAATTTTGCACAAGGCCGTTTAAAAATTTAATGACCTTTTTATTATTGATTTCAGCTGAGGCCATACACTTGACAAGTTTTATTAAGCTTAACTTAGACCATTATTTTAATTATTTGTATTCTTGTGCGTATTTGAAAAGTCTTTATAAAATTAAGATCTACGAATACGTCAGTTTAATAGTGGCTCTAGTCATTAATCATTTTTGAAACTGAAGCAATATCCAACTCATTTGTTTTTTTCTTATTCAATTATGATTAACTCTTCAATGCGTATACAAGATGCGTTTAAACACTGTAAAAATGAATTTCCGAATATTTTTATCGTTTGTAAGTTTTTACTCACATGCTTTGTGTTCATACTCAAGCAATGTTAAACTTCACTTCGCACGACTTATAAAAAATTTTATTTTTGTACATTTATGCAATAGCAACTGAAATTTAACTATTCGAGAATGCTTATACAGAATTCTATTGGCCTCTTTTCTTTTAAATTAGGTTCTATGCACTCAAACAGAATTGAGTGTTCGTCAGTGATATAAAGCAATTAAACAATTTTCTGGTCAACGATTGTTGCAGGACAGAACGAATACGTAAAAAATTTTAACAATACAAATATAGGTTTTAAAACAATGGGTTCCATCCAGTTCACAGAACCTGACACACTCAGCACAAAAAAACCTGTGGACTGTGTCTCTACCAGCAGGATAGCTCAGTGCGATAACACTTTGACTTGCAGGCAGAAGGGCGCGAAGTGATTTTTGTTGTGTTCTTAGGAAAGACATTTTATGGCAAATTCCTCAGTGGAGTCGCTCACGTTGCTTAACTGCAATGGTGAGTTCGCTAAAAACAGAAAACAGCATATTGGCCAATACGATCACACGAAGAAGAAGCGTGATGAGAAAGCACGAAAAAGTTAATCAAAATATCAAAAAGCAATTGTGTAACTACCAAAATATTACCAAAATCATTTGTTGTTAATATTGGCCAAATACCGATCCTTGTAATATATCTTTTTTAAATTGATGAATCAGGTTAAAATGAAATCTGTACTGATCATCCAAGTTATAATTCAAACAATTTATGAAAACCTATTTAAAAAATTTCTATCAATTTTTTACAATAGTTTTGACCATTAATATGAATTTTCACTTTATATTATTCTGACAAAATTTACTAACAAATTTAGTAAAACTTGATTGGAAAATTTAACACTCCAAAAATGTATTGTGAATGGAGGTCCAGTAAAATCCTACATATGGGCCCCCAAACTAGGCTATTTTAATCATATAACTGGTAATTGAAAAACACCCATTTTGATTCTTGGATAAGATATAAAATGTTAGTGCAGAAACTTTAAACTTTTCGAACCCAAATAAATTTCATATCTTGCTTATACTCAGAATAGTAAGACAAAACCAAACTAATTTACCGGGTATTTATTTACTTAAAATAGGAAACTTACAAATTAAAAAACTTAAAAATTTAAAATATAATTATTGTCGGCAGCGTGGTTGAGTAGTTAAAGCGCCGTACTTATGATCAACATGGTCTCCGTTCAAAACCCACTAGCGCCATTTTGTTGTGTCTTTGGAAAGACATTTTACGGCACTTTCCCCTGCTTGGTGGTCTTGACAAGCAGTTCTAAGTTACATATCTCTGTTACATTACAAGCGGACAGCAATATCTTGGCATCTCCGAAAGCAGATCGGGATAATTGCTTACCCTACGTATTAGCACCTCCGTCGCTTTCCTGCCAGTCAGGAGGATAAATATAGCGATAAAATAAATAAACTGTACACTTGAATTTGAGCAATAATGTTATATTGTCATTTACATCTATATTCAAAATATCAACAATAAAAAATGTACTGCTTAAATGATGTGATAACTCGTCTCTAAAAACAAAAAATCTTCTATTCTTATCATTAGACGAGTAAAGCTAAACAATAAACTAAAATGCTATAACCTTTGCAAACAATGACGGCATAACTTTAAGTATGCAATTGATTTGTTTTACAAATATTCAAATGCTCAAGCTAAATCAACCTTTTTAACTCATAAAATTTCCAACTTTGGAGTCACCTATAAGTAGGGCGGAAGAGCCAGCCTAATTTAGATTAGGCTCCGGATCCAGTTTCGGAGCCAATGCTTGCCTCGAGCTCGGCTCCGGATCCGGCTCCAACTATTGTAGACAACACACATATAAATATTGGCCAATAAGGGATAGCTAGATAATATATCGATCACAGAAAATTTACTAACTTGCACTTTGCTACAACCCTAAGATCAATTATATATTATCCAAAGGCTCAATATTATCGAAGAATCCAATGGATAAGGTTCTATATCTTCCAAGAGTCCCTTATATTATCCTAGCAACACTAGGATCAATTATATATCTCAAACAAAGAAAGAATCGATTATATTCTGCATATTTACATACATAACAAATCTTCCATACACCACCATCATTGCAGATACTAATGTTCACTCGCCATTATGGTACTCGCTGACAAAAGGCCGTAGAGGAGAACTGATTGAATAACTTCAATCACATCACATTAAACGCAAACTTTTAAACACGTCTACCATCCAATCAAACGCAACAACCTATTTCTCCAACAACACAGCTTCAGCAAAAATCTCCAGCATTACCACAAATAACAGAAAACATTCCAGTTTTTTGCTCATAAATATGGATTCAAACATGAGCACTCAACATACACTGCTTTACACAACATCTGCCATCAAATCATAAAATACTTCAACAATCCAAGGCATCACCACACTGTAGTAGTAGCTTTGGACATGAGCAAGGCGTTTGATTCCGTCAACATACACAAATTATACCAACAATCATTCCAAACATCATCATCGAGTTCATAGCGAACTACATTAAAGAACAAGCATACACTCAATACAATGGCACTCTCTCAAAACTCAAACTAATCAACATCTAGAGTACCACAAAGTGGAGTTTTGTCTCCAAATCTCCAATACAACATCAAGTTCACAGCGAACTACATTAAAGAACAACAAGCATGTACTCAATACAATGGCACTTTCTCAAAACTCAAACTAATCAACATCTGGAGTACTACAAAGTGGAGTTTCGTCTCCAACACTATTTAAAATTTACATTTGTCAGATTGCACTCCCCCAAAAATCATACAAATCACAACATAAGCCGATGACATAACAATTACAGCATCTCACACTAATCACCGTTTAAGGCCCAATTACTCATTCGAACATATTTTAACAAAATCTAGAGTGAGCCACCACTAATAATCTTTATATAAACACAGAAAAACTACCACTACACTTTTACACCAGACGCAGCTGAATATGGCACAACTCTATCACTTAAATTAAACAGTCAAACACTAACAACAACAAAACACACAAAAATTCTTGAAATCGCTTTAGACCCAAAGCTGACATTTTTAAATCATATAACGTTACCATTACTAAAGCAAAACAAACGCTTAACATTTTGAAAGCATTCACTTCTATCAAATAGGGTAAACAAAAGGAATTAATAATCTTTACATTCAAAGCTATCACTCGCCCATTTTTTAATATGCAAACACCATATAGAGCCCTATCATATCAAACACCAGCATCAAGAAACTGCAAACTATTCAAAACAGAGCTTTGTGTATTGCTACAGGCTGCACACGAGACCAAACACTCAACACCTACATGACGAAATCAAGGTCCTCCCAATGGACATCCATTTTAAACTTCATGCTACTCAACTTAAACAATTGACTCAAACAAAAACATAACCTTTATTTTACTTTAGTGCATACTCAAATCCTCGAACTAATTAAGTGACTTTCAAATATAAAAATACATATTGCTTGGAACTGAAGCCAGCAAAAATTGTGATGGCTCCGGCTACAACTCCATCTCCACAAAATATGAAAATTTGTCTCCGACTCCAGGTCCTCCGCAATTGGTTGGCTGCATGGCTCCAAGCTCTGGCTCCGTATCCGGCTCCCCAGCCCTGCCTATAAACCCTAAACGGATCCTGCAGCCTATACGCATTCATTTATAAATTAGATCTCATACTTAAAAAAATTAAGAAAAATATTTTTTGACTCACTGCTGAAATTCCTTTTTTTTGTTTTACTTTAAATCTAAAAAATGATTTAGTCGTTGTCGTCGTCGCTTGGAAAGGGATTCACTCTGGGTCAGACACAAACAGGGCTCAGGCCGCAGGCTTATTTTTTTACTACTCTATGTTGCTTTCGGCATTGATGATGTTGAGCCACCATCAGGTTTGGTCATTCAAAACCGTCAGTCCTCGTGCTCCATGCGGTGCCCAATGTATGGGGCACGCTATTAAGACGTGGTATCCGGTTTTTTCAGAGGCGCTGCACTTGCAATTTGATGAAGGAGCGAGACCCTATTTGTTCATGGACGAAAGAAATGATACAACACCAATCCGCAGGAAATTGAGCTTAACCCAAGCTGTTTGGAGCAAGCTCATTCTAACAGGCTTGATACTGGCCCTGGCTATGAAAGTACGGATTTTGGATGTAATCTTACCGTACTCCGTGTTCCTTCTCTAATTCGTTTACCGAGAAGCACGGATGCCTAATCCGGCAAGTTTGTTTAATAGATTTCGGCGTGTAGGTTTTAGTCTCTCTTGGCGAGCATCTGAGGAGCCACTTAAAAGTTTATACAAGATATGGTCAGGGTCCAGGGATCCACGGTAAGGCGTGTGAGTGTGGCTCCTAGTCGGCGTAGCTCGACTGGCTGGATGCCTTAAAGTATGGGTAAGTAGTAAGTTGGGCGGGACGCGGGCATCCAGTGATATGCGCTTGGCGTCATTCAGGACATTGTCTATGAGGCGAGTGTAAGCGCTGCGGCATTAAAATGGTTCACAATAGGTCTACTCAGCTGCTGAGTAGACCAGAAATAGGTTAGCTGTGCTTAGCGTTTTTGTACCAGAACATCATCATGAACCAAGTCACTTCAGTGGTGTTCTTCCTCACCAGTTTTTAGAAGAGTACAACAGAGCTAGATCGTCAGAAAAAGCAAATTTTCTGGAGATCGTGCACAGCAGGTTGCACATATTGATGTTGAAAAGGAGAGGAGCCAAGACCGAGCCAAGACCGATCCCCGAGCAACCCAATTTTAATAAATATAATAATACATGACTCATTTTAGTTTTGCGTTTAAGATGTTGGATCAACTTGGAGTTGCCCACCGCAAAAAATGAAACTATTTTTAAATTTGTTTTGAAAGCACGAACTACAGTTTTTATTAAGTAAAGATCAATTAAAATTGAAACGCGAATGACTAGATAACACCATACAAGTAGCAGCGGCGTTTTCAAATGTTAATTAAAATAATGTTATAACGGGCTTTATTAAGAGCCAAAATCAAAGTCAAAAGAAGCAGCAGACTTTTTTCATGCTTGAAAGCGACAGCAAGTTTTTGTCAGCAACTTGACACCCAGTCACCTTGACCAGACTTGGGCAAAATACTCTCCAAAGGTATTTAAATACAAATACAAAATACAGTGGTTATAAAGTAATTAAATACAAAATACAAATACTGAAACAATGTATTTAAATACATTTAAAAATACTTTTAAATACATTTTCAAAAAAAATCATCCACTTCTAAAACAAAAAAAAAATCAGCGAATACAGCCGAGACAATGCCAAAATGGTTATCAATTTTTATGTTTATTAAAACGATCCTTGCATTATCATTTGTTTATTATAGAAAAAAATATGACTGTAAAATGAACAAAGAATAATTTAATGAATCATGTGAATGGAAACGCAATAAATAATTGGGTGTCCATCAAATCGATTCAAACTGTAAATTATTTTATCTCTTAGCTTGGTTGTTTTGCAATCACTTTTTGTTTTACATTAAACAAATACAGATACATTAATTTACGTGTGAATCGATTATAGCAACTAGCAAGCCTGAAGACAAAATTCTAAGAACACAGGATATGTACAAAATAGATAGCACTGCTATACAAAACATGCAGCGAGTTTCGTCTCTACATACAGTAATCTGGTAATGCAGCATTGAGATGTAGTAAAATAGCTTCAGAAATTCGTGATTGTACAAAAGAAATGCTTTATCAGTTTATTATCCACCAATGGATATCAGCAGTTTCGCATTTGTTTGCTTTCAGTAAGGTTAACTTTTCAAAGTTCTTCTTAATCAGCCTTTTCCTGCATCGTTGTAAAATGATAGAAGCAAATGAGAAGAGACGCTCAACGGGTGCTAACGATGTCAATGATGTGTTGAATTTCAAAAACACGTTTTTGATTTTCGGATAGCGAAGCAGTGATTTCAGATTATTATTTGGGTCTTCCAAAAATTGAAGTACTTCAATTGAAGTTAGATTTTTTTGTGTTTGCGAAGTTTCTTTGTCGTCTGACCAGTGAAAAAAGGTATCACTACTTTTGTTGCATTTAAAACTAGAATTACCGGTGCGGTCATTTTGAACGTTTTTGATTTTTAATCGCTCATATCTTTGCTTAGATAATTGTTAGAACATTGAAACTTTATAACTTTTCCTAAGTCTTTCTCAACTTTTAGCATGTTAATTTTTATTGCATTACGCTAAGCATAGCGGATGTTGGGGAGCGATTTATCTTAAATTACCGCCAACGGTCATTTTGAAAAGCTACTTGAAATTTCTCTACAATTAAAATCGCTTTTACAATAAAACCTTTTGTTGTGTTATTGTTTTCTTCAGATGGATCGGATTCAGAAACTGATATTGATGACCTGTAGCAAACTGATTCTGAATCATGTCAACTTGTCAGGTCTGGCAGTGGCAGCAGTGATACAAGTACTGCAACACAAGCGCAGGGTGATGGGCGTATTCCAAATACTTCGAAAATTGGATTGTTTGCTAAGGACGGAACAAAATGGGAATATATCGAATTTTCTTCAGAATCGAGGGGTAGGCTACTAGTTCAGAACGTGCTAACAGAAAGCGAAGTTTTAACGCGATATGCCAATAGCATGTCATATGGTCCGCTGAATGCATTTGAGCTACTCGTCAATAACTCAATGCTTATTCATGTTCAACAATGAGCATAAGCTGAAGACCATAGAATGAAAAACAGTGACAAGTGAAAACTACCACTAAGTGAACTAACAGCTTTTATTTCCTTGCTATATGTACGCGGAGCATTATACAGAAGAACTAACCGATTCTTGAGTATGGGGATAAAAATTGGAGAGTAACTTTTTTTCCAAAACTATAAATAGAAATCGCTTTTGCAAAATTATCAGGTTTCTTCGATTTGATATACGGAGTACAAGACTATCTCGACTTTAAACGGATAACTTTAGTTTGATTTCTGCCGTCTGGGATAAGTTTATTGAAAACTGTATTATTTGCCAGGGTTGCGGAGTCGGAGTCGGAGTCGGAGTCGGAGTCGGTCGGAGTCGGAGGTTTTCGGAAGGAGTCGGAGTCGGAGTCGGAGTCGGAGTCGGACTGTCAAGTAGACTAGGAGTCGGAGTCGGAGTCGGAGTCGGAATATTTTATCCGACTCCGACTCCTCATGTCCACTTTCTTTACGTATTAGTGATGTTAGCCGCGCAACTTACGCGGCCGCGCGCGCCAGTGGAGTGCAGTACAGTAATCTTTTTAAGAGAACCTTGCCGCGTATCACGTGACACAGCGTGCAACTCATAAAAAGTTTACATTTTAATTTGTAAGCAAATAATATTTTGCGTAATGCTATGCTCGGGCAGCCTATTTAGTTGCTTCCCTTTCTTCAATCCAATGACAGGAAGCAAATGCCAGGTGCATAATCAATTTACTATCTTGAGCAGCCTCTTTTTATAATACGTGGTACCTTGACATACGAGTTTAGTTCGTTCCGTGACCGAGCTTGTACCTCAATTTACTTCAATGACAAAGAGAATTTTTCCATTGAAATTAATGTAAATGCCATTAATCCGTTTCAACCTCCAAAATGCCCCCCCTTTTTTTTATATTTTTGACATGTCTTTAAATAAGTACTTCCTCCAACAGAAGCGAGTGTTGAACGCGTGTTTTTACCACTAAGGCTCATCAGAATAGACCAAAGGGCTGCAATAAAGAAGAAACTCACAGAAGCAATTTTGTTTTTACGAGCAAATTATTAAATTAAAATTTTTGAAAATTAAAACTTAGTCTTCTTGCTCTATTCTTTCAAAAAAATATCAACCAAAAGTTTAAAACCAAGGTGAAATTTTTAATAATCTCCTAATATGAATGTCAATAAACGGCAGGGAGCCTGCATGTGCAGTCTTGTACAAAATTACAATAATTGAAATATTCATGAGATAGAAACTACAGACCCCCTTTTATTTGGTTTACAAAATCTGACAAAATTGACATATATATTCTTCCTATCAATATATAACTATAAATTACTGTAAAGAAGATGGACTTCATGCCATCAAACTAATGGCTGAAGTTTATTTGAGAGATATAAGGATGAGCTTATTATTGGTATGGAAATGTCAACATTTTTCTCTTGAGTTTCTTTTTATGCAGTTGTTGATTCAGGATAATTCTAAAATTAGTCGCATTTTATTGTTTTTCTTGTAGTCTATAATTGTGGGTTTAAATTTTTAATTCTTTTACATATGGTTTTTTTGCTTCTTTTGCTTTTATAAACTTTTGTTTTCAAATTTTCATTGTCAATAAATTCCATAGTTATTACTAACATTTGTAAAAATTTTTACAAGTATGAAATTTTTATATTTACGTTTTAACCTCATTACCTACTGATAAAAACAAAACTAAACCACCTAAAACAAGAAGTACCAGACTCGAGTTTTGCTCTTGTTAAAGTTCGTCAGTGATGCATACCTCATTGAATTTCGAACCGACTACAGGTGATGCAGTCCTAACACGCAGGAGACAACACTCAGGGTCTAGTCCTACACCCACGCCCTACACAAGTCATTAATTCAGGGGTGCAAAAACACGGTGGCGCACTCGCACCGCGCGACCAGAAGATTTGCCTGTGCGACGTAAATCAGGGACGTCCAACCCGTGGCCCGCGTAAAGGTTTTGAGTGGTTCACGCAGTATTTTTTGAAGCCCTCTGTCGCGTCAAGTTTGGCAGAAATGGAAAATAGATTTGTGTGAAAACATTGTTATTTTTTAAAGTTCATTATAATTTTGGGACGAAAAAGTCGGAAATCTGAGACTAATTTTAGGCGAAGACCTTTTTTTTTTCTTAGAGATCACTATGATTTTTCGACAAAAAGTCAGAAATCTGAGACTAATTTTAGGCGAAGACCTTTTTTTTTTAGAGATTAATGTATTTTTTTGGAGATCAAAGTCAAAATGGCCCTGGGCTCAAAAACGTTGGACAACCCTGATGTATGTGCTACTAAAAATTTCTGTGTGCTACTAAAGTTAACAAAAATTTTTGCACCCCTGCATTAATTATATTAACATTAAGGTTTGTCGCGGGTTCGATTTACCATGGGAAAAATAATAACTGTAAAATAGACTAGAGATAACATCATGATTATCCATAAAATACTTTGATGTTCAGAAAATGTGATAAACATTAAGTATAGAATACATATTTAGTTTCAAGTTACGTATGCCATTTCGAGTTAGTTTTCCAAATGTGATTTGTATTAATGTTTCATTCAAACGCAGTAAGAATTATAGTTAATGGGTTGTGTATATAATATAATTATATGTATATACGTATTTATCAAAACATAAATATAACAAAAAAAACATGTTGTATAAAAATAGTTCCAACAAATTGCTTCGCCTGTGAGGCTCAACAATTAAAAAAAGTAATATTATTTACGTTGAAAGAAATAAAATAAGCAAAAATTAAAAGTTAAAATAAATTTTTAGGCTTCAGAAGAAAACTCGCATTTTAGAAAAATAACGCTACCAAAAGTTTGGGTTTTTACAATTATTTTACCCAAGTTAGTGATTGATTAGCAAATAATTACTTTTGTTACGAGATATCAAAAGAGAACATGCTGTAATGTTGCGCATACTTCTAGATGTATTAAACTTGGCCAAGTTGCCGAAAAAATTAAAGTGTAGAAAAGTTTATGGATCATTAGTTAAGAGCAAGTGCTATAAAAATTTTTTTTTATACTGTATAAAACATTTGTATGGATCATTCGTTAAGAGAGAGTATTATAAAATCATTTTTTTATAAAAAGATTCTTTTATAACACTTTTTTTTAACTAATAATCCATAAATTTTTTTACGCTTTACCGGTAATCTTTTCGGCAGCTTGGTCAAGTTTAAGAATACATCTATGTGCAACATTACAGCATGTTTTCTTTTAATATCTCGTAACAAAAGTAATTATTTGCTAATCAATCACTTACTTAAGTAAAATAATCGTTTAAACCCAAGCTTTTGGTAGCGTTATTTTTCTAAGATGCGAGTTTTAATCTGAAGCGTAAAAATTTATTTTAACTGTGTCCTCTGATGAGCCTTACAGGTGAAACAGTCTGTTGGGACTATTTTAATACAATATTTTTTAATATTTGTGTTTTGATAATCAGGAATAATCGTTCTTACTATTGAAGCCACTGAGCACTCTTCCGATTAGCACCAGTAATTTGCAGTTATATATGTATATACCATGGGTGCAAAAATTTTTGTTAACTTTAGTAGCACATACATCAGGGTTGTCCAACGTTTTTGAGCCCAGGGCCATTTTGACTTTGATCTCCAAAAAAATCACATTGATCTCTAAAAAAAAAGGTCTTCGCCTAAAATTAGTCTCAGATTTCTGACTTTTTGTCGAAAAATCATAGTGATCTCTAAGAAAAAAAAAGGTCTTCGCCTAAAATTAGTCTCAGATTTCCGACTTTTTCGTCCCAAAATTATAATGAACTTTAAAAAATAACAAGGTTTTCACACAAATCTATTTTCCATTTCTGCCAAACTTGACGCGACAGAGGGCTTCAAAAAATACTGCGTGAACCACTCAAAACCTTTACGCGGGCCACGGGTTGGACGTCCCTGATTTACGTCGCACAGGCAAATCTTCTGGTCGCGCGACCGTGTTTTTGCACCCCTGGTATATACACTCATATACATGTACATAATCTTTTAAAGTAAATATCTTTTTATGTATTTAAAAAAACCTGACTTATTTTGTGCAACTAACAACTTAAAAGGATGATTTTTGCTTAGTGAAATTTAATTTAAGAAAAATATTTTGCTCATAGTAGGGAGTCGGAGTCGGGAGTCGGAATCGGAGTCGGAGTCGGAAATTTAGAAATTCTCGGAGTCGGAGTCGGAGTCGGATCTTGATCTTCCGACTCCGCAACCCTGTTATTTGCTACAAACCAGGAAAAAATATTACAGTGGAAGAACAATTATTCCTAAGTAAAGCCTGCTGCAGATTTATAGACCTAAAATATATGGCCAACAAATCGGACAAATTCGGCATCAATTTTGGTTAGCTGTTGATGTGGAATCTGAATTTAATACCGAATGCTATACCATATCTTGGCAAAGATAAAGCCAGGCCAGCTACAAAAAGATTGTCTGAGAGTGTGGTAATAATGATAGTGGAGCCATACTTGGGCAAACGAAGGAGCGTCACAATTAAAAATTGTTTTACTTCGACTCATCTTTCTACGCATCTCTAAAAAAGAAGACGTTACTTGTCAGGACCCTGAACAAAATCTGAAAGGAAGTTGCACCACTGGTAAAAGCTTTACATCAGAGCAGATATTCCATCAAACTCTTGTAAACCAAAAGCGACAACAACCAAGCCACAACCTTGACAGTTTACAAGTGCAAACAAAACAAGAACGTTTGTCCACTGTAATTTTGTTTGCCCACGTTTTTCCATTGTAACGTTTGTATTCCTAGCACACTCCGCACATCTGTTATGGTCGATACAACAACAATAACAAAAAAAAAAACAGAAACAGCTACATTCTACAATAAAACTAAATGTGGTGTTGATATTACTGACCAGATGACAGGGCAATACACGGTAAAAGCAGGTACACGCTGGTGGCCGGTGACTGTCTTTTACAATATTTTGGACCTTGCTTGTATCAACGCCAATGAGTTGTACAAGAAAAAAATTGGAGATGTTATCTCAAGAAGAAATTTCATATTTCAGCTTGCCACTGAACTGAGAGAAGCTTATGTTCAAGGAAAGACAGCTGCACCAGTCGCAGTTTCGCTTCCACTTTTCAACAATTCTTATTAAAATTCGATTGCTGATAGAAGCAGAAAGCAAAGGCAATGCCAAGTAATGTGAACTGTGAACAAAACAAAACGGCAAAATTCTGTTGTGGATGCTGTAGATCAGTTTGCGAAAAGTGGGCAGGTTGTGTTAAAGTTGAATGTGTGGACTGCGCAGAGCGCTCCAATTTTCTTTGTTTTTGTATGCTTTTGAATAGCCGCTTGTGGTCTATGTAAACAGCAGCATGATGAAAAATAACCATTTAACATTTTGAGCTCATTTTTAGGGTAAATTGTTTTTCATTTAGTTTCAGAACTCATGTTTATTGTAAATACAATGAAAAAAACTTTGAGAAAATTTTAACTACGCAGCTAAAAAGCTGGTTGAAGGCCTACAATGTAATTCGGAGATTAGGGCCTATGCAGTTTATTTCAGAACATGATATTAAAATAGAGCCTACAACGCACCAAACTTACACCTACTGATATTCAAGTCATTACTAGGCATCCTACAAAGTTAAAAAAAACTAATAAAATAAAGTAAAGCTTAATTATCGCGCATTTTGTTCTTTATTGGACAAACGGTCATTTTGACCGCTCGCGGAAATTCTAGGTAGGTCAAAAACGCGGTAATTCTAGTGTTAAAGCCTTCTGAAACATTTGAACTTAGTTTGTTAGCTGTGTCAATCAGTTCTTGTTTGAGTGCATCTCTTTTTTCTTTCAAAATAGGTTTTAACTTAAAATAAGGATGTGATATTGTGGCTAAAAGGGCATCTTTTACCACCATAAAATCTTGTTGAAGATATGGCTGGAATCTTTTTTGCATTCCTCTCAAAACTGTTTGAACAAGTGGAGCATTGGACTTTAAAGACTGCTCCTGAATTGTTTTGAGTAAAGTTTCTGTCTGTCGCAGCACAGGGATTGCATAGCAATAAAACAAAAATTGCTCTCCTTGAACCTGGTCAAGAGCCAAGACGATAGGTTTAAGCACAATATTCACAAAAAAATTCCACTTCACTTTCACGTAACTCTGGCAAATAAAGTTTTTGATATAAGTCTTTCAAGGTACGCTGCTCAAATTTTAGAAGACATTGTAAGCTGTCAAAAAGAGAATTCCATCTTGTAATGCATGGTGTAACTAGGTTCCGCTTGCAAATATTGAAATGATTTCAGCCGACTTAGGAAGCACTTATTCCAAATCGCAGTGGCTTTTTCAAATGATGACATAAAAATTTTTTTGTGCAATGCTGGGTAAGAGGTTTTCTTGATATCTGTAGTCGCTATTAAACTGAGTGTATTAGCGAAACATCTTTCTTGCGTGGGCAAAACAAAAAGCTCTTTATCATTTTCGCCAGTGAACGTGACCAGGTCATTGATGCTTTCAAAATTTACTTCATCTTCTCTGCTCTCCTGACCGTCATTTTCATTTTGCTCTTTGAAGCCAAACTCACGAAAAGCTTTTGCAAAATTAATGGCGTTGTCTGTTATGGTACGAGTAATTTTTTGTAATCAAGACCAATTTTATCATAAATTCTTGAATTTTTTCAGCAATTGAATCAAATGAGGGTTTCCCTGAAAACCTTTCACAAGCAATTGCAGAGGACTCTCTCTGCAGTGTTTCTGGATCAACGACATGAGCAGTCATCCCAAGGAAGCTTCTTTTTCGCTGTGACCAAACGTCAGCTGTTGTGCAAACATAATCCTTTAAAGAAAGCGCTTTTTTAATGTTAATCATAACAGCCTCAAATTGTTTGTCAATTTTTGCACTAAGACTTTTCTTGCTTATGGAGTTGCACGTGCCAGAAGACAGCGTACGTACTAACTGTTGAAAAGGTTCTGCTTCAATCAAGGACAGGGGAAACCACATTTAACTACTAAATTAACAATTGTTTTTGAAGCAGCATCTTGGGTAACCTTTTTGGACTTGCAAAATTGAAATATAGATGTTTGCCTAGTTTTGGGTGTTTTCTCTTTCTGAAAATCGTCCTGACGTGCTTTCTTTGATTTTTCAAACTCTGTAGCTTGTGCTGGATGCTTCCGTTTCAAATGCAACAAAAAGTTTGAAGTTGCTTTTTTTGATCCGGATAAGGGTGGCTTGCTATCAGGGCGGACACAACATTTAGCTTTTATTTTACCATCAGAACTTTCTTCAGTCACTTGAAATAGTTTTCCATTCAGGATTAAAGGCGTTTTTGAAATCATTTTATGCTGCCAGTTTAGACAAATTCTACTATTCTGCTTTAAACTGTCTCAACTCTTATCCTGCTGCGTGCATGCGCCCTGTCAAAACAGTCTGAACACCTTGTCAAAGACTCAAAGTGAGCAGAAAAACAAACTCGGCAAATTTTTTAAACTAAACTTCCTGAAAAACCCTTTGTTGTTTCTGGTTACGTAACAATGCTCCAGCAAATGCGCAAGTCCTTTATATACGGCTGCGCGTTGCTTTGAAGTCAGAATTTTTAAACAGCAAAAAACATCTAACAACTCGTAATGAACGGAATAGAGATAAGTTGTTCAAACTTTTTTCTTGATCAAAGTCAAAGCGCGCAAAGATTGTGTGGAACAAATGTATTTAAAAAAATGTATTTAAAAATTTCTAAAATTACAAAATACTTGTAGTAAAAAGCATTTAAATACAAATACAAAATACACAAAAATAAATGCATTTAAATACAAATGTATTTTGTATTTCAAATACGTATTTGTATTTTAAATTACAAATACATTCCAAGTCTGACCTTGAGTAGGTCGAGTTTTTACATTTGAGCTTTAATCGCCAAAGATAACGATACAACAAAAAAAGCATTCTTAATGAAAATTAGCAAAACCTGTGGCAACAAGAGTATAAATTTATTGTTAAAGTGTGTGAGGCAAAATTCAATTTTTTAAAAGCTTAAAAAATATTGAGAAAAGAAAAACATTGCACAATTAAATAAAGTTTTTGGAAGGGGAAAGTGCGAAGAAGAAATGAAGGTGTGAATTAATAGTTTTTATGATTGGATACAACAAAAATCAGTTATAATTTGTAAAAAAAATCTAATATTATTTAAGATATTTTGAGAAATGTAGTCGTTTTTTTAGGATAAAAATAATAATAATAATAGTAGGTTTCAGTGGCGTGCGGTGACCTCTGAGACTGGTCTTGCAACTAGCATGCCAAAAACTGGTCATGCAATTAAGTATTTTCTGAGTAGTTAATGGGTGGGACATGCAATATTTTCTGGGTAGCAGAAAGAATTCTGTGTGAGATTCTAAGACATAGACCGATTATTTGTTCCTCAAACCATGGTGTTCTCCAAAAAAAAAAGAAAGGTTATCACTTCAAATCATTCCCAGATTTTATGCTTTTCGTCCTAAAACTGAGGTGTTCTCTAAAAAAAAGGTCATCACTTCAAATTAATCTCCTAATTTCCTACTTTTCGTACTAAATCCAGATTGTTCTCTAAAAAAAAAAAGGTCTTCGTCTCGGATTGGCCTCAAATTTCTCTAATTTCATCCCAAACCAGTACCATTTCTTATTAAATTAAAAAATATATACCTCATCGCGCAAAAGTTCGTCTTGCAATTCCTACAAATTTGGTCAAGCAACGCATGACTTGCATGCCCTGACCGCACGCCACTGGTAGGTTTAACCACAGATTCTAAGTGATAACAATGGCAACAATGATTGCTAAAACTAACGCTTTTGCTCAGCTGTGGAACAAGCAAATAATAACAAGACAACGTGATACAATACAAGGAAAGCAATATTAGCACAATTAAATCATATATATATTGCAATAGATGGATAACAGTATTGGTGAACAGCGGTCAATGTTATCGATTAGGCTTTGCTAATTACCAGTGACAACAAGATGCTAATTTTCTTTTATTTTTCTCGAGCGATTGGGGGAAAAAGCAACCAGAAAGCAGTAAAAATAAAAGCAAAACAAAATTTAGGAATTTTTAGTTCACATGCCATACAGTAAATAAAGACAAAAAAATTAAAAATTTAGTTACTTTATAGCATTAACGCATTAGTCGCGGTTAACCAATATTTTACCACTGTATGTTCCAAAGCTGCAAAGTTTTTGGTTCTTACAGCACTAATTTGTTTATTTTCAATGAGATAAAAAATGAAAAAAAAATTTTGTTAAATATTGCATTTTTCAAAATATGACGTGTTCCCGTATGGAAATATTGGAGGGTTTCCGGGAAATAACCAGCAATGATAAAATGTAAAATTTTATTTCTTTATCCAATTTACAATTCAATTATTTGTGGGATCGTGGTACATGTCCCAGCACATAACACCTCTGCTTTAGTGTAACCCGGACATTAGGCTTGGTGCAATACACACGAGTGTTTCTGTGACAAATCTTAGATTGTCCTTGGATGATGGGATGCCGGAAAGCGATGCAGTCCATCATAACGAATTTTAAAGGGTATGACATATGTGTATACCTCTCATTTATGAACAGGAAACTCTCACTGATTTGACTAAACACGTGGTTTTGCGACGTTTAGACATTCTGTTGCCATGAAGTTCTCCCTAAATACGCCAACTTGCGAACGCATTTGTTTTGAGAATGTTGCTAAATAGCGGGTCTTACCAATTCATTCCTGAAATTCGTGGTTGATAGCTACCGAGAAGATTGCCATAAACATCTACACCCCCCATATCTTCATTAAAAAAAACTTCCATCTGGCTTGACTAGAAAAGATATCTCATAAAATTACTATACCCCAGAAAGCTTTTATCCTTTGTTATAGAAATAAATAAGATAAGGCTGGTTAGCACTAACATTCGATGCATTTTGTATTCGTCGATAAACTTCATATAATGGCTCGTGTGCCAAAAAATTTCGGCGATTCCAACAACAGAGTTATTATGCCACTTGCACTTGTAAAGTTTTCCATCGCAGCAATACTAAAACGTATCAATAAAATGCTTGGGAATCCATTATTGTAACAAATTAGTCAAAGTTATACTGGCTATATTACATCAAAATTCAGGTTATTATAAATGAGATAAAAAAATAAGCTTAAAACAATATAGTATACTGTTTATACCAAAACAGTCAATCTTTTAATTATATCTCTTGGCTTTTACTTATCATCTAAATTTAGCAACAGTTGATGGGAAACCTCCAATTTATATACAGTTAAAATAAGTACACTATACAACTAAATCTTTAAATTAAAGACATTGCTCTATGTTAAGTAATACCTAAGCTTTAAAAAAAGTTGTAATTTTACAGGAAAGACCGCTTTGAAAATTTCTAGCATAAATTAAATTAGATCAACTTTGCAAATTTATAATTTTTTTTCCCGCCCAAAAACTGGTAAAAAAGTACAGTGGTTTAAAAAAAAATTTTTTTTTACATCATACATTAATATTGATATGGGAGAGCATGAAAAAAACAGGAAAATGCAATCTTTTTTAAAAATATACGTAATTGATAAAAAAACAGCTTTAAAAATAGATTTTACGCAGATTTTGAATTTTGAGATAGCGCCCGAGTGCGTAAAGTTTGCAAATAAATGGAAAACGCAAGGTTATGCAAAAGAGGTGTGAGAAGCTTTTTTTTCTAAATGGCTATTTTGAAAGCTATTTGACAGCTCAAGTCCTCTATATTTGTTCAAACAAATATTAATCATTAACCGAAAGATTTCAAATGTTGTTTAGGGAAAGTGTCGAAGAGAAGCTTGGGAATAATGTTTAAACGATCAGTTTTAAATACGAAATATTCTAGTTTGCTGGAGTTGTTTTTTAAAAAACATAAATAGGCTGAAGTTCGTTATATACCACTACTCTAAACTGATAGAGAAATTTTAGAGCAGATTTTTAAAGCTAAAAAAACAATCATGATAATTTTCTCTAGCATCATTTGATAAATAATAGTTCACGAGTAAATTATCAAACGTCAAGCAAAGTAAGGTTAGAAAAAATAAGAAAACACATCATTCCTTTTTTTATTTTATTTCTATATTTATTTTCCTGATTCGCAGGAAAGCGACGGAGGCGCTAGTACATAGGACAAGCAATCACCCCGACCTACTTTTGGAGATGCCAAGATATTGCTGTCCGGTTGAAATTTAATAGAGATTATAAATGAAATTTAAAACTGTTTTGCCAAAACCACCAAGCAGGGGAAAGAGCCGTAAAGTGTCTTTTCCAAGAAAACAACAGAATGATGAGAGTAGGTTTTAAACCGTGCCTAATCAAATGATTTTTAATAAATCTTTCTTTCAGAGCTAAATTGCTTTCAGATATTAATAAGTTTATTATTAAAAAAGCTATCACAAAATTTAAATAAGTGTAATTATTAAGTTGCAAAATTAGAAAAAATTACAAAATAAATTTACATGTAAACATGCAGTGCAGTTGCACGGCAATTTTTTTATTTTCTATTTCTGTTCTTGGTTCATTAACATGTTGCATCACCGGAATTTTTGCACTAAACGGCACCTTGGAGTTGTTCAAGTTATATGGACCCGTAAAAGGTAACGGACTTGTTTTATAAATGAGCTATTTGTTTGTTTGTTTGTTTTATCTCTATATTCATCCTCCTGACTGTAATTTAGAACTGCTTGCCAGGATCATCAAGCAGGGGAATATGCCGTAAAGTGTCTTTCCCAAGGACACAACGGAATGGCACGAGTGGGTTTGAACCGAGACCGTGTTGGTCACTAGCCCGCCGCTTAACCACTCGACCACGCTGCCGATTTATCGTCCTGATTTGCAGGACAAGGTGTGCGGATTAAATTTAAAGCAACGGTAGTTCATAGGATTTTTTCGGTTTTTACATGGGTTAGTATGAGTTGAATTTGAGAAAAAGTTTCGTAAAGTTTCTTTTTTAAACATAAAAGTTTAACGAGTATGGGAGTTGAACCGAGATCATGTCAATTGCGTGTATAATCAAAATGGTGCTGTAACCTACTCATCCATGTTGCCAACATAAATTTAAAAACCCAAAAATGTAATTTCTTATACAACAGTTTTGACAATTTTTTAGGTCGTGGAAACCCTGCTCTTGATCCTCCCCCAAAGTACTGGATAAATCCTGACACCGGGAAACTTGAACCTAGAGACTCCAATCATCGAGGAAACCTGGTTGCTTCAGTGTAAGTAGCGATACACCACGATTTGTTTTTAGCAAGTGACGTCATATTTCTACAGGATGAAATTAATCTTAAAAAAAATGCAAATTTTTCTTCACAGGTTTGAAGGAGTTAAATATTTCTTGATTGCACTCGCCGTTCTCATGGTAATAAACTGTTTTCTATTTCTTGTGGTCAGCGTTAGAACCAAAAAGGTGGTTAACAACCGAGCTTATCAAGGAAAAAGAAACTCCAGAAGCTGCATCGGATGCGTCGGCTGGGTATTCTGTGATAATAGGCTGTGTCAGGGGCTCTCAACCGGGGGAATTCCCCACTAGTCGGAATTTTTTTATTTTTAAGAGGAGAATTTATTTTAAAAGGTTGAGAACCACTGGGCTATGTTATGCTTTTTTAAAAATTTTATACTTAAAACATGAGATCACCTTAAATAACTGTTTCATCACAATCAGCAAGCTTGGTTTTACATTATACATATGTGCGGTTAGTTTATTTGTGGCAAATAAACAGCTTGACATGTTATAAAAAATAAATAAAAATTGCGCCAAAGCTATTGTGAAAGGGACCATGAGGTCTTCGAGTCAAGCAGACACCCTGTAGAAATACAAAAATTTTATAAGCTGTGTGACAAAGAAAAAAGAAAGACTTTGACTTTATTACACTAAAAATATTATCGCAACAAACAAGCACAATGTTACGATGACACACACACTGATACCTTAAACTGCGACATTAATTGATCATGAATTTAATTGATAATGTTGCAATAAACAAACGAAACTAAAACGACTCGCAGGAAAAGGTCAGAGGCACTTTTTTAAGGAAAGCGTCAAGCGATTGCCCCGACCTACTTTCGAAAATATCAAGATATTGTTGTCCTGTTGAAATTTTTTGTTTTTATTTTTTGTTTTTTAGTTTTTTATTTAGAGGTATGACTGAAATTCAGAGCTTCTTGCTGAGGACTCCACGCAAAGGAAATTGCCGTAAAGTATTTTTCCCAAAAACATAAAAGAATCATGTGAGTAGGTTTTGAACTGCAACTGTATCGATCACAAATGCAACCCGATGCTCGCTGAACATCATCGCTGTCCGCATCTGATCCAAGCAATACAGCAGTCTGGGGTAATAAACTCTTATCCCCAGTCCTGTTTGTTTCTGACCCAGCGTAGGTCTCCTTCCGAACGACGACGCCACAATATATTCACAACGATGCGACAGATTATAAAAGTTGTAGTATGATATGACAAGTTTTGCTTAAAATTCCTCGTTTAGCTTTGGTAAGTTGTGTTCTAATTAAGTTAATTATTGTTTGTTTTTAAACATTGAAGGCAAAGATATTTATATTTGAAGAATTATGAGGAATTTAAAATTAATTTTAATCAAGCTGCTTAAAGATGAGAAACACCAGACTCCAGTTTCGGTCTTATTAGAGCTCGTCAGTGATGCTTATCTCACCAGTACAGGTCCCAGGTTCGATTCGCGGTGAGATAAGCATCACTGACGAGCTCTAATAAGAGCGAAACTCGAGTCTGGTGTTTTTCATCTTTAAGCAGCTTGTTAAAAAAAAAAAAAAAAGATATTTGCGCAAAAATGATAGGATGCTTCAATCAAAAAAGATGACGTCAATTTTTTCAAACCATAACAACTCAACGTTATATTTTTGAATTTTTACGCAATGGCAGTTTTTTTAGTCAAGTTTTAAAACATGAATCTAAGTAACGTGACTTTTTTAATCTGAACTACACTCTCTAATATTACGATTGCAGCTGGCAGGATATTTGGCATTTCTTTCCGTAGTCTGGTTGCTCATAGCCTGTTTTGCTGTTTTACCCCTGGTTGAATACGTCATCACCATGCAAAGGTGCTGGGACTTGAAAAGTGAAAGCTGGAGCCCAGGAACTAAAGAAAAAATCTGCATTGATTTGGTTCAGTATGGTAAGGAAAAAATTATTTTTGTTAAAACACCAGAAACTCTGATCTAGTGCTTGTTTTTATTAAATAACTTACGTAGAAAAACAAGTAATTTCTTCATCTGAGGCCGGCACCGAAGAGCGGCCAAAACATTATTTTAGAAAATTTTGCGAATCACATTTAGATTACACCGCTTATTAAAGAATGAGCTTAATTATTTTTCAATTTTGATCGCTTGTAAACTGGCATCTTTTAGTGGTATCTATATAGTCATTCCCAGGAATGCAAACGCGTCAAAATTTTGAAGCGAGTTCGAGTTCCGGGTCCGAGGCCGGGCTAAAATAACAAGTCCGACTCTAAGTCCCGAGTTTGAGCTCGAGTCCGCATACCTGCCTAAAACTAAAAATTATCCCTTTGATTTCTATGGAAGAAGCCAGCCAAAAACTGATATTAGTTATAAAAAATATCTAACTGGTAATGTTTTTTTTGTACAAGTATTAACACAAGGGCACCGGAAGCAAAAGGAAAGGGGGGAAATTGCCTTCCCTGACTTTTTAACCACTTTAAATTGCCTCTTTTCCTTTTTTAAAAAGGGAGGATACAGACACGCACATACAGAAGCATTAGGTGAGATTTGCCTCTACAATCATAAAAACTCGGCCAAAATATCAAATCGACTAAAAGTGAATGCTTTTTAAAAAGGGAGGATACAGACACGCACATACAGAAGCATTAGGTCAGATTTGCCTCTACAATCATAAAAACTCGGCCAAAATATCAAATCGACTAAAAGTGAATGACTATCAAATACATTCACTTACTTTGGTTATAATCTGCATTCTTTAGCTTAGATTTAAGATGAAAGTAGAGGTCATGGACTCAATTGAAAGTGATGAGCTTTTTTTAAATCTTCACCAAAAATTTGGGACAAAATGGAAATTTTGGACAGATTGGAAATGCTGACTTTTTTTTAGTCATCACTAGAGTTTGCATTGAAAACAATTGCAATACAAACTGGCAACTCTCTGTAAAATTTATTTTTTTTAATGTGCCTTTAAAAAGTAAGGCTTTTTAAAAATTTTTGCCCCCTGACAAAATGGCTTTCCGGAGCCCCTGTTAAACACACGGTATTACTGATTACTCCCTTTCTTCCAGTAGTAAAAAAATTAAATCTTGGCCAATATCCTGTCTAAGTAAATCCAGAATTATGGCTGTTCTTTTATAACAACGACGATGGTTACACTCACAACAAATAAACAAGAAGAAAAAAAATTTGTGTCGTAGCTCATTGCAAAGCATTGAATTGATTTTTTTCTCTTCAGAAGAATTGTGGTAAAAATTGTCTTTAAAAAATTTGCTTATCTTTAGTCGTGAAAAAGAATGTAATGTTTGAAAAACAACTTAGATTTACTCATTCGCCATGCTGCAACGTCCACGCTTATAGGGATTGAAATAAAAATTACGACACCTGTTTACATCTGAATACGACTTCCTCAACTCCACCTTTTGAATTCGAGTTTCTATTTTTATTCTCATTTTATGCTTTTTTATTTTTTCATAAAAAGACATAAAATAAGAAGAAAACTTTGATATAAACTGATATTTGGTGAAAAATATCTTTCGTTTTCTGGACTTTGGCAAAGGTGTTATGCTTGATATAACTGTTCAGTCATTACCCGAACCTAATTTCCAATTTATTATTTTTTCTTATTTACAGGAAAACGTCGGAGACATTATATTTAGGCAACCGTCAAGAGATTGCCTCGACTCGCTTTTGGAAGTGCCAAAATATTGCTTTGCGATTGAAATTATTTAAACAAAAAAAAATTTTAGTTAGAGATATTGCTGAAATTTAGAGCTGCTTCCGGAAACCACTAACTAGAAGAAAAATACTAGCCGTAAAGTATCTTCCCAAAGACACAGAATGACGCAAGTAGGTTTTGACCATAGCTGTGTCGATAATGTGTGCCATTAAAACGCTTTTTCAACCATTTCATAACGCTGCCGTCAAAATGCGACTAATATTTAAAAAATATCCACAAGCTGGTTTCCTGTCAATTTTTTAAAAATTTTCTGAACTATGTTTGTGAGTTGAAACTGCAGGTTTAGCCATTGCAAGAAAAAATCTTTAACCTTTCACTATACTTGTTTTACGATGCTGGCTAAGACTAGTTTGCGGTTGTCATTTCCGCAATTTAACCTGGGCGACACAGCCACTCACGTGACACTTTCGCAGCAATGGCGAGTCGTAACTGAATCAGAATTACTTGATCGGAAATTTGAACCCAGAACCAGAATTATAACAACTAAAAAAGAAAGTGGTTAAAACCGACTTTTTCAAGAAACGATTGCAGCAACTAAAAAAAAGACCATGTTTATTTAAAACCGAGTTTCGTATTTTTTGGCAATGTTGCCGTTAAAGTCTTAAGCATTTTCCACTTTTAACCATGTTACTTTCAATGATAATTTTGCTTTGAAAAAAAAAAATGTTTTGGAAAAAATTTTTAAAAGTTATTGATTAAACTAATCTACAACGTAAGCCTTAGTTATTTCTGACAAAAAAATTTGCATTTTTAAGGGTTGGTCTTTTTCAAGGAAACGTCAGATGATGGATACGCATTAATATGTGGACCAGGGGGAAATTATGACCCACCACGTGGAGACCTAGAAGGGTTTTGTAAAAGCGTACGTTAAATTTGAATATTAAATTCTTTTGATCATTGTGGTTTATTATGACATTTTATCTTTTTGCAGTATTATTCCAATTTCTGTCTATACTTAGTTTCTTTTATTGGAGCTTGTGTGACTCTGTTTGGAATGGTAAGCAAATTTTTAAAATATTTAATAAGTCTACTTGAGCATCAAGTTATTTTTGAAAATACCTGAACTTGTTTTGGTTAAAGTTCTTTGTGAATTTATCTTTTGAAATAAAATGTAAAAAATTTAGGAAGATTCAATTTTATTTTTCTACTGTTTTGTGCTGAGTCGAAATCCGTGGAGTCCTGTATTTGAATTGTTTGAATCAAAACCAATAAAAAAATTGCGTTAACCTTTGCGAAAACACAAATCTTGAGGGCTAGGCTGAAACATAGGTTGAAATGTTTCGAATATATGTTGATAAAAATTTATTGAATCGCAAACAAAGCACGTAAACAAACAAAGCCATAGATTGTGTAACACATGTCGACTTGTGGATCTTGAAATCAAAATGCTTTTAATATTCCTTCCCATTTCGATATTTTATCCTTATAACACGATATGTCAAGCAGAAAGCTGTGAATATTAAATTTCAAGACCCCAGTGTGACCCAAATTCATAGTGCTATTTGGAATCGAACCCAAATCTATCCCTTCACCTTAAATTGATTTGACCAACTGCATTGTAGCTTTTTGTATAATAAGAAACTGTTGTTCAAATATTTTATCTTGATCATTTATGGCATTTTGCGATAGTTAAAGAGACAATCAAACCCTCCCCATATGGTTAGTAGTCTAAAATGTAGTATTCATAAATAAGCTTCTTCAAACAATAACTAATGTTAAAAATAAAAAAAACTAATTTCAGAAGAAAAAGTATAGCCAATATATTTTGAAACATTGTTTTATTAAGGACATTTCGGAATTATAACTCATTCCATTATCAACTGCATAAAGCTAAATAATTAATTGCAAATTTGAAAAATTTTATTATACTTTTTATTCTGAAAGAAAAACTAGTGTTTTCGATTTACTTGAAGTAATTAATTAAGAACATACTGATGTGACTAAAACAATCTTCAAGCAGATGCGTTTTGCTACAGGGCTGGTTTATCAAAGTTGAACATTAAATCTAATATTTTTTTCTTGTTTATTGAATTAAATGTTTTCTATTTTTCTTTACTTGAAAATTCTTTGTTCAGGTGCTTTTTGCCATGAGGCTGGTTTCTACTTTTGTTTACTTGAAAGTGCGGAAGTTTGAGAATCCTGCGATGCATGTAAACGGGATCGCGCGTTCACCTTTAAGCTATCAAGACGAATATTATCGGGACAACACTCGCGATCCGACTCCTAAATTTGTTCCTAATCCTAATTACGAGCAGAATTTGCTCTCTTATAATCCAGCTGGACGTGAAACTATCGAATCCGGAAGTGACGCAACTCAATCTGCTGGTAAAACTATAACAAGATTGCAAATGTTTTAATAATTTTGCTGTTAAAACAATATTTTGTAAACAATCTGAAGTTGATTGTACGGGTTTTTCGTACAGATGACAAGAGTATTTATAGTGGTCTCTCATAAAAATATGTATAATAACCTAACAAGACACAGGGTGACTTTGAAAGATGGATCAAATGGTATAAAATTTCGCATACCTATCATAAAATTTTGAACTTGTCAAATTTTAAAATCGAGAAACGGTTAATTTGGGTAAAAACAACCAGAATGTCTAAAAAAGAGAACAATTTTGTGGACTGCAACCTGAAAAACCTATAAGAAAGTCACTTTAAAATTTCTTTTCTCCTTACCCTATGAACACAAAGCAATAAAAGTAACACGAGTTAAACACTATTGTTTGCATAGTTCTTTTACATACTACAGAGATGAGGAAATATTGAAACAGAGAGCTTCACAAAAGTAGAACGGCGTAACATCTATTAGGTTAAAAAATTTCAACTTTATTAAGATTTGATATTTATTTTTATTTATTTTTTATTTTATCTTTATTTTTATCCTCCTGACTTGCACGAAAGCAACGGAGGCGTTAATACATAGTGTAAACAGTGACCCGGACTTGCTTCTGGAAATGCCAAGATATTGCTATCCTATTGAAATTTAATAGAGAAATGACTGAAATTTAGAACTGCTTGCCAAGACGACCAAGCTGGGAAAAGTGCTGTAAAATGTCTTTCCCAATGGAATGACGATAGTAGGTTCTGAACCGAGACCATGTCGATCACAATTCCGGCGCACTAACTGCTCGACCACGCTGCTGACCACAATTAATCCCGACTGCAGGGACGGGAATCGAACCAAGAACTTTGACAAAAGATGTGGAAGCTCGAATATTACACTAAAGGGTTCTTGTTTGACAATAGAGTCAAGAAAAAAACATATGGTGTTCTTTTTTAAAATGCACAAGAACAAGAAAAATATAGAAATTCAACTGACAACATGTCAATTATGATCGTCTTTAAAACAGCAAAGTAATTTACGTTAAACACTTTGACTCAAAAATTGTTACATAGGCCTACATTGATAGGCCCCAACATTTTTCTTATTTGATATAATACTTTCGTCAACTAGCTTCAAAACAAACTAATAATTTATTCTGAAGAAAATTAAAGTGTTTCAGAAGTTGTGGAAAAAATTAACAATTCTCGATTATGTCCGACAGTTTTTTGTATTTTGTATTGGCTAGTCAAGAAGAAACATAACTGCATTGCAATCTTTCCTTTTCAAAGTTACTTTTTTTGATTAGTTTCTGATGCAATTGAATTAAAACAAAGATATTGTGATGGCGGGAATAGCAGCGTTGTTAATGGTAAAAGAAGTAAGTACATTTATCAATTTATTAATAACATTTATTAATTCTGAAAATATTGAAAAAATTCAAAATCATTTAATGGTTTTTTTATCATATTGATTTTTAACATTTTCAAAACTTTTAATTCAATTTTCCGAAAAGAAACTTACTGCAAAACAGTATTTTGTGTTTAATTCGAGCAATTAATTATTTAAAACAAGAAAAGCAGCCCGACTGGAGCTCAAAGGCAAACTTGTAAGTAAAAAATGTAACTCAGTGTACGTATAGCAGGAAAAGGTATACGAAAAACCTCAGTAAATGACGAAACTTTGATCAAAATGAATATGATGCAGGTTTATAGTTGGTAAACATTAAGGCTGGCTTTGAAACACATTACACAGTATCATGCTTGAAGTTGTTAATTAACTAACTCTTTGATTATTTCACAGGACATGCCAATCGCGGCTATTCCTTCAACAGCGATCTTACTGTGCCCCCCTACTCCGAAAATTATCCACCTTCTTACCATTCTTCTGGCCGAAGCCATCGTCACAGAGACAATCGATTGAATCGAGATGTTGATCAACGTAGACGTCGGGAACGCGATCGGCAATCGCGTCGCCGATCGCCAAGTTACGACATCGATTCTGATCGCAATTTGCGTCGTCGTGGCAGTAGTGATCATTCGAGCGGCGATCATCGCTCAAAAAATCACAGATATCGGAAGTCACGCAATTCCATGAGCGATCTGGACAGACAAAGATCAAATAGACGAGATCATCGACATAGTCGTCATGACTCTTATTATTATGATTCCCAATCCAGTACCTAAATGCAGGAATGAAGGAGAAAATTCTTAACTCAACATTTTAGTAAAAATATTAACCTCCTCCTGAAGACGTTTTCACGCCTGCTTTGCAGGTTTTGTTTTTGGAGTGGTTTTCATTTTAAAACTGAAATGTTTATTTTTATTTATATTGTTTTTTGTGCGTAATTTTTGGAGAGAATCATTTTCATTTGCAGAAAGCATAAAACTTTGCAACGATTTAATACACAAAAAACTAAAATTTGCTTAAAAAGTGTTTTTTCTTTTTTTGAACTAGTAAAAAACAGCAGCTAGTAACATAAAAGTACGAGGACTATTGATAAAAATGTATTTTAATCAATTATAGATTTTATGAAATTTTTAAAATACCGTATGTTGATTTTTACTTTTATTTTCAACCAAGCTTCATTTGCTACGTTTTACATTGGCTTTTTAGGTTGTCCATTATTTACAACACAATGTGTTAGCGACTGATCGGTAAAGTACATTTTCTATAGGGCTGCAAAAAATAAACGAAAATAATTTTGGATTTATACAAATATTGTATAGCATTTAATCAATAGAACCAAACGCATAATAATTATCAGCGGCTTGGCTCAATGTTTTAGCACTTCGACTTGCTAACAGGAAGACGTGAGATCGGTACTCAGTCTACCTGAGTGATTTCCATGTTGTGCCTGCAAAAAAGGCACTTTGCTTAACTACTATGGTGAATTTGTTTCCAGCAAAAAGCAGCAACCAACAGGACATAACAAAAAAAACAAAACAATTCTTACATAAAATTCTGCCTTGATTGGGCTGTAGTTGACGCCAATTCACCAAATTGAATTCGAGAACTTCATATCGATTATACTATATTTTTGTTTTAATTAAACAAATTCCAAGTTTTAATTTATATGTTCAACATTCTCTTAATCAATAGCCAAACATTTTAAAAGTTGTAAAAAAGTTATGAAAACTGCTTGAAATTATTCTTAATGTTTACAATAACTTTAATTTGATTTATCAAATAATACAAAAATAATTCTTTCCCAGAATGTCTTTTCGGATATGAAATGTTATAGCTTATAAATTTAAAAAGAATTTTGTTTAAACGAAATTGACACCAGGTTGTAAAGTCGGAAGGTTAAGATCCAACTCAGACTGCTAGAATTTCTAAAATGCCGACTCCGAATCCGACTTCCGACTCTGACTTTCACTCCGAATCCGACTCCAAATCCGACTCCCGACTCTGACTTTCACTCCGACTCCGATTCCCGAGTCTAACTCCGACTCCGACTCCTTAGTAATGGCAAAGTATTTATCTTAAATTAGATTTAACTAAGCAAAAATCATCCTTGCGAGTTGACACCTGCACAAAATAAGTTAGGTTTTTCAAATACATAAAAATATATTTATTTAAAAAATTATTTATATAAATGCATATACATATATAACTGCAAATTGCAGGTGCTCTTCAGAAGAGTGTTCAATGACTTCAATGGTCAGAGAGATTATTCCTGATTATCGAAACACAAATATTAAAAAAAACATGTTATTAAAATAATCCCAACAGACTGTTTCACCTCATCAGGGGACACGGTTAAAATAAATTTTTACGCTTCAGATGAAAACTTGCATTTTAAAAAAATAACGCTACCAAAAGTTTGGGTTTAAAGGATTATTTTACTAAAGTTATTGATTGATTAGCAAATAATTACTTTTTTTACGAGATATTACAAGAAAACATGCTGTAATGTTGTGCACAGATGTATTTTAAACTTAGCCAAGCTGCCGAAAAGGTTAAAGCGTAGAAAAGTATATGGATCATTAGTTAAAAGAAAGTGTTATAAAAAAATCTTTTTATAAAAACTTGTTTTTATAACACCTGCTCTTAACTAATACTCCATAAACTTTTCTACGCTTTAATCTTTTCGGCAGCTTGACCAAGTTTAATACATCTATGCGCAACATTACACCATGTTTTCTTTTAATATCTCGTGACAAAAATAATTATTTAATAATAATCAATCACTAACTTTAGTAAAATAATCGTTTAAACCCAAACTTTTGGTAGCCTTGTTTTTCTAAGATGCGAGTTTTCATCTGAAGCGTAAAAATTTATTTTAACTTTTAATTTTTCCTTATTTTATTTCTTTCAACGTAAAAAATATTGCTTTTTTTAGTTGTTGTGTTCCCTAATGAGCCTCACAGGCGAAACAGTCTGTTGGGACTATTTTTAATACAACATGTTTTTTTATTATGTTTTTGTTTTGATAAATAGGAATATACATTAGGGTTGCCATACCGTCCGGAATTTTATGTTAAATTCTGTGTCCGGAAGGAATTAAAAAAAAACACTTAAATGTCTGGAATTTTGATCCTAAGTGAAAATCTTTTTTTTTTAGAGAACACCATGATTTGGGGACAAAAATAGAAAAATCTAAAAATTTCAGACAATTTGATTTTGTCCACCTTTTCAAAAGTTTTTTAACTGGACCGATTATGTCTGTCCGGAATTCCGCTTCTCTAGATATGACAACCCTAATATACATATAATTATATTAAATTACAAAAGCCACAAAAGAGATTTTATTAAAACCTCAACAGTCTGTTTCGCCTTTTCGGCTCATCAGGAGGTGATTCTTATTCAAATAGAATCTATTTCAATTTATTCAAATAGAATCTATTTGAATAAGAATCACCTCCTGATGAGCCGAAAAGGCGAAACAGACTGTTGAGGTTTTAATAAAATCTCTTTTGTGGCTTTTGTAATTTAATTTAATGCTCTGAGATTTCATTGAGCTCTTTACTGACAGTCTTGCCACTTTTATTATTATAATTATATTATATAGACAACCCATTAACTATAATTCTTTCTGTATTTGAATGAAACATTAATACAAATCACATTTAGGAAACTAACTGGAAATGGCATACATCATTACTCGAAACTAAGTACGTATTCTATACTTAATGCTTATTACATTTTCTGAAGGTCAAAGTATTTTGTGGATAATTATGATGCTATCTCTAGTCTATTTTACAGTTATTATTTTTCTCGTAGTACCTCAAACCCACGACAAACCTTGATGTTAATGCAATTAATGACTTATGTAGGCCCTGGGTGTAGGCTAGACCCTGAGTGTTGTCTCCTGCGTGTAGGGCTACATTCAGTAAGTTGGAAACTGAGTGAGATATGCATCACTGACGAGCTCTAACAAGAGTAAAACTTAAGTTTGGTGCTTCTTGTTTTAGGTAACTTAGTTTCGTTTCTATTAGTAGGTAATGAGGTTAAAACGTAAATTTGAAAATTTTATAATTGTAAAAATTTTTACAAAACTAAGTAATAACTATAGAATTTATTGTCAATGAAAATTTGAAAACAAAAGTTTATAAAAAACAAAGAAACAGAAAACCATATGCAAAAGAATTAAAAATTGAAAACCCACAATTATAGACTACAAGAAAAACAACAAAATGCAAATAATTTCAGAATTTTCCTGAATCATCCACTGCATATAAAGAAACTCCAGAAAAAAGTAGCCATTTCCGGACCTCATTTCTCTCAAATAAACTTTATTCATTAGTTTGATGACATAGAGTCCATCTTCTTCACCGTAATTCATGGTTATACTCGTATATGTGAATTCGGATCTTGTAAACAAAATAGAAGAGGGTCTGTAGTTTCTATCTCATGGATAATTCAATTATTGTAATTTTGTACGAGATTGAAAATGCATGCTCCCTGCCGTTTATAGACATTCATATTAGAAGATTATTAAAAAATTCACCTTGTTTTTAAACGTTTGGTTGATATTTTTTTGAAAGAATAGAGCAATAAAAGTAAGTTTTAATTTTCAAAAATTTTAATTTAATAATTTGCTAGTAAAAACAAAATTGCTTCTGTGAATTTCTCCTTCATTGCAGTCCTTTGGTTTGTTCTAATGAGCCTTAGTGATGAAACAGACGTTCAACACTCGCTTGTGCTGGAGAAAATACTTATTTAAAGACACTTCAAAAATAAAAAAAAGGGGGGCATTTCGGGAACTGAAACGGATTAATGGCATTTACATTAATTTCAATCAGAAAATGTGCTTTGTCATACGAGCAAATCGAAGTACGAGCTCGGTCACGGAACGAACTAAACTCGTATTTCAAAGTACCACTGTACTGTAGAAAGAGGCTGCTTAGGGTAGTAATTGATTATGTACCTGGCATTTGCTTCCAGTCATTGGATTGAAGAAAGGAAAGCAATTAAATTGGCTGCCCAAGCATAGCATTACGCAAAATACCATTTGCTTAAAATTTAAATGTAAAATTTTTATGAGTTGCTTGCTGTGTCGCACGATACGGGCAAAGTTCTTTTAAAAAGATTACTGCACTGCACTCCACTGCCACGCGCGACTGCGTAAGCTGCGCGGTTAACATCACTAATATGTAAAGAAATTGGACATCAGGAGTCGGAGTCGGATAAAATATTTCGACTCCGACTCCGCCTGATTGGCACCGTGGCCAAGAAATTAAAATCCTAATCGAGTTATTCGTTGCGTCCTTGAAAAAGAGATTTTACCGCCATTTCCTCTGCTAGTCAGTCTTAGCAAGAAGCTCTTAATTTCAGTCATATCTCCGAAAAAAAAAAAAAAAAACGAAAAAATCGATAAAAAAGTTTCATCCGTAACGCAATATCTTGGTATCACCAAAAGCAATAGAGGTAATTGCCTACCTTCGACGCTTTTCTGCGTGTCAAGAGGAATATAGAAAAGAAAAAAAACAGCATATAGTTTTTTACATTTATGTATTTACATCGCATACCACAACTTTGTGCCGGAGTGGGCTTCTCGGGCAATTAATATACTAGCCTGTATTGGATTGGCAGGCTTTGGAATTCAATCGGATTTTTGCGTTGAAGCCAAAACGCTTAACGCTGGTTGCTGGTTAATGGCAAATTTCTTCAGATGTTTAAAATTTATGTTTTCTTCAGATAACAAATATTTGTTCGGTAAAACTAATTTATGTTTTCATAAATATGCGAGAATTTTGTTACTTTTTTTAATCGCGACATGCTTCAAAAACCTTCTAACATTTTATTTTGAGCCGTAATTCGACAGGGCAGCTGTCACCAGATGTCGCCGAGTAAAAAAGAGCAAAACCATCTTTCATCAATTCAATAATATATATTGGTCGAGAACCTTTAATCTGAGCGCGAGTTTCTTGCTTTAAAGATTAGCGTTTATGAGCTTTGCGTCGGCGTGAGTAAGTTTTGATTGAAATAGAACGAGGAAAATCGATTGTAATAAAATCGAGCTACAGCAAGTGCTACCCGGATGATCTGTTAAATGAGCTGATGCAAGGCCTTCTATAACTTCCAGGCCTGGAATCGACGCACGATGGCGTCGATGACGTCATCATACCAGGCTGACTGAGTTTGATAAAGCTGGAAAAAGTTTTGAGATAACAAAATTAAATTTTTCATTGAAAAGCTTGCTGAGTTTTAAGATTATTATTTTGATTATTATATTTTTTCAAATTAAGGTATTTAGTGTTTAAACTAACAGCATATTGGAAGAAAATGTACTTTTGATTAAGTTCTTTTTAATCAGTGAAAAGTATTTTATGGTTTTATTAAAATCTAATTACTGCAAAATGTTGGCTTTGTTCTCAATATCTTAGCTTTTTTATTAATTTAGAAATTAATTAGAATATTTTTGTCATTTATCCCATGACAAATTTTTTTTAACTTACCTGTATTCAGCATTTATTACAATAGTGTACAGATTATTTTAGTGTTCAAAAAATGATGGTATAGTGGTGTTTAAAAAATTAAATTTCAGCTAACTTTAAAACATAAATCATTGATTTGCATAGGCTAATGGATTCATATTTTTTATGTGAAATCAACAAATAACAAATAATAATTAATTTTTATTTTTTGGTTTCAAATAAAAAATATGAATCCATTAGTCAATGCAAACCAAATAAACTGTTAACAAAAAATTTCTTAAATTGAAAATTTTTTTGTTTAAAATTATGATCACTTGATTTTCATTTTAAATTAAAGAAAGTTTTTATTTTTAAACCAATACATTGTTACTACCCTTGTTATAATTAGTTTATTTTGTACACACTATAATATAATAAAATCAAATCAGTTATATAATTGCTTTTCAATTGTAATTATAAATACAACTACTTTAAAATTTGTGTTAATTACTACTAGTTTTGTTTAAAAGTGCTAATTAGAATTTAAAAATAACTAATTTTATTATTTTTAAATTCAGTGCAACCAAGAACTTATTTAAATTGTGATATATTACAAATATTTTTAAATTTTTAATTAGCTATAGATTCTGATTACAAATTATAAAATTATATAGTTTTGTCCAATATGTTTGACATGCACTCAATTAAAATAAAGATCCCATAAATTTAATTTTTATGTCAAAAGTTTTAAACACAGAAAAAAATTTAATTGCAATAACTGAAAAAGATGTACTTAATAATATTCAATTTAATTATAAATTAAAATTACTCCAACTCTGCTGTGTGGTTTCTTATTGTAAAATTTAAGACACTGTAAAACAATTTACTTTGTTTTTTTGAGTCTCTGTAATTGATTTTTGTTTGTCAAACTAACCCAAATACCCTTGTGGTTAATAGCACTTCTTGAGAAATCCATTTTTTCTTGTTTTCTTTTTTATTCCATGTTGATGCTGAAAGGGAGATTTTGCATTGAAAGAAATTGCTTACGGTGACTTTTTAAAAAGACCCATTTTTTTTACTATTAAGTGTTAAATTCTTTTTAAGAAAAGTTTTATTTAACCCTACCAAACTTGTTGGCATACTTGACACAAATGCATAACATAAAATCTTAGGTACAGTAAGATCAAGAAAAAAAGTTGGTGTAGGCCACATAGAAGTTTGATATAGTTTTTAATTTGAAAAACATAATGATCTCTAAAAAAAAAAAGGTCTTCAGTTCGGGTATGCGGAGGCTGCAGGTTTCCCACCCCTGTGTTAGATTATTGACAAGTGTAGAGTTTTGCAGCAACATTTATATATTTACTTATTTTTGTTTGCAATCAAATTAATACATTTTTTAAAATTTGCATTAACACAGTGATTGTGAATAGTGATTAATAAGAATTGTGTGATATATAATAATTTAGAATGGTTAATGAGTGCTGTGTACCCAATTGTACTTCTAACTATGACAGCAAAAAGGAAGCTGGTCTTGTTACTTGTTTTACTTTTCCTTCCAAAGAAGAATTAAAGAAAAAGTGGATACAAAAAATTCCTTGTGAGAATCTTATAATTTCTAAACATACAGTTGTTTGTGTAAAACATTTTAAAGAAGAGGACATTATTAGAAATGATATTCTGCCTGAAAAAAATGCCTACTTGCAAAATATTTTTGTTATTTGACTCGGTTCATATTTTTAAATGCATTCGAAATAACTGGATTAATCTCAAAAACTATAGAAAGACACTGACATTTCCTGAAATAGATAATTTGGGAAATATGCTGCAAGCATCATTTGTTGACTTAGAGGTAATTCATAACCTGGAAATGAGTAAGATTTTGAAAAAAGCACCCCAACTAACTTGGAAAGCCTTGCATCTACACTCATTAGAGAGACAGAATGTAAAATTAGCATTAAAAATTTTTAATGATTCCAACATTGCTGCATTGAAATGCTATGGGCCAGATCATGAAAACCTTGAGAATTGGAAAGGAACGTCACTTTTTATATCAATAATCTGTAAGTGGTGGAATATGGTGAATATTCACCACCCATTTAAAGGCAGAAATACGCGTAATAACAATGCTGAACCTTTTTGTAGTGTTGATAATATACGTTTTCGTTTTCTGGAGCAATTGGTAGAATGACTAGATTGCTGGGCATTGTGTGATAAACAAACTAAAGAAGGTTTTTTAACATCTGACACATACTTTGCTTTCAGACATACAGTGAAAAGCCGGATTGAACTGTTAAAACATTTATTGGTGACAATGAATGTCGACTTTGTTCTTACGGGAAAATTTCAAACCGATGACTTAGAAAGTAGATTTGGTCACTACAGACAAATGAGTGGTGGAAACAGACTTGTTTCTATTCAAGAAATACTTGAAAGCGAAAAGAAAATAAAAATTAACAGCATGTTGAAACTTTATGCAGCAGATGGAGAGATAACTATAAAAGACTTTTTTTTTGATCTTTCAAGTGTTGGTGACCTTGGCAAAAACCTGTGCAATTTAGATCAACGTTTTGTAGAAGAATTTCCATACATCACCGTAAGTTTTGCAACGGAAAACTTGCCCGTTCTTGTGTATGTGGCTGGCTTTGTTGCTTCAAAGGTGATGAGCAAGCTGAATTGCAGTAACGGTAAAAAAATTTTGTCACCAGGAAAAAATGTGATTAATGCCGAAATTGATTCTTCACTGAATGAATATTTTAACAATTTGAATAGAGGTGGCCTAACTTATCCATCTTCAATTTTACTTCATACCTTCCAGGCTTCGTACAGCATTTTCAACACTTGTATTTCAAGCAACTTAGAAGAGAAATTTTTAAACTTGAAAAACCAAAAGGCTGTATTATTAGATTTAAACAGTAATTTCTGGAAATTCTCCGATTATCTACAAATAAATAGTATGTGCTCTAATCCCACATGTGGCAAAGAACAATCCGATATTTTAAAAATTTGTGTCAATATATTTTCCAACATTTTACTTAATAACTATTCAATAAGTAAAAATTACAAAACAACTTACGCTGCTGCTTTTGCGGCAAAAGCTTCAAAATTTTAAAAGTAATTCAAACCATATTTTTTTGGCGTATTGTACATTATGTTGTTAAATATTAATTTTTTTGAGTGAGATTTAAATTATTTTCAAATAGTAATGTTTTAAAGTAATATACTTTTTAAATATTGCATCATAAAGCATTTTGCTTAATTTTTTAACATTAAAATTTCGTTAATATTTATTTAATATTTGACATATTAGTTTATTATTATCATATTATTTTAATTTAAATACATTATTTTCCAACAAAAATGTTATAGAGCTTTGTTGAGTTAATTTAGTAGATAGTATAACAATTTCAAATGAAGTTTGGAAAAATTTTAGTTTCTATTTATCAGCCTGGTAGTGCCGCCATTTTGAATTCGATTCCAGGCCTGGAAGTTATAGAAGGCCTTGGCTGATGTTGTTTTAATTTGCTGCATTCGATTGATTCATGGTTAGTCAGTGAAGAAAAAGAACAGAGCGGATATTGAAAAATTTTTGTTTTTAAAAGTGAACGCTTTAAAAATGTTCAGTTGCCTCAGTATTTAATAATTCAAACAAAGCAAAACAAAAAACCAGATTAAAACAGAACCGGAAAAAGTCAAACAGAACTTTGTTAATTTAAAGATTGTCAACCATAGAACATGTTTTAAAGACAGTAGGGAGCGTTTTGCTAGCTTTTTTTAGCCAAGCCAGCCGACAGCAGCCGCATAATTTTGTGCTGGTTTTATGTTCTTTTACGATAAAACACTTGAAAAATTCATATTTTTTTCACGAAAAAGCTTTAACCGTTGATTAGTTTTGAAAGTTACAATAAAACTATAAAAATGATCGCAATTTATTATACGACATGTGGTTAAAGTAAATAATAAAATTAGATTTGGTTTAAACGGCAGATAATTTCTTGCGGCCATTAACTTTATTTAATTTGAGATTAAAAGTTTTCTTCCTCGACAAACGTACAAAACAAGCTTTGGTGTGCTTCAGACTAAAGTAGTGTTTGTGAGCATTTTTGATGGCGTAAGTTAGACGAATGGGGCTTTTCTAAAATCGATATATTTTAATCCATATCAGGAACGGAAAAACACTTCTTACATTTTTATCTCGTGAACATCAAGTAAAAATCAAGAGAAAACAAAAAAGTTTTAATTTCTCGACCGACCTTAAGACTATCTTAAATCGAGTAAAAACTATCAAAGTCTTAAGGAAAATTTTGCAATTCGATATAAAAGTAGAATGCGTCTCTTAAACCCATTAATCTGTAATATTAATAACTAGTATACCACTATACATCTCATCAAAAAAAGCACCCTTAAAGTTCTTTATCATGATCATTACGATAGTCATCATCATCATCATCATCATTATCATCTTTAGTTAACCTTCAGACTCGCAAAACGACGTCAGAGAGAGACCATCAAGCGATTACCCCGGCCTGCTTTCTATAAATTTTCAGATATTCCTGTTCTGTCAGCATTTTTTTGGTATTTAGTTTTTTCATCATGATGTATATGAGGGAAATTTAGAGCAACTTGGTAAAGCTATCATAAAGAGAAAAACGTAGAGAAGTGTCGTTTCTGAAGACGTAACAGAATGACGAGGGTAAGAGTTGAGCACGTCAACCACGTTTGTTATCCATACGTGACTGCTATCTCCTGGATCACGCTGCCGACAATGGACGGTACATTTTAATACACTTTTGGGTGTACTATATAAATGTATACCTGATTGAATGTCTGGATTTTTCAAATAGCTTTTTTTATCAATCAAATTTTTCGTTGCAGATGATTGATGACGAAAAATAATAATGAATAACTATTATGTTTGACGAAAAAACATATAGTTCAAAATATAAGTTATCTTACAAAAAAGAAATCTTTCAATGTCATTAGTAAGCCCTCAAGATTTTTCTCCAATCTAAAATTGCAAAATCTAAAACGTGTGATTTATATTATAAACTTGAATTAATTGTGTGAGAAAGTCAGTTTTCGCTATTAATAACATAAATATTCGAACAAGAGAAATTAAAAATAACAAATCTGTTTCACAACAACTAATTTTCTAAAAATTAAAAACAAGTCAAATGATGCACATTAGACAGAAAATCAATGTGAATTTCGAGTGAACCCGACTAATTAAGTTTTATATTTATTTGCTATTGATTAACGAAAATTAGTGGAGAAGCACAAATACAGAGTTCGGTTACATGCAATTGACGTGTCGTAATTACATTTTGAAAAAGTGACAGATTTCTCCGTTTTTGAATTCAGTAGAGATAGTTATTAATTTTTTGCCAGCAGTTATCCAGAAAAATAAAAATTTTTCAAATAACTTCAAAATTTTAATCAGAATTTAAAGAAAATATGTTAAACTTTTTTACTATAAAAATAAGTGAATCAATATGGAACTTTTAGTTTTACCAGTTTTCTATGCATGCAGCTAGCAAGTAAATCACCATAAAGCATAAAAAGCTTCTTTTTGCCCAAGAAAATCACCAACCTAGTGATTTGTGTAAACATCGGTTTATCATCGCATAGCCTCAGGTGACTTCAAGCCAAAATCTTTCTTTGAAATATTAGCTTTAGCTTTATCCGTTTTGTCAACTTTTTATAATATGGTTGCTTTTCAACGATATCCTTTTGCATATTATAGAGCGAAAAACTCTCGCATGAGCTTAACGACGAACCTATTGAGAGGCATTTCACGCTGAAATAGGAATCATTCAGTTGCAACTACAAACAAATAGCACAGACATCCCATTTAAACTAATAAAATATCACTGTAAAAGTGAAGAAGTAGAAATTAGGTTTGAAAGTAAGTCGTGAAGAGCACTTTGTAATTCTTTTTGTTTACGATTACACAGTCTTATTTTTTCTGATTTTAATTTACAGATGAGATTATAAAATACAGTTTTAAAAGTTGATTTAACTATGAAGTTTCGACAGGTAACTTAATTACATAAAAAATTTTGTTTCTTTGTATTTAATGTATTGTAATTCGAATAAACATGGGCTTTTATCCGAGACGCGAGAAAATTAATTAATAAGAAATATGTAACTGAAAGATCTTTTTTTTGTATCGTTCTGCTTGCCATAGCATAATACAATTTTAGCTTTGATTTTTATCATTTATATTTAGTAAAAACTAATTACCGGTAGTTAGTTTAAATAGATTTTCTTTCTAAAAAAATTTAGTGACGCACCAGTTTTCGTTCAAAACTTCACAATTGCTCAAATTAATCGTTATTTTAGTTTGCAAATGCATTTTAAGAGAAATAAGGAGATGACCAGAATTTTGTTTAGAGAAAAGATCAAAGTTTTATGTTTGTTAATTGCTCCTTCACGACAAGCTGTTTATAAACATCATTGTAGGTCACATGCAGCAATGTTCGCTATTCAAAAAAGACATTTTAAAAAATTGAAAAGTTAAAAAAGAACTGTCGCAGATTAACGGGCTAGCGCTACATAAGGTCTACTCTCATTGTGAATGATAGTTTGATAACAAAAATATTTTTAACAATGAGGCCAGACACCGCTGACAGGTTTAAATAATAAGGATAATGTCATACGAAAACAGAGAAAAATGCAGACAATAGGGTAGACAGAGGATTTCAATTTATATTTTTTTTTCAAGTTCATTCATAAGTCGTTTTACTTCAAAACCTACTACAGCTAACTGGATTGCAGACACTTCTACAACGTCTTCACGATAAAAAGATCAATGATTGCATTGAAACGGGTTATTGTTTGCTGTTCCTTTTTTAACTCGCTGATACACGGAGGACTGGTTATGCTAAAATAGCATTAGCAGGCTAGCCTCGAAAATACTGACATATTACTGTTCGTTGAAGCTTTTTATTCAGTTTTCATATAGAGTAAAAAACTGCAAAATAGGCTTAAATCGAAACTGATTGTTTGAATCACTAATTCAAAAAAATATTCGTTAAATGACTTTTTTAAGTTCACAGCAACTGGACATGCACAGAGTTGGGCGGATATTGTGTTGATCATTAAACCCCTTTTCGTCCGTTTTTTTTTGTTGTTATTGCAGTTGTGATTACTTGGCTATCGTCGCAAGAATAGTCAAGTAGACGTAAAAAGAATTATTTTACACATTGCCAGGAGAGTTTAACATTTTAGAAGTGGTTCATTCTGAGAGAAACACTATTCTTAATTACTCGGAAAAGGTGAAAATTACCATAAAAAGTTAAAAAACTAGTAAAATTATCCTTAACAAAAGGCAGTGACGTAGAATGATTGAAAAGTCGGTGGTAGGTCCGATATCCGTAAAAAAGACAAATCCCACCCTCCAGCTTAGGCAGTGCATTGTTATTGATGCGGCTTTTATTAAAACGCAATCAGATTCATAAGGCGGTAACAGATAAAAGAACTACTCATAAACAGCAATAGCCAAAAACTAGCGCAACAATAAGTTATTGTTGTCTTGAGATATGTACAGTCTTTACGAAATGAAATAAGCACAATTCCAACGTTTTAAATGTGCTGCTGGAAACATTACTTCTGAATTAAGATTGAATTTTTTTACAAATCCATTCATACCAGATTAAAATATGAAATAAAACAAAAACAAACCTAAACGTTTTCTGCTTGCATCAACTCTCTTCAGATGAATAAAATGTTAAAAAATTTTGCCATTAAATCTAAAAATTGAGGTTAATAACCTGATTACGTAATTGTTTATCAAATTGGTCACACGAGGTTTTCATAAAGGAGAATTAGTGAATAACTGTTTAAAAAAAAGTCAACCGCAAAATGCAAACGCAAAATAACAATCTTAAACGAATTTACGTTGTATTGGGTATTAGCACAATACAACGTAAATTCGTTTAAGGTAGTTAAAAAATATTAATCAAAAAATATAACCATGGCCTTAAATGACAATTATTTACAAATGGATCAATGTTTTTGTTAAATATATTTTAGATTGTTATTTTTGTTATTTGAATTCTGCGTGCTGTATCAGCTTTGTGGTTGTTATTTTTTGCATTTGTATTTTTTTAAAAACATTTATATATAACTTCCCCTTTATAAAAACCTCGTCTGAATAATTTGATAAACAACTACGTAATCAGGTGTTGACCTCGATGGATTAAGCTGAAGTGCGGATGTCTCAGTACTCCGCACAGCTACCCTTGCCTTGGTCCTTTCACGGCTGAGTATACTAAACGCCTGTTTGGTGTTGCGGTGCTCATACTGGTCTAATCGACAAGCCCATTAACGATGCCGTGCGTACAGTGACCGGATGTCTGCGTTCCACATCAACGGACAACCTTTTTATCTTATCAGGTATCTAACAAACTGAGCTTCGCCGCCAAAAAGCCGAACTGTCTTTAGCTCGCCGCGCTCAGGAGCCATAACACTTCCTATATGAAAGATTCCTGTCTTTTCTTGGTGGACAGCTGCGGCAACTTAAATCAAGACACCCATTTGTGCCTACTGCAGTGAAACTGCTGAACGATCTCGCTTAGTCAGGAACCAGTGTAGCACGATAAGCGGAATATAGATGGAGCATGGAGTGGCGAGAAAACGCCTCTAAACTTCATACATTTATTAAAGATGTTAGCCCAACGCCACCGGGGTTTAGCTTTCCTAGACCTGCATGGATCAAGCTTAGCTCAACGCCACCGGGGTTTAGCTTTCCTAGACCTGCATGGATCAAGCTTAGCTCAACGCCACCGGGGTTTAGCTTTCTCAGACCTGCATGGATCAAGCTTAGCTCAACGCCACAGGGGTTTAGCTTTCCTAGACCTGCATGGGTCAAGCTTAGCTCAACGCCACCGGGGTTTAGCTTTCCTAGACCTGCATGGATCAAGCTTAGCTCAACGCCACCGGGGTTTAGCTTTCCTAGACCTGCATGGGTCAAGCTTAGCTCAACGCCACCGGGGTTTAGCTTTCCTAGACCTGCATGGGTCAAGCTTAGCTCAACGCCACCGGGGTTTAGCTTTCCTAGACCTGCATGGATCAAGCTTAGCTCAACGCCACCGGGGTTTAGCTTTCCTAGACCTGCATGGGTCAGGCTTAATCGTCTCCGCACCGGCGTTAGCCTATTCCGTGCAGAAACCCACAAATAGGATATGGCTTTTACGGCGGCCTGGGAGTGTGGCGCAATGGAGTAGACAGCTGAGCACGTAATAATATCTTGCCCCATTTTATCTCCATTCAAATGGAGCTCGTGCTTTCTCAGATATCAATATGAATCTGGCGACTTGGTTGATGGAAACATGTCCGGCCATTTAGTGGACCATCCAGCTACCGTCCATCTTCTCCAAACGAAGAAAAACAAGAAGGGATCTTTAAATTTGATGGCAAAATTTTTTAACATTTTATTCGTCTGAAGAGGACTAATGTAAGCCGAAAACGTTAATAGTTTCTTTTTGCTTATTTAATATTTTAATCTGATATGAATGGATTAGTGTTGGTTAATATAATTGTGGTATACTTGAAAAAAATATACACTCCCCTAAATTGTATTTTTACAAATTAAATACTTTTATATACAATTTCGGGATGTTGTTTGATTTATCATGGACTGATTTAGTATTGTGTGAATATATTTTGACGGACATTACCTTGAAAAGCTTTACTGTACTTAATTTTAAAAAATGTGCTATTTTCGATTTGTGTCTTTCTTTTCTCTTATTTTGAGCAGTAATGTCAGGTTATAAACAAAGTTACCTAACGAACTGACCAAAGCATTAGAATTATTATTACCAATGTCAAGTGAAGACTAAAAAGACAAACTTTACTTGAATTATTATTAGCAATGTCAAGTGAAGACTAAAAATACAATCTTTACTTGATGGTTAACCAATCAAACTTTAAATAAAGACTTTTTTTGAGCCAAAATGTTTGGAATGGAAAAACACATTTTTGTCATTTCTATTTTTTAGTCCGATTCGATGGTAGATTTGATAATGGATTAATCAACTTTTAAAAAAGTCTGACGAGAGTAAAATTGATAGTGAAAAGCGAGTTTGCATTTTTTAAATTCTGTTAGTTTTATTCTAAAAAGATTGTTTAATGGCAAATCAATTATGTCAATAGATTTGCAAGAGGTTTATAAATAATTTAATAATAAGTGAAACTGATTTTTGTGCATAAATAGGATTAATAAAAAGATTTAAAATGGATTTAACTTAAAAACAAGTTTAAGGGAAAACCAGGTGACTAAAAAAAAAATTTAGAAAAGTTTTTAAAACCTAACAGCGAAAACAAAATAAAGCAGCTGTTACGATATTATTGTGATTCAGTTTTTTGTTTACTACGTTGCGTTATTAATTAAGAGCTCTAAAAATCTTTCCAGAATTTTTTCGACAGCTAATTGGCCATTTTTATAAAAGTGACAAACAATGTTGTAAAAAGGAAAACCTTAAGCAGTCTATGTTTTAGAACACAATTTTTCCAATTTTTTGCCTAAGTAAAAATATCTGAAAGTTCTATCTCCTGGCGCTCCCCAAGTAAAATAAATATAAAAAATTGCAATAAGAAAAATTAGGCCACGACCCTGCCATTTTCATTTGACTTGTCATCTGGGTGTTTGGCTCATGACTGTTATAAATTATCAGTTTTGTTTTTAGTTATCTTTTTATGAGTTCCGAAATACTTTATACAAATCGTAAACATCCGATAAAATTACGCGAAAATTGTGTAATTTTTATGTAATTGAGCAAACCATTTACTGGTTTTTAATTGTTTGACAAAACGACTCAACCTGTATTTGAAATATTTAGATAAACGCGGTTGTAGAAAGCAGAATATAGCGAAGTCGTGGTACCGCGTGCTATAGCTCTTTCCTACACGTACAGTCAAGCAACAAAGCAATTACTCACCTATGGGACTGTTTAATAGGCGCCATAAATTGCGCTTCTAATTGTAACGTGGGACAGACGTTTTGTCGCTTTCAACCACTATCTCAGAAGCGAGTGTTAATGCCGTATTTATCTTCTAACAACCAGCCTTAAGGCTACATTTAATAAGAAATGCTTGAGAAAATTTGGTTGCGGCAAGAATTTTTTCTATTCTGTAAAAAGAGCTCTAGGAGTTGTAGCAGAATTCTAGTTTGCTGAAATACAATATTTTATTGCTGTATAGCTTAGTTAATGATTTTTTTATCTAAAGCAGTCGAATTTTTTTAGAATCAGCAACATGCCAAGTCGTATGCCAATCATTCCAACATCTCAAAGCAATCAAATGTTGTTGAGGGCTTTGCATCATGAAATGAAAGAAAAAGACTTTTTAAATAATAATAATCAAATCGCATCTCATTCTACTGATTTAAGCGAGAAAAGTTTAAAGGAGAACTCCCGAAAAGAAAAATTCGAACAAAAGTCCGATATGCCTCAACATATTATCGAAGCTGCTTCAGGAAATCAAAAGTGGGAAGCAATGCAAAGCGACAGCTCAAGCGGAGGAAACACTGATGACAGTGATGATAACAATGACAGCAATCAGAGCGAACAATCTTGCAGTTCTATTGATTATGACGTAGCTGATGAAGTGGAGCAAAAACACCATCAATGGTCAAAGGAAGACGTAAGATACAACGCAAACAGAGAAGACAGAAATACAAAAATTTTTGAAACACGAAATCGATTAACGACCAAAAAAAACGTCGCAGCAAAACCGCAAAAAATAGAACTTAGTGATCGTGACAAGGAACAAATACGAGAAGGATATCATCGATACGTAGTGAACGGAGAGCGACCCCCTACCGGAACTTCGTTCGGAGCTAAGTTGTCCGCATTTCACAGGCAAACGGGCGAAACCTCAAATAAATTTGCCGACGAAAACACGGAATCGGACGAAATATTTTTTCCTCTTGAAGAAGCCGCCGCAGGAAAAACGGATAAGATAGCATTAAAGGATGTCATGAAAATTGAAAAAGCGACAAAACGTAAAACAAAACTTGAAAAACAAGCTATTGCTGAAGCGAAATTATCTGTTTCCGAAGCGAAATTAAACGAATTCGAAGCAAAACTGCGCGCAAGACAGGCTCGTATCGACGAACGACACGCGAAGCTCTGTTATCGAAGAGCAATCATAAAACGAGCCGAAGAAAGGCTGCAATTGCTTGAATCTCGACTTGATGATGAAGAGGAATGTCATCGCGAACGCGAAAGAAGAGTAAAAAATCGCGAGCGACGAGTAAAACAGGAGGAAGCGGGAATTCAAATAAAAGAAGTGTCTTTGAAAAAGCGCGAAACAAAAATAACAGAAGATTTAAAAGATATCGAAAGTAGAAAAAGGTTAGTGGAAGAAAAAGAGAAAATGTCAAAAACTATGGAGGAGATAATGACTAAGCGAGAAGATCTTCACAGACAACAAGTTGAAAAAAAGAATAGAATCAGCAGCACCATGCCTTTTATTAGGCTCTTGCGAAAACCAGCATATAAAAGTGGAAATACTGCATACGGAGCAGCTCAAACTAAAAAAGAGTCGTCTTCTCCAGAACAGATCCTTAAATCGACTGATCTGTCATCTTCTGGAAGCGGCGGTCCAATTCCAAGTCCTAGAAAATCTTTAAATAGCAATGGAGAAGGTTCTAGATTAAAATGTCGATCGAACAGTTTAAACTCAATGTTAAGCGATGAAGTTTCCTCAAAAACAAAAGAAAAAAATAAAGACAAAACAGAAAAAATTAATGCCGGATCATTGCCACGTTCTCAAGATAAAAACTCTATTGCTGGATTATGGCTTTAAATCCTTATGTAGTGTTTTTCTCCAACCAATTATACGCGTTTGCAATGTGTACTGTTTATATCAAGTTATTTTAAAAAGTTATGTAGTGTTTCAATAAACAATGTGTGTTTAAAGTTATATAAAATAATTGAATATTTTTTCATCAAATTTAACAAGCTATTGCCTAAAAGAGTTTTAAATGAATTTTACGCTCTATATTTTGCTCATATTTAGATGTCTTTGTCGCTTTTGAGTCTGCACTTGATCAAATTTACTTAAACTTTTTCGTAACGCTTTTTTGGTTGATTTTAAGCAGCTAACTGTAATATAAGCTTTTTTTATCTATAAACTTAATGCTAAATTAAACTTAAAACAAGTCTAGTAACTGGAAGAGCATCACACTATGTAGTATAGAAATATTGCCATATTACCTGTTGCAAAAACAATGTGTGTTTACTTTTATTTTTTAAAAAGATATTTTTTGGTTAATAAATTTTTGTTTTTTAAGAACATTTATTTCAACTATGTATTTTTGTTTTCTTAAAGATTGCTTACTTAAAACAAAATATATTAAACCGTAGCATAATTTATGGCCTACTCTGAAATAAACTTTAAGAGTTAACTTTTATAAGATTAACAATGCACATTTCATTGGAACCCCGTAATTGATTACGTTTGTATAGAGTATCCTCTGTGTGTGCTGATTTCCTTTTCACACCTGATACAAGAATACCAAAAAATAGATATCATTGTAGGTCTATCCGAGAGAAATTTAAGCCTGGGCTCTTCAATCTTTTTTTCATGCTGTTCATTCCTGTGACTATAACAAAAAAGCTATCCAATCCATTTGAATATTTTCTTCATCTAAACTTTTATACATTAGCATGTTTGAGATGATGAAAATGATATTTTTATAAACTGATGATTATGGCATCCTACAGATGAGTTTCATTTTGGGAAGACATCATTAAATTTAGAAAAAAGAGCAACTTTTACCACAAAAAGCTCATTTATGAAATATAATAATTCTGGTGGGCGCACAAGATCTTTAATGTAGGTTTGTTTTTGAAATTAAGTAAACATTTAAAAGAAACTAAAAAACTAAAAAGATAGTTTTATCTCTATCATTATTATTTTCATGTCTAATTATCTTCCTGATTTGCAGTGGCAGGACGTTAGAGGTGTTATATTCTTATTTCAAAGATCCCGAGGGTATTGCTGTCCGGTTAATAAGTTTTTCTATTTGTTTTTATACTTTTAATGAGAAAAATGTCGTAAAGCTTTTTTTTCACAAGCACAACAAAATGACGAGAATAGGCTTTAAACTGACATTGTAATAATCTTGTTCGCCACTAAAACGTACTCCTACCTATGTACACTGCCGTACTATTGACAAAAGTCAAGTAAAGAATAAAATCTCACATAAGCCTACTTTTATTTGGGAAAAATTAGCTGAAAAAAAAAGGGCCACGGGCGGCCAGCGATCTGTAGGTTGCCTTTTCCTGCTATTTTATATAGAAACATTAAACATAGCAACTGCATAAAAGCAAAATTTAGGGCATGTTTGGCTTTGTAATTTATTAACACCAAAGTTACAGAGTTGGAGTTGCTGTCCGATTTTAAAGACTTTAAGAGTTTTTCGAAATTTTATCCGACTTCCGACTTTCATTATTTGTAGAATTTAATAAAGTTCTTTGTAATTTTTTACTATTCCTTTGGCAAAAAGGTGAAAAAATCTCGAAGCCGGATTGTCGTCGCAAAAATAGGCATTTTTAAGAGTAGCAATTTGAAGTCGGAGTCGGACCAAGAATTTCGCGATTTTGCAACTTGGTTTGCTCAACAAATGGAGGCATTAATCAAATCACTCTCACCATCAAAGCCAAGTGCAATTAGTGCTCTTCTTCTATTTTTTTTTTCATAAGAACTTTATTTAAACAAGTTAAAGCTGCGGAAAGCAAGATTTGTGTCTTACATACTGTATAGATAATGTGAATGCAACTTTTTAAAGCACGCTTTGATATCATCACTTGCCTTAAGGCTTAGTTAGATTCATAAACTTTTTTAACTCCGACCTCAAAATCCTTTTTTGTGCGACCCAACGACATGATTAATCTAAGAAAATTTTAAACAGAAAAAACTTTCATGGGTTTAATGCAGTGGTTGCCAACCTTTTTTGTATGGCGGCACACTATTAAGCTATTTAAATTTTCCCGGGACACCCATTATATTGGTTAATAATAAAAAGGTCTTCGCTAAAAATTTGTTCATGATTTCTTGTCTTTCGTTCCAAAATCATGGTGATCTCTAAAAAGAAAAAAAGGTCTTCACCGAAAATTTCTTAATGATTTCTCAATTTTCGTCCCAAAATCATGGTGATCTCTAAAAAAAAGATTTCCGCTTGAACTCACGCTCTTTTTTTCTTTCCGAATCTCACGTACAAAAACCGCAAAATTCAAAGTCCCTAAATAATTTTTTTCCGAAATCTTTCGCGACACACCGGTTGGGAACCACTGATCTAATCCAAAAAAATAAACTATTTGCTTCAGAGAACAATTTCTTGCATTAACCGCAAGCAGCTTGTTAACTAAGTTTAAGTTAACTAAGCAGCAAGCAGCAAGTTAAACTAAGTTTAACTCCCCGATTTAGTGTTCACTTTAAGTTACGAAAACTTTTTTTGTGTGAACTTAACTTAATATTTCTTTTTTACTCTCTACTTTACAAAAGCCAAAACGAAAATAAATATTATCCGACAAAGCAGAAGTTTCAGTTAAAACTTTATTTAAAAAAACCTTTCAATTTTTAAAAATTATACCTATAGGCTACTTATAACTTTTTTTGGTATTTAGGGATTCCTTAAAAGTTTGGGGACCTCCAGGGTTCTATAAAACTCAGTTAAAGCAGTGCTGTTTAACTGTAGGCCTACAACTTTCATAGACTTAAGCCTAACGTGTAATATTTGCAATGCTACCCTGGCTTGGTTAAATGATATTTAAATTGCACTAGACTATATTTATAAATAATTTTAATTATATTATTTTATTTAATAGCTGGCAATTTTAAAAGTAATTTCTGTTCTCCGCAAAACACTCGCCGTACGAAGAGTGTGGCAGAAGACGTAATCGGTCCCTGAGTTAATTCGGCTACAAAAAAAAAAAAAAAAAAATCAAAATATCATCAGATTTTTTGGACACTGAATAAGGAGTATATTTTCCGAGTATAAATTATACCAGTAATAATGAGCAAAGAAAAAAAGAAAGGTTAGAGCTTGTACAAAGAAAGTTATTTCACGCCCAAATAGTAGGCTATATTGAAATGTGGGGCACGCTATATTCAACAATAGAATTATTTTTCTTCACACATTATTTCAACGCATACAATTTGTTAACGCAATCATTTGGGAATACTTGTTTTGCCGCCAAATATTTTGGTCAAATGGGCTTACGAAGCAAAGCAAAGGCCTAGTAAAGCCAAATATGAAGTTTTTAAAAGTTAAATTTTGTTGGTGGAATTGGAGTCATGTGTATATGAAAGTGTTTTTGTAAACAATCTTGACAACCCTAGACGCGAAAATTTTATTTGTTTAAAAATTTCTATCATTTTCAGTTCTATGTAGCCTGCAAAACTTAACAGTTTTTTTGAAAATTTGTTTTAAACTAAAAAGTCAAAATTTAATGTCGATTAAGATTTTTTTTTCGTTAAAAAACATCGTACGCCTACGCGTTCGTCTAAATTGCTTTGAATTATCTGTTGAACATTTCGAAATGTTCTTTTAAAAAAAAAAAAATTATTTATTTTTAAAATACATGTAATTCTTCAACCCTTTGAATGTCGCCACTCAAAAAGTTAAAGTTCGAATTAGCATATGGATTACATGCTTAAAAATTGAAATTGCTCTAACAAGCATGAAATTAATGGTGTTTAATAAACAAAAGCTAAACTTTTTAAATTTGAAACTTAAATTTCTTAAAATAAAAGAATGTACCAAAAAAGCAGGACAACTAAAGAAAATTGTAACATTTAGTGTAAAAGCTAATATGATAAAAAAACAAGTTCGATGTTGAAGCTAAATTGCGTATGTCTGTCGCGTTTGTGTCGCTTTGCGTAAAAAGGTTTCTTTTTTCTTGGCGTTTGTTTTCTATAAGAGTTAAATTTTATTATTTTCAATGATAGACATTTTTTCAAGGAATTAAATAAGTCGACCGCGGGAGGGAAGACCAATTTCTTCACGGTCGACTGCAGTCAGCCGTGGGGTCAAAGGTTAAAAACTCGCTAGGTGAAATCCATTTATTGCTTACTTATTGTTTATGGGCAAATATTAAAAAAAAATTATAAATTTTCTTTGGAAAAAGAATTTCAAAAAACTTGCGCCGCAATTATTGCAACATGCGCGGCCACCTCTGTTCACATGGGTACGTCTTGTACTGTGCGGATTCCGTGCTATTACTTCTGAGAAACTTTTATAGATGGAAACGCATAGCCAAATAATAACATTGAATCATTTCTAAGTCGCACTGGCAGATCGTTCAACTGTCTCTTTTGTCTCGTGACTAACCAGAAACGAGCTGCAGCGAAATCGTTTCACTTTCTTTACCAAGTTTGTACAGTTTTCACCTAAATTGATTTGGACGGAATAATATACCGTATTTATAGATATTAAGCCAATACCTTAAAAATTACTTCTTTGCAAAAGAAAGTCCGAGCTAGTAATACACAAAGTTTAAATATTTACTGATATAATTTGCTCATAAGAACTTCGTGCAATATAAAGGGGACACTACAAATTTTGAGATGCTGAAGTGAGGCAACAAAAAAAACATTGGCTGAAACCAAGTGAAATAAACTTAACTTAATAATTGTTTCAATCTAACTATGGTCGATAATAAGGATAGTAACTAATATAGTCAATAAAAATATACTTATTATAAAAACATGTTTTAAGATCAGAGTAAAACCTTTTTGAATTCGTAAAACAAATAAGTCCCCATATGTTTCAAAAATATAAAACGATAAGTTATAGAAATTGTAGTTAACAAAAAGACGCAAAACTTTAAAAATTATACGCATCAAACCAAAACAAACTTTTAAATCAGCAACAAAATTCATTAAAAAATAATTAAAAGCGCTGGTATAAACAGTAAAATACAAACTGTGGGTTTTTTTTTAAAAGCGACAATAAGTTACAGAAAAAATTACATCACAACAACTTACATTAATAACACTGTCCGTGTGGCATAACAGTTTTCTCATTTTTACCTTAATTTTTTCTTTTGATTAGCAGGAAACATCAGAGATGCTATACGTAGGGCAACTGTCAATCAATTACCCCAATTTGTTTTTAAAAATGCCAAGGGCCGTCCCGTTAAAATTTGTTTATTGGTTTATTAGTTTTTCTTTAATGTCCAAAATTTAGTTGTGCTTGCTAAAATCGCCAAGTAGAGGAAACTGCTGTTAATTGCTTTCCTAAAGACACAACAGAATGGCAAGTAGCTTTTAAAACCTGAATGTAACAATCACCATAAAGTATAGTAACAACCAACATCTAAAGAAAAGAAACGGTGTACTGATTTTTAGATCGATTATGGATACTTTTAAGTTTGAGCACTGCTCTTCAGCACTTTCTAGGCATAGAGCTGCAGAGATAGGTACAATAAATTTGGCTTGGTTTTTCAAAAATAAAAAACATAACTATTTTTAACAGAGTAAACACTGTTTATTTTATTTTGTTTTTTTACTTGAAATAATGCAATCGTTTGAAACATTTTGTTTTCTTTTATTTGATTTCAAGACACTTTTATCATTGCTCTTCAATTCTTTTTTAACTTCTTTGCTTTTATCATCAGCAATAGGCAGCAAAATACTTTTGGGTTGATTATTCGAAGATTTGTTTGTATTTTTTCTTTTATCGTCTTTAACTTGTTTTGATCTAAATAATGAACTTGCGATGGTTCTTTGTAAAAACTGCTTGTTGGTAGATGGGATTAAATCTTTTTGCCTAAAAAAAATAATAACAAAGACATAAAAGATATATGTTTGAGTGTCATCCGATGGAATGCTATCTAAACACAACTTTTATAAAATTTAATTTTAATAATGACGTTAATGTTAAAATTTAAGTTTATAGATCATTAATTATATACTGGTACATCTGCAAGACTTAAAATTCTAATTTTTATCAGTGTTTTTAATTGAGCTTCAAATGCTTATTACCATCCACTTGGTCCCATAGTTTTGTAGCGCTCTTTTCCACGCTTTGCTTCTTGCAATAGTTCTTTTACAGCCATTCTTTGCAAGTCATCATCATTCATTGCAACTACTTCAAGCAATTGCAAAAATTAACTAAGTATATTTAACACAATTACAAGAAAGTTTTTTTAATAAAATGAACTGAACAATAAATAAAGCACAAACTTTTACCATTTAATTACATTGTGCAACACTAAAAAGTCGTCAGGTACTAGTCGGCAGCGTGGTCGAGTGGTTAAAGCACCGAACTGATGATCAACATGGACCGGGTTCAAAAAGCACTTGCGCCATTCTCTTGTGTCCTTGGGAAAGACACTTTACGACACTTTCCCCTGCTTGGTGGTCTTGGCAAGCAGTTCTAAATTACAGTAATATCTCTACTAAATTACTAGCGAACAGCAATATCTTGGCATCTCCGGAAGCAGGTCAGGGTAATTACTTACTCTATGTATTAGCGCCTCCGTCGCTTTCCTGCGAGTCAGGAGGATAAATATAGAGATAAAAATAAAAAAATAATGAAAGCACCTGCAGGGTATTTTGGGGTAATTTGGGTGCGCTGATCACAAATCTGAACTACGTTTTTCTGTAACAAGTACAGATATTTTGTAATTTTCAAATAAAATTTTTTCAATAGGCTGCTGCACTAGTTTAGCACGTAAGTAAAAAGTGTTTGTTACTGGCGTCACCGTTTAGTTGTATTTTGTTGCTTTTTATATATTCAATAAGAGGTATGAAGAACAGCATCAAGTAAATTGATTTTATAAGCGGCAATGTAATATTTTTGCTGTACTGACTAAATTGTGGCTGCAATTTTTCAAAACTTTATGGCAACGTTTGTCCGCCGCATACATCAGTACAAGGAAAAAATAACCTGCTCGAACATAAGAGCATTTTATAGCTTTTTATCAGCGCAGTTCAGCCATTAACAGCTGTTTTCATATACTGTAGCTTCGACTTCAGCAGTAATGATAAGTTACATTTAAAGAGACAGTGAAAATGCTAAATTGGTAAATTTCTTTTTCTTGCTAGCCTATAGTACTGTACTTGCATGGTGAAGTTTTGAACAGTTATTTACTCCAGTTGCCTTAATTCTGTTCAGCTTGCAGATCATAATTTTCTTTGGATTTAATTTGATTGTAGTAGAGGAAGTTGATTTTGTGAATTGCAAATATGATCAACCTCTGGTGCTTATGCAAAAACAATGCTAATGTATTCTGCTGTATCTATGGAGAATTAACTTTGAGGAAATACAGAAAAAAAGTTAAAGTCAAAAGTTTGTATTATGCTTATTTTGGTTGTGCCATTGGTGATCAGGAGAAACATTGGGTTCCACATTTTTGCTGTGTGAACTGCAGTAGCAGCTTTTATAGATGGTTTGCAGGTAAATATTTCTTTAGGATTTGCAGTACCTATGGTTTGGAGAGAACAGAAGGATCATGTTACAGATTATTATTTCTGCCTTACCAAAGTACAAGACCATAGCCATAAAACCAGAAAGAATATCCAATACCCAGACCTGCCTTCTGCCATTTGACCAGTTTAACATTCTGTTGATTTACCCATACCAATGCCTCCAGCCAGTCTTCCAATATTGACATCTTCCAAAATTAGACGAAAAATCTTTGACATGTTCTGAAAGCTCAGGTGCAGATTTCGAACCTTGTCAAAGCAAAGGTATACTACATTTGATTACACAAGAAGATCTGAATGATCTTGTTTAGGATTTAAATCTTTTAAAAGATAAAAGTGAACTTTTTGTGATCACGCTTGCAGCAGTGAAACTTGCTTTCGTTTTACCATCAAAGGTCTAAGCGTTCATCTAACTTCTTTTCTACCGATGGTGAGCTACTATTGCAATGATATTCCTGCACTGTTTAAAGCATTGATATAAATTATGACCCATATGATTGGAGGCTTTTTATACAGTAGATGGTTCCAAAGAAAGCATCAAAGCAGTTCTTTTGCATAACGGAAATACTTTACCATCAGTACCAGTAGCCTATTCAACAACCCTAAAAAAAACCTACAACACTTTGCAGTTTATCTTGAACAGAATATGTTATGAGAAAAGCAGGTGGTTTGTGTGTTCTGATTTAAAAATCACAGCTTTACTGAGAGGTCTTCAATTGGGCTACATGAAATATCGTTGTTTTTTGTGCTTGTGGGATTCCAGAGCTCATAGCAAACACTACAAAAAGGAGCAGTGGCCTATGAGGCTGGAAACCTAAGCTGGTTAACGTAATGTCATCAATGTACCTTTGGTTCCTGCAAACAAAATTATTTTACCTCCTCTGTTAAGTTACACTCTCTATTAAGTTAGGTTTGTTCAAACAATTCGTCAAAGCTTTGGATAAAGACTCTTATGTTTTTAATTTCTTGTGAACTTGTTTCCCTCACTTGTCAATCACAAAAATAAAGGAAGGTGTTTTTGTTGGTCCAGAAATACGGAAGTTGATACTCAACAAAGAATTTGATAAAATGTTAAACACCAATGAACTAAAAGCATGGAAGTGTTTCAAACAAATTTGCCTCAATTTTTTAGGTTCACACAAAGTTGAAAATTTTGAAGATGTTATTGCCAATTTATTACATAATTATGGTGTATTAGGTTGTAAAATGTCCCTAAAGGTGCATTTTTTGGAATTGCATTTAAATTTTTTTTTATGAAAATTTGGGAGATGTTTCAGATAAACATGATAAAAAATTCCATCAAGATGTTGCTATCATTAAAAAAAATTTAAAGGGAAATGTTTTGTGGGGATGCTTGCAGATTACAGATTACTACAGGTCTTGCGCATAATTACTGGATGCCTGTGTCCCACTCCAATGGACCACCTACCTGTACTCCCCTAAGCATCCAACCAGCTGAGCTTTGTCAAATGGGAGTGACACTCTCTTTGGCTTACCATGGATCTCTGGACCCCGATCATATCTTGTATGGTCTCTTAAGTGGGTCCTCAGATACTTGCCAAGTGAGACTAAGATCCAGACGCCCGTTTGTGCCAGCTGTGCAGAATCTTTTGGACAACCTTGCCAGACTTGGCATCTGCACTTCTGAATGGACAAATCACAAATGGAAAATGGAGTACTGTGAAAATGCTTCCAGGCTCTGTGCTTTTGTGCCTCAGACCAGTGCCAGGCCTGTTGGGATGGGCTTACTCTGAGTAGCTTGGGTTAAGCTCAACTGCCTGTGGACTGGTGTTGGGCAATTCCACTCGTTCATGCACAAATGGGGTCTCGCTTCTTCACTGAATTTCGAGTGTGGCACCTCTGAGCAAACCGCAGACCATGTACTAACAGCATGCCCTATACATTGGGCACCATATGGAGCACGAGGTCTGACGGTTTTGGATGACAAAACTCGATGTTGGCTTAATAACACTACTGCCAGCATTTGATTCAGGCAGTGCAGCAGTCTGGGGTAGTAAAAGGATAAACCTTTGGCCCCAGTCCTGCTTGTGTCTGACCTGAAGTGGATGCCCTTCAAATGATGACAACGACTACAGATCTGTAAAAAGGGATATTTCTAAATTGCTGCATAAATGACAAAGTATATAATTGCAGAACATTTTTGTGTTGTTTCACTGTGCCAACTTCTATTCATTTTTGCATATTTGATAATGTAAATCTTTCAATATTTTGTCATTATTTGGTGATATGTCTGCTTTTGGTACCTTCAACACTTTCCTGTGAGTCAGGAGGATAAATATAGAGATAAAAAAAAGCATCAAGTTTTATCATCCAAAACTGTCAGATCTCGTGCTCCATGTGGTGCCCAATGTATGGGGCATGCTACTAGAATGTGGTCTGCAGTTTGTTCAGAGGCACTACACATGCAATTTAATGGAGCAAGACTCCATTTGTGCATGGATGAATGGAATTGCCCAACACCAGACCACATGCAGTTCAGCTTAACCCAAGCTGTTCAAGGCAAGCTCATCCCAACAGCCTGGCACTGGTCCTGGATATAAAAACATGAAACCTGTAAGTATTCTTGCAGTACTCCATGTTCCATTTATGGTTTGTCCACTCAGAGGTGCAGATGCTATGCCTGGCAAGGTTGTTTGAAAGATTCTGCGCAGCTGGCACAAATGGGCATCTAGATCTTAATCTCTCTTGGCAAGCATCTGAGGACCCACTTAAAAGACCAAACAAGATATGATCAGGGTCCAGAGATCCACAACAAGCCAAAGAGAGTGTTGCTCCCAGTTGGTGAAGCTCATGTAGGGTTGTGATTAAATATTAGATTTTGGTTTTGCCAATCACTAAGTGAACAACAGAGGGGGCTGGAACCATATAAAGTGGGAATCAGAACCAATCTGGGTTCACAAAAAAACCAGGTCTATACTGGATCCTGAAAATCTTGAAAAAAAGTGATTGAAAATTTTTAAATAAAATCATAATCATTAAGTTTTGCAAAACAGTTGTTGCTTGCATGGATCAGTAACAAGGTAAAAAATGCAAACAGGTCAACTACATCAATTGCCATATAACAGAAAAGAAATTGAAAAACAAATAAAGTACATAATTTCAACTTAAAACACACAAATACAAGCAACAAATAGTTATTCAAAAATTTGCATATAAATGCCAGCATATATGCTACAATACAAAATATGACTAGTAATTCTGAATATTACAAAACAATAACAAAAATGGCAAGACAACAATGATAGCAAGTATGACCAAAAAAAGAAAGTGGCACAGTTTTTGCCATTTTTCCATCTTTGCAATGGTTTTCATGTACTAATTAAAACTATCAATAGTGATTTCAGGTCAGCATTTTCTGAAAAATTCGAAATTACACAACAAGCATTAAAAACATATTTGAGTAACAATGAAAAAAATTATAGCAATGAAGTATCTCTTAAATTGTGATGCCTGGCATGTATACATAACTACAAATTCAATTCTAAAACAAATGACAATAGATAAAGTTCTTAAAAAAGAAAAATTTGGATAGAAAATTTTATGTATATTAGGTTGATTTATAAATAATTTTTGACTTTGTTGATGCAAATTAGAAATGCTTTTTAATCATTTTGAAACACCTCAAATTTTGGTTTACTAGTCCAAAATATAAGGAAAAATTATCTTTTCATTTTTTCAAAGCTATTTTATCACTTTCATTGCAATAAAATTATAAATCATTGCCCTTGAAATGGAAAAACTAAATTTACATATTTGACATGTGATGTTGTGGGAGCTTAAACAAGAAAATGATTTAGCAAAAATACTGAAAAAATATGCTGTATTTGTAACCAAGATGTCATAACAGATTGACAACTAAAAAATGGGTTCACAAAATTTTGTTTTAAGGATTTAAACTTGAAAAATAAGCTTTGCCCTGGGCACTCATTGGACATGGATGGAGCTGCTTTAAAAACAATTGCTTTTGGTGGGATAGCTGTGGTATTATCCATCATGAGTTTTTGGGCCATAACTAAGCACTAAATGCAACTTGTATGATGAACAATTGCAGCATGTGAATAAAAATCTGAAAAAAAGCATCTGACATTTGTTAACAGAAGAACAGTTGTGTGCTTCATGACAATGCAAGATTGCAAGACTACATGCTACAAAAGTGACTTAAGAAAAGATTTTACAACTCAGCAAGTCTGTTCTACCTCATACACCATACTCCCCTGACCTCACCCCAACTGATTTTCATCTCTTTAGATCTTTGCAAAATGATTTTCAGGGCAAAAAATTTATTGAAGACAATCAAATAAATCAAGTACATCCATAAATTTTTTAATCAAAGTAGTCTTTATTTCATTAGGGTGGCAATAAAAATTTAATTGCTTAATGGGAAAAGGTCATTGAAAATAATAAATACAGGGTGTCCAAAAAAGACGTACAGTGGCAAGCAAAAAAGTAAGACTTTTATTTCATTAGATTATTTGGAAAATTTATAGATAAGGTCCAGCGCTACTTTAGGCCATTTTTCGAAACTAATTTACTGTTGTTTTGCATGCTGAGAATGATTTTGGCATTTAGAAGTGTTGCAAATCCTTTTTTAGAAGTGTTTCAACAGGTAGACCTCCCCTGAACCCTCACCCCAAATTTTAGGAAGACCTAAAAATCACTTTTTTTTTATTGTTTTTCAGGGGGAAACCCCCTGCACCCCCTAAGATATAGAAAATAATTTGAATCATATGAATCACAGGCTCCTTCCATGACGACAATGAATGAATGAATGAATGAAAACGCAAAATTTAAAACGAGCGCAAAACAAGTAACTCAATTGTGTGCATGCACAGAAATGGGGCAGGGGAGGAGGTATGCATAAAACATCAAATATCCCAAAAATGATTAATTTGTGACAAATTTAAGTATCACCATGTTATTCATCAAGCAAAATTACAAATAGAAAGTCAAGGTTTAAAGTATAAAATCATGCTGGAGCTTATCTATAAAAATACCAATTTTTTCTAAATCACTTAGTTAAAATTGAATTATGTTTTCAAAAAAAAAATCAATTAATATTGGATTTAATATAATTTTTTGTGCTCTTTTAATTATATATTGCTTGACAAATATAATTTAATTTCAACAAAGTTGTTTAAAAAAAATCTAAAAAAAGAAAAAAGTCTTACTTTTTTGCTTGCCACTGTATACACCTTTAAGCAGCTGATAACTCAAATGTCTGTTGTTTATTTGCAGATAATTGTTTCTTGTTAATTGGTTTGCTCTAATTCATTTTGAGGTAAAATTATCATACATACACGCTTTAACAGTTGCTAATTCAAATATTTGTTTTTTTTGCGTATTAAACCCATGGATCCAAATGATGGCAGCCAGAATAAATTTGAGAAAAAAAAGTTATAAAATGCTACTGAAAGGATGAAAATGCAGTTGAAGTGCAAAAAAAATTTAGGAGAATGTTTCAAAAAAAACCATGGACAAAAGTTACCATCACTCAAATTAGAGATAAGTCTTAAGCCAATGAAACTGTTCATAATGTCTCCAAAAAGCATTCTGGAAGACCACGTACATCAACAAGTTCTACAAAGTTACTAGCAGTGTATGGGCCAGAACAGACATCAGTTTGAGAACTGGCAGTGAAAAAATAAAAGAATAATGTCTATAAATTGTTTTACATGTTGAAAATTAAATGAATAATAATAAACATCTGGTTTACAGCTATTTAAAGTGTGTATACATCTTTTTGGGATACCCTGTATACTATTGATTAACACTTGTTAATGAATCAACCTAACATATTCATATAGACCTATGTCCTATATAACAAAATTTGTTTGGTTCTATATCTTTCCAACAGCTAACAATAAAGCCCAACAACCACATAAACAATTTTTGTAACACTTAACATAAGCCAAGCCCCACATCAATCTGCACTATTTTTAGTGCTAAACAAAACAAAGCATGTCAGAAATTTCAGAAGAAAATTAGATTATGTAGCAACACAAAAACTATAACTTCAAACTGAGTCAACAAATCAGTCTTTTCTATGAAATAATTGCTATTTGTTTAAAAAAATCAGTCAAATTATAAACTCATAACCAGCTTCCAAATATGTATTTTAAACTAAGAAAACAAACTCAAAAAATGTTAGTACTTAATTTGTTTAGGACTAACTTAAGAAACTGAGAAAAAGAAGACGGGTATTCGCGACCTCAGTAAAAAGTTAGATCCAGAACCTCTCCGTATCCTTCAAAATTTGCAAATATCCGCTCTCGATCCGCTACGTACTTAGTACTTATCAGAGATGAGCAAGGACTGGAGTCGGAGTCGGAGTCGGACTGGAGCCGGAGTATGGCATATTTTGTCGGAGTCGGACTAGAGCTGGAGTCGATTTTTGTTAATTTGTAATGGAGTCGGAGTCTATCGTTTAAAAATCAATTAATTTCAAATATTAGAAGAAACATTTTTATACCATAAAATGTTTTTTTGATCTTAAAAAGTTTTATTCCTGGCATTTATTTTGAGTTTATTGCTCATACACGACACTTGCGGCTAGTTCTTTATTTATTATTTAAAATTGACATGTAAAATAATCGTTATTGTTCAAGCAAATCCTGGCCTATTCTAACCTTAACCGTAACGCTTGCCTTTACATGAGTTCCTTTAAATGAGTCCGTATCACCCTGCCTAATACATTAATGGCTGGTATTATATTAGTTTTTATTGTATATGTATTTGTAGCCTGCATAAAGATTGTCTTGTTACCAAAATGATGGTATAAATGCAAAGATTTTTTTCCCATAGTCATAACCTATCTATATGATTTTTTTAATGTTAAGTTTAAGCTAGTGCAAATTTACTTGTATACTTGCGTGATATTTTCCAATGTTAAGTTAAAGCTAATAAGTTCAATCTAAAATAAAATATTATTACATTTAGTTAAAATAGATTTGATATATCTTGGGTATTTATTTTGAGTAGCCTTGATTACTTTTAACAAAAACATGAATTTTTCTTCTAATGAAGTTTGCAAACTTCTTGAAGATAACAAATTGCTGGAAATACCTAACACTTCTGGAAAGAGCACAGTTTGGTAAAATTTTTTATATTTAAATCATATTGAAAGTAAAGATTATTGGATACGTAATTTGTAAAACTTGTAAGCAAGCATTAAAACATAATAAATCGACTAGTGGAACAACACATTTAAATAATCACTTTAAAACGAGGCAAATATAATGCAAAAGTATTTCCTGAAGTAACAGCATATTTTAGTAAGTCTGACATGAGCTTGTCAAAAGTTATAAAAGACACAGCGTTAAATAGTTCAGTTGCATTTGTTGTATCAGATGTAAGACCATTAAATGCAGTGGAAGATGATGGATTAATACAATTAGCAAATGCAATGATAAAAGTTGGAGCTACACATGGCATTGTTGATGCAAAAGCAATACTTCCTTCCAGATACACTATAAAAAGAAGCATAGAAAAAAGTGCATCATCTTTCTGTGAAAAGCTGATAGAGAAAGTAAGTAAGGCTATTAAAAAATATAGTTTAGTTGTATTACCACAGATTTATGAACAGAGCTAAGATCACCTAACTTTTATTCTATCACCATACATTTTATCAACAGCAATCTTCTTCAATTAAGAGTGATATGTGTAAAAGAATTTAATGAGGCAAAATCAGCAGAAAACCTTGAAATAATACTTTTTAAAAGTTTATCAGACTTTGGAATGCCTTTTGAAACAATGGTGGATCATTGTTTTTTGTTTGATCATTGTTTGGGTGATTAATTAGTAAGTTACGACCAACTTACTTATTGTTGCAAGATTTTGTTTTTTGTTTGTATATATGAAATTTTATTAACATGGAGTCGGATTGGAGTCGGATTATGTTTTAGAAAAAATTCTTGGAGTCGGATTGGAGTTGGAGTTTAAATCAATGGAGCCGGACTGGATTCGGACCCAAAAAAATGTGACTCCGCTCATCTCTGGTACTTACCTCTAGTAAACAGTTATATGATTTTGGTTTGGGATCCAGTGATTCACCAGACATCCATACCGATGCATATATAAATGCATTGTGTCAGGAAAAAACATTTGGTAATTTTTGAAAAAATATCTAGTTTTGTTTTTTGGTTGTTTATTAAACTTTTACATTTAATTTAATTAGAAAAATTGAAGTTTATTAAACTGAAATAAGATAAAGATTAGTCAGTAAAATTGTTTTGGTTAGCAACCTAATTTTATTTCATGTTTGTACTAATTTGCCACGGTTATTTGCATATTTTTATATAGATAATATTCATTTCTTCTTTTTTTTTGCCTAACAAATAGATAACAAAGCACTTTTTGTAATATTGCAGTTGACGTAGACAACTTTTCGGTTCTTTCTTCTAGCTTTTTGCCAAGCCATGCAAGCAATAGTTTCCTGAAAAAAATTATGACTCTGATATCTTGCAATATTTTTTTGTATTCGAAGCGGTTCCAGATCTTTCGATGTATTAACAATGTGGATCCAGTACAGATTTCGTTTTTTGCAGACCAATATTGGTTCTGGATTCCATTTGATGTGAATCTGGGCATTTGTGTTCAGTCATGGCTTTAATAAGGTGCAGACGGAGCGGCCGCACCGGGTCTCCCCTAAAATACATCAAAACGTGGCCCCCAGGCCCACTACACAAAATATTGCTCTATTTCGTCATTGTAGCACCAGGACGGGGTTTGGCTAAAATAAAGATTTATTTTAGAGATCACTTTGTTTTGATACACTAAAAAGTGGCTCCCCTTATAACATTGACTTTTTTTTAGAGATTGCTTTGCCTTGGAACACTAAATAGTGGTCCCCCTTAATTTTCTTGCACCGGGACCCCTTTTTCGTAAGGCCATCCCTACTTGTGTTCAATACTAGAAACAGATTGATCTTTAAAAAATTTAAAATTGGCCAAATTCGGTCGGCAAAAGACTCGAAAGCATTTAAAACTCCCGCGCCACGAAACTAAATTCTATAATTTTTTGTAAAGTGCGTAAAAATATATAAATTGGTGTGCCTTGTTCTTTCTCAGCATAACTTCACTGGACTGATGAGACCCGAAAGGTCGAAACAGTACTGTCTCCAGTTACTTATGCTCCCTGCTCTTGCAGGTTGAGCACTCTGGCTGAGAAGACAGTGATGCTGTTGCGCTATGCATTGCTCATCATTTTATATGATTTGAGCACTCTTGGCATCACTGGGCTTTGATTTTACTTGTGGCTTAAAAACCACAAGTAAAAGATTAGCCACAAGGTACAAATTGGTGTGCCTTGTTCTTTCTCAGCATAACTTCACTGGACTGATGAGACCCGAAAGGTCGAAACAATACTGTCTCCAGTTAAATTGCTTTATAATATATTTTGGATTTATAATATATTTTAGCTGTACCTCAAACATAATAAAGCACAGTGGTGAAAGTAGAATAATTTTCTTGCCAGAACGGTGTTGAAGCAATAGTAAAAGTACGCGTAGAATAATTTGCTTACTGTAATTGCCGATCAAAAGCAAAATCTATTTGACTATAAACAAAACTTTTTTGAACCAGCACTTAAACAACATAACTAAAAACAAACCCTGAATTATATAAAAACTTTCCATTAAAAAATTTATAGTAATCATTCTTTTTTCAAGTTTTGACGAGCCATACCACTTGCTGAGTGAGCTGCTCTTCTTTCTTTTCAAAGCCAAGTTCTTACGTATGGCTCTGGATTTCATTTTTTGCACGAAGGCTCTATAGTGCTAAAAGAGCTGTTTCCCGGCATTGCTTGTTGTGATGACATTTCTGATATCAGTTATTATATTCTGGACAATGCTTCAGTCTTGTGAGGTTGTTTAATTATTGATCCTCATCTCCATCCTAAGGAACAACGCTAAAGCCATTAACGCATATTTATTATTGAAAGTGCAGATTGCTTTAACATAATCGCAACTAAAAGTTTGCATGATTTGCAACTAAAAGTTTGCATGATCAATTTTATTTTTCTACTGTTTTGTGCTGAGTCGAAATCCGTGGAGTCCTGTATTTGAATTGTTTGAATCAAAACCAATAAAAAAATTGCGTTAACCTTTGCGAAAACACAAATCTTGAGGGCTAGGCTGAAACATAGGTTGAAATGTTTCGAATATATGTTGATAAAAATTTATTGAATCGTAATGACATTACGATTGAATCGTAATTATATTCTTTGTAATGACAAACAAATGGGAAATGGTGAGTATAGCCTGCAGTTTAGCGTTTGAGAAGTGTAGCATTGGGAAAACAAGGTAATTAAGTTGAGTAATTAGGTAAGTTTAGCAACACTTGTTCTAGCGAAACGACTAAATTTAAATATCGCTTCGCGCAACAAAATGACCATGTTTTTTCCGAAAATACAGTATATCAGCTATATCAGCTTTTTGGTCTCTTTCTTAATGGTTGCAGATTTTTAAGTCTTTATTCTTTGGAGCAGTATATGATAACAATAAAAAAATTTTGTTTATAGTAAAAATTTGAAACAATAGCTAAATTTTGCTTTGCAGTTTAGATAGATTTAATGTTCGCCTTGTTTTCAAGCAATTAAGATATAGAAATTTACTCGTAATTTAAAAAAATGACACATTTGACGAATTTTATATAAAACACATTTGGAGATGGCAAAAATGGGGTAAGGCAATTGCTCTAGGGGGAAGATTGCTTAGTTGCTCAACTATATATTATAAATAAATTTTGCGACCAACTGGAGATTTTTTTATAATTAGATTTAAAGGTAAAGAGTTTATAAGGTCAAAAATCTATTATTATGTTGGACTAATTGAGGATTGAAATAAAGTTGCCAGGCTTTTACAATGGATAGTCAAAAAGTTGTTATGTGAACCTGTTTTAGCCATCTTTTACATAACAATAAATACAAAAACCAAACTCAAAAATAGTAGGCCGAAAGTTATAAATTGATATGTCTACTGCAAAATTTCTAAATTTTAAGATTTAAAATAAAACTTTAATATAGATTTATTATTGCTCAACTTACCCCATCAAGAAACGGTAGTGTAAGTTGAGCAGTTTTTATAAAAACAATATTACATAAAATACTATAAACGCACTAGTAGCATCAATAAATTTCTTTTTCTTAAATAAAAGTCAACGTAGATAGCTTTAAATTCTTTATACAACTTTCATTTAAAGTTCGTGTTCTCAAAACATATTTGTTTAAAGCAATTGAATTAGGCTATATGCTGCTAACTAATATATTGCTTTGATATATTTTAAACCTATTTATGAACTAATTTTCGTTAAGAACGATAATTTTATTAGAAGACACATGCATTAATCCAAGAATGAGCAAACTTAAGTGCAAGAGCCGAATTCAGAAATTTACCTTTTTCAAAGAGGCGACTGCAGAACAGCACATTTTTTAAAGTACCGCACAGACAGAGGCACCAAAAGCGAGAGGGCCAATACCCCCTGCCTTTTTGCCCTATTTAGATTGCCCCCCAAATTTTTTGTAACGTTGTTTATTAAAAAACGTACAGTTGGGCAAATAGTGTCCTTGGAAAATTTACAGTATTGAGTTATCTCTACAATATATAAACTCGACCAAAATATCAGATCGATTGGATCATTTTTTTACTCTTAGTCTAGACGGAATTGGTGGAAAGGAACACAGATACAAAGCGACAACCATTTTAGTCTTCAACTACTATTTGGGACAAAAATAGAGATTTTCAGCACCGAATGGAAGTGATGACTTTTTTTTGGAGTGCCCCTAGATTTTTCCCTAAAAATGGTCGCGGAACCAAAGTGGCAACTCTGTAAAACACTACACAACTATGATTCGGGATATCATCCTCAAAATTTGGACAAGATTGTATTGCCCAAGCCAAAAATTTTTTGTGCGACTATGAACTTTGACTACAATTTTTTTTATCCAACAAAAAAAGGTGATTTTTTAAAAATTTGCCCACCACCCACCAAAAAAATTTCCGGTGCCCCTGCGGCACAATTATAGACCTAATATGTAAAATAGTCAAAATAAAGGATTTTACGGCGGGCACACAGTGCAAAATGACCTGCCGCTATCCCTTCTTAAAAATTAACAGTATGCAGTTATGGCCTTACAAAAGGGGGGCCTGGTGAAATAAAAATAAGGGGGAATACTTTTTCAAAACTTTTTTTTTTCAAAACAAAGTGATCTAAAAAAAGTCATTACTTTAAGGGGCCTACTATCATGGTGCTACGATGAGAAAATAGAGCAATATTTTGCTAAAGGGGCCACTTTTTGACGTTTTTTAAGGAAGCTTGGTGCGGCTGCGCGTACTAAAGCTATCTTGCACTGACAGTATGACTTAATATAACGCTTAATTAAATCTTTTACAGGGCCGCATAAATTTGCCGGCCGGTAGTTTATCCACCCTGCATTAACTCTTTGGGTGCCGAATTTTACTCAGCAAGTTTACAGCTACAGTTTTATTTTTGATAAAATTATGATTTTTATGTTAGTTTAAAAAATTATTACTTTAGAACTATTAAAATATTTTGAGCTTAGAAACTCGTAGCATTGTAGTTTTTTCTAATTGTAACGATTTTTATGATATAACAATTTGGCTAGTACATTCTGGAAAACATTGATGGCATTATTCCAGGTGTCGGAAACCTTACTACATGTCACGGGCCGAAAACTAAGTGTATAACGTTATATGGCGGGCCGTACTTATTTCCAACTACAAAAACCTTTCTTGCCGTTCCACAAAATTGCAGTGAAGACTTTTTTGTTCTTCATTGATTTTTTAGTCGTAAGAGCAACGTAATACAAATTTAAAGTAAAGACCTTTTTTTGTTCTACACCAGATTTGGTACATGAAAGTGAAGCAATTTTGCACCCTTGCTGAAACTAGATGTATTATGGCCGCATAGATCACTTAAAGTTATTACGTTAAAAAGTAGGGTTGCCAACGAGACGACGGGCCGTGGTTGCCGACCTCTGCCTCACACAGTATATAAAACAGAGATATTTCACAATTTAATCAACCACGATTAAAAAAGGAAAACAATTTTTCGTGTTTTTCTGATACCTGTAATGAGTTTAATAGTCTTATTACAAAAACCATTAAATCCAAATAAAAATCTGCTAAAATTTATGATTATATTACGCAAATGAAATTTCTCGGCAACTTGAAATTCTGTTGCCAAAAAAATCTTAAATGCCCAAAATTTTCTAGTTAAAAAAAAGCCCGGTGTATTGGCGATGTAGCTGTTCATACAATGCAGATCATATAAATACTGGGACTTATTAATGAAACGGTACTTTGTAACACGACTAAAGTTGTGTACGTTACTTGGCTATAGAGATACTAAAGTCGCGTACGGCAGCAAAAGGGTCAAACTAAAGGTTCAAGTTACTTTGGCTCTTTCATGCGAAAATTCACTGCTTTTTTGGGCAATACTTAAAAAACGTACTTTTTCCGTAAATCTTTGAGTAAATTTTAACAGCAATAACGATTGGTACTAGGCTGCGCTACCGTATCTCGGGGCAGGCTACGCAATTTCGATCAGCTTTTGAGAAACGTGAATAAATGATATCACCAATAATAAGGGCCTTAGTATCGAAAAACAAAATCGGAAGGGTGTACGATAAACTCGTTTAGTTGGTAGAAAGAATTCAGAAAAACATGGATTTTTACTATTTTACTATATTTTACGAAGAACTCCTACGAGGTAGGCCTATAAAAAAAAAAAGTCAACATGGCTCCGTTGTCAGCAATAAGTAAATGACGTAGAATGAGAAAAACAATGTTATCAGACAGCTCGAGTAGATTTATACTAGCAAAAAATTCAAAAAAGATAAAGAAACGGTGGTATCTTACGGAAATATACCTCAGAAGAACTTTTTTTTTTGGATACGTCGAAGTAATTCTTTCCTGAAAAAATTACTTATTGATAAAATATGCTACATACGTATTTACGAAATTTTGACTCTCCCTGTTTTAACAGCTTATATCTTTTCCATTGAATCTAAGCAATACTGTTGCATTTCCGTTTTTCATAACTTTAGTTGGAACACTTGTGTAATAAACAGATAAAAAAACAATTCACCAACGTGAAAAAAATCATTCCAATTACTTCCATAAACTTCAATACGCGTTAGCTCAGGAGCAAACATCGTGGGACGAAGATAAAACTGAGCTGAAAGGAAAAACGTTTAGTCAAAAACGGCGCCATATTTCCACACTTTTTAAAAAAGCAAAACGTCACTGCAGCTTGGTGGGTTTAAGCAACCGACACGTAACTATAAGAAGTTTACTGCCGAACAAAAGCTACTTTTTCGCATTTTATTTTGCTCGTCCCCCGGAATAACACTCTGACTATCGGATAGCAATTACAATTCGTCAATTATTTTTGACAAATTAACCAAAACAATACTTTTTTTTTACCGCTTGGAAAAATTTTCAGTTAAATACCTAATTCCCCTAACGAATTTAAGCGATGGTGCAATTTTAAGTTAGGCAAGTTTTAACGTGAATTTGTTGCGATAATACGCTTCTTTTTTTTTGTATCGTCGTAGTTTGGTGTTTTTTTGTTTTAAACGAAGTCACCATTGTAAACAGTTGTGGCTCCCACTGAAGGATTTATCGTGAAGTGCCTTTCCTACGAACACAAAGCAAATCATTCAAGTAGACTCAAATCGAACTCCCGTCATTCTACTCGCAATTCAGAGTACTATTATAACGAGCATTTCAATCAAAATCACAAATTTTTTAAAAGATATTGTAAAAACAAAATTTTTCATTAAACCTGAAAAAGTGGAGCCAAGTGTTTGCCTCCGCAGCATCGCGCCCGAGCACAGATAGTTATTTTAAAGACAACTTATTGAAAATCTGTATTAAAGAAAACTGTTCTAGTGAAACAGTTAGTGCAATCTGTTGCGCTAAAATTGGGATCAGTTTTTGATCTAACGTTTTTCCACCAAGTTTCATAGCGATTCTAGTATCTAACTCGAATTTAAACTAGTTTTAACGATTTATAAAAAATGCAGCCAATACTTTATAACACATTATACATGATCAAAATGAATTATAATCAACACGATTAAAAACATAAGACAAAGTAGTTAAAAAGACGGTGAATGTTTCAGTTCCGGCTGCTTAAGTTTTTAAAGCAATTGACAGACTTAAAGATGGCACTAAACCAATAAGTTTGTTAAAAGACTTTCTAACAAAAGGGCAATCGAAATATAAACTTACAAAGACGAGTGTTTAAAACTCCTTTAACTGCTGGTCGATACAAGAGGCGATGCTTGCTCTGCCGGAGTCTCCGAAGGTTCGCTTTTGGGTGTGACCGCAGCATTGGTTTGTATTGTCGAGGGAACAGGTTGCTGCCATTGGGTGGTATTGGGTGATGAAATACTTGGAAAATTGGCAGCGGCATCTCTATCTTCGGACTTCACATGCATCTGATTATCAAATTGATTGTTTTCCAGACGTTGGATCGTTCGTTCGTCTTCGTCGCCGAACTCTGTGCCCATCAGAGTCGGCTCGCCAACTAATAAGACATCGGACGATGAAAAGTTCTTCTTTTTCGATCTTTGTGCGGGGTTGTTGGCATTGTTCGTGCTGGACGATTTGCGTTTTCTTTTGGTCGGTCGAGGGGTAGCATCGGGTGTGTTTAGCACTTGAGCCCATTTTGTAAATAAGCAGTTTTTCAAGCACTCTCGGGGTTCCAGGCTGTAAGTCTTTTGTCTTGACATCAATTCTTTCATTGGCTCGAGAACAACACACATTCTTAGAAAGTTAAGCAAAGCGGAGGTCAAACCGACCCTGGTAATATTTTTACACAACTGTTCAAGCATTTCAGAATGCTGAAGCGCCTGCTTTGGTATGAACTCGGAATGAGATCGAATTGCAAAATGCCAAGAGCGTATTCGCATGAACTCGTCAGGTGAAAATTCAGCAAAAAAATAGCCTTCCACATAAACTTTTGTATGAACTGGTTTTGGGTAGAGCATTGTCATTGTGGCATGCTCTGACTCGAGAACAAGACATGCATTGTTTGAGAAGTCCTTAAAATTAGCCAAAGAAAGATTCATATCTGCTACGCCACTTTCAAACATAGTTTTAAAAAAGCGAGGAATCAAAGTACGACCGATCGTATAACGCTTTAAACTCTCTTCAAAAAAGGATAAAGTAAACGTTGCTTTGTCTTCGAAAAATTCTGAAACAAATCCATCCCACCATTGGATATCATTGTTTTCTGGCCTTTCTTGCATACGCTTGTTCATGTGATAAATTCGAAAATCGGGGTGCATGTATGGAGGGTGTCTAACATCCATATTACTATTTGGTCGAATAGGCATTTCCTTAATAATCTATAAAGCAAAAAGATTTGGATAATTTTGAGATTACAATATAAAAAATAAAACTTGACAGTAGAAGATTGGGCCTTTAAGAAGTCACCATAAGTAACCTTTTTTAGTGAAACTAACCCAGAATACCCCCCTTACTGCACCAGAATGGAATAAAGAAACCAGGAGAAAAAGAATCTTTTAAGAAGTGATAGTAACTGCAGGGGGAACCGGGTTAGTTTCACGAACAAAAATTGCTTGAAGTGACTTCTTGAAGAGACCTGAAGGTTGTTCACTAAGTATTAATCAGATTATACAAAAGACTAAATAGTAACATTAGTCTCAATGCTTACAACTTTTATATGATGCACAGAACTCATCTGATGAGAAATGAATAAATTTGTGTTAACAAGTTTGCTTATTGTAGTCTAAAAAATGGACTTTCCTATGACAGCCCAGTTAAATTTTAATTCTTTTATACTAGTGTAGAGCATATCTCTTGTATGCATTGAAGTCTTGTTTCTGCATTAAATTGATGCTTTAACACAAACAGTAGACAATGTTAATTAAGCCTGCTTCATAAATTGGAAAACTCTTACAAGAATCTATTGGTTTCTAATGACACAACCTAATTATGAATTAACAAACACTAAATTTGTTATGAATGGTAAAACAGTCTGAGTAATAAACAAAAATTTTAGGCCCCAATCAGGCCTGAAACTAAATTCACAGTAAATACTATTTTAAAAGACAGCCTTTTTTTAAATTAACAATATGAAGTTGTAAATGAATTCTTTTTTGTACATGAATTTGGTTAGAAAGATTTGATTAATGAACACAAGAATGCTTTTGTGAAGGAATTAGAAAATTACTGTTGCTGTAGTGATGCACATAACTTGACTAATTATGTGCTTTATATGGCCAAGTCATAAAACTAGATTAAATTTTGCAGTTGAGAGTTTGAGAGAATGCTTAGTTTATTGCAGATCTGGATATATGCTCTTTGATGCATCTTTTTAAACTTTTGAATGTACGATCAATGAACACAACTATTACTATGTGAAAATGTTAAAAAATTTGCTAATGTATAAAGTTTATTTTAATTAATAAATTTCTCAAAACGTTTCATTATCTAACTATATCATACTCATACCACAAGATTCTCATCAAAAAATCAATTTAGCAGTGCTATGTTTAAATCAAAGAAACTCAACAATATATTAGAAAATTCTAAAAATTATTTTATTTATCATAACTTAGGGCTATTATTATCAATAAATTTAGAAAATGTAGTAAAATATTTGTACTTCGTTAATTCTTTGTATTTAAATTTTTTAAAATAAATTTTTTATAATTTTTTGTATTTAATGCATTCTGTTTCCCTTTTCCATTTATCTAAATGGGCCCTTTGTTTCATTATTATGTTAAATTGTTTTTTGTATGTTTTAAAACAATTAATTATTTATTCAATATTAATTCAGCTTGAGAATTAAAAAATATAAATCACAAGGTGTTTGCTTGACTTAACTGTTTCAAGCCTAACAGAACATATAGGTCTAATCCTTTTAAGCCTATGTGATGTATATGTCCTGCCAAAACTACAAAAATTTGAAGTTTGGCTCAATGAAGTTTAAAAGAAAAAATTTGCTCCAATTTACAATTACATAAAAAGTCTAATGGGACATATATGACCCAGTTAAATTCTTCATTGCATTTATAAATATTTAAAAGTTTTCTTGATAACTATGTTAAAATTTTTTCTTGAAGTCATAAAATGCCATTTTTATAAAATAATTAATTCAGACTTGAAAGGGTTAAAAAATTTTAAGGATCCTTTTGTAATAATTCTGTTAGAATCTTTTATTTATTTACTAAAATATATGTGTCTAGTTATTTACTATGAATTATAAGATTATATAACTTTTATGCATAGACTTTTTAAACATGATTTAAGAGTTGCCAGAAAAAAAACAAACGAAAAAAGTTCACATGTTCCAAAATTATATTTACTATTTACTGATTGCTCAAAAAAATCAAGTCTAAAATAAATTTTAAATCTAGGGTGGGGAAACTTTTTAATCAAAGGGCTGCATTCAGAAGTTGATTTTGATTGAGAGATGCACTATTATTACAATATAAATTTGAGCCTCAAACTTGCACAAAGAAAAAAAAGGTTTTCTTTTCGAAAGTTACACTGTTCACATTGAAAGCTTGGTGGGCTGGATGAATTGGCTTAACAAACCAAATTTGGCCCATGGGCAGTAGTTTGCTCATTCCAAACTTTAAACAAAGTAAATAAAATTTTGCAATCAAAAAAATTAAGGTTTCTTCAAGAAGTCACCATAAGTTACTTTTGTTTGTGAAACTAACCCGGATCCTCCCTGTAGTTACTATTGCTTGTTGATGAGATCTTTTCATTTTGGTTTCTTTTTTTTATTTATTCTATCCTAGTGCTGTAGGGGTATTCTTCATTAGTTTTCTTAAAAAAATTGGGCTCTCTTTAAGAATTTATCATAAGTTATTTTTGTTTGTTAAACCAACCTGGATGCCCCTCTGGTTACTATGGCTTCTTGAGAGATACTTTTCTCTTAGTTTCTTCTTTATTCCAACCTAGTGCTGAAAGAGTGATGTGATTCTGGGTTAGTTTCACTGAAAAAATCACTTATGGTGACTTTTTGAAAAGATCCAAAAATTGTTGATGGTGACTTTTTCAAGAGACCCAAAGATTGTGCTTTACAAGATTCAGTCTTCTGTACAAACTAATCTACAAACATTCCATAACAATCTAATAAAACTTATATAATTTACTTTTAATCTAAATACTATGGTCTTTTCTATAAAAATCTTATTACAAGAAATACAAATTAACATTTTTTCCAGTTTAAAAGCCATAAAATCAATAAAAGGTCTATTAAGAAGCTGCCCACAAGCAAAATTTTGTGATATATTAAAAATAAAAAAAATTCTAGAAAAATTAATAAAACAGTAAAAAAAACTAACAGCAAAGATATAAGGTCAAGTTAAAGATCAGCTACTGAACGAATAAAACTATAAAAGTCTAGACCTTGCAATAATTAAAAATGATTAACTGAATAAAAACTTTTTCAGTGTTTATGAAACTTTACAACCCATTTCTTTGCTAATCCAATAGGTAGTTCACTTTGCTCTTATTCTAAATTTGGTTTCTGATACTTTTTAAACTAAAAAATGTTTAAGCAATTTGCTATTAAATATGGAAACGTCGCTGAGCAGCAAAACAAGGCAAGCACAAAACCCAAATTTTTTACTTATTTTATTTCGGACTTTCGGACTGACATTAGCGGAAAAAAGGATGCTTTTGTTAAATAACAAAATGCTTTAGCTTAGCAGGGTTACGAACACAAAGTTAAAAAACTCAGTTTTCTTGCTAAACTCGAACTCGATAAATAAGATTTTCCCAACCCCAACTTGAACTTAAAAAAATCTTAATCGAGTGAGAAAATCCACTTGTGCCATTCTGTTGTGTCCTTGGGGAAGACACTTTACGGCACTTTTCCCTGCTAGGTGGTTTTGGCAAGCAGTTCTAAATTACAGTAATATCTCTACTAAATTACTAGCGGACAGCAATATCTTGGCATCTCCGGAAGCAGGTCGGGGTAATTGCTTACCCTATGTATAGCGCCTCCGTCGCTTTCCTGCGAGTCAGGAGGATAAATATAGAGATAAAAAAAAAAAATTATTTTTTGATCTTCACTCGTTAGATAAGAAATTTTTGAACTCGATAAGTTGAAAATGCGAAACTCCAACTTAGACTTGCAAATTTTTGTCAACTCGAACTCGGTTAAAAATGTGGCGAGTTTACACCTCAGGTAATAGTATCAGTATCTCCGTATTTGATCAGTCTTCTATTTTTAGAAATATGAACACCAAAAGCTAGAGCTGAATAGAATAGGAACTGAATTGGAGTCAGACTATAACAATTTTTAGAAAAATATATTGGCTGAAGATCAGAGAAAGCATATCATTGGTTTAATGGCAAGTCTTTATTTTCATTTTTTTATATTTTATCTCTATATTTATCTTCCTGACTTGCAGGAAAGCGACAAAGGTACATAGAATAAGCAATTACCTCAACCTACTTGCGGAGATTCCAAGATATAGCTGTCCGCGTGTAATTTAATAGAGATATGACTTTAATTTAAAAAGGCTTGCCAAAATCACCAAGCTGGGGAAAGTTCCGTGAAGTGTTTGTAAAAGTTCCGTAAAATAATAAACACCTCTGAGGCAGCTGGACTTGGTGATCAAATGATCTTTCGCTGTTTCAATTGTTTAACACTTATGTCATATCTTTTTTGATTGTTTTTTTTTTTTTTTGTCAAATCAACAAATGTGACATGTGTTTATTGAACTTATAAAGCGTTGGAAGAACAAACTTGAAGTGTCTTTCCCAATGAGACAACAAAATGGCGCAAGTAGGTTTTGAACCGAGATCATGTCAATTTTTGCACGGCGGTTTCACCACTCGACCAAGCTGCCGATTAAAAGAACTATAAAGACTTTGGAACAGCAGCTTCCCCAACATCTTGGTGCGAGTACGACTATAAATAAATGTGGTTATATATTTTTAAAAAAATTGTTTTAGCAATACTTTTTTTATGCTGAAAATATTGCTGATCTCCATTAAACATGTTTTTAAAATAGGAAGTTGTCGAAAATTTTTCTAATTTGCAAACACAAAGTTCCCAGCTAACAATGTTATGCAAGGCCACTGCGGGCCCTGCAAGGGCTGCCCGTACGGTACCCGTACCAATTTGGCCACGGGCGCTGCAGTGGCCCCGCATGGGTTTACCGCACGAGTTTCATATGGTTTAAATTATTTATGCAAAAAATTCCTTTTTAAAAATAATTAAAAATGTTAGCTTATTAGCATATTTTAATTTTTGATTACGGCTTAAGATTGAAAGCCAGATTAAGCCCGTGCGGTTAGCCCATGTGGGGCCACTACAGCGCCCGCGGCCAAATCGGTACGGTTCCCGTACGGGAAGCCCTCGCAGGGCCCGCAGAGGCCCTGCATAGCATTGTTGGCTGAGTTGGAGCAATGCAATTTTGAAAAGTGCAATTGTGCAATCAGCGCAGTCCTAATAAATCCTTTTTTTTTATGACGTAAACTTCTGAAGACAAAAAACTTTCAGGCATTGTTGAATATAATTCTAAAGCTAGACTGCATAAAATACGTTAGCTCCATTTCAATCTACCGAGTTCACATCATTAGTATTTTTGGGATACATGTCTTAAAAGGTACTTTAAAAATGTAGTTTAGCATGTTTAGCTTATTAAACTGGGCTATTTATTTCTATTGCATTCTGCAAGTAACCAAATGACCAAGATTAAATGGCGTCATTTGGTTAGAAATAAGAATCGTTTTTAACCCTTTCGCTGTCCAAGTGGGTTTTTGCTGTTTGTTTTTGCTGTCCCGTGCATCACATGTGGTGCACGATGCTTTATTTTTTATGGTTTCAAGCATATGTGATGTTTTATTTTTGTTTGTTTTCAAACTTCGGTATTAATAAATTTCAATGCCGAATTGGCTTTAGAATAATTTTAAGTTCGCTAGCACCAAATCGTACTGAATCGAGTCTACTTAAAAAAAATCTTAGATGGACTCAGACTCAACTTGAGTCCTCAAATCCCCTGGTAACTCGGTCTTGAATTGAATTTAAGTAAAAATAACTGGAGTTTACAGTAAACTAAAAACTTATTTGATGACCACTTGCACTGGAAAAAACCCTGTTATAGCCCAGGTAGGAGACAATTTTTTTTAAATATTTGTTCTTATGCTGGCAACCGATTAATTATTGTTTAAGACCCAAACAAGCTAAAATTAGGTTTAGTAAAACTTAATTCCTTACCTTTGAGTAAAAGGTATTTTTTTTATTTAACCATAAGCACTCCGAAATCCAAATACTTCGGGCAACCAAAGAAGGGTGTGGTTTGGAATTTTTGATTGACCGCATTCCACACCATTGTTACCAACATCCAATCTAAACGACCTAATCAGTTTAAAATAGCAAAAAAATAAATCAAATATCGAAAGAGTGCTAAAACCAAATGCCGTGCTTCTGTGCTATTACAATTAAACTTTTTTACTGCATACTTGATTTATAGTTTAAACTTTAAATATCCAAATCAGTCTGAGCTCGTGCTCCATGTGGTGCCCGATGTAAGGGGCACGCTATTAGGACGTGGTCTGCGGTTTGTTCAAGGGCGCAGCACTCGCAATTTGGTGAAGGAACGAGATTCCATTTATGTATGGACGAATGGAATCGACCAACACCAGTCCGCAGACATTTGACCTTAACCAATGATGGATATTAAGTGAGGCGAATGAGGCAGTTGCCTCGGGCCCCCCTCGAAAATAGCATATACAGTTTCATTTCGCTGCAGATGTTTTTCAGAGATCATTATGAAGTTGGGAGAAAAAAGTGGGAGGTAGAAGATCGATTTGAGGTGAAAACCTTTTTTTTAGAGATCACCATGATTTTGGGAGAGAAATAGCAAAATCGGAGACGAATTCGAAGTAAAGACCTTTTTTTTTTTTTTGGAGATCATCTTAATTTTGGCAGAAAAAAGTGAAAGACAAGATCAAAGCTCTTTTTTTAGAGAACATTAATTTTTCGAAATTCTTGCTTTGGGCCCCTAAATTTGAATATCCACCACTGACTTTAACCCAAGCTGTTCGGGGGCAAGCCATGCCATGCCGGCCCAGATGGTAGGTGCTTTCACGCAGCCTGGGCCATGAGTAAGTCTGTTCATTGATTTTAAAATGACAGACCGAAACCGAACCTACCAAAACGGAAGGGTATCCACCCATTCCGATGTTCAGTGTGGGTCTGCTAATCGGCAAACGTCCTTTTCAGGACGGGGCAATGCTAGGATAAAACTGCCCTTTTCAGGGCACATTGCCAACAAGTTCCGAAGACCCACTATTCTTCAGCTAAACATCGAAGGCCTCACTGCAAGCAAGATGAACGTTCTTCATCATCTCGCTATGCAGTCTGAGGCACTCGTCATCCTATTGCAGGAGACCCACTGCACTGATGCAGAGAAGTTGGTACTACCAAACTACCAACTAGCTGGGTCTTCTTTAAGCAGGAAGCATGGTTTTGCCACGTTTGTCCACGAGCGACTGAGATACACGCTTTTGGACCAATCTCCACCGACATCGGAGATCGAGTGGTTGTGTGTAGACGTTGATGGTTATAAAATAGTCAACGTCTACAAACCACCGCCAACGCGATTGCGAACCCTGGATCTTCCAGTGTTTCCTCACTCCTGTCTGTACGCTGGCGATTTTAACTGTCGTCATGCTGACTGGGGTTACGATGAAAACAGTCCAGACAGTGAGTGCTTGGCTGGATGGGCAAGTGTTAATTGTCTTGCGCTCCTATATAATGACAAGGACGCTGCCAGTTTTTATTCCGGCCGCTGGAACACTGGTACCAATCCGGATCTAGCTTTCGCCAGCGTTGGTCCAAACAGTCGCTTATCGGATAGACGTGTCCTTGACAAGTTCCCCAGGTCACAACATCGACCTTCGCTTATTACACCACCAAGGTTTGCTATGGCAGCGCCAAGCATGCCTGTTAAGCGATGGAACTTTCGCAAGGCCAAATGGAGTCACTACATTGCCTTGACGAATAAATTCGCAAAGACTTTGTTGCCGCCTGATACACTTGATGTGGATGCGGCTTACCAGGACTTCTGTAACACCATTAAGAAAGCAGCCAAAAAGACTATCCCACGCGGGTATCGAAATACCTACATTCCGTGTTGGGATGCAGAGTGTGAATCCCTCTATAAAACCTTTCTACAGTCTCCTCAGGGAGACGACTCAAGCTTGGCTGCTACAGCTCTGCTTGCCAAGCTTGACAGAAAGCGGAGGGATCGATGGTCCGAAGCAGTTCGGAGCATTGACTTCTCACACTCTAGTCGTAAAGCGTGGAGTATTTTGAACAACCTTAATGGTAGGTCACGACACTCTCCTCGTCACTGTCCCGTTTCAGCCGATGCTATTGCATCTCAGCTGGTTAGAAATGGGAAATACGAGGCTGTTGACCGTAAGTCATCTCGACTTGTCTTTCAAGAAGTGTCTGACCTTTGGAGGGCCACAACACCAGACGTAGTAAATATCTCTGACAATTTCTCACAGAGAGAATTTGCTGCTGCCCTTCAACATTTAAAACCAGGTAAACCTCCGGGACCTGATTCCATCTGCCCAGAGCTTATACTCCATGCCGGAGCTGCTTTGAAGTCCTGGTTACGTGACTTCATTTCTTCCTGTTTGCGCCGACTCAAAATTCCCAAGATCTGGAGAAGAGCGCTTGTGGTCGCGATCCCCAAACCCGGAAAGCCCGTGGGGGACCCAAAGAGTTATCGACCGATATCTCTGCTCTGTGTCCCCTACAAGATCCTCGAGAGGCTTATCTACGCCCGCGTTGAACCATTAATCGATCCGCTGCTCCCTAAAGAGCAGGCTGGGTTCCGACGCGGGAAGTCAACCGTAGATCAAGTTGTTCTGCTAACCCAGAACATCGAGGATTCTTTCGAGGCTAAAAAGAAGGCCGGTGCCGTATTTATCGATCTGACAGCTCCTTATGACACTGTCTGGCACCGTGGCCTTACCTGCAAGCTGCTGAGACTACTTCCGGATAAGCACATGTTCAGAATGATCATGGAGCTTGTCCGAAATCGAAGTTTCACCCTTACCACCGGTGACAGCAAGCAAAGCAGGCTACGCCGTCTTAAAAACGGCGTTCCTCAGGGATCGGTCTTGGCTCCCCTTCTATTTAACATCTATACGTACGATCTTCCTTCCATGATTTCCAAAAAGTTTGCTTATGCTGATGATCTAGCATTGTTGCATTCTTCTGGAAACTGGAAGGACTTGGAGGGGACATTAAGCCAAGACATGTCCACACTGTCAGTGTATCTCCAGACTTGGAGGTTGAAGCTCAGTCACACTAAGACGGTGACGACAGCCTTTCACTTAAACAACCGAGAGGCCAAACGTGAGCTAAAGGTCTACAACAATGATAGACTTTTACCGTTCTGTCCAACCCCTACTTACCTTGGGGTAAAACTGGACAGATCGCTCACGTTTCGTCACCATTTAGTGCCATTGCGCAAAAAACTATCCTCGCGCGTCACACTGCTGAGGCGACTCGTGGGCTCGGGATGGGGTGGTGGTGCTAAAACACGACGCATAGCCACCTTGTCTCTAGTCTACTCAACAGCTGAGTACTGTGCGCCAGTCTGGTGTCGCAGTGCTCATACTCGCCTCATTGACAGTGTCTTGAACGACGCCTTGCGCATAGTTACTGGATGCCTGCGTCCCACTCCAACGGACCACCTACCTGTACTCTCAGGCATCCAGCCAGCTGAGCTTCGCCGACTGGGAGCGACACTCTCCTTGGCTTACCATGGATCTCTGGACCCCGATCATATTTTGCATGGTCTGTTAAGTGGGTCCTCAGATACTTGCCAAGTGAGACTAAGATCCAGACGCCCGTTTGTGCCAGCTGCGCGGAATCTCTTGGACAACCTTGCCAGACTTGGCATCCGCGCCTCTGAATGGACAAATCTTAAATGGAAAACGGAGTACTGTGAAGGTGCTTCCAGGCTCCGTGCTTTTGTGCCCCAGACCGGCGCCAGGCCTGTTGGGATGGGCTTACCCCGAGCAGCTTGGGTTAAGCTCAACCGCCTGCGAACTGGTGTTGGGCGATTCCATTCGTCCATGCACAAATGGGGTCTCGCTCCTTCACCGAATTGCGAGTGTGGCGCCTCTGAGCAAACCGCAGACCATGTACTAACAGCGTGCCCTATACATCGGGCACCACATGGAGCACGAGGTCTGACGGTTTTGGATGACGAAACTCGATGGTGGCTTAATAACATCACTGCCAGCATTTGATCCAGGCAGTGCAGCAGTCTGGGGTAGTAAAAGGATAAACCCTCGGCTCCAGTCCTGTTTGTGTCTGACCTGGAGTGGATACCTCTTCGAACGACGACGACGGGGGCAAGCCCATCCAAACAAGCCTGCCACTGATTATAGGTATGAAAGCACAGAGCCTGGATGTACTCTCACAGTACTCCGTGTTCAAACTGTCACTCGTCCACTGAGAAGCGCCTGTAGTCGATATACGTGTTATCGCGTCCTTAAATTTTAATTTGTCACCGATCTTTTCTTCGGCAACATGGTGACGTAGATTTTTTTTTGTCTCGATTAGTTAAGCACATGGCGAGGTGCTAGTTAAGAATAGGCTTGATGTTCTTTATGTATATCAGTTGTAATCTATTTGGAGGACAATTAGCGATGTCATTGTATTCACTAACTTAATCTTATAATTGTACTTGTTTTTAGACTGTGAAGTATTAGTATAATAACAGCCGGACCAGTTACGATAACATTATTAAATACAATAATAGATGTAAGCTGTGTCGGTTAACCTCTTCTGTGCGAGAGAATTTAGCTAGCTCCATACCCTCACGGTCGGTTGTCAGATAGAGTCAGAGAGGAAAGATCTAGCGAATCTGTGTCTCTCTTATCTTTCGACTCTCTCTGTTTTCAGCGGCGATGCCTGGTCCTGCAATGTTATTTAATAGATTTCGCGCAGCAGGCACAAACGAGCGTCTAAATTTTAGTCTCTCTTGGCGAGCATCTGAGGATCCACTTAAAAGACTATGCAGCATATGGCCAGAGTTTAGGGATTCACGGTAAACCAAGAAGAGTGTCGCTCCTAGTCGGCAAAGCTCAACTGGCTGGATGCCTGAAATATTGGGTAACTGGTCCGTTGGAGTGGGACGTGGAAATCAAGTGACTATGCGCAAAATGTCAGTCAGAACACTATCTATGAGGCGAGTGTGAGCGCTGCGACACCAGAATGGTGCGCAGTACACCAGACCAGATAGGGCAGGTTTTGGCAACAGCACCCCACCCTGAGCTTACAAGTCGCCTCAGCAGTACAACGCGCAAATATAGTTTTTTGTGCAATGCTACTAGATAGCGACAGAACGTTAATGATTTGTACAGTTTAACCCCAAGATAGGTAGGGGTTGGACAAAACTGTAAAAATCTTTTGCTATTGTAGACTTTTAGTTCACATTTGGTACCCCGATTATTTAAATGAAAGGTTGCCATCACCGTCTCAGTGTGACTGAATTTCAACCTCCAAGTCTGGAGATACGCTAAAAGTGTAGTCATGTCTTGACTTAAAGTCTCCTCCAGGTCCGTCCAGTTTCCAAAAGAGTGTAATATGCTAAATCGTTTGCATAAGCAAACTTCCTGGAAATTGTGGAAAGCAGATCGTACGATTAGATGTTGAAAAGGAGGAGAACCAAGACCAATCCCTGAGGAACGCCGTTTTTCAGACAGCATAATCTGCTTTCCTTATTGCCACCGGTAGTAATTGTGAAACTGCAGTTTTGGACAAGCTCCATAATTGTTCTGACCATGTGCTCATTCGGCAGAAGCTTCACCAGCTTGCAGGTAAAGGTACAAATAGGAAGAAATAAAGTCACGCAACCAGGGCTTCAAAGCGACTTCAGCATGAATTATAAGCTCTGGACAAATGGAATCAGGGCCCGGAGCTTTACATAGTTTAAGTGTTGGAGGGCAGCAGTAAATTGTCTGTGTGAGAAAGTGTCAGAGATATTCACGGGGTTTGGTGTTGTGGCCCTTCAAAGGTCAGACACTTCTTGAAACACAAATCAAGATGACTTGCGGTCAACCGCCTCGTATCTCAAGAGCATACAGAATAAAGTGGGAATTACTAGCCGACAAAAAATGAAACCACTTTTGCAAGCAAAGTTGCTTTCCTGTTCATAGAACTCCCTGACTACTGAAGACATTGAGACGGAGTGGGATTTATTTAAATCAGCAGTCATTGCCTCTGCAGCTGCTAGTTGTGGTTGCAAACGTGTCGGAGGTCAAATGGGTAGTGAGAAAAGAACTGTTTGGTGGAACCAAGAAGTTAAAGAAGCTATCCGTGCAAAGAAAACAGCATTTAGAGCTTGTTTTACAAACAAATCATCTGAGCAGCTTCGACTACAGTACACCGCAGCATGTAAGACTGCCGCCACTATTGTCAAACAATCTAAAGAGAAGTCATGGGAAGAATTTGGACAAAAGTTGGATACAGACTAGAGATCGGCAAACAAAGTATTTTGACAAACCATACGTTGTTTGCATGGCAAACAAACACCAGTTGCCACCTTCATCGAGGATACTAATTATGAGCTTCTGAAGCATCAAAAGGGCATCCAAAATTGTTGGAGAGAATACTTTTGTGAGCTTTTAAATCCAGTACCAGTCCAACATTTGGAAACATCCGAGAAACAAATTGGTAAAGAAATTGATCTAACCGAAGCAGAGGTAAGCACAGCAATCAAATCTTTAAAAGGTGGCAAGGCCACCGGTGAAAATGATATTTGACTCGAAATGTTAAAGGCCATGAACAACTTTGGGATTTGTTGTCTAATCGTGTGTTTCAAGTACCTTGGAAAACTGGTGAGGTACCAAAACAATGGCAGACTAGTGTGTTGATTTACAAAAAAGAGACTAGAAGGCATTAACTACAGGGGCATTTCTTTATTAAGTTTTCCTGAAAAGGTCTATGCAAATGTTTTAAAAAGGGATGCCGTGAAATAGTCAAACGCAACTTTAAGATGCACAATGCAGATTTTGTCCTGGCAGATTTACCATGGACCAGATCTTTGCCCTTCAGCGAGTTTTTGGGAAGTCGTAGGAATATGCCAAAGAGGTGTATACATGCTGTGTAGATCTTGAAAAAGCTATGACCGTGTCCCAAAAAAGTGTCAGCAGTGTTGCTGGAGTATGACGTTAGAGGTCAGCTATTAGCTGCTATCAAATCTTGGTACAAACAGTCAGAAGTCTGTGTTCATGTTAATGGCATGAAAACAAAGCTTTTTAGTGTCAGTGCTGACTACGACAGGGCTGTGCTCTTTCTCCTCTTCTGTTTATTATATACATGGACAAGGTAGACAAAGACAGTTCCTCCAGTAGTGGCGTCACTTTTGTGGAGTGTAATTTTCGGCGCCTGCTGTTTGCAGATGACCTTGCATTGTTAAGCTCGAACAAAAGTGATCTCCGATATGCATTTGATGGGTTTTTTGATGCATGCTTGGATGCTGAAATAAAAATTAGTACGGCTAAAACTGACGTTATGTGTTTGTCAAGGCACTTTATTCAATGTTCTTTCCAAAAAAGCGGAGTAACTCTCCAGCCGACGGAGAAGTTTAAATACAGTAGATTTACATTCTCGAGTAATGGTAGACAGGACAACGAACTAGACACCCGTATTGGAAAAGCAAGTGCAGTAATGCGCCAGTTTTACCGATCAATTGTACTGAAGAGAGTGCTGTGTACAGAAGCAAATCGTTCTGTTTTCAGATCAGTTTTAGTTCCTATCCTCACTTATGGTCATGAGTGTTGGGTATTGACCGAAAGTGTGAGATTCCGAGTACAGGCGACCGAAATGGGTTTCTTGCGAATAGTCAGAGGTTTAACCCTACTTGACAAGGTTAAAAGCACTGACTGTGACGGCAGCCGTTCAGTTTATTTCTTGTTTTACTTTGAGTTTTATTTTTGGCAATCCAGTTTGAGTTGGCACTTTGCTATTGGTTGTTTCGCTTATTTAAATCGATGCAGCGTAGTTTTTTTTTTGTTTTCATTCGTTCATTTGTCGATTGGTGCAGACATTCGAAGGATTCATTCGTTTAGAGAAAATTCGTATTAAGCAGGTAGAACTTGATTTGTTTTATGTTATTTTGAATCATTTAATACTGTATTTGTATTTTATTTTAGTTACCGTCGTCTCTAAATACATTCAATAACATTGGTTCGTTCGTGGTTATTGTAAAAGTGACATCGCGTCAGCAATCGAAGCTGCTTAATATCTCTTCCTCAAACTGCATCCTGGTGTGCTGCAGCCACAATGACATTCGCCGATTTTATAACATCGAACCGCTGCTACTCCGCGTAGAACAATTGCAACTGCGCTGGCATGGCCATGTGACACGAATATCCCACGAGCGAACAGCAAAGCAACTATTAGATGCTATTCCGAGTGGCAAAAGGCCTAGAAAGCAATCCAGAACACGCTGGTGTATTATCCAAATATTCATTTAATAGACGTATAAAATTGATGTTGATAAATAAATATTAATTGTATTCCCTGATCAAAGCTATGTTGTTGTATTTTTTTTTATGTGTGAATTTATGTTTATAATGCAAGTTATTACCCTGAAAATATATTCTCGTATTTTTTTTTTCTTTTTCTTTTTTTTTTTGTGTACTTTTCTTGTTTTGATATGAGTTACTTGTGTATATTGCAAAATAACTAGTATCTTCCGAGTTTTGTTCTTTTTTTTTTTATTGAATAATACTACCAGTAATGAATATTATAATAGACTATGGACAGTTCTTGACTTGATGACCATTAATTGGTCTTTCACTGTCCAGTTTACTTCATAAATCATATTTATCTGCATACAATGTGTATGTCTACTAGTATAAAAGTTAAGTGTTTGTTTTCATATGCCTAATATTTTACTGTATATTATCAATTTTACTGCTGAAGTAAGCAAATAAATTGTTGTTGTTGTTGGCGGAATTTGTCGGCAGCGGTTCAAAACCTACTCGCGTCTTTCTGTTGTGTCCTTGGGAAAGGCACTTTATGGCACTTTCCCCTGTTGGGTGATCTTGGCAAGCAGTTCTAAATTACAGTAATATCTCTATTAAATTACAAGCGGACAGCAATATCTTGGTATCTCCGGAAGCAGGCCGGGGTAATTGCCTACCCTATGTATAGCGCCTCCGTCGTTTCCTGCGAGTGGAGGATAAATATAGAGATAAAAAAAATTAATATAGTCTTATTAAATACATTAAACATAAAGCGCATTACACATAACGTAATTTATTTTAATATTTAATTTAATTAATAATAACATAATTTAAAAAAGACATTGCGCTCTGCTTAACATGATTTGTAAAGTTTGTAAAACAAGATTTATAAACATTTTTTTGCACTGCGCTTAACATGATTTAAAACCTAAAACTTAAACTGGGGGCGTAAAAGGTGCGTAGGGAACATGAGCAACTGGCTGCAAATTAAATTTTAACTCCTAGATTCTTAAAATTAAGGGTACGCCGCCCTCGGGGTGGAGTGAAAGGATTACAGGGGGAGGCACGAATAACTAGGTACAAACTAAATCTTAATCGAACCTGGAGGCCTTTTTTGGAAAAACTACGATTTTCGGAAAAAGATTGAGAAATAGGACACTAAATCTAAATGAAGACTTTTTTTTTGGTGAACATCATGATTTTGGGACGGAATTTTGTTGGTATAATAGAAGGGGGCGCGATTTTTGTTCGCAGGACAAAAAGGGAACACTGTCTCAAAAAAAACCCTGGTTTAAAAAAACATTGCGCAAGTTGCGTCGCGCTTTACATGATTTATAAAAGCGCATTCCGCAAGTTGCGCTGTGCTTCACTAATTTCAGAGACTCGTTGCGCTTTAGTGCGCTGCGCTTCACTAATTTCAAGGACTAGTTGCGGTTTAGTTCGCTGCGCTTCACTAATTTCAAAAACTCGTCGCGCTTTGCTAATTTATGGAGAAATGCCCACCTCTGCCATCTTGTGAGTGATTTTTGTTTGTTTTTGAGTTTTAGAAAACCCACAAAAATGGGTAAAAAATCCTCACTTTCTGATCTTCAGCGTGCTCAAATCGTGGCTCTTTACAAGGAAGGATATTCTGAACGTTCAATTGGTAAACGAATAAAGAGAAGCAAGAATGCAGTTCACAACGCAGTCGTGAAATTTAAGAAAACAGAGACTTATTCAGATGCCAAAAGGTCTGGTGTCCACGAAAAAACACGGCAAGGGGTGACCACATCATTAGGAGGGCAGCAGTTCGGTCTCCAATGAGTTCCGCAAGCAAGATACGGTCCGTACTGCTTGCAAAAGCTGCGGACATTAGTCGGAGAACCGTAAGTCGGCGTTTGGTCATCGATTTTTGTTTGGAAGCCCGTAAACCTGCGAAGAAACCCAGGCTAACACCGGCCATAAAAGGTAAGCGTTTGGGCTTTGCTAAAAAGCACGCGAAATGGATGATTTAACAGTGGCAGCAAGTGTTTTTTTTCTGATGAATCTACAGTACAGCAGTTCACTACGCGCAAGCGCTACGTCCGTAGACGCAGCGAAAAGCGATTTGATGAACGGTACACCACGCAGACAATGAAACACCCCCCAAGTGTCATGATTTGGGATGGAATGTCCGTAAACGAAACGGCCGGACTGTTTTTCCTACCACCAAAAACGACCATGAATGTTCAAAAATACGTTGTTTTGCTGAAGGACAAGTTGGAACTGCACATGGCTATTCATAAATGCAAGATTTTTATGGAGGATGGTGCACCATGTCTCCGCTATAAAATTGTTACTCAGTTCTTGAATTCAAATCCTGGATTAGCCCGGAAACAGTCCAAATTTGAACCCTATTGAGAATTTATGGACTGTTTTGAAGGACAAAGTGTCTGAGACAGTGATGAAGGTTTTTTCAGGGTCTCCGTCTCGGTCTCGGTCTCGGCTTTTTGCTGGCGGTTTCGGTCTTGGTCTCGTACTTTTTAAATTGGTCTCGAGACAGGACATTTTTTGATATTTTCACAAACCGTTTCTCAGTGCGTAACTAAAATGCGCCTCTCTTTTTACAATGACTTTTTTCTTGCTATCGCGAGCTCTGTGGGGATTTTCCTATTAATCTGTTTTAGAAGCCGTTAAACTCAGGCAGACGAGAGTTAATCCTTCTTCAAATAATAGCCGATAATTGAAGTGAAAACTACTATACACTTACAACAAATTAAACTTATGATCATATAAATTTACTATTTTTAGATTTTTCGATGCATTTATTTAGTGTTCTGTGAAGAAATTATACAAAAAAAAGTAGTTGCATTTTTTAACCAAACTGATAATTAGATGCTAGGTTTTGATCATAAGAAAATGTTGGATGCAATGTTCAGGATAAAAAATTTTTTATAGCATTTTAGTTTTAAATTTATTAGAAGCAAATTGGCTTTATGACAACTACAAGGCTTCCTTAATTACTTGCATTTCGTTTATCTGGCATTCAATTATCCGACAACTATATTTTGTATAATATATTTTGGAACATCACAGCTGTAGTGCATACCACAGTACATTGTTTCAAAATTATTTCGAAATCTACTGAAAAAACGTGAATCTACTTGCAAACAATGCAAAATTAATTCATTTTTTTGTACAGTGTAGATCTAAAAAGTGAATATATACATACTGTATACTTTTGTTGCTTTGACAAGAGAAATTTAATAAAAATTAAGCAGTTTTTTGCTTTTGACAATAAAAATTAAGCGTTTTTTAGCTTATCCGCTCATATTTTTGAAAGTAACTACCCAATTAGACCGGATAATCGAGAAAGCACTGTACTAACTATAATGCTTTTATGTTTACGTTACTTTTAGTAGTCTATTTACCCGACAAAGTAAACTTCTAATGCTTACCCATTTTACTTGTCGCACTTTTGAATACTTGTAAATTGAAAATGCTATTGAATAAAAAACACGATTGGTAATTCTACGTTATATTTTTGAATTGCTTTACCAGTTAACAAAACCTTATTCTAAAGCTTATAATCAGTGATGGTCTTACAAAAAGGGGGGGCCGATAACAAAAAAACAGGGAGGACCACTTTTTTGTTTCCAAACCAAAGCGATCTCTGAAAAAACAGTCATTACTTTAGGAGAGGCCATCGTTATGGTGCTACTATAAAGAAATAAAGCAATGTTTCACTTAGAGGGGGTCACTGTTGGACTTTTTTTATGGGGTCCGGTGGGGTAGCTCCGTTCATTCCGTACTAAAGACATCACTGCTCACAATCATCCGAAATATGCGCATCAAAAAAAAAACAAAATATGTCTTCGATCTTGCAACAAAATATTTCGAAACTTGTAAGAAAACTAATATGGTATTCCGAAAAAACTAAAGTTTTAAGAAAAATAATAACAATAGCCACAAAATGCTAAACTTCATATAAATAATCGGCGGCATGGTCAAATGGTTACAGCACCCGGGATTGTGATCGACATGGTTTCGGTTCAAAACCTACTCGCGCCATATTTTTCTGCTTTGGTTATCTTGCCAAGCAGTTCTAAATTTCAGTATTATCTCTATTAAATTTCAAGCGGACAGCAATATTTTGGTATCTTTGAAAATTTTTATCTTATAAATGTTGTTCTATGTCAACCGCCGTTTTATTCAACTGTATTATGTTTTAAGGCACCGAATTGTTTTAAAAAAGTTGTACATTTTTTCAAAAAATATTCATATTTCAAACGAATTAAAATACTAAACGAAGTAAATGTCAAGGCCTGATAATACTGAGTTGCGTAATAGAACTTGAAAAAAAAGGTACCGTAAGCAAATACAATTGTTCATAGCGCCATTCAAACCCTGACTATCAATTTTTTCAAACACACTCCCTTAAACTAAGCAAAACATTGAATTTTGTTACGAAATCATAATTTCTTTAACTAAAAAGTTTCGAAATCAAGTTTCAAACAATGAGTCTTCGTAAAAAATCTTTATTTTCCATCTAAATTTTTTTATAACATATTTCAAAATTGGCAAAGAGCTCTTGTGAACGTTGACTATAAAAGTTACAAACCAGTAAAACGTAATCCGTTCCGAGTTAATTAAACGGCTTTACAAACAAAGCAATGCGGGAGTGTCTGTTAACTGTCGAATTGCTTCAGAACAGAAGTGAACAGTGTCTGTTAACTGTCAAACAGTGTCTGTAAACTGTCTGTTAACTGTCGAATTGCTTCAGAACAGAAAAAGTTGCACCATGAAACAATGCGATTACCAAAGACGAGTTTTCTCGTTTTACGCAGGAAACGGGTTGATGTGGTTATGATGATTTACTGCTTTCTTCATCATAAACAACTCCCCTTGCGAAATAAAATTGAAAACCTTTTGTTGCCTCGTAAAATTTTAGAGTAAACATAGTCAATAAATGGTTTAGTTATTGGTTTTTAACCACGGGGCCTGGGGGCTCCTGGGGAGCGTGCGAAATTTTTCAAGGAGGCGCGATTGTTAAAATGTTTTACAACACATTCTTTATTAATTTTGATAATCAAAATGACAGGGAACTTGACCTCAGCAAGAATCGAATTGAACAACGAAATCCAGCAAGCTTTTTTTAATTGGATTTTGCTCTCACAAACGGTAACTGTGAGTCCCAATTAAAGCACAAATAAAAACTCATTTATCTGATTTAAAAAAAAAATTTAATTAAATAAAATTCTCCTATAGATGAGAAACAAGAAACAAATTACAGTGCGAAATAGGCGACATTTTTGATGAAGCACAAGAACAATTTCTGGAGTTAAAAATTATCTCAGGAACCAAAGACAAATTTAAAGTGCTGACCTTGAGGCGTTTTGGGCCAAATACCTTCCCGTTTACCATCTTATTACTACGGCACACTGATAAATTCTGAGTTTACCTGCGGCACACTTACTTTATGAAGGCGAAAGCCTATTTAATACACTCTTTAAGTTTACATATAAAAATTACATTCACTTTGATTTGATCTCATATTTTGCTATTTTTCTCTCAAAATCATTGTGATCTCTAAAAAAATCATATACATCAAAATGAAACTATATGCGGTATTTTCAAGGGGGACTCGAGGCAACTGCCTCATTCGCCTCACCCAATATCCATCATTGACTCTGTCAAAAACACAAAAATTTCGCGGCACTTTAATCCCGGCACACAGTTTGGGAAACCCTGGTCTATAGTATAAAGTTTTTTTCATAATTGTGATCTGATTAGCTAAAATATAATTTATTACATTGAACCAATTATCTCTATTCCATTCGTTACGGAGCTTTAGATGTTTTTTGCTAATAAAAAATTCTGACTTCAAAGCAACGCACAGCCGTATATAAAAGACTTGCGCATTTGCTGGGGTATTGTGACGTAAACAAGATTTTCTTCATGCGACCACATAGAGCAGGGTTTCCCAAACTGTGTGCCGTGAAAGGGATTGAAGTTGCCGCGAAATTTTCGTGTTTTGACAAAAAGCCATAGATAGAGTCTTGGTCCATCTTTTTTTCTTTTTTTTACAGAACACTTGATTTTAGAGACAAAAATTAAGAAATTGCAGCGAGATTTTGCATGACAAGCTTTTTGCGGCCCAGCGACTTTGGCTTGATTTAAAACTTGGCCCAAATTAAAATAAGGTTGGGCACAGTGACGGATATTCAAAGTTAGGGGCTCGAGGCAAGGATTCCCAAAAATTGGTGTTCTTCAAAAAAAGGGGCTTTGATCTCGTATTTCCCTTATTTTTTCCAAAATCATGGTGATCTCTAAAAAAAATAAAAAAAAGGTCTTCACTTCGATTTGATCTCATATTTCGCCATTTTTCTCCCAAATCATGGTGATCTCTAAAAAAAAAATATACAACAAAATGAAACTATATGCGGTATTTTCAAGGGGGCTCCTGCCTCATTCGCCTCACCCAATATCCACCACTGGTTGGACATCCCTGTTGTACCCTTTATTAAAACAATTTCTGTAGGCACACCCTTTCATTAGGTGTTACTGTTATATATTAAATATAATTTTTGTATGTAAACTTGAAGAGTGTATTTAGTATTTTAAGTGTGCCGCAGCTTTCGTCTTCATAATGTAAGTGTGCCGCAGGAAAATTCAGAGTTTATTAGTGTGCCGTAGTGAAAAAAAGTTTGAAAAGCACTGACATAGAGCAAGGCTTTCTTATAACATGCTGGGGATACTAGTTTATTTGAAATGTAGCTTTGGAATTTTCGAAAAATAAAAATTAATGTCGTTAATAAATTAAATTTTTTTCGAAAAATATTCTGGTCTTGATCTCGGTCTCAATCTCGATAGTTTCTCGTCTCGGTCTCGAACCTTAGGTCTCGAAATTTTCCGGTCTCGATCTCGATCTTGGTCTCGAAAAAATTTTCGGTCTCGGTCTCGGTCTCGGTCTCGAATCATGTGGTCTCGACTACATCACTGGTCTGAGAAACAACCAACTAATACTAAGGAACTGGAAGAAGCAATCAAAGCAGTCTGGGTGCTTGAATTATCAGTTGAATACTGCCGAAGTCTGGTGGAAAGCATGCCAAAACGTTTGGAAGCTGTAATTAAAGCTAAAGAAGGACCAACAAAATAATGACTTTTCTGAAAATTCTATGTCGAACGTATGTGACTTATATGTGAAAATGCCCTGTCATTTGTGATATTCAATAATAAACCGAATACATGTGTTTATTAACGATTAAATATCCGATTTGTTGTCTAAATCAGAATTTCGAAGGGTGGTCCTAACTGTAGTAAAACATCAACAACAACCAGCCATGCGAATTACCCCGAACCAAATTAAGATTTAGAATTTAATACAAGTCGAAAACAAAATTGAAATAATTGAAATCACACCAAATTACGATAGTTTGGCCATTTCAAAAAAGGGCTTGATTTGTGAAAAACTCTCAACAAAACTTGATGAAAAAGACGCACTTTCTGTATTTATCAAAAATCAAAGCAAAACTAAAACAATCCGCCGAAACATCACAATTAAAAGTGAATTTCCACTTTTGGAAGATATGTTTCAAGTTTTGAAACCATTCTTTGCTAAATGTGATTTGCTTCAATATGGTAAGTTTGGAACTTTTAAAGTTTTGTTTCGTATTTTGAATTGCACGAAATCAATGCTTTATGTAAAATGAACCAAACATAGACGATTTTAATAAAATCAACAACCTTTGACTTCTTTCAATAAGACTTCAAAAAAGCGAAGTTGCTAAAATAGTTCTGTCTGTTTATAATTAACTGCTGTTTAGAAGCGATTAAATTGATTTTGAAAACTATATAATCTCAAACCAAAGATTTATGGCTGTACAAGGAATGCCATAACCACTTCTTGTAGTGGTATATGCATAGGTGGGCAGTACCGTGTACAAAAGTGCCGCGGTACTTTTTTAGTACCGGTACCGTCGGTACTTGGTACCAAGTACCGGTACCGCGGTACTTTTTTTATAAAGTACCGCGGTACTCCGTCTAATTTTAGGGTCATTGAAAGCTTTCTTTGCAAGCATTGCGACATGTTTTTGTTTTTCGTACCGATTGCAGCTTCAAAGTAGTTTCTTAATTTACAGTAGTATTATAACAAATTGACATTTGTTAAACTTAAGTGTTTACCAGTACTTTCCCCATCCTTCCGGTAGTAGTTACTAGTTAATTTTAAGTAAGGTCAGGTTTAGGAACGTTTCACGCACTTCATAGCCAGTAGCCCTTTTGCGACTTTCTATTTAGGCTAAGCTTACTCAGGCTAGTGGGGTAGTCTGGGTAGACTAGCATTTTAGTTATGTCTCAAATAAAAACTAAAAAAGTAAATTAAAAATTCCAATCAACTACAATATTTTGGCATATCTGAAAGCAATTATCTGCTCGATCTTCTGGTTGCTTGCGGACCTGTATATATAGCATTAAATAAGCAGGTACGGTATTGCTTAAAAGTTGCTCTTAGTATAATGTTTTTGTACGAGTCTGAAGAATAAATGGAGTTGAAATACGATAAAAATCAATAAAAATTTTAAATCTTGAAAACGAATGATGGGTTTGTGTATGAAGCTTGTTTTGTCTTATATTTTTCAATCAATCTTAATCATGTTATTAATGTGCATAGAAAAAGAAACAATTTTAAAATTTGTTGAAAAAACATTGTTTTATCTTATCCGTTTAAATGTCAGGTTTTGTTTTGACTAAATTGAAGAAAGATCATTAATTGCTTATGCGCTTGAAGTTTTACATTATATAATTAATTGTATCATTTTTTTATACGCCAGCGTCAGTCTATGTCATTCGACTCTGTGTTTTTCTTGAAACTTTATTCAAACTCCATTTTTTTGACCAATTTTAACAGAATAAAAAGAGGTTACTGAAATAAAATCAACCAATAAAATTCTAATTACCACAAAAAAATGGCACAATCATTTTTCAGTGTTAATATTGAACTTAACGAAAAACGCACCAACAGAGGTTATTTGACTTGTTTTTATTCAAGCAGATGACACATCAAATGTAGCAGAGTTAAAAGATCCCTGCTCCAGCTTTTTTCTTATATTTTTGTTTGCAACAAGAACAGGCAGTGAAAAATATTTTACAACACTACGCACCGGTATTAAAATGTAGCATAAATGACTTGGCGTGAATAGCTATTTTATTTTTATATGTTACTTTAATAGAAACCAAACTGCTTAAAATGAGAAGCACCAGACTCGAGTTTTAGGGTTATAATATGTTTATAATATGTTACTTTCTGTACAGTACAATATCTAGATAGGTGTGCGTTCGTTTTCCTCCTTGTAAGTTTATGTTTGAAATAACTTTAAATAGAATAGCCTACTTTTCTTTGTTGCACTGAGCGTTTGATGAAAATAACCAAAAGATAAATGAATCTATATAGTTCGATTTAAGGCAGTTTTTGGTAAATTTCAAATTTATATGTATGTTGGCAAATGATGCATTAGAATCGAGAACAAACAAAGACAAACATTGTTTTGGCTTAACAGCAGACAAGCTCAACAACGAAAAAACTAAAAGAAGAAAAAATACATTCGCACATATGGCTTAAATTTTCGCTTACAAAATCACTATTGGTTATTACGAGTGTTAAAGTTTTCGGATACATTCCTTTTTAACAATCATCATAACATGAACTTGTTTTTTTCCAGCAAATTTTGAATTGTATTTGGCGGCTGGATATAAGACCTTGACAAACACTGAATTTTAGCAGTAATTAAAAGCTCTTTTGGGCTGCATTTTTAGCGGTGAATTTTGGATTTGAAAGACATGTTAAGAAATTTTGTCTGAAATTTAGGGTGGAGACCAAAAAAAAGTCTTTACTTTCAATTAATGTCGAAAATTTCCATTTTTGTCCCAAAAATGTATTGATCTCTAAAAGAAAGATCATCACTTTCAATTATCTGATTGAAAGTAATGATCTTTATCACTTTTTATCTTCTGTGCAGCCCGCAAAAGCCTCAAGCGAATAACTTTATTCTCTCTCCACTTTCAATCGTGATCTCTAAAAAAAGATCATCACTTTCAACCAGATGATTAAAAGTGAAAAAGAGATCAGGAATAAAAGTAAAGAAAGATCGTGATTAAACGTGAAGAGAGAATAAACTTATATACTTGATGTTTTTGCGGGCCGTTGTTTGCCCACCCTGATTTACAATAAGCTTGTCAAAAAATTCCCTCAAACAAACAGTTGCCAAGTTGTATTTCAAAATCTAATCTTTTTGTATTTCAAAAGATTAGCCTAGTTTCTACATGAATGTATCCTAAATGCAAAAAAAATGTAGCCTAACAGCAATTAATCGGTTTGTAATTTTGATGAATTAAAGAAGCCAAAATCTTTTGTTCACAAAATACGGACAGTGGTGCGACAACATATGTTTATCTTTAAAACAAATGATAATAATTTTCTTCATAAAGCAAGTTTATCATTATCATCAAAATCAAAAATTATTATGAACCGATCATTTTTAAAAAAGCATTAAAATATTTTTGGACCCGTATAGACCAAATGTTAACAGTAATGCTGATAGGAGTTAAAAAGTGTTTTCAATTTGTGGCTTCTACCATATGCATTGGTAGAAGAGGCATTGGGCATCACGCACACACGATGCTAAAAGCTAGAAATATATCGAGTGTAAAAAAAGATGGCATTAAACAGAATCATCTGTGGCATTGTGCATCACGCACGTCAACCCGAGTTCACTGCCCGACCATGGTTTCGAGTTTTAGTTTCTCATCAGACACAGTCTGCTTACACAGGTGTTATCGCAGAGCTGGTCTAAGATGATAAATCTAAGATTGCATGTTTTCAACTATTATTTTTAGTCTTTAATTGTATACATAACAAAAATTTGTTTTTACTTTTTGAACCGACACATTGAAACTGTGCTTCTGCTAGCGACAAACAATCATTTCAAATGTTGCTTCATCATTGCAAAGCTACGATTCAAACGAGACCAAAAAACAAAAGCTTTTTAGTCAGAGCAAGCCATCGGTCCGGTCCAGCAATAGAACAATCAATGCGCTTGGCATCGTCCAAACTAACTCATCTTGCAATTAAAGAAGCATTGGATGCGATACTTGAATTAAATGATGTGACAAATTATTGTAGGTTTTTGGTTGCGACACAGGACCATTGCTTTTTGGTTTGTTAAACTTAAAAGCGTTCCATCTGTAACCAGCGCTGTATTTTTCAAAATGACGTAAACTAAATAGGACAATCGTGTTTTGTTTATTTGAAAAAATTAAGTACAGTGCAGAAATAGTGTTATGCAAAGTGAAAACAAAATAAAAAGTCATTACTTGATTTGGGCTATATATATTTTTTGCTTGTTAATCTTCGCTTTCAAAACCCATTTGGCACACAGATTAGCAAAGCTGAGTTATTTTATTGCAATGATAAAATAATTTGCAGCCGAACAGAAATCGGCAGGAATAGCACGGAAATAAAGATTGTTAAATCAATTCTGGCTCAGTCAGACTGTCTCTGGCTCTCTGAGTTTGTTTGAATCTCATGGTCAGTTCCAATCTTCCGATTTGACCAACTCTGCTGGTCACAACTGAGTTGCAGCATTTAAACAAGCGATTTAATCGTTATTTTCTTAGGTGACGATTATTCTTTTTCGTTACGAAAATCACCGGATTTTATTACTGTCAATCGGCAGTTTTTAGCAATGTGCGACTTGATGAACTAGTTATGTTTGCTTCGGATCCTGAAAAAATATTGGAAAAGTCAGTAAAAATTTTTGAATTACAATCTTGAAGAGTCGATTGGCGGTACAAAACTTTAAGATAAACTTAAAAAGCGTGTGTATTCCTTCAAGACTTTTCATCTTAAACTTGTCGGGAAGAATCGTTAGAAAGAACTAAGAGCGATTTAAACGTGCTTATATAGAAAACGAGACCGTGTCTGATTGGCCGAGAAAAGCGAACGACCAGAAGCTAAAGAAAAAGAGCGTTACTGAATAATTTTTAGACTGTAAAGAAATTCCTTGCGACGATATAGATTAGGTTGAAAAGATTCGATAAAAGTTGCATCAAGAGCGGACAGATGGAAAGAAGTACGTCCTTGGGCAAGGATAAAGAATTTGACGTTTCTGGCGGTCTCATTTTCTATGGAAGCACGTTGGATCGCTCTTAGTTCATTTTTGCAATTCCTCCCGACAAGTGTCATATAAAAAGTCTTAGAGGAATCAACATTTTTTTTAAACAATTTTAATAACAATCAGAATCATGAAATTTTGCAAAGCAGCTTTTGCTTGCATGGCTTAATAAAGAGGTAAAAAAAGCTTAGGGTAAAAATTTTCTTCCTTAGAATTTCAAGTTTATCTTTAACTACCTGGAATACATGTATTTTTAAAGAAATGCTGTTTTTGCAATCCTTCTAGAAACAGCAGCCGGAGAAAACGATTTAAATCGTGAGGAAAGGATTTAATTAGGTTTAAAAAATGTTAAATATCTTATAATAAACAATTGGAAATGCTGTTACCAGAGTCGTTGCATTTGATTAGATCTTTGCTTTGCACAGCCACCAATACGTCACAAAGCATTATTTGTCTTTAAGAGAAGATCTGTCATTGGAGGATTACTACCAAGTTGAATTACATCTCTCGGAACTAATCGTTTCTTACTCAATTTATCCAAACCAACAAAACCAACCCCAATGTTGACGAGGTCAAAGTTATAAATTTCAACTCCAACTAAGCCAATGTACGCCATCTTAAGAGTGCAAGGCTACTTTTTCACTGCAAAACTTGGCATTTATTTTTGAAGTAAACCACTCCCGTAAGAAAAATGATCATGAGCGTGGCATTGACAACATCGCCGACACCGAAAACGCATTGTACAATCAAGTACTGTAATTGCCTTTTGAAAAAAATCACAATAATAGTACTGTTGAAAAAGACGCGCCTATTCTTACTAGTCTAGTCTCGCTGTGACGAATAAAGATTTTTCACTTTTTGGTACGGCATTCATGACTGAGTTAAGTATAAGTTTAATGTGATGGCATCAAATTACATGTGTTTGCCACTTTACTAATCAAACATTCTTCTAAATCAAATCCAAAATGGTTTATTATTTTATAGTAAAACTATTTACAATTGGCCTTGGGCAAGTTTAGTAAACTTTACATGTTACTTTTTTGTCGTGTTGTTGTAATTTTGAGAAGGACACTTTACATCATTTTCCACCACTAAGGGGCTCCATCAAATGGTCTTAAAAGGTCTTTTTACTCAATGAAACTTGAAAAGCAAATAAAATTCAACCGGACTACATGATTTTGGTATTACTGAAACCAAATTGGGCTGATCGCTCGACGGCTTTTCTAAATGGAAGATCTCTTTATTTTTATAAGAATAAATATCAAGTATGAATATGATAGCCATAAATATTTTTTAATATAATTATCGTATACAACATGTACAGTGCAATATTCTTTAGATTATTAAATCATTTAAACTGCTTAAAACTTATTTTTATTTGATTTATGAACTTATCGTAACTTTTTATATTATATATATTCAGTCAAATAAACAAAAGCCAATAAACCGGTTGCTCATTCATTAATACTTGGCGATGAAGCCTTCAATTTACATTTTTTCTGCATGAGTGTGATTAGAGAATTTAATTGATTAAACACACAGTTATACGGAAAAAAATCTGACAAACTTTTATACAGTTTCTGTTAGAAGGTTAAATCTTGTCTATTATTTCTTTTTTCAGGCGAAGAACCTGGAAATCTGTTGGAAAACGCTAATTGCAAAACAATAGAACTCTTTGAAAAAAACAAACTTGTAACTTTTTATTTATCAAGTAGAGTTTTATTAGATTTGATTTTCCAAACTTTTAACATGCGAATCACCGCGGCCAAGAAAAGCCGATAGTTGATAGATAGCCTCGGTCCTATACTTTATTTTCTTTCTTTTTCTCTTTCTATTTTTTTAAACAATTTTATAATGAGGTGAAGCAACCTTGCTTCTATATTATACAACAAGTCACACCTTTCATCGCTAATTAGCAAGTCAAAACGTCAACTCGTTTTGTTGCTTCTTCCTTTTTCTATTCCCGTCTTTAACAACACACAAACTTCTCAACATTTTGTTATTTTATTCATGTGGAGGAGCAGAAATAAAAGAAAACTGAACTGAACTGATTTATTATTATAATATTATTGCAATATTAGTGCAATCTAATGCCAGTCTACCAATTCACAGATATTCTAACAATAACGTCTGTCAAACCACAATTCATTTTGAGCCCACATTATTTTTCAAAGATAAATGTCTTGAAATCAAGATTTGCAATTTTGACAACAAAGATTTTAAAATCTTCAACGATTACAAAGAGCCTTATATCGCTTTTAACTACAGCAAAATGAAATCGTTGCGTATAGCTGAAATGAAACCGAGTTGTTCAGAAACTAGTTCAACATTGTTTTTGAAAAATCATCAGGGTTTAACGAAAAGTTTCGAAGCAATATGCAATAATTCTAAAGATCTCATATGTATATCGGAATGCTACCAAAGCTTAGTTTCTGCAAATAATAATAAGGTAATTGGAAAACATCTGACCTTTGTTAATGATGGCTTTTTTAGTACAAAAATCTCAAAACATGTTTCATTCTGTCACCAGAAAACCGTTCTGCAATTGATTCCAAAACAGACCACAAGTTCAAACTTAACGTTTGAGGAGTTTTGTCTAATTAGGGCATTAGTAAAACCTGGATTCGATTTTTTTTTATGGAAGTAAACTGATTTCATCTGTTTAAATTGGAAACGGAGAAAATGCTTATCGACATAATTCAGTTTGTTCAAGTGTTTCTGTTGACGAACTATCAAGCTGTTTGTATTTTTCGACAAAAAGTTCTCTAAACAACTCTAAATCTAACACTGAAAATGCCCTGAGCAAAACTGTTACCGAGGAAAGTCAAGAAACCATAAGTAAGCTTTTAATTAAATTTTGCAAGAGTGTATATTATAGTTTCTTGTTTGATTCCGACTCGATTTTTAAATCAGAAAAAATTTGAAAACTTTATTAAAAAATAAAAAAGATCACAGCTGACTTTAAACTGATTTTGTATTTGATTGCATTGTTTTTGGCCAAAAAAATTACTTGTTTTACATGATTAATATTACCAGTAGTAGTTCAATTGCCATTTGCAAAAGCACAAAACTGATCATTTGAAGTTTTTTATTAAGTACTATTGCATTAACACGCTACGAGTAAATGCATTTACATCGTTTGTTGTTCAAAGACAGTCGGATTTAAACATTTATTACTTCTATACTTACAAAATTAAATAAATAAAAACTTTTTTCTCTAAATTTCTTGTTCAGAAATTTTAAAGTTTTTGCATCTTTAAACAAACTGTAAAAACCAAGAACATCATGCCTGACCAAGTACTGATGAATAGTTTGCGCTATATATTACAATATGACCTGAACTAAATGAAGTATTTGTGTTTGCAAAAAAATTGTCTTTGCAAAAAGATTGTCATAATTATGAAGATTGTGTCTGCAAAAAGATTGTCAAAACTATGAAGAAAATCTTTTAACTTAAAACTGAGTAGTTGATTCCGTTGATATTATCCTATAATAATAATTTTTTGACTTTGAAAATTTTAGTTTAGGATGTTATATCTTCCGTTAATTATGTCGGAATTTGATTCTGCCACCAATAAAATATTTTTCTACAGTGGGTTCTTGTGATAAATTTACAGCGACAATAAAGTGAACAAAAGCTATAACGAAATTTTTGGAAGGAAACCACTTTTTGATAAACAAATTTAATACATTTTGTTTTACTTGGCATTATGGTCAAGTGGTTAAAACACCGTGATTGTGATCAAGATGTTTTCGGTTCAAAATCTACTCTCATCATTCCGTTCGTATCTTTTGGGAAAGACGCCTTACAATACTTTCTCCTGCTTTGCGGTCTTGGCAAGCAGTTTTAAATACCAGTCATATTTCTACAAAACTAAAAAAACAAAATAATGAATTTCAACCAAACAGCATTATCTTGGCATCTCCCGAAGCTGGCCGAGGTTATTGCTTGCCCTATGTGTAGCGTCTCGCACGCTTTCCTGCGGGTCAGAAGGATAATTACAGAGATAAAATGAACAATTAAAGAATAAAATAATTTATTCAGGATCATTCAAAAGAAATCCAAAGGTTGAAACTTTGTACATTCAGATGCATAATCTAATTTGCAACAAAATATAAGCATGTGTTTACTACCAAACAAAAAAAATTTCCACCAAACAATGTTCGTTATAACGATAATTATGTGTTTTAATTACTCTTCGCTATTTTCCAATGGCATTTAATTTATATACTCGTAGATAATATCAACATTCTTTTTAATCTTATTCTTTTCTTTGTTAACATATTTATTCAACTAACAAAAATATTTTTATTTCATTTAATTTAGTTATAATTACAACTAGGATTTTGGAGGCGGAGTCGTAGTTGCCGGAGTCAGGTCGGAGTTGTTTTTAACTGGAAGTGTCGGAGTCGCTTTTTAGACTTGGAGGAGTCGGAGTCGGTAGTGGAAGTCGTTTTTTAGGTGTGCTAGAGTTGGATTCGAAGTTGTTTTTTCAGACATGCTGTGGTCAAAGCCGTGAGATGGAGTCATTTTTAGATGTTCTGAAGTCAGAGTTGGAATCGGCAAACTTTAAATAGGTGAAGTCGGAAAAAATTCTCCGACTCTACAACCATGATTACAACTTTATTTACGAGCACTTAGTTTATTTACAGTCTAGAATTTAGATCAGGGGTTCCAAACCTTTTTTCGATCTTGTACCACTTGGACACCTCGTATAGTCAACTCGTACCGTTTCTTGCCAAACAATTAAGTTGATTGAATATTAGTTAATTCAGCAGAAGAATAGTATAAATTGAAATATCAATAACAGACCACAGTAAAATTAAATCAAATTTTAAAAGTTACTCACGTACCACCTGGAAGACCTTCCGCTATCACTAGTGGTACGCGTACCGCATGTTGGGAGCCGCTGATTCAAATATTGGTGTTATATTTTATTTTGATCTAAGCCTTAACGTTTTTTGTTAAATTTTTGTTACAGTAGGTTGCATGTATGACTACAGAAATTAAGCAGCTGAACTTATTTGATAAACTCCAATCAAACTAATCACACTACCATAAACAGAAAAGATTATCTATGACTGCTATAAAAAGAGTAAATTTAACGAAATTAGGAAGCTTATACTTATAATTTTTCTGCTCGAACTTCTATTTTCGACAGCATTTTAAAACTTATAACATAAGGAAGGGAAAATAAGTTAATACAATTTTGATATTTTGGACTCTTAAGCAAACATACACAACCATCGTGTAATAAGATTTATTTTTATTATAACCAAAACTACGGCTTTGTTAAACTGAGAGAAACCATTCTAAACAAAAAAAAACAAACATTAGTATAACGAGTGTTTGTTTTGTTTTGTTTAGAATGGTTATTACAAACGACTTAACATAACAAGTGCTGTAAAGCGCAACTGACTCATTTCATAATTGCAAACAGTTTTTGTTACTTCTGTTATCATTGCGGCGATGATCGGTTAATTATATTGAACGGTTGAAATAATGCCAGACTTCGATACTCCATTTCAATGTTTTTTTTAAGGCGTTTTGAGGAACCGAAACGGTCTCTCAAAATTGTCCAGCGGTCTCTCAAAATCTGCTTCTACAATAGTGTAAACAAAGATAAGTACGCTCAGAAACAATAGGAAAAAAATTAGCGGTCGTTCAAAATTGCTTAGAGGTTCCTCAAGCCAAACCTTAAAAAAAACACTGCTCCATTTAGTATTACACATCGATTTAGTTGAAAGTTTAAATAAAACATTGAGTTTTATCACAAGTTTTAAAAAGTTTTATTTTTCTACTGTTGTTATTTTTTAGCCTACGAATTACTTAAAAACATCATTTATATGTATCAACTTATCTTCGGCAAAAAACATTTAATATTGCAGTTAGCTTCAATGAGCACAACTTAAAATATTAACAACATAGTAATTATAAACATAATCGCAATAATTACCAGGTCAGAAGCTGTTAGCAAGTGGCCCAAATTTTCTTAAATATAAGTTTAGAGTTATAATTTTTTATTTTGGTTTTTTAGTTTTTTTGTAAAGATATGACCAAAGTTTAAACTGCTTGCTATAATTAAATGTACAAAAATTTACAAAAAAAAAAACATTAAAACATAAAATTGATTTTCTTGTTCTTAAAAAGATACAGTTTCACTTAAAAATTTGTTGATACATTTATTAAGTTTCTTTCAAAACATTTTTTTTTAATATGCAAAAGTGGTGTATTAACTTTCTTTCCTTTTTCAATTTCTTCTTTTAATTCATTAACTAAAAACTATTTTCTACGTTAATATTTAAAAACTGATTGGTGAATCCCTTAGTTCAGTGCTTCTTAACCGGTTTACTATTGTGACCCAAAAACTTGAAATAAAATTGTTGTGGTCCGCTATTGCTATGTGCAAAGTGAAAACCTTTTTTGTATGGCGGATAAATATATGGAAAAGCAGATAAATAAGTTAGTGCTACCCAGCCTTATCTTATTTATTCCTATAACAAAGAGTGAAAGCTTTCTTAACTAAAGTAATTTTATGAGTTGTTTTTTTTAGTCATGCCAGATAGAAGTATTTTTATTGTTATTGTCAAAGGTATGGGCGGTATAGATGTTTATAACAACCTTCGCAGTAGCTATTGACCACAAATTTTAGGAAAGAAGTGGTACGACCCGCTGTTTAGCAACATTTTCAACCCAAGTGTGATTGCAAGTTGGCGTATTTAAGGAGAACTTCATGGCAACAAAATGTCTCATCTAAATTTGCGTCGCAAAATCACAAGTTTAGTCAAATCTGTGAGTGTTTCATGTCCACAAATGAGAGGCATACACATGTTATGCCTTTTGAAACGGATTTTATCGCTTTCCGGCATCCATCACCCATGGGCAATACAAGATTTGCCACAAAAGCACTCGTGTGCATTGCAAAAAATGTAATTTCCGGTTACCTTGAAGCAGAGGTGTTGTGTGCTGGGACATGTGCCATGATTCAACAAAATAATTAAATGGAAAATTTGATAAACAAATCAAATTTTTATATTTTATCGTTGTCTGGTTATTTCTCGAGAACTCTCAAATGTTTCCATGTCGAAATATAGACATTTTTAAAAAAATATAATATTTATCAAAAATTATTTTTTATTTTTTATTTAATTGACAATAAACAAACTATTTCTGCAAGAATCAAAAAATTTGCAGCTTTGGAACCAATAATGACCTTACAAAAAGGGGGGCCCGTTGCAAGAAAAATAGGGGGACCAATTTTTAGTGTTCCGAAACAAAGTGACAAAGCGATCTTTAAAATAAGGTCATCGTTTTAGAGAGTGCACTTTTTAGTGCATAGAAACAAATTGATCTCTAAAAAAAGGTCTTCAATTTAGGGGAGCCCACTTTTGAGTGTCAAAACAAAGTGATCTCTAAAAAGAAAGATCTTTATTTTAGGGATCCACGGTCTTGGTGCTACTTTGAAGAAATAAAGCAATATCTTGCGTACGGGGGCCACTTTTCAATGTTTTTAGGGTTCCCGGTCGGCCGTTGCGTTCGCACTCTACTAAAGCCATTTCTGTTTGGAACATATAATGGTATAATTGATGGAATAATTTTGACCGGAGCTGCTTTGAAGTCCTGGTTACGTGACTTCTTTTCTTCCTGTTTGCGCCGACTCAAAATTCCCAAGATCTGGAGAAGAGCGCTTGTGGTCGCGATTCCAAAACCAGGAAAGCCCGTGGGGGACCCAAAGAGTTATCGACCGATATCTCTGCTCTGTGTCCCCTACAAGATCCTCGAGAGGCTTATCTACGCCCGCGTTGAACCATTAATCGATCCACTGCTCCCTAAAGAGCAGGCTGGGTTCCGACGCGGGAAGTCAATCGTAGATCAAGTTGCTCTGCTAACCCAGAACATCGAGGATTCTTTCGAGGCTAAAAAGAAGGCCGGTGCCGTATTTATCGATCTGACAGCTGCTTATGACACTGTCTGGCATCTTGGCCTTACCTGCAAGCTGCTGAGACTACTTCCGGATAAGCACATGGTCAAAATGATCATGAAGCTTGTCCGAAATCAAAGTTTCACCCTTACCACCGGTGACAG